>CM020246.1:76767163-77367163 GCA_009819775.1 Phoenicopterus ruber ruber
GGAAACAAGAAATGGACCTCGCTGCCCTCTTACAGAGCAAGTCCAGACCCGCGCCTTGTTGGCCAGCTCAGAGTCACAGGGGCTCTTCCACATTGTGCAGGTGACTACGGGATCGCAGGAGTCCTTAGTCTCGGAGCGGATCTTCAGCGTCCCTAGTGGGACCATGGCATTAGAGAGGGCAGAGCTCGCTGCCTCACGACCAGCCCCTCAGGGCCGATGTGCAGGACGGGGGAGCCCAGGGCCCTTCCTGGGGCCGGGCCCCAGCTGCACTTCGGTCAGATGGACGTTCAGGCCCCTTCCCCGTGTTCTAATTTCTGTCGTAAGGAAGATATAATCTAATCAGGCAAGCAGGGAGCTTTGCTGGACTCCAGAAGGGCCCATATCGCTGCTGGTGCTGCATCAGAGAACTGACTGCATGGGGCAGCACAGCGTCGCTGAGGCCATCAGGAAGGACATGATTTGTTTTGCTTTTAGCTATTTTTCCAGCTAATACAGGAAAATCGCTATATTATACAAACTCTGTATTAAGGGGTTGAAGGAAAAAATAAATCTTATCGTATGTTGAGCAGCCTTAAGAGAGCATGGAAATGCTTACGGCCCTGCAAAACAAAGTCTCCAGAATCAGAAGGCTTTGTACCATAGTAAGGATATGCAGAAGAGAAGCTGAGAAATAAATGAGGAAGCTCTGTCTACGAAACATTTCCCAGCTGGCTACGTACCTGCTAAGGGTCAGACCTGAGAGGGAAGCAGCTATTTTCTTCACAAGAAGTGCCAGGCAAAAGTCACCGACACCACTAGGTGCTTAAAGGCGCTCTCCAGCTCGGCCCAGACTCTTCCCTTTGAACGTGCGGCATCATTTCTCCAAGGAAAAGAAATTCACCATAGCAAATCCCTTTCATCAGCCCACTCGGTGGAAAGCTGCCTTCGCAATCATACCCCACTCCACTCTCTGGTTTGCAGAAGTCTCTCCCCAGAAGAGCCTCCTCAGAACTGACTCTCCTCTCTGGGGGGCTCCCGGGAGGGGCACAATCTCCCCCGCCTCGTTCAGTTGCTCACCCCGGCTGGAAGAAAAGCAATTATCCCTGACTGGGCCAAGCCCGGCAGTTCTCCCTGGGCCAGCTGTTTTGTGACGGCTCTTGTCTGCAAGCACCGCTCGGCTCCTGCCTGTAAGACCGTCTCTGCTCAGAAGGGGGAACGACACGCTCTTCACAGAACAGACATGAGGCTAAAACATACATCCCCAGGCAGTCATGGAAAAACCAGAAAGTCTCATTAATACATCTGATGTGTGAGGATAATGTCTTGTGATCGAAAGGCAGGCAAGAAAAAGTGCAGATGTTATTTTCATGCAATATTTTTGCATTGTTTTCCAACTATAGGTAGAAAATCACTTGTCTCGGCTTTTTCATCAAATCATCACCTTAACGGCAGAATTGCCTTTCTGTTGTCAATTGGACGTTTCTGATTTGCTGAATGGACATTTTCTTATACGTTTGCCTTCTTCTGCCTTCATAATTAATTTGTTGCCGCAGGCTAGATTGAATAGGGACAGGTTTTGAATGTTTGGCGCTTAGCTTTGACCTAGCAAGGTGCCTGAAAATACGCACCGTACGAAATTCCTGAGTAGTCCCTCTGAATTAGAGTTAACGTGGCTATAGTGGAACAAAAGTTCATGCCCTTATTGATACTAAGCATGTGCTTCTTCCAGTCGCTGTTGAATAGTCTACTCAGGAAACAAGATGATGACATGGATATGGATGTTTCCTTCCTCCTAATAAATTAAAGTGAAGGTTTTTAGAAGAGACTGGAGATTTTGGTTGCAGAGCATGAAACAGTGTAAAGGGACTGATTTCTTTTTCTTTTAATTAAAGAATAAACATCAGCCTCTGGAAAAGCAGGTCCTTTGAAATGAAAAGACTGACATCGTGAATGACTTCTGAAAGAGGTGATCTGACCATGCTAGCAATGCCAGAGCTGGAATCTCAAGCGGTTTGTACCAACATTATTTGTTCTGCTCTGCAGTTGCATTCATAAAGTCCTTTTTATTGATGCCGCACAATTTGCCAACCAGCAAATGGGATCATTCTATAATTCCATAGCAGACAAACAGCTCCCTCATAAAATATTTATAAAGTACTTTTATATGCAATATTTATTTCTGCAGACACACAACAAGAAAATGCCCCAGTACCTTAGCAGCTGCAGAGCAGATTAGAAAGGTGGTTTCCAGGAGAGAAGATGCCAAGATTGAGAGCAAGGCAGGGGACTTGCTTTCAGAGCTGCTTATCTTCCTCTGATACGTCCCATTGTAAGAGAAAATTACATCTAACTATGAGTGGCAAGGATCTCAGATTCACAGTAGCGCTAAGGATACCATTGAGCCAAGGTGGGTCTGTAAGTGCGTTGTCAACCCAGCATAAGTAATTTTAGTATTACCAGTGCTTGCTTCCTTGCTGTGTGCAGGTACCTAGCAAATTACTAGAAGGCAGGAAAAGTGGTAAGTTGCATTGTGGTTTCCACAGCTGCAGAAGGAGGGCGAGGTGGTTGGTTGTTTCCAGGTCGGAGTTGGGGATGAGTTGTTGTAGGGGACGGAGTTGTGACCATGTTCTGCCAAATTTGAACAAACATCGCTGACATAATTGCATCTGCTATTGCCATGCTTCAGCTGCCCCGCTCACAGGTTGCAGTCTATAGGAGCTATGAAAGATCACACATACATACTTCATACAATCACAGATTTAGTCCTGGCTGGATAACTCCACTGCACCTTTCCCCCCTTTAACACTGCCCTTGCGTTGTTCTTGTTGATCTCTCATTACCACTATGTCACCACCACTGCCAAAGGAGAGCAGCTGAATGACTTCAGTCGTTCATTTATTATCCCCAACCAAAGAGGAGGAACAAAAATGCATGCCTTTGGGGGTTTATTCTCTCACTAGTCTGGAGCTGTGCAATAATCTCTGAGAGCAAGAAGAAAGTGGTGAATCATGAGCATGTGTTAACAGAAGGGATATGGGAGAGTGAACTTAGGAGAGGAGAAGAGGGTGTGATGCAGGAATCATCTAAGTCGGCAAACATCTATGAAGGTCTGGAGATACAAGGAAATGGAGCTAGAAGTGTGGGTGCAGTAGGCGTAAAGAAACAATTTATATGAAAGGGCGTGCAAAGTGCTATTTTGGCAGAGTCCTGCAGTAAAAGCCTCGTATGTTTGTGGCTGAGGGTGCAAGAGTGCATTGGCAGAGGTGTCTGTAGCAGTTGTGGATAGTTGTGTTAAAAGCTCCGATCACTGCAGGGGTGAAATTGCTAAGAGAATTAATGGTCTTCAGTGCTGTTGTTTTCTTCAAATGTGTATGGCACTGTTGTCTCAAAAGCAGCAAAAGCTCCGGTAATAGACGTGGAAATCACTGTGTACCTACCTGAGGAAGCATTGCATGGGTCCCTTTACAGAGGATACAGATGGTACCTCTACCTGGTATTTGCTGGCTTCTGAGCTGAGCATAACAATAAGTTATAACTAACTAAACAACTGGATATATTATAAATTTAATTTACAACTACCATTACTTTCTTGATCTCAGAACCCATCATAAAGCAGAGGGAGCTACTGATTTATAGCAGCTAAAGATTTGCTCAGGAATTCAGCCCTACTGGTACCTTTCTATTGCTCATGCTTCAGAGAAAGGCTCAGAAACTGAAGACAAATCACTCCTGGATTGTCTGAAGCAGTATCTGCTAACCTTCTCAAACCTATCATTATAAGGCCCTGGTTTTTGTTGATACAGTTGTAACTGGGGTTAACGTTTTATATGCTTCCCTTTGCTTTTAAACCACAACATACTCAAATTCTCATCAGTTTTCCTGATTTCTTCTTTTTTTATGCTCTGCATGTGAGCGAGATTATCAACGCTTATCAATATCTCAAGGGCAGGTGTCAAGAGGAGGGGCCAGACTCTTCTCAGTGGTGCCCAGCGACAGGACAAGGGGCAACGGGCACAAACTGGAACACGGGAAGTTCCGCCTGAATGAGGAAAAACTTCTTTACTGTGAGGTGACAGAGCCCTGGCACAGGCTGCCCAGGGAGGGTGTGGAGTCTCCTTCTCTGGAGAGATTCCAACCGCCTGGACGCAGCCCTGTGCAGCCTGCGCTGGGTGACCCTGCTCTGGCAGGGGGTTGGACTAGATGATCTCCAGAGGTCCCTTCCAACCCCTGCCCTTCTGTGATTCTGTGGGACAGCTCAAACACTTAGCATTTGTATCTTTTTTCATCTCATTGATCTATCTATGACCATACATTCTTAGCATTGTTTATCAAGGTGCAGAAATACCAGTAACCTACCACTTTTGCATGGTTTTTCTAACCCTCACCATTTTTTACTAAGGAGTATTCATAGATCAGTGATCAGTCAGATATCCTGGATTACCGATTTATTAATGCAGACACTCTTGGTTTCTCACTCAGTATGTTAGGAGTAACTAATTTTGGAAATGGGACAGAGAAGTCGCATAGTAAATTTCTGGTGTCCCTCATTGTAATGGATACAACTGCGTACATCCCTGTTACTACAGCGCAAAGAGATACTGAATTTAGATTTGGGTGTTTGAGGTATATTGTTTGAATGACAGCCCAAGAAAAGGTTCGTTTGTTTTGATTTTCCAATTTGTAACAAGAAAATAAACTTGTCATTTGGTCAATTACTGACTCTTTTTGTCTGCATTTCGTCAGCCAGTTCTCTGTGAGAGCATGGAAGTGTATCCGTGGAGGCAGCGTGTCCGCGTAGCTCAAGCACGTGCCCTGAGGTCAGCAAGCAGGTACCGCTTTACCCATGAAGTCAGGTTTGGATAGGAAGAGTCCATCCTCATTCTGTTTGAAGTCCGTGAAGGACACATCCTTATGTAAAAACTCAAGTAGTAGCAGAATGCCTGACAAGTGAGTTGCAGGTATGGCAAAAGACACCGGAGCTCACACTACATATGTTTTCCAGTGAGAAATAAACCGTTTTGCTAAACTGCGATTACAGCAACGCGTCAATTTTATCCACACACTTCTTTTTCCAGTCATTTGTGATCATTTGTCTATTCTGCTTACCTGCCATTTTCCATCTGATATCCAGATTATCAACTATTTTGAAAGGAAATGCCATACCATCTGTCTGATGAGGATTCAGCACAGTGAGACCCGTGTTTGAGCTGGGAATCCCGCGCGCATCTAGACAAATACTTGACCGTGAAGCCAGAGGGGAAAAGGGCATTAATCAGTTAAGCCAGGGATGATACGGACATTTTGAATTAATGAACGTACAGTTCTGGCTTCTCTCAAGAGAACTTAAGGCAGGAGAGAGGTAAAGAGTAGATGAAATCCATCACAGATGTGAATTTTCCTGTGATGAGCTGGAGTGCCTCGTAATATCTCAGTGCTAAGATCAAAGCTCCGCTGCAATCTAACGTCTGTGCTTCATTAGTAAACATTACGCCAACTCTAAACTTGTGCCAGAGCGGGACAACGAAAGTGCTAAACTGAATGGCTTTTTGACCAAGAACCATTCCCTAGCTTCGTCACCCGAGTTCCCTAATTGCAGTATGATTACCTGTGGCAGACCACGTACACCTATAGGCGTAGGAAGTGCTAATGAGCACCACGCCAATACCACGTGGTTGACAATGTCAGCCCGGGTGCTGGTGTATCTGAGAGAGAGAAGCTGTTGACATTGATGTGACTTTGTACCTCACCAGCTGAACAAAATGCACCGTAATGAACCACTGACGTTGTTGGCCTGTTTTCCCTTTAGCTGACCTTGCCCCGGCTGATGATGTGAACGCCAGTCTGGTGAAGGCTTGCTCTGTTCTCTGCTCCTGCTCAGTCCCTTGAAGGGTCAAAGGTGCAGAGGATGGTGTGTGGACACGAAACTGCGTCCACAGCTCAGTGAAGTCAGAGGAGAGACACTCAGCCTCTTCGTGGCTGTCGGATCAAGCCGCAAGCTCAGCTTTGCTTTGCCTGCAAGATGTGCCTAGCCAGCTAAAACACCAGTGAAAAAGTCCTCTGCCTGTCACACGCATTTTAATCTCCACAAGAAGGGCATTCTGTGGTCTAACAGCAGACTTTGGTCTCAGCACAGGCTATCTGGACGAGCCTGCTATTTAGATGTCAGATCTGGTAGTCCCTTCTGGCTTGAAGCTCTGAAACTGGGGTAACGAATTGCCAGTCTGTTTGGCTGCAGAGTCTGATATCGCTGTGGTGGAGAGACCAAGAAAGCTTCTGCACAGGCTGAGTGCTGCCAGTCGAACTTGCTGCTGCCACAGCCCGTCTGGAGCCTCGTCACTGGAGATCTGGGGTTTACTGGGATATGACTCATTGCGATAGAAAATGGCCTCGGTATGTATCTGTATATTCATGGCACAGTGTCTGCAATCTGAAGTCTGTCCTTCATTCATTTTCTAGAATGGGAAAATACAGGTTTGGGTTTTTTTCACTCCTGAGAGTCCCAAAGCACCTCGCAATTTATTTATGTTACGCGCACTGCCGTTCCCGATTCCCACTTGTGGTGTCCCAGTTAACAGCACAGAAGGGAAGACAAATTTTGACCATGGCACATGAAGACCTTTTTGCCCATGTGGCAGAGCTTCAGGGACTTTCAAGGCAGTCCACAAGGGACACAGAATAGATGCTGTGGTCCTCTGAAAAGCCGCTACGCTGTCGTGGTAGAAGATCCCGACTGTCTGTGTTGGGAAGAGCAGAGCGACAGCAGAGCTGCTAAAGCAGAAAGCTGGGTCCCAGCAGCTGGCCAAATCACCGCCTCTTTCGGACACCTCTTGTTTCAGGAAGATGCCAGCAGCTTGTGCACAACGAGGTGAAGCACCAGAGCAGTCGGTCCTTGTTGTTCTGGCTGCTGTCGCGCCATGTCAGCAGGACGTGACTTCCAGCTTCACTTCAGGAGAGCATTGCCTTGGCCAGGCCGCATAGTCATAGAATCATAGAATCATTTAGGTTGGAAGAGACCTTTAAGGTCATCGAGTCCAACCGTTAACCTAGCACTGCCAAGCCCACCACTAAACCATGTCCCTAAGCTTCGCATCTACACGTTTTTTAAATACCCCCAGGGATGGTGACTCAACCACTTCCCTGAGCAGCCAGTTCATATGCTTGATAACCCTTTCGGGGAAGAAATTTTTCTTAATATCCAATCTAAACTTCCCCTGGTGCCACCTGACACCCACCTCTCTACAGCCTCCTTTCAGGTAGTTGCAGAGAGCGAGAAGGTCTCCCCTGGGCCTCCTTTTCTCCAGGCTAAACAACCCCAGTTCCCTCAGCCGCTCCTCACAGGACTTGTGCTCTAGACCCTAGTCGTCCCTGAGCACGTTCTGGATGGAGGAAAGCTGCTGTGTTTGTAGGCCCGATATGGACTTATGCCAGTTACACCCTGATGGAGATGTCGTGTCCCTTGCGTCTCAGCTGCGTGGCAGAGAGTCACCCGGGCTGCCCTGAGGGGTGGGCGGGAGAAGCCGGTGTTGGGTGGGAAGGGGCTCGCGCTGAGCCCACGCAGAGGAAACGTCCCCCATTGAGGTGAAGCGGGGACAGGCGTCTTTCTGAAAGGCCCTGAGGGACTGGGTTATGTTGTGGCGCGGCAATGGAAAGAGGAACCGATAGCTTTCCTTAACTGAAATTGCATAAAGAGAAACTTTTTGGGGTAAGATGTAATGTTTTTACTTGTGGCTCTTTGTTTGCCCTGGTGCAATGTCCTGTGTGTTCAACAGCAGCTGGAGAAAAGTTACGAAAGGCATTTGTTTATATTGCCAACGTGATGACTTCATTATTTCTTATTTTTTGAGGAAAATGCTGAGCACAACAAAACCATCCCTCCTTTCTGGGCAATACACAGGGAGTGTGGCTGCCACAGGGGCTTGAAGGCTTCAGATGGTATTCAGTGATGCTAAAACCAAGAGCTATTTTCTATTGTTTAATATTAATTACATCTCCTGTAACTGTACGTATTCTGTACATCTTCTGTGCCACTGCATTTGGAGAGAACGAAGCCCCAGTAGAATGGATCCGTCACAAACTGAAAGGTCGTTGTAACAAGGACTTCACCACTTTACAAAAAAGCTGTGAAATATTACCGTATTTTATTTTTGACACTGTAATCACATTTTCCTAGTACCACGCAAAGGAAAAGGCAAATTACTCCAGAACAAAGAATAAAACATTTTAGTTACGTATGCATGGAAAGAGCTGCCAACTGCGCAAGAAAAGCTAGAAGTTACCAGGAATTGCAAGGGTTATGCTGCACAAGGCAAACGGAAAAACTGCTTAGTAATGACAAATGTAATGTCTTGTGTGCACTTAGACGTGTGTAAATGGAATAGAAGAATTGAATAGAAGCTGGTGGCTCACCATTATAATCAAATGCAATTTACTTTGTATAAAAAACTTTTATACTATGTGTTAAAAGTAACACCAGAATAAAACAGGACCTCTGAAAATACTTCACTGCTGTCAAAGGCTCAGGAAGCCAAAGGCAGCTGTAAGGTTTTTCAGGTGGAAGTTGCTTTGCAATGAATGCTCTTAAACATTGGCTTTCAAGCCTTCACCCAAGTATTACACGACTTCTCTACACATTTTTTCCTGAACACCAATGGACTTTGTAAAGCAGAAAGAAGCAATTAAAAGTCTCTCTGTGATGTACTTACGCTTATCCAAACTAATCTCAAACTAATCGTGAATTTTACACTCTGCAGAGTGGCAGAAGCAAGCTATAAAAAGAAAGAACAGCTCCAGACCAGAGGCTTCTGCTTCCTCAAATCTCACATTGTTAGAACTGGGTTTAGGGAGGATGGGAGACATCTGTAGCCATTAACAGCACATTATATGATCCCATTAGGCTAAAGTGTAGAAACGTGACTTGTGACTTCTATATTTATTATGGCCATGCTTATGCCTGCAAGGGGGATACTTGAGCTGCAGAAATACCAGCCCACGAGCTGTAAGAAATTATCGCAAATAAAGGGGCTTCCGAAGAGCTAAGAAAGCTCTTAATGACAGCTTCTTCTCTAAATAGGGGTTGGGCTCCTGTTTGGATGTCAACAGCACAACGGAGCACTCTGAACAGTGGCTTTTTGGTGTTGATCTACAGGCAGCACTAGAAACATCCTGAGATCTCCTTATCCAGGCTGCTGTTTTTGCATGGTGTGATCAAGAACCATGACCAACGCTCCTCTCTACTGTGACTTGTGAAAAAATCACAAAAGGTCTGCAGCTCAGCTACCGCCTCCTGCCAAGATGCAAAGGCACAAAAACTTGGCGCCAGCTGTGTGTGGCAGGATAAAGCCTTCCATCAGTCCTAATGTGAAAAGGAAGGGAGACTCCTAAAGCTTTCTAGGCCATCCTCGTGCCCGGTTCCCTTCACTAGTACTGGAAGAAAGGGTATTTGAATGCTTTATTTGGCACTCAAAATCTTAACAAATACGCACTTCAACCTTAGAAGGCATGACTGAACACCTGCCAGTTATGCTGCAGGAGTATGTCTGAGTGCTTGCTGTTATTCATGTCATTTGCCTTTTTTGTAAAGACGGGTCACAGCTTTTTCATCCTCTTTACTTCTGAAGCCCTGCTTTGCAAGGATCTTGTCTCAAAAGAAATTGCACGGACAAACTAAACTTTCCCAAAGCTATTAATCAATATAATTTATTCTCTAAGTGCTGTAGCAATAGCAGTTAGTGCCGTCTAGCTTTTGTTGTTGTCACTGAGGTACACTTGTTCTTGGAAAAGTAAGAGCCTTTCTGCAGTTGAAGACGGCTTGTGGTCTGTTGGTAGCATTAAAATAGCACCTGAAGGCTCCAAGCAGAACCCGTGGCCCTGGTTTGTTCTGATCCACACTGCTCTAAGTAGGATGGGAAGCAGTTTTTCTGGCTTGTGAACGTTGCTGAGAGGACAACTGGTTTTCCCTGTTCTGCATCAGGTTGTAACAGAGTTATTTGTCATTTCTGTTCAAAAAATGTGCTATTTTTTCATTTGGACCAGGTATTAACTTCCAGAAATCGATTCTTTTTATACATTTCTCTGCTCTGTTAAAGGCAAGGTCAGTACCTGGAATTCATTCCTCACGAAGGTACTCTTCCACAGCAATCATGTCATAGATCAGTCCCCTTTTTGATGAGTGAAACAGGCAGATTCCTGTAAGTATCTCATCTGAATGGATTTTCTGCAGCCCCTAAATGCTGTCATCTGGTGTGTCCTTGATGTGACCTCTCCAGTTTTTCTACAAACTTTTTAATTAAAGCACAAATCCCCGGAGAGCAGCACTCGAACCTGATCATGCAGAGACCAGTGCAACCTGTGCCCAGTGGGTTGCAAGGACCCCGTCCCATCAAGGAAAACGCTCCACATCTGTCTTCTGGCAGAAAGTGGTGGGGGATGCCAGAGCCATGAAAGAAAGCAGAGCGCGGGAAGATCTGTGGTGTGATCTGCTCACCCCAGTGGACCATAACCCTGGGAACTTCTGCCCGCCAAAAGGAAGGAAGGGGAAAAAGAAGTTACTTTAACACGTGGTCAGCTGTGTGATGGCACGGACGTGGGCTGCAGCGTGCACTTGCCGAAGAAGAAGGGTAAGAAAAGGAGCTCCCCGTGGGCTCCAATCTCTCTGCCAGAATGGGGGCTCAGTGGGGACACGACCCGGCCCTGGCTGGTCCTGTCCGACCCTGCAGCGCGGAGAGGAAATTCCCCCCTCTCCTGCCTGCCACACTCCAGTGCAGCTCTGAGCTTTGGACGACACGCAGGGATCTATAAACGCCATCTGTGGCTTCCAGTCATATGGGATGGGGTCTGAAACCTTACATGGATACTGGGGAAGGCTGGTGAGAAGATGATGCTTCTACAGCAGCAGCGCCCAAGCACGGCAGAATGATGAAGGGACCCGTCCTGTGCCGAGGGAAGGAGCCTGGAGATGAAAAGGAGAGTTTAGAACAGCCAAAAGGTATTCCAAGTGTTGCAGAAGCCGACAGTCATGTCCGTCACTGCTGTGCTTTGCTGGTTGGTAGTTACCAGAGTAAATACTTCTTTTCAACTGGAAAGCACACCCTGTCAAAAATGAAAACTTTACAAGAAAAATGGCTTTGATGCATGTCTCAGTCCCTCCGCAGCTGAAAGAGGTTTTGCAGTTTTTAAAGTCTTTTGGCTTTGTGTACCAGTTCAGAAAGACTGGACATTTTAGAAAGTAAGTGAATTTGTACAAAAAAGATCTGTGTTTTTGTTTGGAGTTTTAAAAGGTCACAATCAACTGCAAATTTTCAACTGGCCCTTTTAATTCTATTTTTTTTCCTTCCAGATAATCAGTTTGGGAAAAAAAAAAAAAAAAACAACGAATAAACGAAATAAACAAGAAATTCAAGACTGAATTTTGAACCTGATTTGGAAAGAAGAACATTTCAAATTCTTTAGTATAATAAATGCAACGAGCATCCCATGTCCAGTTGGAATTGCTGCCCTCTCGTTCTTCCCACATTCCTCCCCTGTGATTTGCAGCATTTCTCATTTGTGCCTTCATGTTACAGCAACTGCATGTCTCCTCACCAGGGCTTGTACTTCCCTGGGTTTCTGGTACAGCAGAGGTCCAAGACTAGCATCCTCCAGACACTGCTCGTCCTGTGTTTGACAGGGAGCCTGAAGCTGGGGAGACCTGGGCTCATCCCTTTCCTGAGCCCCTCAGCAAATGGTTCGGCCTCTGTGCGCAGTGTGGCGGTGACGAGGCCGCATGGGCGTTACACACCGGCAATATGACAGTTAAACGTATCCATACATCTCAGACAGGGGTGGCAGGCGAGGAGGAACAGGGCTCGATGCGCCAGTCACTGGAGTCAGTTGCAAATCTTCAGTTAGGTTCAGCAGCGTTACAAGGACCCCAGGACAGACCCCGCAGCGTGGGTACAGGTACCTAACAAAGGTGATGAGACAACTTCCCACCCCAAAATAAAACGGGGAAATACCTTCTCAGAATGACACCTCCCATGCCTCAACTGGAGAGTACCCAGAGGTCTCTGTACAGAGCAGGAGTCGCCCCAACTGTGTAGCACATTGCAGCAAGACGGCAGTTTATCTCTTTCCCACACCAGCTTGAACTTCTTAATTTCTGTGGCCACACCAGCTTTGAGAGTTGCCCTGAGGAAAGATGTCCTGCAGATGAGTGTCTGAAGGAGTAGGTGGAAAGAACAGATCTCCAGCTACAACCTCCAATTCGGTCTAATTCTCTTAATGAGGATGGGCTCTTTCAATGCCAAGCTTTTAAAAACTCTGGGCGCGCTACAGTCATCGAGGTAACCACTGTAACGTGAGGTTCACAGAAATCCGTCCTTGGTTTGGGCCCTGCTCCTTCTTCAGTGACAAGGACCAAGGCCTGGTGGCTGCAGCTCCAGGTGGAGGAAGTCTGCATGTTCCTCTCCTTATCTCAACGAGCGACTGCGTACATACTCGTGGTGAATGTTAAACACACACTTTCCTACCCCTGCTTCCTGAAAACATAAATTCTGCAAACTGCAGCGTAAGCATTCTTCCGACTTCTCCTGGTAATTGGTTTAATGGATACTAAGAGCTGGAGAAGCCATGTAGCCTGCACAATTTATTGCTGTAGCTAATTACAGAGAGTGTACGCATGCAGCATGTCACAAAGAAAGAAACATATACAAGTGCACGTATGTACAAAGCATCCCTAAATCCTCCTTAAATCCTCCTTCTAATGAGAGCTCCAGATGAAATTTCCTTAGGTACTTCTAATCAACGTCTTTGAAAAAGCCGTCCAATCTTAATGTAGTTAGTATCCTCACAAAGTAACCTTTTACAGCCAACTTAAAAGTATTTGGCTAGAAGTCAGCACTTATGTTTAAATATTCTGAACATTTTGAGCCACAAATACTAAAATCCTTTAAACAAGGTGGAAACATAAAATTCTAATTGCTCACTGTAGGGAAGAGGGGAGCTTCACCAGCGGCTTGATAAAAAAGAATCAGCATTAGTAGTGTCAATCAGAAATTATTTGGCTCTGTTGCTCCTCGCTCATGCAGAGGATCTGTTTCCTAAGGTCACCAAGCTGACCTTCCTCCACTGAAAATGATGAAACTTAAGCGATCGGCACATACCCATTTCATCCTGCTGTATTTTTTGACCGCAGCCTGATGTTCTTTAATTAGCTTTTAAATTAAACATTTGCTTCCCCGATACCAACAGTTCTACAACACGTAGAATTAGTGAAATTAATTAGTCAAATTAGCAACAGCCAAATCATCGCGCTAAGATGTAGAAGCCATGTATGGGCCAGATCCAAAGCTCAGTGACATTAATTAGTGCCTTAGCATTTAGTTCAGCGTGCCTTGGTCCATCCCTGAGTTTGGTTTAGGACCAGTTTCCCCTCTGGGCTTTGGCCCTGCCTTGCTGGCTCGGCAGCTGCACGAAAAGGAGGGTCCCAGCCTCGGGGGGACGCGTGCTCAGCCTTTCCAAAGGGGCCGCAAGAGGTATTCCAAGGTGTCCGCAGATGAACCTGCAGGAGAAGACGCGGCTGGGAAGGTGACCGGTGCTGGCACAGAGAAGTGGCTGCTGCTGGTGGCCGAGGGTGGCTTCCTGGCCAAATTCTGCTCATCTCATTGGGGTGAGCGGACCCGGGAAGCCCCTTCTTCTGCCGTGCAGGTGCTGCCTCTGCCGCAGCACCACTCGCCAGGCAGGGTCGTGTCTGAAACCCCTCGGACATTGTCCAGATTCATCCAGCTGCTCCGGGGGAATCCATCCCACTTCCAGCAGCCCATGTTGTGGAACAGAAGTAATTGGATTACTGTTAAAGAAATGATGCATTTACGTGACCGTTGTTGGAGCTCAGAGGGACTTGAGCTCTCTAGCTTTGTACCCAAGTGGCTCACTAACCTCCTGGGGCAAAAAAGAAATGGACATATGCTCCTATTTTCCCATTAACGGTCTCAGTAGGGCTAAAACCAGCAAGTAATGCCCTCCAATAGCTGGATCTCCACCTGAATTTATTGCTGGCTGGTTGCATAGCTGGAAAGGCGGTTTGGCTGTGGCTTCGCTTTGTTACAGGTAAACCAAAGAGCCGCTGTTGGCATGTTCCAAGGCCTGCATTGTAAGGGTAGCAAATGCAAAAGGGAGTTGCCAGTCGGGGAGAGCAGGATTACAAATATGAGCTGGAAAAGTTAACTGCAGCTTGGGAGAAAAGGAGGGGATCAATCCGGTTACTCTAAACTAATGAATTTCATCCACCATCTGCTTTCTCCCCCCTTCCAAACTATTCATCTGTGTGCCCTTTTTTAGTTCTTTTCTCACTTTCCCTTCCATCTGTCTTCCTGGATCAAGTCAGTTTATTATGGAGAGAATTGTTATCGTCAATAAAGCAGCGCTTCAGCACACACTAGTCCCCCAAAAGACCGAAGCAGAAAGTAATGAAGGAATGGGAGAAGGTGTTCAGGACAGCACAGTGCAGGCAGAGACTAACGCCGTGTGAGACCGGTCCCTGGAGGCAAAGCCTCGGAAAGCACGAAGCTCCTGCACACGTAGTCCGTGGGCAGCCTGGGGTCCCGAAAGCACTCGTTGAGAAGTTCTTCTGCTTCAGCTGCTGTGGCTGCACAAAGTCCTGCCGCCCTCCCCATATGTCTCCTCCTTCACAGAAATGAGGAAACTGCTTTCGGCAGAGAAAACAGACGCTACCCGTCCTCTTTCAAAGCTGGGGTCAGGTGTTTTTTCAGACATGCAGGGCGGATTGTCAAACGCATCGTGGCTTCAAAAAATGCAAGGAAATGCTTAAGACAATTTCCAAAGCAAAGTCACCCATCACTAGGTGACTCAATACTTTTGAAAATCAAGTGCCTATTTTCTGCTGGAGTCAAGTGGATTCAGATATGAATTGCTCAGAATTTGTATTGCTTAAACCAGTCTGGCTTCTGCTGTACCAGGTGTTGTGTGTGAATCAGACGACAAAATCCAGCCCCTGCCAGAAATTTCTTACAACATCCAAGATGAGTCTTAGCAGAATAATGACGAGACTCAGGATGATGAGGGGCAGGTGTTGGATGGCACAAACGTAACGGGATGTGTCCCAAATCTGTCAGATCAGGCCTCCTGCCCCTTGATAATAACCATACGCTGCACCAATCTATACCAGTAGCTCCTTAACATCAAAGGGAGCATTTTGCTTCTTTGTGCAGTTGCAGGACCAGGTGTGGCTCTTCCGATGGCATTTATTTCCAGCCTAGAGGTCCCCTGACATGAGTGAAAAGCTGGTAAGCCAAGCGTGGAGCAAGCTCTGGGTCCCTAGCCACGGAAACGGCAGCTCTTTTTGCCAGCTGCTTACACTGAAATGTAAGAGAGAAAGTTTGCTTTGAGAGAAAACCTTTGCAAGCCACTCGCTTCCAACAGTTTGCTCTTCGTAAGCCTACTGCGACTGTAAAGCAGACTCACGCAGAAGCCATTTCAGATAGGCAGGCTGCTCGTCTGCGCTGTAAATAGTTTATGGCCAGTTGCACAATGAAGCAGGAACGGGGGTGAACCCGAGTTTCTAGTCTGAGTCTGTGGGAAGAGAAAAAAAGATGTCGTGAACAATTATGATGCCTGACTGGAACCATAGAAATCATGAGAGTGGAAGAAAAGGTGCTCCACCACTGTTTCCTTCTCTTTGCCCCACTGTTGGCAATTGCTTTAACCTCCGTCAGGGGAAATCAGCGTCTTCTGTAGCCTTCAGCCGAGCAAGGTCAGTTGAAAACAAGTAAGAAACTGGCTCTGTTATTTAAGGAAAGGGAAGGGAAAGGGGCTGGGAAGTGGGTGTCTGAGGCCTTTTGGAAATGACTGGGCTCATCTTTGTCCTGAGGTTGTTCCCCGCATCGAACAGCGCTCTGCTGTTGTCTGGAAGCAGGTTGCAAAATGAATGACAGGATCACTGCTCTCTGGCAGACAGGTCATTCTAACACAAGTCCGTGCTGTAAAGTTCAAGGGCATACTAGTGTTTTCTCATAAACGTCAGCAATTTGGAGATGTGTTACTGGTGCCAGAGCGAAAAAAACATGCAAGAGCCTGGCCGTTCAGTACCAGCAACAGGTTTGACAGCTGTCTGTGAAAGAAAGTAATGAAGGATGTATTTTCTCAATGGTTGAGTCTAAGCCCGCCAAGAGGCTCCAAATTCTTGACCAACAAACGCCGGGGCTGGCACTGCAGGCAAAGGACTTACTGGCATCAGAAATCCCGCCGGAGCGAGTGGGAAAAGGGGTAACTGTAATGCTACCCTGGGACTGCTTGCAAGACCAAGGCTCACCGTCTGCACAGAGCAGCTTTAAAACTCTTATCGACCTGCTGTGTCCTTGCCCCCTCTCCATGCCCCTGCTTATCAAGGGCAGCACGGCCATTTTAACACCCCAGCGCGCTCTCATGGAAAATCTGTGGCGATGGCTGTGGGTCACCGGGCTGATAAAGCGGGCATCTCGCACTGCACCGCGAATCTCACTGGTGGCACTTGTGGCAGTCCAAGAGCGTTTGTTGCTGACAGATGGAGCGCAGGTGCTTGAGGTGGGCATTGCTGAACCTGCTTCCTGCTGAAGGCAGCAAAACTTGCGGAGACAATGGCTTCGCTGGAGGCAGCACGCAAGCCTTGTGCACGGCTGGAAGGGAGAAGCATTTCTGCGGTGTACTTGGATAAACTCAGACCTTCGGCAAGTCTCGATGGAGTGGAAGGAAACAGTCTGACTCATATTGCTTCCCCCTCAGTGCTGTGCATTTTACACATACACACACAAAAAACGTGCAAGCAACATTTTCTAATGGACCCACATTTATTTCCAACCACAAAAAGCTTGCAAGCGATGCTGAGCTAAGGGCAGGCATTGTAACAGACAAATAGCACAGAGCCTCAGGACTGACTCCAAAGCAGAAGTCCCATCACTGTGGAGGGAGTTTCTGAAGTCCACTGAAGTTAGGGTCACCTTCCCTACACCTCCATTAACACGTGGACTGAGAAGTGTCAGCATTCCACGGCAATTTCCATTTGCTGCAGAGCCAGTCTGCAGAACAGCCGAAACATCCATACGCCGCATGTTGTTGTTCCTTCCCCCAATCCCTCTCCAAGGGGCTGCCAACAAACCTGAAACTGCGGAACAGTGGGGCATTACTTTTTTCCCCAGATGCCACTCACAAATCCTTCCGTGGAGAGCCGCATCATTTTGCAGCATCTGTCTCTAAACTGTTCAAGCTGAACTATCTTTGGGACAGTGAAAACTTCATATTTTGGCCCAAGCAGCACCCACGCATTAGTGCAAAGAGCTCAGCTAGCAGAGCACAGGTTTCTTCTTACTGCAGTTCAGGGAACAAGAGCAGTTTTAGTGCTGAGGGAGCCCTTTATTCCCCGTGTCCAGCCACTGTCTAGAAACACGCACAGTTTGTTCCCTTCCCGTGCGGTGAAGAGGAGACAGACCTCACCGGGCCTCTCCCCCCCTGCTCGCACGGGCTGCCCCTGCGACGTCGGGCCGGGTGTGCGGCGCTGAGCTGGCTGCAGCGCTTATGGCGGGGTCCTGGCAGCAAAAAAGTAAGACTGTGGGGTTTTTTTCCCTCTTTCTTTGGTCTTGATGAGTTTGCTAGCACCTCCGCGGAGCAGGGAGGTGATCGTACTCCTTCTCTGTAGCACAGAAGTCGTGCGCGGAGGGAGCTCTCGGGTCTGGCTTTTCCCAGAGCTTTTCCTGAGATGCAACTTGTCAGTGCTCTCTGCTCACGGCTGGACTTTGCCATCAGTTTATTTACATATGAATAGCTGTCCTTACCTTGAAGAGCTTCACGTCCCCTGCTGTAATTATCGTTGTCCAGACTAATTAAGCAGAATGCTGGGCCATTCCCCAGCGATGGTCCCAAACAGGTTACAGTACCACTACCCGAGGGACTGCTGTAGGCTGTGGTGTCAGCGTTTCCACAAGGGCAGAGTAACAAATCTCGGTGGGGAGAAGCTCCCGGGGACACACAGCAAGGGACGCCTGTGCTGTCGCCGCCGCCGTGACAGGTCGCAGGCCAGCCGCACGGAGGGCTGCAGGGACCGGCTGTCTGAGCATCCCCCCGCTGCCCAGGCGGGTTTGTGCGGCCAGCGGTGAGCTGCTGCGGCTGCAGGAATACGGAGGGGCCGGCAGGCGCAGCTCTGCTGTTGCGGGAGGCCGGGGCGCCCAGCGTGCCAGCGGGTGCGGGATGGAGCTGCATACCGGTGCTCACCCCCCATAAATCAGTGTGCGGCTGCTGCCCACAGAGACCGTCCGCCCGGGTGTCGCTGCGTCGCTGCAGAGGCCGGGCTGCGGAGGCACCCGAAGGCCTCCTCTGCTTCACGTGCAAGTTGTGCCACGAGTTCCGACTTCTCCCGGGGAACCGAGCAGCACCTTTAACTGGCTAGCTATTGGCAGGTCCCAGTTGAGTCTTCTTGGGATCTCAGTTGCTGCATTTATTTTCAAGAAATGGAACCTTTGATATTCTGCCCAGCACAAAAGATCAGAACACATCCATGTCGTCCTCGCAGTGAATGGAGTTACCCCTCACAACAAGAGGTGAGACACAACAGCTACTGGGATGCTGCTCCCATGGTCTGAAATGAGAAAGTTTTCAAAGTATCATTGCAATCAGCATCCAAAGAAGGTACCCGTTTTCAGGCATTCTTTTCAACACCCATTTATTTTTAAAAAGGAAAAAACCTCCATTTCCTTGTTTAGCATTTTTAAAATAAAAGGCATTTTTGTGCCAGGTGAGGAATCCAAATTCCATCCAGTGTAATTTTAAAAAGGACAGATCATCTGGCTGTAAAGTCAAGGGCAGCCTCCTATAAATCTCACACACATCGGTGTTTGAAGCCTACCGGTTACCATGGTTACCATGACATTGCTAGTCTTATTTATAGCCCTGCGCTATATATATTGCTTTCCAGAAGGCATAAAAGGGATAGCTGACTGTGAAGGAATCTGGGAACTGCACATTAAAAAAGAGACGTAGAGGGGAAAAAAATCTAATTAGAGAGGGGCTGCTGAGGTTAGATGTTGGCTTCCGCAGCTGGGGTTGTGACTCCGTCCTCACGTCAGAGCGGGCAGGAGGGACGCGGGCGGCCTCGTGGCTCCTTCACCCCGCGCCCGCCCCGAGGACGCCCGTGGCGAGGGAAAGCCAGGGCGCCGCTGGGCGTCCCTGCAGGGGCCTGGGGCAGGATTTCCTGGCGCCGGCCCACGCTCCTGCGGGACGGAAGGGAGCCCGTGGGTGGCAACGCAGGTGGGAGAAGGGCTGGGGACAGACAGTGGCACCCTCCGATGTCAGCGGCCTCCAACGCTGCGCCCCAGAGGCGGGCAGCTGCCGACGTCTGCCCCGAAGCGAGACACATTCCCCACCTCTGCCGAGAGGACCCCGTCTGGCTGTTCTTCCTCTCGGAAGCAGGCTGTAACATACGTGTGTGGAGTCATCTGTGTGTGTGTATGTATATAATGTGTTATGAAGAATATACATTTTGTCAGGAAGAATGCAAAAAAAAAATCAAGTCAGTGGCAACATTTACGCAGGGACTGCCTTGTAGTGCGGGACAAAGACAAGTCTGCGGGTCTGTAGAAAAGAGAAGGAGTGAGAGAGTTGGAGGTAGATAAAGAGAGAGAGAAGGAAGTTAGGAAGGAAGGAAGGAAAGGAAGGAAGGAAGGAAGCAAGCAAGGAAGGAAGGAAGGAAAGAAGAAAAGGAAGGAAGGAAGGAAAGAGGGAGGGAAAGAGGGAGGGAAAGAGATAAAGAGAGAAGGGGGGAGAGAGAAAGAAAGCAAGAAAGAGAAAGAGAGCGAAGGAGGAAGGCAGGCAGAGAGGATGGAGAGAGGGAAGGAGGTAAGGGACAGAGGAAGGGAGGAATTTTTAATAAAATGCTTCCGCAGTTTTTCACCTAATTCCGCTTCCAGGACCCCATGTCAGCTGTCAGCCCCAAGGGCAGTTTCAGTCACCCAAGGGTGGATCAATACTACAACTAGAAAATGTAAAGGTAAAAGCCTTGAAAATGGGAAACAACCACCTTGACAGCTGACGTGCAAGCCAACAAGAAAAAGAAAGTTTATTAAAAATAACCAACATGAGGGGCCTAAATGGTGTCTCCTATAAAAAAATCAGGATTGCTAATATGGGTACGATTACAAGGAAAAATTCTGAGGAGGGACGATCTGCTCAGACTGCAGCTGAGCTGAAACCTCTTTGGGAAGCAGCTGAAATGAGGCCGGATTACCTTTCATAAGAGCACGCACCACAGTTTCAAGCCCATTGCTTTAATGGTGAGTGTTTTGCTGATGAAAGACCTGTGGGAATGAGTGGAAACTGATGCCTGTAGAACAAATTGGCTAAAGCCTGACCTAAACAAGAAAGGCGAGGTATTCTGTGACTCTGCTAATGACATTGAGATGTCCCTTTCACTAACTGTATGAACCTTAACGGGCATTGGTCCTGACAAAATTGCCGTTTAAAGTATTTTAAAATACATTATTTAGACTTATTTTCAAAAGTTCAGTTGTAAATGCCTCTGCTTAGCTGCCTGTGGAACCGTAAAGACAGGTCATCCAAAGCTGTCAGACCATTTTGATGGGGAAAACCAAGCAAGCAGACAAGCAAACCTCCTCGTGAACAGGCATTTAATAAGACAATCCCCGGTGTGGAAACACGGGTGTACTTAGAAACCGCTCACCACTTCATTTTCAGTCCCCTCTTCCTCTTCGATGATGCCCACAGGCTGAGATTGAATCCAGTCCATTATTGGGAGTACAGGGAGCACAGGTTTATTTAGGGAGTAGGGAAAAAGCCACTCCAAAACAACACAAAAAGGGGTAAAGAACACGAAGAAGGGACAAAACCAGAATTAGATCCCGTTCTCCTCACTCATTTTAAAGAGATTTTTCCAAAAAGCAAAATATTTTCCCTCTGAAGTCACCTGAGCCAGAAATGGAATGTCCCCCCAAAATACTGCAGCTGCATCGTAATTGAGCTTCGGTATGAATGACAACGTCACGGCTGTGCCTCTACAGAGGTTTTGCCCCTCAGCAGCCAGTTATGCCAGCCCTGTACAGAGGCAGTCACCGCAATGTCAATATACGTTTGCTGTTGTCTGCAAATGACCAGGTGGCCTAACGCCACTGCAAGCTTTTGTACTACTATTTCTCTTTGTATTGCTTAAACGTAAATTATTGAGGAAAGTAACTGAGGAAATTCCAAGGTAGCGGAGATGATGGTCTCTATAACTAGAGGCTGTCTGTCACTGAATGTGATACTTCTGACCTGATAATTTGATATAATGCTTATAATCCAGGATACTCCTCTAGGAGTCTATTATTCAGGCTCTAGTTCATTTAAGTGCCCAGCCAGGCACAGTCGAGAGGGAGTGGGAAAATCCATTTGCCAAAAGGAGAGCAGATAAATCTTGAGGTGGCAGCAACTGGAACAATGTTTGTGTTCGGTTTTATCTGTGGAAGAAAAGAGAGGAGGGGAAATCACTGAGGTTGGAATTCAAATGGCTTTACAGCAGTCTAAGTTGATTTTTAAAAAAAATTTATTTTCACGTGGAAATGCTATGGGAAGTAATATTCCAATAGGATTCTATGGAAAAGTGAATCCTGTAGCAACTATTCTAAAATATATTGACTTTTTGATAATGAATGGTGTTTTGCTTTACATTTTGAGTTGCACATGTATGAGTCCTTCTAATCTCCACAATTCTGATTGTAAAAGAAAGCAGACTTTTTATGGAATCCTTGAGGTGACAAGGTGTCACTTCTTCAGGATCTTGGTCAGCAAATCTCTAACCACAACCCTGCAAACATGGATCACGCCTCTCCTCCTGGGGCATGAGGTTTCTTCCTTTCACTCTAGTGTAACCCTCTGACCTTTTAAACTTGTCCACAAAAACATGCGTATTAAAAAACTAGGTGCTGCTAGGCATTATCTGAGATGCTGGATCACCTCTAGCAGCGGGAGGCCGTTAACCAGTATGGTTGAGACTGCGTTTCAGTTCCACATTTGTGCATTTATCGCAGAATCTAGAATAAACAGAAGTGATGATGCAGATGTAACCAGCTGTTAAGAGCAATGTTGCAGCCTACGGGCTTCAGGTGCTTGCTACCCTGTAGCTCAGACCTGAATTTAGATGTTGGAGGCAGCAAGACAGACAAGGGCTTAGCTATGTGAGCAAGCAAGTCTCGTTTTACTGAGAAGGATTTAAGAAGGTATCGCTTTCCATAAAATCCAAGGTGTTAAATTAGGGTCTGAAATGAAATCTCATTAGATATTTTGGCCTGGTAGTGAAAGGCTATTAATAACATTTGTGACTTCTGCCTTCTAGAGTGAACAGCAGTGTTCAGTGCCCATACAATAAAACTTCTAGTAAAATCTCAATGATGCTCAATGAAGACTTAATTATCAGACTGCTGAGATGTCTTTTAACGCTCCTACTGATTTTGATCAGGAGTAACAGGAGGCAGCTTTCAGATGCAAAACTTCAAATGCAAAGAAAAGAATGTGGAGGATGTGCTTAAGTTTTATAATGCAACAGCTGTAGGTTATTTAACCTATAACATGAGTGCTTTTCCATTTCCTTGCTTTGGAGACAGAAAAACTTTTGTATATTGCTATATTCTTCTCAATACTACATGTCAAGAAAGTAACTTTGCCTTCTCACTGTTCTTCTCAGGTATCTTCCCATCTATACCTGTGTATCAAGCTCTCAGCTTTCCTGGACCATGTCTGTTTTGCAGCTTCAAAGGTTTCCACTTGGTCCTCAGAGCGGAGCTTTCAGGATAAATCAAACAGAAAGCTGGTCTTCTTGTGCCCCAGCCAAACCTTTTTAACAAAGTATAACACAGTGTAAACAGTGAACATCAGTCACGGTCAGCTCCAAGACTGAAAAACAGGCAGGCGAGCACCATTCCAAACACATTTCAAGCAATCATATAGTGAAACAAGTGTATATTACCAGCAAATCTAAAATGTTAAGCTAATTAAATGCTGTTATAAGTAGACAAATAGTATGTGAAGCTAACCCACATGTAAATATCATTTCTACAGCTGAAATGGTTTAAACCTATGTAGGTAACACAAGAACAGTACCAGAAAATGTCAAGGAGGCTGAAAGAAAATGAAGCACATTTCTCACCTCTTGGAAACTGTGGGAAAATATATATTTAAATATATTTAAATAGAAATCCTTACAATTAGCAGCTCCAGGGCACAGTGGCTCTTCTTGTAGGATCCGATTTTTTTCTTCTAAGTGTTCCTCAAAGTGGTACTTTACTCTTGCGTAACTACTGCTGTTCTCTGCATTTGCCATCACCCCTTTCACAAGTGTCAATTCTTTAGCATTATCTACATATTCAGCAGTATTTGGACTTTTACAGTATCTGTAAGCTTTCTTTGTCAGAACAAATGAATGAGATTATCCAATATCATTTACTTACACAGTGGTCCTTCTTCATTTCTCGTCAATCTCCCTCCCAGTGTACTTGGCAAGCAGTCTTTTTGATCATTAGAGGCTGATACTAGGTATCCAACGTGGGTCCAGCCTGCCTTTTATCTGCCTTAGCAGCACTCAGAGACTGATCTAAACTTTGGTGCAAATTAAAGCAGCCTCAGGGCATGCAAATTTATGTTGCCAGGAAGGGTTCTCTGAGGACCTGCTGAAGATCCCCAGGTCCTCATTGTGCTCCAGGTCTGCATCTGATGAACACAAAACTCCTTCCATGACAATCTCTGACAAAATTCTCCTAGCTGTCCTTTCCGTGTCACAGAAGGGATTATATATAACTGTCTCTCTACAGGCAACAGGAATATCCTGTAAAACATGTGACTTGGTAACTTGGGTTAGAAAATTAGTTATAAGTTGATTAATTTGAATTTCCTAAAGTTTTTTTTCCTGCTACCTTTTAAAATATATATAACAATTATTAATATTCAGCATGGGAATAAGGACTCTGAATCTCGTAGTAAGCTTTTGTCGGTACCGTTATCCTGAGAGCAAAAGGCAAAAGCCTGTGCTCTGGAGTTACTGCGTGTTGACATACAGCACCAAGGCAAAGGTTTTCAAAGTCTCTTTTCCAAAAGATTTCTTTTTCTAACTGTATCTGGGAGAATAGCTTCCCAGTTGGATGGCTAGGTACAGTCAGTTTGACAAACCCGTTTTGATTGGTGACAAACCTGTTTTGATTGGTATCAAACCTGTTTTGATTGGTATCAAACCCAAACCATGTATTTTGATGGGGGAGAAAGAAGAGGGTAGCATGGAAACTTTCCAAATTCTGGGAAAAGACTAAGAATGATTATGAATTTGGGTCATCCCTAGGAAGAATGAGTGACTGAAATGCCGTATATTAGACTGCGGAAGTGCAGGTGCCGCGTGTATGTAGCAGCCCTGGTCTCATATCTCTTCTAGCACAGTGATTTGCTGCAAATTGACTTTCCTGATGATGTGAATCCCTGCGAGCTGCCTTTCTCACGTTACCAGGTATCATTTTCTTCTTGTCTTCTATGGAAATTTCTGCTTCTTACTCCCTTGTGCATAAAGTCAAACAGGAGCTTTGCTGTGCAAATACCTGACTAATGAAAATGCCAGTACTTCCATGAAACCTTGACACCGCGAACAACTCAGAGCAAGAAAAGAAAATTTTGCAAAGACAGAGACTCTCTTTTCAGAAGGACAGTAGTAGAAAATAAGACTTCACCACAGGAAAGGATTAAGGACAGTTGATAAAATAATAATAACAACTTGTTAGGCAATAAAGTGATCAAAGGGCCTAGTTAGCAACAGAAGTAATTGCTTTCTGTTTGTCTAAGCACAAGCTATGTCTGCTGTGTCCTATAAAGAGTAATTGCAAATGGCATGATTTTAACCTCCAGTCTCCTGAGACATCATTGAAACGTAAGGTTGCGTGGTGCCTTACCCTTGACAAAAAAAAGCACGTGTTTTAAGCAGGGAGCATTAGCCTGCAACTGTGCCCCCCTGGAGGTCACTGAGAAGTGGAGTCAATTCATTTGGCAGGTTGGTTTGAGTTCTCAGGAAAGAAGGGGCGCAGTCCTCAGTTTTACTCCCAAGATTTACTCAATACAGCTGATGCTGTAAGGATGCAACTACCAGGCAGCAGAAAGGCTGCCATAGATGCTGTAGCTGAGTCAGGTATGTGGAAGAGAAAGAAGACAAGAAGGTGCTTTCCTAGGCAAGTAGCTTAATTCTTTATGTATCTTAATTCTCTTAGGAGAGTCACTGACTTAATCAAAATGACCATATAAAGTATTTCACCATATTTATTAAATAGGGACACTAAAATTTTTTTCCTATTAAGTGCAGGGGTAAACAACCAAGGGAGGGAAACAACTAAGTCCACTTTTCCAACACCTCGTTCCCCAGTCTTCTATCTGTGACCCATAGAGTATGAGCTACTCTGTGCCGCTGCTAGTATCTCACAGTTATGCAGTTGACAAAGGCAGAATCCCCTTCTTTGTGTGCAGCCTCTCACTTTTAGAAAAAAAAAAATGCTACCACATAGTGCATCCCTAAGTGCACATATTAGGTCAAGCCAGTAAATCAAATTCTGATTTATTGGACTGCATGAAGTAGAGAAGGAAGAAGGGGGTAAGAGAACAGTGTGGGAAGAAGGAAGATACAGGAGAGTTATTCCCTTATCAGATACTGGTTAAAACTAATTTATGCTACTAGGAAAGGAGGGAAGTTGATTGTGGTCTCAAGGCTAGGAAAGTCAAAAGTATTGCCTGGGACAATTTGGGGAAAGTTGGATGTTTGTCAGGCTCCAGGATGATGTTAATAATCAAACATTTTCATGCAAGAAGATTACATCTTCCTCACGTTCTCTAGATTTTAGTTCAGCATCCTCTTAACTTTCTTGTGCCCTGATTCTATAACTCATGGCTTCTGTGAGGATAAGGCACCTTTCTTGCCCTCTGAAATGCGTTCAGGTATGGCTTTGATGAAAATGTGCACATCTGAATCCCTTGCTTGTTTCTGACTTACTTCCCTGCTTACTGATTTATGTATTCTCCAGTCCTACAGCTGGGTCTTCCCAGTTTCTCAGGCATAGGAGTTTCCATGGTAACCTCATGAGTGAAGGTAAAACCGTGGTAGAAATCAGTATTAAGCCAACAAGCCATCGATGTGCAGAAGAACTGCTCAGGACAAGGTTACAAAACATTCTGGTGCGGTAAGTGCAGATCCTGTCTGAGGCATTAGTGGCTTTCTGAGCTGTACTTGCATCTTTTTTTTCCTTTTCCTTGTTGTCCTGCTTGTTCCTCTCTCCAGACCTAATGTAGCACCCTAACTACATTGTTAGGACGTAACAATAAGACTGAACAAAAGCTAACTGAATAGCTCTGTGGCGTATTTTGGAGAATGGCAGCAGTGGAGATATAAAAACAGTTCTACAGTTAAGCAGGATTATCAAATTCAGGGGGTCTACAACCACTCCTGCAGACAAGCCAGATTATGGGTTTAAGAAATATGTAGCCCTGTGCCATAAACCCAACTTTTTTCCATGTTGCTAGATGTATTGGCTTTGCGTGGCAAGGTTTTGGTAGAGGAGGGGGGCTAGAGGAGTGGCTTCTGTGAGAAGCTGCTAGAAGCTTCCCCCATGTCTGATAGAGCCAATGCCAGCCGGCTCCAAGATGGACCTGCTGCTAGCCAAGGCCGAGCCCATCAGCGACAGTGGTAGCGCCTCTGGGGTAACAGAGTTAAGAAGGAGGAAAAAAACCTGCTGGGAAAAAAACAGTAGCAGAGAGAGGAGTGAGACGTGAGAGCAACACCTCTGCAGACACCAAGGTCAGTGGAAGAGGGGGAGGAGGTGCTCAACGCACTGGAGCAGAGATTCCCCTGCAGCCCGTGGTGCAGGCCATGGTGAGGCTGGCTGTGCCCCTGCAGCCCATGGAGGCCCACGGTGGAGCAGATCTCCACCTGCAGCCTGGGGAGGACCCCATGCTGGGGCAAGTGGATACCCAAAGGAGACTTTGATCCTGTGGGAAGCCCATGCTGGACAACAGGCTCCTGGCAGGAGGACTGTGGACCCGTGGAGAGAGAGGAGCCCATGCTGGAGCAGGTTTACTGGCAGGACTTGTGACCCTGTGGGGGACACACACTGGAGCAGTCTGTTCCTGAAGGACTGCACCCCGTGGGAGGGACCCACGCTCGAGTGGGGGAAGAGTGTGAGGAGTCCTCCCCTTGAGGAGGAAGAAGCAGCAGAGACAATGTGTGATGAACTGACCGCAACCCCCATTCCCTGTCCCCCTGCACCACTCAGGAGTGGAAGGGAGAGAAATCAGGAGTGAAGTTAAGCCCGGGAAGAAGGGAGGAATGGGGGGAAGGTGTTTTTAAGATTTGGTTTTATTTTCTCATTATCCTACTCTGATTTGATTGGTAATAAATTAAATTAATTTTCCCAAGTCAAGTCTGTTTTGCCCATGACGGTAATTGCTGAGTGATCTCCCTGTCCTTAGCTCGACCCATGAGCCTTTCGTTATATTTTCTCTCCCTCTGTCCAGTTGAGGAGGGGAGGGCCCCAGAATCCTTGTTTAGCATCACAGACTGATACACCTGGCCAGTGGGTGGCTGAGGTCCGGGCTGTGGGTGTGCTGCAGCCGCACTGCCGAGCTGGTGCTGTCGTCCCTGGAGGATGTGCTGCTGTGGCGGCTGGTGGAGCAGAGACGGGGGAGGTGAGCCCCTCCTCAGATAGCACCACCCCTGCTGAGCCGCGGCTTGTCAGTTTAGCCCAAGGTTGGACTCCTGCTTCACTTTGAAGCTGATGTTGCAATGCACAGGGTGTGATCCTCCTCTTTCCTTGCTGTCAGTAGAAGGACTGTCACCTTACAGCAGCGTGCAATGAGAGTCTAAGCCAGAGAGGAGCCAGTGGCTTGCAGTCTTGTTTCCCAAGTCTATGTTCATCCACTCTCAGCAAAGAGCTGTGAACTTTGAAAATTTTCTTCTTTCCACAGCTCTGTCAGAGTTCAAGGGGAACGAGCGTCTGGATTTGAAACTGTATTTCCTTGTGCTTCTGCTCACAAGAATCGCTGCGGGCTGAGCACGCATCCTGCCCAGTATGATAGGACTTTCCTGGTCAAGCTTTCTGTTACTGAATGAAGTTTTTTGAAAAATGCTCTGGGCACCCAAAGGGATAGAATTTATTAAAACAAGAAAACAGCCCAGACTACCCAAGTGAAACATACTACTGGCTCCCCCCCAGCAAAACCTGACACAGCAACACCATCAATAGCAGAGTGACAAGAAATCAATAATTATTGGCTTGAGTCACAGTGCCAAATGGACCTACTTGTTCAACCACTACCAGGAAGGCTGAGTTGTGAAGGGAGCTGCTGCCTCTTTCCAAAATACACTTTTTCACACTTTGGGTACAAGGTGGTTTCCTTAAAACACAATGGATACTGATGGAGGTGACTGCAGTTTCACCTGCAGAGGTGGGACAGCAGAGTTGTTCCCAGCTCTGGCTTCCTACTACTTGTCTGTGACCAGTGAAAGCATGTGCAATCAGTGGAAGAGGAACCATGTTCAAACTTATTCTGATATTTATTCTTTCATGAAACTCAGAGTATTTTCTAGCAACAACACATGCTCCTTCTGATTTTATGAGGTCATTCAGCAGCAGTGTTTTCAGGGTTTCTTTTTAAAGATTTTTATCTGCAGGTTTAGTAATTCTCTTGCATGATCTGCTTAAACTCGCAAATCTGGAGTAATCTCAAGAAAAAACATTACTTAAAGATGAATTTGTGGAACTCTAGGGGACACACGGAGGCATGTAACGCAGATTTACTTTATCTGTTAATTCTTAGTGCTTTGTCTATGCTATGCCAAAGGCAAGAGCACACCTAGTTGTGGAGCAGTCTGGGATGTCCCTGCAGGCCTGGAATATCCCCTTCCCTTCCCCTGCAGGGCTGGGTGCTAGTTACCAGCAGACGTCACCAACAGGCACGCTTGGTTTTCAAAGATCTCCTTTGTTGTGGGAGCAAGTCATGAAGCTACAGAAGACCAGTTTTCCCGGTCCAGAACATACTGCTAGAAAAAAGGCCCTCACCAAACCGTGAAAGAAGTACTTTGGCTTGATTTTTTAACACAATAGGGTTTCTTCAGGTGCACAAACTGGCTAATCAATCAGGTCTGAAGAGGGCTGGAGTGCTAATAACTTTTAAAGCTACTCATCACTAGATTTGCTTCTTCCAGAAAGGGAGAGGTCTTCAAGCTGTCACTTTCTGCAATATTCAGGAAAATATCTGACCACATGAGAGGGAGGCAGTGAGAAAGACTTGCTATGGCAGTTGGGGGAAGTCTGGATCAGAAGCCTGAACAAGAACGTGTGTATATAAGGAAAGAAAATGGTGTCTGTGAGGCGTTATCTGACTGCTTTGTTATTCATTGGTTCTGTCCTACTGATGCGTAATGCATTTGCTCTGCATTTGGTATTACCACACAACCAACACAATAAAGAATCACTAATGCACTAAGCTGCAAACTTGTGTCTCCATCTGCCAGGGATTAGCCGCCAGAAAAGACAACTGTTTTTGCATTAAATGCTAGAACAGCAATTACTTCTTACAATAAGGGCTGGAAAAAGCAGGCTGCATTTTGTTCCTCTGATGAGTGTCAAGTTTCTTGCTAGCATTGCCCTGGTTACTTGACCATAAGCTGCATTTTTGTAGCTCGCTTGATCTGTGCCCTTGAACAGTCTGGATAAAAATGTGGAAAACATTGTGTGATGCAACCTGGAGAGTGCAAAAAAAGGATCTGATTTTAATTGTTGTGAGAATAGATTTATGCAAGTGACAGATGACAGACAGAGAAATACACCAAAAGATCTGGCAGAGAAGCATCCCATTGATGTAAACGTACATTAGTGTACTCTTTTGTTTCTGTCAACATTGGTACACTGCATGTTGCATTGGAAACAGGGGTGTAACACACTTCAAGGAGCAGGTCTAAATGACTCCTGCCTTTTTAGTTTGCTCTTAATTTATGTTTGCAAAAAAACCAGGTGAAAGAGATTGTCATTCTGACTGCATCGCATGTAGCAGCACCGGTATGAAGTCACAAACAGCAAGGCAATGGGAAATTCTGCCTACAGACCTGAATTACTCTCCCTGGATGCAGTCACTGAAGGTTTCTCTTTCCAGATTCAGTGTCTCACGGCTACCAGGTCATCTGAAGTAGCATTTTGTCCTCTGATACTCTCCAACTGGTTCCTAAAATTAGAAAAACAAAGCAGCATGATGAAGTTCTGCTTCCTCAGAATGTTTCTTGGTCTGCTCTGACATGCCCCAGCACTTAACCTCAGCAGCGGGAAATGCTAAGCAGTTTGTCAGTGTTGGCACAGAAGCTGCTTTATAGGATGGTTTGGTTTTGTTTTTTTTCTTTTTCTTTCTGGCCCCTTCTTGTGGAATTTTGCTGTAATAGACTGTAAATAAATGTATAGTTAGCGTCTACACTGAAGCTGCCCGAAGCTTGAAGCTGCTCATGGTAGTAACATCGTTTCCTGTTTCTTAATCATCATTCTTCTAACCTTAACAGCAAATTAAGAGACCATATACTGTACATGCATCAATCTGCAGGATGCTTTTTCAGTGCTTGAATTAGCATGACACACAGGAAATGGCTAATGAACAAGTTAATCCATTGGCTAGGCATTATGTTTACAGCAGCTTTTTGTGGTCATCTCACCGCCTGGAAAGATACACAGGCCCGAAAGGAAAACCTTCCTTCTGAACTACAGCTCTGACTTTTGTAGTTACTCTGTGCTTTAGCAGCTGCAGGAGGAGGTTATATTCTGTGCCACTGCTGCTTTGTTTGAAGCCTGCCTACATTTCCCTGACAACTGGGGTGAGGAGCTTGATTTTGCCATATCAGAACAAACAGGGGTTGTTTGGGCTGCATGTCAGATCTCCCAGATAGAGAACATTAGCCAGAAGTTTTGTACAGTGCTTATATTTTGCAGTGTAAGCAAAACAAAGTGGGGACTTGTCCCCAGGAGCCTGCAATCTAAGACAGGTACAGGCAGTGCGCTACAAACAAATGAATAGTTCAATAAACAGCAGAATTAATAGCGCTTGGTTTCCTGAGGATTTCTCTCCAACCTGATGGATGTAGATAGACATGGAGGATGAAACACTTATTGACAAAAGCTTTGTTTGCAATTAAGAGTGTTTATAAAGTTTTCTCACCACCGGGATCTTGCTTTATCATGTTCTTACTGTGGTCAGCGTCCTTTTAGCAGGGGCTATGTGTTTTCTCACTCCTGCACAGCCAGCTGCTAGCAGCTAATCACCTTTTTGGCCCTCCTCTCAAACTGAAATGACAACAGATACAGAGGTGATCAGGGAGCCATCTACAGTCCTTATTTCTGTAGGAAACCTGGCTATGGCAGGTAGAGTGGAAGCATAGGAGGTAAATAAATATGTTTGAACTGGGAGCTATAATTGTGTTTTGAATTTTTTTGTTGCTCTCAGCTGCTTCTTTCTGGTCTCCAGGGGTCTTCCATGTTTTCATCAGGCAGAGGCAACTGAAGGAAGCAAAATAAATTAGTCTGTGTTGAACTCTTTGCTATTCTTGCATGGAAGAGAGTAAAGAATCACAAACAATTATTTTGATCTTGATGGGAATTTTCCTGGAAGTAGAACATTGGTTTAGTGTTGTTTAAATCAAGGGTGTTAAAGTGAGCAGTTGCATGGGATTACTTAGAGGAGTTAGGGTGAAAGGAGGGTGTCCTTAACTAGTAAGAACTGTCATGTGAGATCTTGACTTGTGTTATTGCAAGGAATGGCACAGACCCTTGCACAAAGTTGAGGGCTGGTCAGCCAGAGCCAGGACATAAGAATCTGGGTATAAATCATGTCAGAAAAGTCAAACACAAAACAAGAAAACAAAATGACTGTGAAGCAGGTGTCATTAAACTGAAAATGACACTAATGGACTTGTTGAATGTAGCTTTGAAGAGATGTATTCTTTACATCGAAAATTCCCTGCAGTATAGGATGATGTCTGGAAACCTCCTCACCTTCCAGGGTAAGGAGCAGAATACAGTTTGCACTGACAGCCAGCTGTATGACATTCTGTTTTCACCATGAAGGTTAAAATTGGGATAGCTTTCATAAAGCCAGAGAAGCCCATTCACACCCAGACATATAAGCAGTATGGCTGGGGAGGAAGCCAGCTGTCCTTGCTATCCCAAAAGATTAGCCTGATAGAACAACAGAGAGGCAATAAATGAGCAACCTTTAGTAAAAAATGTTGGTAAACAAAATGCTAAATTCTTTGACAATGCAATCTGATACTTATCAGATGGGTGCAAGAGCAAAGCCCGTCTCTAAAACCTCCTTGTTTTGCCCCTGATTAAAGCTGGCTATCTTTGCTACTGCCAAATAGAGCAGCGTTATGCACAGCATTCTGGTCTCCTGATGTTAAAAGATGACAAATCTGAAACACATTCAGGATTTACATTGGAAAAGGAGATGAAAAACAAGGTTTTTATAGATTTAAGTTTGTGCATGCCTGTTGGGTGTGTACTATATAAAGCTAGCTTAAAAAAAGACCTAAACAAATATTAGTTCCAACCTCCCCTCTTGCTACTTGCAGAGGAAAATACGGCACAGATGCTGTCAGCCTGCAAGTGTCAAGGCAAAAAGTGTGTCTACACATTACTAAGACAAAGCTGTGAGAAATGTGTTGTTTACTCATCCATTTTATTTTTAAATTCATATTCTAAACCATTTTAACATTTTTTACCCATCTTTATTGACCTTGAAGATCTTTAATCATAAAAACAAATTATCGCAGAGCAAAAATCAGCTGTTGAACAGAACACAGCCTGCTACGTTGCAAAATAAATTACCAGGTAATTAAAAGCAGACTCTAACCAGATCGTTTGGAGTATGTTCTTCACACAGGTAGTAGTGGCTGGCATGTGAATGAGGGGTGAAGTGCTCCATACTGCCTTGTTAGTATAATCTGGTTAGAATGAGCATTTTTTTCCTTCTTTTTTGATGGACCTAGGTAGCAGCAGGAGGAAACATTTAAATGCACAGACAAGGCTTAGGGATCTGCATCAGAATAGGAGTAATTTTCTTCATCATGATCTCTCTACAGTGATTTCACTTCATCTGTCTTTCCAAAATGTCCCACACTAGTACGCAGGACCTGGCTCCTGTAATCTGTCTAATCCACTGGAAGGTGAAAGTATCTATCAGGAAGACAATTCATGTTCATTGCTGTGGGTCAGCAGTAGCTAGGGAAGAACCAATAATGCTCAGCCTGGGAAGAGTCCATCAGACTATTATTACAGAGACATCTTGCATTTTATGCCCGCAACTTCTAGCAAGTCCTGGTGAGATGTTAGCACCTCATGAACTCACACTATCAGAGTTTCAGGTGTAAAGTTATGAAAGACCTATACCAATCTACCTTGAATGGGCAGCTGCTGCCAATTTTGACACTCGTGGCATCCTGGGGTTCTCAAGTTCCGGTGCTGGAGGACTGGAGGAATTGATTGCCCTAAACATGACATCTTGAAGACTTCAGAGCTATGACCTTCTCACAATGTACTGCACCAAATGCATTCTGAAGTCTATGTACATTTTAAATTTCATTGTTGCACTGCGATTTTCCATAAACTGAAACTGTCTTTTAGAGTTCTGTCATCTTCTGTGCTTTATTAACGGCTCACCAAGTGTTGTTCTGGGTCTGGGGTTTATCTTCTAGCTGGATAAAACTGAGGACAAAACAGACTTAACAGCTCTCAATTTTTTTTAGCAAATGCAGAAGTAGCATTTTTGCATGGAGAATGTGATACAACAGCCACTCCATCACACATGGTCATCTGGCGGTGGAGATATTGAGGAATCTTAATACAGGCAACCAGAAATCCTGTATCTGAATGCGTGTAATTGCAGCATGAGAGCTCTTGTTCATACACTTGGGTCTGCACATGTCTTATTTCCACAAAACAATGTCTGGGAGACAGGCTTGAGGAATATGTGCTTTCATCAACCAAACCATGAGGCAACATACTTCTCTGGTAGCTTCTTAAAAAGCACCTCCAACCGTGTTTCACTAACCAGTATCACTGTTTGAGAAACTTTGAGAGAAGCCACTGTAAAAGTCATGGGATATTTGATAGAAAGGGTGTACGTTATAGCGAGTGAAATGTTAGATGAAGGGAATGTAAGTGGTGCAAAGAAGTTTGACCTCTTTTAAATATACACAACATCTCTCAGCACTGAATACTGCATTCCACCACTTCAAACATAAGACTAAAAAGTAACAGTGTATTTGGCCTATGGCCCAGGTCCTTCATCTTTTACTTAATTTAAGTTGGCTTACTTCCAAGGATTTCAGCAGAGTTGTATCAATTTCTGTTTCTTGAGAATCTGGCCTACCGTGTTTGATCACATTGCTCTGTTTGTGTGATTTATTTGGTATTTCATGTCTGAGGATTCTCAGCCTTCTGAGAAAGAGCAAGAGTATGAATTGCCTTAGAGAATGTCTCAAATTGTGCTGGGTGTTATTTTCAGGAGGAAGGAAAGACTTCAGGAAGCATGAGAGAAAAGGAAAATTCTTGTTTTTTAAGAGAAGCTGCTGTTTTAATGCACTGTGTCCAGTGGCAGAGGCCAGAGTCTCTCCTGAGCAGCGAAAGGAAGGAGACAGCTCCTTCCCCGTTCATTTTAGAAAGCAGCACATCTCTAAAGGTGAGAAATTGGACACCATTGTGTGTTAGCAATGGACAAACCTTACTGAGTTCACAGGCCTGGGAAGGCATCCAAACTGTCTCTTCATTTTTCCATCCTTCTCACCACCATTGCCTTCTGAAACAGAAAAGATACCTCTTTTGCAGGTGGCAGAAGAGCCTGCTCTTCTCCTTGTCTGTGATTGTAGCACTTTATAGACCATAAAAATCTATTTATGTGGCCTCAGTGCTTTTTAGATGTCTACTCCTCCCATGCAGGTCTTTTCCAGGCAGATTATTTTTCTGTTATTCAATGCCAAAACAAAGATACCCTGCATCACCTCAGTCTCCTTCAAACAGTTGTCCATTTGTGTGTGTACTCAATTCTATATATTTAGCTGAAGGTCTGATCACCAAGGAGAACATGGAAAAGTGTGTCTCATTCCATATCCCAGAAGGAAAAGGAGAGCTGGGAGGAGCAGTGAAGTATATAGCTTCTAAGTAGCTAGTATTATTCTACACAGTTCTATCGCAATAAATTTCAAGTGTTTTACAGGTTTATTGATATTTCTGGAGCAATCTGGTTTATTTCTGTGGAAACACTTCTTCTTTCGTCCATTTCCTAGAAGCTGTGCACACTAGTACCTCCCAGCTTGGGGAACGCAGGCTGAGCAGCATTTCCAGCACAGATCGCTCTGAAGCACCCACCTTGGCCAAGCAGTCTCAAAAGCGATGAGTCCTGCTGCTGCAGCCATATCCCACCTAAGCAGGCAAAGAGCCTGGCAAAAGAGAGCGGCTGAGAGTCGTGCAGAAACACCATGCTGCGCGGCTTGCCAACGGCTTCCTCCACAGGCCAGGTTTGATGGCGGAGTAACGCTGTCACAGTCCCTGTCAGCTATTTCACAACTGCGGGATCTTTTTAAGCACCTGCTTGTCCTTCTTTCACAGGTTATGCGTGAGGCACAAATAACACCACACAGGTGCGACCGAGGGCCCCTGCGCCTCACCCCGGGGGCGCCATCTTGTGGGCAGGCAGCCATTAGTCGTGGGTGAGCTGGGCATGTGTCCCCTTCTCCTGAAGAGGGGTCCCAGGAACCCACGGGCTGATGGATTTTTGTGTGTGCACCGTGAGCTTGAGCTGCGGTTAAGTTAATGAGTTAACACCCCCACTCTGCAGAGAGTCCAGGGTAAAACGCAACTTTGGTGGTAGCAACAGCTTCGTTGCATCATCGCTGTGCTGAGGATGCCTGAAGGACCCGCCTGTCCCCGCAGCGCTGGGTTGCGGTAGTTCAGTCTGCTTTCCAATGGTGCACCGCCTCGAGGGGCAACAAATCCTTGGCCAGGGCCTGCCACATCCCAACATCTTGATGCAGCAACTGTGAGACTGCCGCAGGTCCACGGATAACATGGCGTGTTGTTCCTGTGAAGGTGTGCATTGCAGCCCATATGTCCTTCTCTCTGTAAGTGGTGCGTGGCTGGCCATCGGTGGCTGTCAGGCAACCTGTTCTTCACTGCAGTATGTGCTTCAGCAGGAGGCCTGGGTGAAGGCAAAGTCTGATGCTACTTAACAGACAAGCTAAAATGTAAGCACCCAACAGTGTGTCACCACAGGAGGAAATGCATCTGTGGATCAGTGATCAAGAGTGTAGTGATACAACAGTGCCTTTGAAATACTCTACATCTATGCTGATGTGAGTTTCATGTGTTTTGTCTTTTTTTGTTTTTGTTTTTGTTTTTTTAACAAGTAACTTAATCTGTTTCTCTCCTTTAATCTTTAAATATGGACTGAATATCTCCGTACTGCATGGGTTTTAATGAGGTACAGCTTGGCACACTTGTAAAGCAAATGTGGAAAATGTCTGCAAGCATGGGAGTGAAAGAGCTGACACTTGGGGGAGGGAAGTCTGTGGGATGGTGAGTTTGCTGCTTCTGCCACTGATGGGGAGCTGAGGGCAGGGAAGAGCTGCTGCTGTAGGGCAGGGGACCTTCTCACGCCAGCGCTTTGTGCACGCTCTGACTGTGTCTCAGTAGCAACATGATGGCTGGGTCTCTGGAGTGCTGGCAGAGGCAGCGCAAACAGTAGGATTATGGCCTTTTGCAGCCTTTTGAGGGTGGTGGTACTGTCTCAGAGCAATGACCCGAGGAGGCAGCCGACTTGTATGAAAGTCCCTGTTCTCTATTGATCAAAGGCGTTGCTGAGCCTGGTAAGATTTCTTCTTCCCTCTTTCTTTTTCCTTCCCCCTCTACCCCCAATCAGATGATTAAGTGATTTAGACTGAAGTAATAGCGATGATCATTAGCAAGAGTCAGAAAGGCAATTGCTATGCAAAACAAACTTTCAGCAGCAGTCCATTTTTAATATACTCTGCAGCATATTTAATAATGTAATTCTCCAGTGCATCTGAATGTTTAAACATACCTGCGAAGGAGAAAAGTCACTGGCTCATGCAAAATTGCTCTGAAGTATATCATTAATTTTGATACACTGAAAATTCAGCAGGTCTACACTGAGTTATAATGTTGGGCTTTTTATGGGTAATTTAATGCAAATGAGAAACTTTTTTCCTGCATGCATGCAGATTTTGTCTAAGGTGGTGACTTTCAGTTTAGTAAGTATAAAATTCTTGTATTTTGGAGTGTATACACATTTCTGACATTATCTCCAGAATAGCAAAAGATTTTATTAACACTATGTGAGGTTCCAAGAGAAGCCTAAACATGGAAAAAACACAGATTTTAAAATAAATTGGTCATTTCCTTGTCTGCGAGTAAAATGCGGGTTTCCAGGACCTGGGAGATGGCTTTTATATTTTCAGAACCTGTCAGGTTTTTGCTTGGAAAGTGAGGAGTTTGGGATTTTTTCTTGACCTTTCATATTTATCTCTGTTCCATTTTACACGCTTGTGAGGAATCTCTGATATTATGAGGAATTACTAATTTCTCTTTCACAAGCTGCTTTGTGCCTTTCACACAGTATTGAGCTGTGTCCAGTCAAGGATCCACTGCGTGTGAGACTGTGCAGTAAGCATTTGTCCTTTGAGTAACTTACACAGCTGCAAGAATATTTAGTTGGTGCTCTTTGCAATCAGCTACATAAGTGTCAGTACACCAAAATGCAGAAAATATGTGGATACAGCACTGGATTATGTCACAGTCAGGATGTGGGCATAGCTAATACAGGCATGGCCATAACAGTCTAAAGCTGGCTAAGCCGTCTTCTTGTAAGAGCGTTGTTGTGAAATATCACATCCAGTCAAGCAGCTTGGTTTATATGTGGAGTATTCACCTTTGCTGCTGTCTTCCTGTTGCATCTGTGTTGCCATGGGTATCTGAATTAGCAAATTTTGAGGTAGCTCAGGCATATCTTGCAGACAACATGCTTGATCCTTGTCAGAAACTTGCAGAAGCACAGCTCAGGGGTTTCCAGGCTGTGGTATACATGGTACCATTGCTACGGGGACCGGTGGCAGCCAGCTCGGTGCAGAGCACAGCTGCAGGACATGCCCCAGCTTCCCCAGTTTCTTGGCAGGCTGACTAAATCTTGCCGGTGTGTTTAATGGTACTGGCATGCCCAGCCCTCTCTTCTGACCACCTTCAATCCAATGGTCCAGTTTATCACATTTTATCTTAGGCCACCATCTCCCAGGGCTTTGGAGAGCACAGTCTGTGGTGGGATTGCACCACAGTGAGGAGGCAGTGGTAACATCTCTCTCCTGTCCTGGGAACACCATGGCTGAGATGAAGAGGATCAGTTCAAGCGTTTCCTCGAGTGATGCTTCCTCTGTCAAGCAAAGTGTGTGCTGAGCACATGCTCTGCCTGCCCTAGCCATTTCTCTCCCTCTCCTTGCTCTGGAGGGAGGGTGAGGTGAACCAGCCCCCTGCCCTGCACTGCATCTCCATCCCCACGAAGCCCGTGGTATTTCTTTCAAATCTGGGAGGACTTGGTCACTCCCATCAGGTCAGAACTGAGATCGCATTACAAGAACTTTGCCAAAACCAAGCGATGTTAGGTGAGGGATACAAGCTGCTGCTAAGAAACTGAGTTCGCAATTTACCATTGCTCTCTGCTTTTGTGCTATTTGTACCGCTGCAGACGAGGCAGGAGAGCTTCACTCTGCTTACTCTGTGGTGGGTGTGAGCAGCTGTGCAAGCTGCAAGGCAGTGGTAGTGTAGCTCTCCATTCACAAAGCCCGACTTCATTGCAAAGAGGCATACTAAAGACAAATGGGCTGACTAAATTAGACTCTTTCAGTGTGGACTATGAAAAGTGGGAGTATATTTTAATGTCACAGAAGAATGAAATCTTTCCATGTGAAATTGCTATCTACAGAGAAAGATGGTGATGATTAAGGCACTAAGTGAATCAACAGCAGTAGTAATGTGACAGTGCAGTGAAATGTGGCAATACCCCGTTACTGGGCAATAACGTTTCTGTTAATGTCAGCAGCATAGAACATCATTAGCAAGAATTAAAAAACTGATTAATAGAAAACAACTTCTCTTCCAGTGCAAAACAATCTACTGGGAGATAATAGCTAGAAGCTGTGTACTATAGGCAGATGAAAAAAGGGCAGTGAACCACGATGGAAGGAAAATTACCTTTCCATCTGGAGTTATTAATTGAAGGAACTCTTTTGAAGCAAACACATTTTAAGCAAATATACAGTAAGGCACCTAGAAGCAAAAGTAATTTTCCATTTTTTTTACCTTCTCAGACAACATGTTTCTGGCGGTGCCCGCAGAAGTTATCACCATTGGTAAAGTTAATACAGCTGCTGTCCTCATATGTGTATATATGTAAGGCTTCTTTCATGTGAAATAGGTGTTTGCTGTAAAATCCTGTGCTTTAAGGCATGATTACTGTCCTCCCATCTGAGAAGCATAAGAGAAAACTTTTCCTTGAAATCCCTTTGCTGATCTCAGCAAAATGACAAGCTTCTGCTAATGGTGGAAATGAAATAGTAAACCAGGCTCACCCATCAGATGTGGTTTTGGAACTGACAGGCCCTGAACATGTAACTCCTCTTTGGACCTGTTGTGGACTGATGAAGAAGCCGTAAGAAAACCCAGAAGAGGCATCTCTTTCCTGCTCTGCCTCTCGGGGAAATTATCTGCATGTCTCTCAGAGTCTTTCCTCATTTACAGAAAGGAGATTGGATTCCCTCCATCTCAAAGCTCTTTCATCAGCACAGGAATGTGCTAGGTGAAACACAATACATCTAGGGACTGCTGAAGGTGATTTTGCTCAGGATCAGAATCAGAGTCTGAAGGTTTGAAACTATGGGAGCAAATGTTTGGCACCCTTGGGATCTTGCACTGTTGTCTAAAAATTTGCTGTGCCTACAACTGATCCTGATGCTGTATAGTAACCTTACTGCCCATAGGAAATGTTCCTAAATAGCTACTAAATGCCATTTTCTCCACCCAGAAGTTTGTGGAAATATTAATGGTTGGTTTGCAGCAGCCAAAAAAGTAATTCTGTCAAAGGACGTGAGTGTTCTTTATTTTTAATCGCACAATCTAAAGCAATTACAGTATCATTACAAACCCTGTTTGACAGGAGCTTTCCCTTTGTGGGCCGCCTATCTCATTTTCAACAAGAAAGGAGGCAGGAGGCGGAGGAAAGTTCTGTGGCTCACCTCCTGGTGTTTTGTTTGGCTGACTGTCTCATGCTGCCAGGACAGCTTGGAAAACGTAACTGGTACTGCAGCATCTGTTGGTATCGGCAGAGAGCCTGTGACTTGTCCAAAACTCGGAGCAATCTCACTTTATTCAGTGACTTTTGATCTGTGTGTCAGTGATATTTTGTGCATGTGTGTTGCTTCATTCTTCAAAACATCAAGAGAAAATGAAGTATTTGACTGCAAAACTCTTGAATAATCTTGAAAAACATTAGCAAAAGGCAGACAGGCTGAGAAAAGTTGTGGATTGATAAATTTTTCCAAAGAGAACCTTGACTTTCATTTGTGAAGTACTGATGTATAGTGAAGCCTGACTTCCTTTTCCTCAGGTGCTGTTAACTACATGGTGAAAGGATCACATTACTTTTGTTGAGGGCTATTAATGAGTCAAAAGAGACAAAAGAATTCAAGTCAAGATTGGAAGCAAAGAGGTTCTTCAGGAGGCCATACCAGAGGAGTGGGAATGCCTATGTCCTCCCAAAACCACTCCCAAACCACACCGTTAAGCCATCCAAATTGCATCCTGCAGGATAAATTAGACTGTGTTTACAGAAGACCTCCGAAGCTGATGAACAGAAATGGATTGCTGGTTGCTAGCAGCCTGCCCCAAAACCATCAGGTCAGGGAATGTGTCTCTCAGTCTTGGGAGAGTGAGGATGGAGACGGCAATGGAAGCAAATTCTTCCTCTAGGTCACACAGCAAATGGGTGGCAGGACTGTGACCTGAAGGCCAGGCTAAGGGAGCAGCACGCTTCTGGGAAGGGAAAGTTGGTGTCTAACACAAGTACCATCAAAGACTGTGTATAGCAAATTCTGGTGATTCGGGATTTATACTGGTTCTAGCTATCAGTCCAAAAATATTCTCATGAAATGTGAATAAAAGCTGTCTTTTAGGATAAAAGGATGTCTTGGTCTGCTTTGGACTGTTTTGGAGAGTCAGAATACCATGACAGCAGATTATGTGTTCTCAGTAATTGAGCACACAGTTTTGTCTGTTGTGTAGTCCTAGCATTTTATTCGCAGAAATGCGTGATTAGTGATACTAATGTCACAGTCCAAGAAAAGAAAGTATTAATGATTTTAATGGCATTTGTAAAACAGAGTAGGCCAAAGCTCCTGTTGTTTGCACAAGAATAAGTAAGGAGTTTGATTTTGGCTTACTCAGGTGCAGGAACAGTGTTGTTGAAGTAGGAGAATAATAGATGTGGGTGGTAGAATAGTTTAGCAGCACTAAATTATTCAGCAATGTTGATTCTATTCTAGCAGCTTGTTAGCTGAAGGTGTTTGGAAAAATTACCATTCCCTCACAAAATCTGCTAGCATAGCATTTACCTGAGCTGAGAACTTCGAAAAGATCATTGTCATTTTATGGGCCCATTGAAAGTGATTCCTGGTGGACTGATTCTTTCCATGTAACAAGACAGCAGGGGAGGAGGAACAGACCCTTCATACAGGAGATATTTATATCCTTTATTGAAGGATCCTGATGTTTCACTGAATGTTGCTAAGTCAAAATTCCTGTGCTTAAAGCTGAATGTTATGATAAAAAAGCAATGATAGAATTATGCTCCGTCGCAGCTTGATGGATGCATGAATTAATTGACTCTAAGAGTTAGAATTGATAGACCAATTCAGGTTGGAGAGGACCTCTGGAGGTCTCTGGTCTAATCCCCCTCTCAGATCAGAGCCATCTGATTCAGGTTGCTCAGGGCCTTCGGCAGCTGAGTTCAAATATCTGCAAGGCTGAAAACTCCACAGCCTCTCCAGGTCCCCATTCTGGTGTTTGACCACGTTCGTGGTGACCAGAGATCTCCTGTTCTCTAGCTGGGAGGAGTCTGGCTCTGCCTTTTCCATACCTCCCCTGGAGGTAGTGGGGGCAAGTTCAAAGTCACCCAAATGACTATCTCAATTAATAGATCTTCAGCATTTTTGAAGCATCTAGGTTTGCACTGAATACCTTTGCTTCACTGACTATGGATTTGTATCTTTGCTCATGTCTAAAGAGGAAAAAAGAACAATTTTCTGAGAATTTCATCTGAAGATTCTGGATGGAACAGATTAGGATGGAAACAGCACTGGTTAGTGGGAAGCTGTTTGGTCTTTTATGCTTCCAGCAGCACTCCTAAAGAGAGATGTAAATTTAGTACTTCCATTAGCTTTGTCTTGGTTGTGTAGCTTCATGACCTGAAACTGAATCATATTTGATCCAGATAGCATTAGGTGCCTGTCTTCAAAGGCTTGGCTGGTTGCTTTTCAGGATGTACTCAAGGTCCTTGGAATAGCTTGTGCCATGGGGCTTATAGACTAAATGTAGAGTTTCAGTTCATACGGCTGAGCAGGACATGGTTTACCATTTTTGAGAAATGACAACTCATCTTCTCCTTCAGACTGTGCTACAGAGCTAGCTGTATTGGGGCATTAATCCACCTGAAGTCCAGAACATAAAAGAAAAAAAATGTCTGTGAGAGAGAAACTGCCCAAATCAGCAGTGACATCAAAAACATTAGTGCGTGACCGCAGCCAAGAAGTACCAAGTTTCTGCAAATCCACACCCAGAAGCCCCATATCCTTTCCGTTTGGTCCCTGTGTTAACTGATTTTAAAAAATAGTTCCTTCTTTCTTTGAACAATCCACTCCTTGCCTTCTTTGTACTTCATATATTTTGAAACTGAGTTTTCACAAGCTGTGAAAAACAAGTTCTAACTGAAATGAAAGCATTCTGAATGTCTTCTGAAGTCAGGGCTTTTTTCCCCCCAAATGACATTTTCTGTTGGAAATCATTTGTCAAGAGTCAAACAAATTCTCATCAAACAATTACAAATTTGCTTTCTTTTTCTTAGGAAGGACTGATGTTGTCATCAAGGTCTGGTAATTCTCATTAGCACATGAATGCCACAGCTTGAGTGTGAAATACACATATTGTATCATTTTTAAATTTCACAGCTCTAAACACACTTGTGTGTTTGAGTTTTTATTCATTTCCTGAGCTACGTGCTGTGTGTTGCCTCTAGCTTATGCCTCTCTGTAATGTGGTTTTACTGGTTATTAGATTTCTAAGATCCTGTCATAAATTTAACCCCTTTTTTCCCTTTTCTAAATAGTGAACAGTGCATCTTAATATTTGGACTTGTAACTGTTCTGACAGAATTTCAGGTATCTGGTAGCTAGTGAATGCGAATAAAGCGGATTTGTTTAACCTGAGAGAGTCAGTGAAGAAAAACAGATTCTAAAAGAAATGAGTGTTGTCTTTTTGTGAAACATTATTTTGTTTTGTTAGTAAAACTGATGAATAAACTGTCAAAACTCTTTCATGCCTTACCATGTGGTTCCCAGAATAAGTAGTTCTCTTAGAGGAGAAAGCATTCATGCATATTTCTGGCATTTCAGAAGACTAGCATTTGTTTCCTGGGCTTCAGTGAAAATCTCTGAAATACCTTGTCTGGTTGATCCTTGCCAATCTTTTAGCAGACAGCTTGAAAACGGCAAGTTTGCAAAACTTTTCTTTTGTGATTGGACGCATAGTATCTTCTAGTGTCTTCCTCAGTTCCTTGTAGTTTGCAGGGGTTTCCAGGTCCCCTGAATGCCTCAGGACAGGTATTTCATTATGTCAGGAGTGCACGCCAGAGGAACGAGGTTACTAGCAGAATGCTGCTTTATCAGGACAGTTTGTGCAGGCACACAGGCTGCTAGGGAGGAAAGGAGATGGTTGCTGTGTTGAGATTTGAAACGGCTGTAGCCCAGCATTGCCGACATGGCCCACAGCCGGATATCTATTCCCCATCCAAGTCCAGGTGCAGAAGATGGTTTCAGGTTTTTTTCTAATCTTCTTAGGAACCACGAGAACCATCCTTGCTCTTTCAGAAATACGAAGCACTTAGAATGGCATGGACAGACAGAAGAAGAAAACCTCCATCTTAGAAATCCTAGCAGCATGTGACAGTGGATAGAATGAAAATTTGGTGGATGTTCAGTGCTATGCAGATATCCTACCCTGTTTTATCCCACTGCTGTCCACTCAAGTGCTAGCTTCTGGGACACAGAGATTTACCCACGAGGAGCAATCATACTTTCACCAGCTATGGCAGGTAAGGTCTTGCAGGCCAGTGCTTTGCTGTTACCAATGTGAGGCCGACACTGTCTGTGTAATCTAGAGATGGAGAGTCATGCATGCTCTTGCTAGTTGTTAGAGGCACCTACTCCCTCTTGGAAGTAGAAGAGAGAGAAAACCTTGCTTCTTTATAGCTAATCATGCGATTAATGGCATCACTCCTACTAATCATCTCCAAAACTAGCACAAGTTATCCCATATTAGTCCAGGAGGGGAAGAAAATTTGGAAGTAGTGTAAAACAGTGAAGTTCAAAACAATAAATGTCATTCTTGTGTTCTTGAACTGCATAAATCCGTGAAGTCTGTCTCGGTTTCTGCGTGTGGATGTATTGCACTGCAGGTTTAAATGGCAGGTTCATCCTCTTCTGGCAAATCTTAACAGACAGGTTCTAAGAATACTTTCATATCTTAGAGTAAGTAGAATCCAATGAAGTAAGTGAGAAAAAGAAAAACAGTTATTTACCGCCCTACCAGAGTAAATGAATTTTTTGGAGAGAGTGTGTGTCTGAGCAATGTGACATTTGACACTAGACCGTCAGTTACATACAAACTGCTCGGCACAGTGGTAGCCAGCATAAGCTTTGCTTGGGTAAAACTACACCTGACCTCCACAGGCACTTAAATAACATTCTCTGGGACTCGTTCTGTCACATTGTTCAAAATGGAGGGATTCCTCCAGTTCCTGCTAGCTTGGCAAGACAAAGCTTCTTACCTCAATATGCCGCCAGACAGAGAACAATCCTTTCTCTGAAAAACAAGTTGTCAGTGGTATAGATTCACTGTGCCAGGTACATAAGGAGTGTTCTTCAGAAAACAGGGTCAACAGTCACTTTTCATCCAGTGCTGAATCACTCATGAGGTTTAGAGAATTGAGGCGACGTTTTAGCTGCTTTACATCATTTGTGCAAACCTCTCTCCAAGGGTAAATATCTCAGTGGAGACTAGTGTCCTTTGGGATACTGATGGACTGGCTGCTGTAGCAGGACTGTAACTCACATTGCACAGGTCCAGGATGGCCACAGACTTTGACGTAGCATCTAAATGGGTCAGCCAAGTAAGGGGGTTCAAAGGCAGCCAAAGCTGAACTTCAGTAATGGAGAGGATTGTAGTGTAGTTCAGTTACTCGCCCTGGCTTAAATTTGCAACAGCACGAGTAACTGCCCAGGTTTGATTCTTCAGTCGGAGTTTGCCAATTTGCCAATTCCCAGCACATGCTGGGGGAGTTTTCCCAGGGAAGCTTTTGTTTCTTTGGTTATCAACCTTATTTTTTTTCTTTCCTGCTTGAAACTGCATTAGGAATCTACACTGAGTGGTATTTAAATGAGTAGCATGAGAGTCAAGTTGTGAGTGAAGTGGTGCAGTCACTAAACAATGACAAGAAAAAACAGTGTGGTAAGCTGTAAGCAGTACCTGGCAATTTTCACCAAGAGAACTGTACCATGTGAACATATTATTTGTTTGTAGCCACAAAGGATGCAGAGAGTATATTGATAATTTTCTTGCTTGCAGGGAGGAGGCACAGCCGGCTTCTGTTTTGTCACATCAGACTGCCAAATTTAACAAATTGGCAATGAGGTGGTTTTTATCTAAGATTTCTACAGTAAATTAATTAGCAATTATGTTATACTGCTCTTGCACTCTGCTAATCTCAGAAGAAGTGAGAAGTGCTTTGGATGGTTTTGGGCCAGAGAAGTCTGTGCATTCTCTAAGAGTTACATATGCATCCTGCTATCATGAGACGTGTTTTGGACTACATCTACCAGTTTAGTGTACCTGTGCAAAACCTGCTTTGATTAGATGCATCCTTTGGGCAAAGCACAAGGTTTGAAGGTTCAGTTCTCTTGCCTTTGGCTAATAGACTTCATCAGAGAATGTTACATTATCTCTATGGAAGAAAATTTTCTGTCACCTTGACCTTCTTGAATAGGACTAAACACCTTTTTAAAAAAACCTTCAAAACATGTATTTAGACCACATGTAAAACAGTCTTTTCAAATGCAAGAAATTGAAAATTCTTGCACTGCCTTATTTTACAGATGTCGTCCAAACATGTCTAAAATGTAAGTTTCTGTATATAACGGTATCATAAACAGCTATCAGAAGAATTAGGTATTTGGTTTGCGTGAATACATGGAGACAGCAAAGTATGAAACCCTAAGATAATCACTTACAAAGTTCAGTCTTGTACACTTAAAATTCTGATGCATTCTGCCAAGCTAGTGCCCAAGCTCCACTGCTGTCTACAGGAATGAATCTGATTATACTCTCATATTCTTATCTGATGCCGCTCTCAATTCTTGTAAGAAAGTGGAGATTTCTGTTCTGTAATTAAGGACAGGATTGTGTCCTAGAGCTGATGCTGCGGTGGAGGTCCAAACGGCCATACCATATAGCAAGGTGTAATGCTGACATTGGAAGGTGTTTATGGATTTTTGTTGGCATATTGTATCAGATACTCCAGCTAAATACTGAATTCATTCTTCAAAGACGTATATTATAGTGCTCATATGACTAATTATCAGTTATACAGTCTGTTGGATGTAGAGTTTCATGTTTTTTCTCCTATATGAAGCTACAATAAAGAGATTTTACATCTAGCACTGAAAGAGGCTACCTTGGGATACTTCATGCTGGTAAAGGAAGGAAAACAGATACCCAACTATATATATATAACCTTGTCTATAAGAATGTGAACCTTTTGTGGAGTAAGTTGTGTTTATAATATAAGATGTGATTTAGCTTAGGTGTGTGGTAATAAGTGAGTGCTTGCTCACTGGCAATTGGAGAGGGAAGGTGCAGCACACTTAATGCCCGGTAAATGCTCAGCTTGAACTGTATTTGCCTGAACTCATTCTGCTTCACAGCAGTATGAGACAGACCAGGAGATGCACTTCAGGGTAATTAGGATACCTTCTCGGTGATTAAAGTGACTCTGCTTTTGACCTTTGGCCTTTCATGTTATCACCCCATCCATGGTGTGCTAATAATCTCACAAAAATTCATGGCTTGTCATGTCTCATTGCTTAAGCAAGGTATGCCACACCTGCATTATAAGGCTTTTATTTTGTTATGTGCTGTGAAATTGTAAACCCTGAAAGCTAAGCCCCAAGATTAATGATAGCAAAGGACCCCAACAGAGAATTTCCTCTGGACAGATGATGTTCTTTTCTCCAAGTGAGGGCAAAACTATCCATTTCTGGTTCCCTGCACACCCACATCCCTTCTGCAGGTCTTCCAAGAGCACTTTTGACATTGCAGGTGGCTTCGAACAGGAGTTAGTTGTACCTGTGCTTGCCTGCCTGTGCTTATTTTTTTTTCTTTCCCCCTTTTTTTTTTTTTTTAAAGAAAGCTAATTAAAGCACTGGAATAATACTTATTTGTTTTCCCCCCAAAACACTGCTTCTTCAGTGCTTATCTGTCCTGTTGACAGAGGTGGATTCAAACGCAGAAAATAACAGGTCCAGGAGTCTTTAAAAAAGGCCAGATTTTGAGAATAATACCGTGGGAGCCAGAGAGGTAAGAGAGAAAACATGACCTGAAAAATCCAGAGTCGGGAATTCCCACTGACTTCCTGGAGGTGCCGATACACCTGAAAGCCTTACCGGGTAGCCCAGCAAAAGTCATGAGATCACAGAATAAATTGTGAGTCTTTCTGAGGTGTTTCACCTGGATTTCATTCCTTTAGGACCTAGCTGGTGCCATGGCGATGCATGGTTGGGATTCTGAATTTTCTGGATGTTGTGGGTTGAGCCTGGCCAGCAGCTAAGCCTCCGCACAGCTGCTCACTCACTCAGCCCTCTTCCTGGGATGGGAAGAAAATAGAAGAAAGGCAAGAAGACTCATGCATTGTGATAAAGACAGTTTAACAGGTGAAGCAAAAGCTGCGTGCACAAGGAAAGCAAAGAAGGAATTTATTCACTACTTCCCATCGGCAGGCAGATGTTTAGCCACTTGCTGGAAAGCAGAGCCTCAGTACGTGACGGCTACTTGGCAAGTGGAGGACAAAGGCCATAACCATAAGTGTTGCTGCTTCCTCTTCCTTTCCTTGAGCTTTTATTGCAGATCATGACATTATATGGTATGGAGTATCTCTGTGGTCAATTCAGGTCGGCTGTCCCAGCTGTGTCCCCTGCCAGCTTCTTGCCCACAAGAGGGCAAGGTGGCAGCATGAGGAGCAGAGAAAGCCTTGACACTGTGCGAGCACTGCTCTGCAATAGTGAGAACAGCATGCTGTTAAGTCTGTTTTAGTAACAAATCCAAAATACAGCACCTTACGGACTGCTGTGAAGAAAATTAACTCCACCCCAGCCAGACCCAGTACAATCTCCGCCTCCTGTTTCCTATCATTTGCACGATGGTCAGGTCCTCCACTATCCAACAGATCCTCATCAGCCAGCAACCCTCTTCCCATCCTTTGTTATATATGCTTATGTCCTTCCCTTACTTTATGGACCACCCTCATCAAATGTCCATAAATGTCCGTTGAGTTCATTTAGTCCATGTCTTGGGCTCCATCTGTTACGGCGGTCACTCAGAACAGGAGAAGTGGCATGTTTTGTTGAGCTGTTGGGCTTCAAAGCCATTTCAGCTTGGGTTACTGCTGCACTTGCCCAGTTTCTTGAGAGGCTTGCCCTCCATTGGGTTGGGTGGTTCCTGCTATAGTTCCTTCTGTAACATACAACTCAAATTGTGAGATACAACAGTTTCCATCACACTGGGATAGATCTGGCTTCTCCTCTAGTTGTTTAGACTAGATAGGAAGAGGACTAGTCAAGCCACAATTCAAACTGTGGCTGGTACCCCAAACTGCTACTTAGTGGTTGAAGTCTTTTGTCTTCAGAGGATAAAATACTTCCACAATGGGGAAGGGAGTGTGTTTCTGGGCCCAGAAATGGTCTTAGACTGGTCTTGTATTTTCATGAATAAGGGACAACTTAGTATACGCATCCCTACAGAAATAAATGATCCGAAATGTCACACATGTTCTGTATGAAGCTAAGCTCAGTAAGTGGATACTAAAAACATTGTAATGTTACAGTGTCCTAAAGTTGTTAAATTACAATAATATCAGTGATAACTATATTAATTGATTGTTCAAGAATTTATATTCTCAGCTTAAGAACCACAGCAAAAAAGTCAATGTAGCTTGTGCACAATAAAATAAAAAAGTAATATTCAAAGCCATCGAACAGGAAATGAATTTACTCTAGGATTTTTGTTTTCAATTTTATTCTTAATGAGTTAAAAATAATCTTTGATAACAATGTAGTTTAAAGATAGTGTAATCTGGAGTTGTTAGAATGGTAAGGAGCATCAAGGTACACAGCTAAGTACTGTTAACGACTCCTTCTGCTAATTTCAGTTAGTAAACAAAAAGAAGAGTTTTTGCTATCTACAGAGTTTCTGAGTATATAAGAATAAAATTTCCCAAAGGCAGAGGTGATTTGACTAATTCAGTCACTGACTAAAGTACATTATGAGTTTACAGCCAGGTTTGTGGATACTGCACACAAACCTTTACCCTTAATTAGATTATACCAGAAGTAGATAATGGTTTTACAGTCTGCTTCTCATTATCTTATTAAGCGTAACACCATATGGACTGGAAACAAGGTGGTTTCATATAATCCTATGTGGGGTCATATGAAGATTTGAAGCAGTCTGTGAATCTATCTTCAGAGGAGCACATTTAGGAAGTTAGTGCTGATCCTTTGATCTGCTCTGAAACATTAATATTTTCAATAGCTTTCGAAATGGGGTTGCCATGTTCTTGCCTTCCAGTTGTCTTAATGAGGCTGGAGAGCATGGAGAACTGTTGTCATCAACTGTAATTATACCCGTGAGCATGCCTTTTCCAAAACTGCTTCTGAGTGGGGCTTGAGCCTGCAAGCTTCATATGGTGAGCTGTTTGACCTGAGATTCACTGAACACAGGGACAGATCATTTTCTACTGGCTGATGAACCTCATCTGCATACTGGGGTGCATATGAATTTGAGAAGAATATGGCTTTAGTAAGGTTGCTACACAAGCCAATCTTGAAGCAAATCACAGTTATAATTACTTTAATGTTTCTGCTGTTGTTGGTAAGATAAACGTATTTTGTGAATACACTGCCACTCTATAGGAGTGTCATGTAATGATTTGCTCTTGTAGTTTAAATAAGCAAATGGCAATATTCCCATTTGTTTCCAGATGCAGGATCAGACCTTATTCTTCCCCTCTCTTATCTCTGCAAACTTCCCTGAGCTACAGCTATTTTTAAATACTGTGCTGACCATGAACTGAGTATCTCCACTTCTACCATTTAAATTTTTGTTAGTCTATTAATCCAATTCAGAAAAGGTTGGGAGAAAGTGACTCCCTGGTTTAAAAACTGGAAGTGCAGCTGTGAAATTATAACTCCCTGATGAAGAGGAAGAAGTTGACATTTTTAGCCTTTTCAAGTCAAGATTTTGGCACAGGGCTTCACGTTCACTATATTATTTTATTAAAGTTGGCCTACTTATGTCAAAAGCTGTGCAACATTTTCATTCAAGTTTTGTTCCCCAAATATATTTCTAAACCTTATGCAAAATGAAAGACAGTTCTCTCATCATGTATTGGGGATTTTTTTCCTTGGATCAGAGAGTGGGCTGGGTACATGGATGATAAGTGCTAAGATATTTTTGGATGACAGGAAGGCTCCTTAGACAAGTTTTTCACATGGCATTGGTGTGACTCTTGTTTGTGATCTTCTACACAAAAAAGACTTGTATGCCATTTTCTGACATTCTACTGTAATTGACCTGGAATATATAAGATTATCACTCTTGTATAAATCATATTACATTTACGAGTAAATATTAGTATAGAAGCACACATGCCTGCAGAGTATAAATGTCCCCCTATAGTTTTGAATGTAAAATAAATAAGAGAGCAGTATAGAAGACTATTCTAAAATTAATGCATAAATTAAAGCAGTACTTTCTTAAAAACTACAAAATGTTTATGTTGCAGGGAAAAATTAATAGCCAATGGGGAATTCTCCTGAGGAAGATAAAAGAAACTCAGAGGAGGATATATAGGATTCTTATTCTTTTCTTTTGGAAGAAGTGGGCAATTTCTTTGGGGATTTTGGAACAAATGTCATCAGAAATGTCACTATGTATAACAGTGCATTTCTTTAATAACTGTGAGTGCATTACTTTAATAACTGTGTTGTTCTAGCTGCAGTCTTGAAAGCTGGCTATTTTCGTTCTTCCCTGAAGTTTTCATTTGCAAAATACATGCTCTTTATGCAACAGGTTTCTTGAACTGTATTAATGTACACTAGAAGTACATAGATTCGTCTGGCAAGAATATTAAAGCTCCTCTAGTTACAATAGATAAAATTACTACTCTTCAGTAAGCCATCCTGCAGTTTCTGAAACTTGCCAGACAAAAATTTAAACCTTACTTACTTTATGCCATGGTTAAATTCACCATGCAACTTTGAGTAGCTGATTGATGCTGTCTGTTGCATTTTCTTGAAGTCCTAGTGGTAAAAGCTAGGAATTTGTGTTTCCTAATCTTCTAAAGACTATGATAAAACCTACTCTGTATACTTCAACATTTCTCTGAAGTCAATAAGCTGAATTTTAAAGAGAGATATACAGAATTCTAATGTAGCTCAGTCCAATTTTGTATTTCTTAACATTTTATAGAAGATGAAGATACTCATCCTTTGCAACACAGATATGTGCATGATGTGGAAACAACTTATTAATGAGTCAGTAACAGAGCTGAGAATGAAATGCAAACACCCCTGCTCTAATTGCTAAATGAAAGCTCCTCCCTACCATGGAAAATGTACAGGTGGAGAGGAAATTGTAGTAGTAGCTCTCTATATGGCGAACAAAATGCATTAGAGATGCACAGGCTTTGGGTCAAACAATATTGTTAGCTTTCTTTCAGTGTGCTATTTGAGACTCAGACATGTTCCACATAGGGAAAAAAGGCCAACCTCGACATTACACTACCTATTTTTAAAGTACTACCTTTTTTCAAGCACATAATCAAAAGGCCAAATTGCATGGTGCTCAGTGAGCTCACTCCACTTAATTCATTCTTCAGAATAAATCAAGTGGGATTGTCTTTAAAGAAAAAATGCTTACCGTGGCTTCTTAAAACCCTCAATAGTTTTCAGCAGTTCTTGAGTCCAGCTGCAATAGCAACAGTATTAATAGTCAGCAATAAACAAAATGTCTCAGCTGTTTTTCCAGTGAGTGTTTTAAGAACCATCAAATTCATGTGCATGTTGTTAATCTCTTCTCCAAGACCTTGTTCAGTTTTCTCTAATGGTTTCCCCTCCATTTCCTTCTGTCTTTTGGCAATGAGATGCAACTCAGGACTTAAAAAAAACAGTTAAAGGTCACTAGACACCAAGTCAATTAAAAAAGAGCCTTAGCATCCAAATACTACTGTATTAATGACATTCTAATTAAATATTACACAGTGTTTTGTACTGTGTAGATGAAAACAGTGTAGGAATAACAAAGAGATTAGCTATTAACTGGCACCTATCTGGTCTCTGAGGGATGAGAGGCTTGCTGAGCCTCCACAGCCCCAAGGATCAGTGAGCTTGGCCTGGAACCTCAATCAGTATGATTTACAGAATATAAATCATACTGACCCTGGCAAAAGTCATGCATTTGTTTTGGGGCAGCTGTTTTGTTTTCCATGTTGTCCTTGGCCAGCTATGTCGGCTTACAAGGATTACTTGAACACCCTTTTTAAATCAGATTCTTCCTTTAGAATACACCCCAACTTGCTGGAAAACATTGAGCTAGAAGTTTTTTGATCAAAATATCAACAACAGTTCCATGAGCTCTGGCAACATCCAAGCTAAGCATGATTTTCCTCAAGAAGATTTGGAATATAAAGTGAAGTAGGAAAAAATACTTTCTAGAGCCTGAAAATGCAACTTGCAAACAGAAGAAAGCATTTATCCTTCCATGACTCCCATGCATGAGACTTCTGGTGCTAAGTAACAGCCAGTATTAAATAAGTGATAGTGATAGTAAGCTGGGGAAACTCAAAGCCATAAGAAGTTATATTTAATTTATCTCCTTTTACTACCAAAGTAAATGGGAGCAAGGCCAATGAATGACCTACCCCAGATTCCAGCTTTTTCACTAGATTGCAGTTTCTTTCCCTTTGTTAAGCAGCAAGAAAAGGAGTGTAAAGAATTCAGTTGGTTACTCGCTTAACAGAGGTTTACTGGCAAAGACAGTGGATAAGCTGTCTCGGGTCCTATTGACCAAGGCAATACAAAACATAAAACACTGTTACATAAATTAACAGGTTAGAAAATGCCTAGAAGTTTGCCTCAAGTTTTAAAGCAGGAATTTTAAAGATACTGCTGCGGATAAGTCTACCAAGTCAAAGCAGACTGTTACAGAATCATAGAACAGCTTGGGTTGGAAGGGACCTTTAAAGGTCATCTAGTCCAACCCCCCTGCAATGAGCAGGGACATCCTCAACTAGATCAGGTTGCCCAGAGCCCCGTCCAGCCTGACCTTGAATGTTTCCAGGGATGGGGCACCTACCACCTCTCTGGGCAACCTGTGCCAGTGCTTCACCACCCTCATTGTAAAAAATTTCTTCCTTCTATGTAGCCTATATCTCCCCTCTTTTAGTTTAAAACCATTACCCCTTGTCCTATCACAGCAGGCCCTACTAAAAAGTTTGTTCCCTTCTTTCTTATAAGCTCCCTTTAAGTACTCAAATGCCGCAATAAGGTCTCCCTGGAGCCTTCTCTTCTCCAGGCTGAACAACCCCTACTCTCTCAGCCTTTCCTCGTAAGAAAGGTGCTCCATCCCCCTGATCATCTTTGTGGCCCTTCTCTGGACCCACTCCAGCAGGTCCATGTCCTTCCTGTGCTGAGGGCCCCAGAGCTGGACGCAGCACTGCAGGTGGGGTCTCACCAGGGCAGAGCAGAGGCGCAGAATCCCCTGCCTCGACCTGCTGGCCACGCTGCTTTTGATGCAGCCCAGGATACGGTTGGCCTTCTGGGCTGTGAGCACACATTGCTGGCTCATGTCCAGCTTTTCATCCACCAGTACCCCCAAGTCCTTCTTGGCAGGGCTGCTCTCGATCCCTGTATCCCCCAGCCTGTATTGATACCGGGGGTTGCTCCAACCCAGGTGCAGGACCTTGCACTTGGTCCTGTTGAACCTCATGAGGTTCACCCAGGCCCACCTCTCAAGATGTCCAGGTCCTCTGGATGGCATCCCGTCCCTCAGCCGTGTCCACCACACCACTCAGCTTGGTGTTGTCCACAAACTTGCTGAGGGTGCACTTGATCCCACTGTCTATGTCACTGATGAATATATTGAACAGTACCGGTCCCAGTATGGACCCCTGAGGGACACCACTTGTCACTGATCTCCATCTGGACATTGAGCCGTTGACCACTACCCTCTGGATGTGACCATCCAACCAATTCCTCATCCACTGAACAGTCCATCCATCAAATCCATCTCTCTCCAGTTTAGAGAGAAGGATGTTGTGGGGGACAGTGTCAAGGGCCTTACAGAAATCCAGCTAGATGACAGTAAAGGCATGTAGAGTTACTAGCTGAGCTAGTAACTCCAAAAATTAAAGTTATATTTATTTTAACTGGGCAACATTAACGTTGCCAGAAAAGGATGTTCCACTAGACTGCTAGTTCCTGTTGTTGTCACTTCTTAGGCCTGCTGTGTACTTGTAAATCAACCATGGTTGCCAAGTGCTTCATCTGACACTGTTTCTTGCCTTGCAGTTAGTATATGTTCTGAACTGCCTTTACTTTCTTTGGGACATAAGCTCCATGCAAACAGCCTACAACTTACTCAGACTTAAAAATACACTGCTTGCTGTGTTCCACAAAGGTGAGGAGCTTCAGGGGTCCCTGAGGTAACAGAAGCTTTTGATGACATTGATTTGACAGTGGATGACAAAATGAAATATTTTGCCTGTTTGTCTTCATTTCAAAGAATGGATAATTCTGCTGTCATTTACTCAAGAATTACATGGGAGTTAATTAGTTAAATGTTAATAGACTTACTGTTGTTTTATAAACAACACAGTATTGCTTTATGAACTTACTGTTGTTATAGAAACATGAAACCAGAGAAGAGTTTGATCTACAATTTTTTAGTAAAGCTCAGGTCTCTTAAAAAGCCTTAGACCACAAGTATTACCTTATGAATTTGCAAAACTGGTAATACCATCCTTTGTGCAAATCCAAGGAGGACAGACCTTTTTTTAGTCTTGTGCTTCCTTTTGACTTTTCTAGTTGGCGATCCATATTTAAAGTCAGGACTTTTCTTCTGCTTTCAATTAAGCTCATTGCTACCAGCACCACTTTTTCCCCACTAGAGGAGGGCTGAAGTTGACCGGGTTATATCTCTATCAATTTATACTTGTATCCAGCCAGCAAGAAGGATGTTGGACCTTCCTAACCATTCAGCTGTCCTCAAGAGAGTTAGTGCTATGCATCTCCCAGGGGTTTGGGATTGCCAGCTCTGAACCAGCGTACTCGTTTCTAGCTAAGGTGACTTTGTTTTAAGTTTCGACCTCTGCCAGGAGTCAGACTGACCCTTCTTTTAAAATGTAAAAGAACTCAATGCAGCAAGACTCCTGTCTGGACTTCAAGTTGGTCGAGACCTGGGGCTCTGGGTACGATTGTTGGTTTCGTTTCTAGCTGGTGTATCCACCATGCATGCAGATCCAGCAGAAGATACAGCAATTCAACAGCTATTCCTGTTGGTGATGACTTTTCTCATTAAATGACTCCCATGAATGAAGCAGAAAATGACAGTGGATCTAAACAGTGTTAGAGAAATCTGTACTTTCCAACAGCCTTATACAAGCAACTGTGCTTTTGTTGAAATGCAGGTTTTGTAATGTTCAATTTTAGGGATTAGTACCTTCAGACTGGAAATGCTGAGCTAATTGACCTAATATTTTGTATTATGATGAACAAATATTCTATGCCCTATTTGTGCAAGGGGCTCAAATGGGATTTCAGGAAATGTTTCTCTTGTAAAGGTTCTCTTCTAGCATAAACATTGGCATACTGGAACACATTGGCTTTTCTTCTAATATCTGCCTTTCTTGTCAGCCAAGGGCCATTCATTTCTCTACCCATGAATGCAGAACAGTCACTCAGGCTTAGTTGAGTCTGATGAGGGTAATAAATTGCACACATTTGGCCTATTTCTGGCCTATTAGTTACAACTACACTAGAGCTGTTCAGCTGCAGGAACCTGAGGTTTACCCACCCCTTTTGCCTTTACTTTCAACATACACTCCTTTGCAAATGTGTTCCCATGGTTATTTACAAATGCCGTGCACAGACAGAACAATCGATACACAACAGATATGTGACACACTTGCAAGTATTTTCTAACCTAAGGAGGTTATGTTGCACCTGCACTGCAGTTTATTTCTATGGACCAAATGAGATCCCATTCCCCAGTCACGCAGGCTTCACTCCAGTGAAAGCAGAGATGGGTTTCCTTCCCACCTGAATCAGCATTTGTGCTGATGCAGAGGCAGGACGCTTTGTGGCCCAACATAGTTTGAAATGGTCAGAATTACACCCCCACCCAGGAACTGGGCTGCACTTCTGGATTCTGCAGTTTAGATACAGCCTCTCCCTGCAGTTGTTTTATTTTTATTACTTAGCATTATTCATCATTTTAGTTCAGTAGGGGTCCCTGCAGAAGCTGACACTATTCTTTGATATGTCACTTGTCATTATTTATGGGAAGTTATGTCCCAGCACACAAAATTAAAATAGAAAGAGGAGGGCTTCAGAAGCTTTAAAATACTTTCTACATTTGTTGTTGAGTCACTGGAGACCTTGAACTGAAAAGCCAGTGTTGAAAAACTACTAAAATAGGACAAACCACAAATTTAGATCTAAAGTGTCCCCAAGCTTGACACATAGACCTTTTTTTTTTTTTTTTTCAGTGGTGTTGTGTAATAGAAAGAATGAAGACTTTGGGTAGGAGAAGTCTCTGGTTTCTGACAGTTACAGGCACAAATCTGGATTTCAGTAGGGGTTGCCTCTAACAGAAGAAACGTTCAAAGTTAAGGCATCTCTTCTTACACGTTGCACTGTGTGATGTGTCAGAGTTGCTGTGCATGTGCAGTGTGTCCATGCCTTCTGTATGCCCTGCAGGTACACAGACTGTAACAAGCAGGCTCCTGGGTGATGAGAAGACCCAGACTCTGATTGATTCATTTCCTTTTCAACTTGATTAATCTTGATTGTATTCACTTCACTTTCTGCCACCAAGATAAGGATAGCTATCCTCAAGGCATTTTTGTGTCTTGCAAGTTAGGTAACACTGAAATGTGACTGGCAGTGACTGAATTCCGCTGAAACGGCAATCTGTTCCAGCACCCACACGTGGAAGTCACACTGGCACTTGATTGTTCACTGTTCAACCCCAGTTTCCTATGTGTACATGAAGAATTTTCTTTTGCTAGATATTCAGTTCATCTACTTCTCTGCAAGCGTATATTGTAAGTAATAGAGATCCATCTCCAAAATCAAAAGCATAGAAAAAGTGTAATTAAAAAATCTTTTTTTCATTCTTCATCTAGATAACCTTCTTAACCTCTCTGCATCATCTAGCAACTAGGATATACTGTCTCTGTCCCTTCCCCCTCCAATTGTCCTTATTATTTTTATGGTGTTTATTACTATTATGCTATTTGTGACTTTTTAAAGAGTGATGCTTTATAAATTTTTGTTAAAAAAAAATATAGGAGAAAAGATATCGCTAGTCTTTAAAAGGGTATTTCCTCACTGTGTATCCCAAGGGAGTTGTCTTCTAGGAGAAGACAATTGGGGAGGGTCAGAAATTAAGATGGTCTTGTTAAACTTCAGAAATTAAGGGTATCTTCTTAAACTCTCTGGCTGGAGCAAGCTAACGTCCTCTGTGTGCAGAGTGCAGAGTGCCATAGGCAACTGTGGACCCTGCTAGAAGAATTCAGTTTTGGACTACCTAACTCCATTTTGAATCATGTGGGATTAAGTTGCTTCTTAGCTGGTACTGAATTGCTGTGCCAAGTAAGGAGGGAGTGCTGAACCAGGGATTGAAGAAGCTGCCGCAAGGCTGGGAGTAAGGCTTCCCATGTGGCTGCGGCAAGAGGGTTTCCCCCTGTGCCTTCCTGTCCCTCGTTTGCTCACTTAGTCTTCTTCGCAGGCTTTGGCACTGTCATCTTGACACGAATGCTTGCACTTGTTAAACTGGCTGTGGTGTATGGTGCATAGGAATGATTTTAAAAAAACCCCAACAATAGAAACTTGGTTCCTGTTCAAAAGCTATCATGATTTATTCACCTGTCTAGACACTTTGTTCTGTTGTGAATCAATCTGCGTTAGCAGTATCTATCTGCATTTAGCACTACTACTTCAGAAGAGAAGTTGCAGCATGTATGCTCTCTTATTTGTACAAAGCTTAGTTTGACTGACCAGACTCAGCCATCTGAAGTGTGTTAAATCTAAATTCAGTCTGACTAAAAGTTAGTTTCCTTGCCTATAAACGTCTAACTACTTGAGTTCACAGCACCTGAGTGTTGCCTTACAGACTCTCAAGAGGGAGCTATTCCCAGCCTTAGGCTTCACAAAACTCACTGGTCAGTGTGCTGTCAGAGATGGAAAACCTGACAGCATAAGCCTAAATAATATCCACATACCTGCCGTTTATCTCCATAGGGCTTCGTCATGGCCACAGTCATGTGGCATTAGTGGCTGCTGCATGTGTGTAGGCAAGTGGTACATTCATGCAAGCAGTAAACCATTTGCTCCAGATCCGGCAAGGCTGGTGTATGGATTCCCTGAGTGAGGACTTCAATGCCTTTGGGCAAATGCGGGCATTTCAGTTACTCTGCAAAAGCCTTTGAAATTCTTATGAGGCTGTGGGGTAGCAGTGTTCCTTATGCAAATTAAAACAAGATGTTGAAACTCAGCAGAGCAGCACTTCTGAGGTACACAAGTCTTGCAGAGTAGCAAGAAACAGTATATATTCTCACTTAGACAGCAGGCAAGGGTAAGGGTTTGCTTCATAGTTCATCACTCTACTAAGTCTTTCACTGACATAATACCAGTGTTACTCAGGAGTTCAACCTGACCCTTCAGTGTAAGTCAGTCTAAACAATCTCTTGAGAGATGTCAAGGGTGAAGTTGGTGGACATTAAGCTTGCAGAAATAAAATAATCTGTTTTCCGAGAAATGCTGTGGAAGTAAATCAAGAGGGAACATTTGCAATTTGTAAGATTTAGGAGCTAGGTCAGTGAAGGCAGGAATTTAATTTAATTCTTCCACTGTAAGCCTTAGATCAAAAAGGATGCTTCACTTGGTCCAAGATTAAAGATCTCATCTTCTAAGTAAGATTTAGGGTTTACCAGTAGTAAGTGAGAGGGAGATCAACAGTGGGAGCTGTTGGAGGATGGATGGAGACATACCTGCATTTTTTTCAGAAATATGCCTGGCAGAATGAAAAAGAGTGACCTAGATTTTCAGGTGTGGATTGGTGGGTCAAACTGACTTAAATGCAGCACCGTGGTCTGCTTTCCTTCTCCATTTCCTCTGCTGGCTCTGCCACACAGCTGATGTGCAGCTTGTGGAGCCGGTGTGCCTGAGGTGATGCCACTGACCTGTTCAGCAAACAGCCCAAAGGGCTCATCTCAGAAGCAGTTCGCTGGTATTACTTGCGTACTTGCCTTATGTTCACTTGTTCTGGAAAGCTGAATTTCAGCATTCTGCGAATGAAAAGCAGAGCATCTGTTTCCACAGCAATTCATTTAACTGACTCTGTGTTTACTGTAGAAAGAATCCCTTCCTACTAAGGCAATGCCTACAGGAGTACTGGCACCAACAGAAACCAGTGCCCATTGAATGGTGTAGTGGCATGACGTTGACGCTGATTGTGTCAGGTTCTCCCTTGTCTCTTACTGTAGCCCGGTGGACTTCTCTTCCTATAACTGTTCTGGTAGGTTACTGGGGCAGCTTCATTAAACTTTCACCTTTGAGAGTCTATGTAGCCATTGTGCGGTCACTTCCCAACACCTCCCACCCTTATAGCAAATTTCTGTAAGAAGATTTGATATTCATAATGATATACAGCAAACTGTAGCTTCAATTACACACACTGTTTTAAATGCATATACATACACTATACATACACGTATACATACATTTGTGTGCATACATATATATGTACACACAAATATACACACACGTAAAACAGGCCTGGGACTTCTAACTATGAAAACACACACACACATATTTATGGGCTGCTGGCTTTTCTTGGTGCATTTTATTTGACATTGAGCTTCACAGATAGGAATTGTGCAGACTCACCAAGAGAATCATAGACAGCTGGGATTACTCCATGTGATGGTCTTATTTTGGAGGGGCCTTTATCTGTTCTTACTCTGCAGATTTTTATGGTTTTCAACTAAGAACTTGTTATACCAAAGACTTCGGTAAAAACCTTTGTTGTAACAATTGCTGTTATTTGATAAATAGTGACCTTCTTAATAGAGTTTCCCATGTTTTCATCTCAGCAGTGCCCTGAAGAATTTCTGAAGCTTATTTTTGCATAGAAAAGGAAAAAAAAAGAAATGTACAAACCCTACTAATAGCAAAGTAATTTTGCATGAAATATGGAATAGGACTCTGTTCACCTCTTACTCAAAAGGAGAAAAAGTTCAGATGCATCTTTTTATACATAATGCAAGAATTTCTGTTATCTTACACTTCACTGAAGCAGTAGCAGAAATTTATCCAGTTTAACTTGCCCATGTGAATGCATTCATTTCCCAGAAATTTTGTGCAAGTTCAGAGAGACTGAGAAAAACTGCACCTTATTAACTCTTCCTCTTTCAGGCTTTGTTCCTTAATTTACCCAGATGCAGTGGGTTCTGCTTCATTATATACTGCATGAAACTAAAGCAATCTCAAATCATGCCAGAATGTCCTTTTCCAGCCCACTAAAGTTTTCTTGTGGTTTGAGTTCTCTGAATAGTTAGGGATAATCCTGTTATCATTGAGTCTCTCCTCACTGAAGTAATTCTGAAATATTTCACCTACATGCTAATGAAAAAAAGATCTGTGAAAGAAATACAACTAATTTCGGTTTCTAAATAGCAGGGCTGAGTTCAGATAATACGTGATGGGGACTATGCAAGTTCTTAAATAAACAGATAAAACTGCATATGGTTAATTCTCACTGGAAAACATTTTTCTTGTTATAATTTCATTATCTTAAAACCACTGGTAAAAGATCTGCAGTGGAACATGCTGGGATGAATTAGTTCTGTGACTGTTCCTGTTTCATTAGGATGATTTAAGCCTTTGACAAATGTCATGGCATTAACATTTTATGCAGAGCCATGAAGAAATGGCTGCTGGAAGAATCAACAGCCTTTCTAAAAGTCAGCACTTTTTGCCTGTCTTTATGAGACCACGGGTCACTCTGCAATATTAAGTGACAACGTTGCTGCGAGAATTATGTCCCTGTGGGATGTTTCGCTTGGGCATCTGGCCATTACAGGAATGAAACTGCCAAGAGACGCGATGGCCGTCCCCATCACTGCCCTCGGGGGTGGTTCAACCGTCCGTTTCCATTTGGCAAATATTCCTAATAAGCATCCCTCAGGGCAAGCAACCTTTTAATAATAATGCTTTCCCTTTGAATTTGCTACAGAGATACCTGCTCTAGCATGTTGTTGTTTGTGCAGCGATATGTACTGATTGGCGATTCCTTCTTGCTTTCCACCATGCCGTTCCTCAGTCCCTCTCCGACAAAGCTGCAAAGACAGCCTTCCCATCTGCCGCTCGGCTCAGATCTGGCCCCTTTTCAAAACCAGTCCGGACTCCCTGGGAGCATGCTTGCACTGTCAACGAATCCCCCTGCCCATACTGCTACGAAGGCTGCGCCTTCCTCTTCTACTGGTTTGTACCACAAGTTTTTAGTAGATTTTTCATCATCAATCTCTATTCCAAGGAACAATGAAACATTGCGTGAATTTGTTTAACAAGAAAAGAGTTTCTCTGCAGTCCATTTCTCTTCTATACCTTCCATTTTATATAGAGGACACCATATTGCCTGGTTGCTATGGACAGTTAATCAAAAGTTTAGCAAAAACCTAATACACTCCTGCCCGAGTACCCACTTTTTTGCAACTTCTCCTTTACCTTCTTGTCACTTGTTTGCGGTGTGACTGTGCTGCCAACGGGCTCGTCTTCCTCTGCATGCCTGATAGTGACAGCTTCATTGGGAAGAAGCAGCCCTACAATTGAGTGCAACAAAATCAGAAGAAAATTATTTCCTTATTATTATTGTTGTTGTTACTATTCTTCTTCTTCTTCTATCATCTCTGACATCCAAGTCAACCTGCCAGGGCTTTTTAAAGAGAATTTTATGCCATAAGACCAGAAAATTGCATCGGGCAACAGGAAGACACTTCTGAGGATCATCTTGCTCATGTGGTTTCAACAGGGCAGCGGTTGCTGCTGTTGAGTTCCCTGGGGGAAGAAGAAGCACGCTGATGCGGTGGCAAACACACACGTAGCACCGTGGTCATGAATAAGGCAGCAACCAAAGGAAGATACGCAGTTTTAATTCTACTGCTGGGGTAATAAAGGCAATGATTAAAATGGGAAGCTATGTTACAAAACCTAAACCAAACCGCTTCAGTCTAACCCTTGAAACAAGTCTAGTCGCAAGGACTGGTCTTGTAAGCAATTCCCAGATGTCTTAGCTGGAGTCGTGGGCCTCCACCCTCAAGGGTACATGTAAAGAGACTGCTAAGAGGTGCTCACTGGAAAGGTGGCTGGGAGGGTGAGGGTTCTCCTGCGCTTGGAGGGTGCTACAGCTGGGAGGTGGGGAGTGCCTGTGCTTCAGTGATCCCATCCTCCATCTGCAGGAGCGGGAGGACACCTGCTGCCCGGCGGGCGATGTCTCGAGCAGCCCCCCTGGCCCCCGTGCAGGGAAGAGCTCTCTGGTTTGGGTGCAAGCAGGGGCACGGATGTGCAGACGCTGTCTGACTCTGTGCAAGTCACCTGGCTTCCCCAAGCTTTTTATCCTGGGGCTGTGAAATGGGGACCGCACAGGCCCTCACAGGCCACCGAGAAGACATGTGTGCTCTACCAAATGGACCTGCAAACACCCAAAATACGTTACAGCCTTCTAGGAGTGCCAGAAGTGTAGAGCTGGGAGCAAATGATGAACCATTAAGTTCAATTGTGTTGGTGGTGTGCATTTTTGCTGCATTTTATTATTCACTGCTGTCTGGCCAAGTTCTGTCAGGCAGTAGTGCTGCTGCTTCTGCTTAACTGAGTTGAATATTTACAGCGGGAAAACGCTACAAAATGTCATTCCTGTAAGTCAAAATGCCATGGGAAACGTGGGAAAGTGCCCTCAGTCAAAGCTTCCACTGATGGAGCATCTTCCAACCCTAATTGGTTTGGAATTCCTTGGTCATTTTTAAGTGAAATTGCTGTTCATTTATCCATGCCGCTCTCACATAACCAACAGAGTAGCTATCTAGATGTCTGCTGAGAGACCTGAGGTGTTATTTAAAGCAATAATGGAGCCTGCTTTTTTAATAATTCACTGCATAAACACTTCTACTTCAGTTGTTTCAAGATTGCCAATGCCAAGTTATTAACCATCGTGAAGCAGGTACTCAAAATTATGGCTTTAAAAATAAATCTTTCCGTTCCTGCGTGCCTCCAGGGTTTCCAGCTGGCATTGTTGATAGACTGAGTTTTACCTAGAGTTGGGAAGGCTAGAAACTTATCACTTCTCTGGGGGAAAGCTGAGAGTGTAAAACAATGCCAGCTGCTGCAATGTTGAGAAAAAAAATATTTAAATATTAATTAGATCTAAGGATTGGAAACACAGAACCTTAATAGTGCACTAGTGTTTGAAATGGAAAAGTAGAAAACAGTATTTCTACTTGAAAGGGAAAAGAAAATATTGGCATCCAGCGTCTCTTGGCATCCAGAACTCTTTTCTCAGAGAACGGTCTCCGCATAAGACAAACATTTTGTGCATAAAACATGATTTTTTCTATTATATCTATTCTAGAACACCTTTGTATCTGAACAGAAACCTTAAAAAAAAGGCAGTTTTTAGGAAATCTTCCAAGGTAAAAGTTCTTACTCTTTTTTTTTTTTTTTTCTTCAGAAGATTTTATTTAGGTTTAGTGGAAAAGAATTGGAAAAGGAAATTAGGGAATTCCATCATGAAAAGTACTGCAAGGCAATGATATATCATTGATTCCTCACGGGTGGTCAGCCTCCCTTTTCCCTCCATTGCTTTCGTATCTCTTTGCTGCATGTTACTCCCCACATGCTGCACAGCCTGAACACGTTGGCCTCTTGGCTCTGCTGGTGTTCTCCTCCGAGAAAACACTGGCAAGAGCTCAGCTTACGAGATTTAGACTACAGTTAGTTTAAAATCATAAATCCATCTTTTGAGCTCTAAAAATGCATTAGTGGTTGAGGGAAAACTTCCTGAGGTCTTTATTGCTCTCCTAGAGTGGCATTGCGTTACGGGTATCTCTGCATGCATGAATGAGCACTGTGGCAGAAAAAGATAGGATTGAAATTGTCCATCAGTTTTGGAGGGAAAAAGGAGACTTGGTCTGTAAAAAAATCTGTAGACAGATGGTTTCTCTGGAAAACATTTCAAAGAAACCCAGTTTAAATTAAAAAAAGAAGTACTTAGATTTTGCACAGCTATGCAATAACCTGTGCGCTGCTGCTGGAAGTAGCTACCAGCTTCATTGGTGCCTGTTGCCAAGTGAATGATGTTGGATAGTGTGTGACTGGAATCGTGCAGGGCATCCACAGAATTTTCGACCAACAAAAGCATTTATTTACTCTCCAGTTTTTTCATCTTTTTAAAGAGCTGGTGAATTTCAAAAAGATAATTCCGGTGGGCGGTGATATTTATTCCTATCTCTGAGTGGCGCTCCGTGACTTCTACCCTTGGGAATCCATTGCTGTAGTTTCCTAGTCATTCCTAGGGAGATTTGTTTTTTTTTAAAAAAAGGTAAAACTTCTTTTTAATGACTTCTTGAAGACCTTTTGAGAGATGAGTTTAAACGTGTCCTCTTTAGCTTCAGCGCACTAATTTGATTTGTGCTAGTTCTGTGCACAGAACTCTTTTCTCAGAGAGCTGTCTCTGCAGAAGTGTCTGGTGAGCTTCAAATGATAAATATTTTGTGCATAAAAGATAACTTTTCCAAGTGGCATCCTTCCAACTCTGTTTCGGTTTAAGGCCTCCAAACCAGTTAAATCCTGTGTCTGTGGGCTGCAGTACTCAGCTGTGTTACCTGTGGGGAAAGAAGCACAGTTATTCAGTAGACTGACTATTAAATCATCTAGGCTGTAAGAGGATTATATGTTCACACTAGCTTAAACACAACTGAGTGCCTTAGCACTTACGTGTACAGCTCCTAATTGAATTTTGCCAGGGAACATTACAAAGACCAACTCAAGAGCTATTTGACTTCCATTTAGCCCCAAGTGCATCCTCGGCAACAACAGCATTTTGAGAAAACAGGCTTTTCTTTCAAACAGACAGTTAAATAGTATTCCAGAAAGAGATCTGTAAGCGGTGAAAAGCTTTTTAGAGCTTTCTTGTGCTGGAAACTGCCCGTGGTCAGCTACAGCCTGTACCTGGACCGCTTGCGTTTAACCCACGCATGCTGCCCAGAGCCTTTAAAAGTTCCTCATGAAAAAGCATTCGGGTTTTTTGTTCAGAGCACAGTATAGTATAATGCCGAGGAGCATTTTTTTAAAGGTGAAAAGCCCACACGTGTGTCTTTGGCGTTCACAATACTAGATATCGCAGGCTGAAGGCGACAAGAGCTGTTCAGAATTACCAGATGGGTTTAAAAATGGGACGCAGCGTAGCTCTGTGCCTGGCTTGACCTGCCGTTACAAGTGGCACCGGGCTCCCGCGGTTGCAGTGCTGCTGGGCGCTGGTGTTTGTAGGGCAGTGCTGCACCGTACCTTTGTGCCCTGAGCCCCCTGGCAGTCCCTCACCTACTCATCCTCCCGATCACTGCCCGACGGAAGGCAGCGGTGACGGTCCCATTTTTGAAGTGCTGGAATTGAGGCAGAGAGTCTTGTCCCAGGGAAAAGTAGGGGACCAAATCGAGGTGGTGGAGGTCTTAAGGTGGGGTTTGTGCTTTTGTTCAAGCTACATTTGAATCTGAAAGGGCAGAAGTACAAATAGCTTTGGTGAGGTGCATTTCTCCTCTTAAAAATGGAAAGATAAAACAAGTTTCGGTGGAAGGTTTCTGAAAAACCTCATCACCTGAAAGCTACAGCCACTTTTAAGATTTTGAGCTTTGACAGAAGGGATGTTAATGTGCAGTTTTATGTGAGAGAATATAATGAACAGAGTTGATGGAAGGCAATAGGAGAATGCATGAGCATCTTTAACACAGTAAAGGTGTACGTGACCTCCAGGTTATACATATAAAGCAGGAGTTTAAGTAAAAAACTCTTGGCTCAAAGAGGATTTTAAGCAGTTCTGTCTAGAATATTAAGTAGGATTATTATTCTCCCACTAAACTGGTTTCTGACAAATCTTTTGGAGTCAGTTTCTGCTGGGACACAATGACCAGTTGTCAGATTTCATGGGACCAGCCTATTCCATTTAAATCTTTCAGAGCAATAAATGCCCCTCAGCAAATGGTTTGCCGATCTCCCACTGCCTCCGGGTACAGCACTTCCTTCCGCCTTCATCCGTCCCTTTCTCTAATGTGCACCACCACTGTGGACAGAGACCCTGCCACCAAAACACAGAGAAAGCTGAGGTAGTTTCAACTCCTCCGCAAAAGGCACAAGAAAATGCCTCAACTCTGGGAGAAATACTGAGAATACTGCTTTCTTTTTATATAATCTGAGACATATGAATATGCTGACAATTGAGAAACAGGCCAGACCTTGATTTCATAGCAACCATCCTTTTACGCAGCAGTTTTGGAGCGTACGCATCGTGTTCCTGCTTCACCTGAAGCCTGTCGGTAGGTCTGTTACTTCCCACTGGGTGCCCGTGTCCTTGACGTGGTGTGCACGATGCTACTTTCCAAACCCGAGGTGTATTGTTTCTGCCTAACAGTGGCCCACAGTCAGGGTGCCAACTGCTGTGTCTAGCTTTGTTTTCAAATTTAAGAACCCTGGTATAGGCGGTATTCAAGGACAAGGAGGGGGTGCCGGCTAGGTCTCGGCTTGCTGGTTGAGAGTGCCAGGAACCTCAGAGCGGTGTTTGTGCACCACAGATGTAGACAGGACTGTGCCTGCTAATGGTAACTGGAAACACATCGCTCCCGTTGCACTGCTCGCGTGTGACCTTGAGTGTTCTTTTGGTGGGAACACCAGAAAATTTCTGTGTCTGATTCTCTCTTCCACCGCTGAACCAAAGCTTTTGGTGTCAAGACTGTGCTGTCTTACTTGAGGGCTGGCAGCAGGGGTTGTGGTAGGCCAGAAAGAGGTGCCTTTCATAGCTCGGTGTCCAAAATGGTTGAGCGATGCTGGAGCCAGGCTGTTCCTCCTGCCGTGTGTTTGGCTGTGTTCAAAGATGGTCATTACTAGTTTTTTGCCTGCCTTGGGCTGTACAGGTGTTGTGCATGGGTAGAGGAGGAGTCTCATGGAGCAGTCACTTGAATTACTGCAGATCACCCGTTGTGCTCCTGCATTCCCTCTACATTCAGTCTTTCTGCTCCAGACAGACGGAGAGCAAAGGCAACCTAAGCTCTGTTCCAGCCTGGAAAAGTTCATGGGTCCTGAAACTGAGTCAGCTGTGTTCACAGGAGAGGCAAAACAGAGGAGCAAAGGTGGGCCTGTGTCTGAACCCTACTACCTTAAACAAGTTTAGGTGGAAATCTGAGAGATCGGGCAGGCTTAGAGACTTACTTTTTTCAGATAGATTTGGAATGCTTTGCAAAAGAAAGATGTTTGTCATTCCATGTGCCAGTCAAGATCAAGAAATGAGGAGCACAGCAAAGAAGGGTTGCATTACAGGAGATATAGGCTGGAAATCAGAAAGAAGTTTTTCACAGTGAGGGTTGTGAAGCACTGGAACAGGTTGCCCAGAGAGGTGGTAGGTGCCCCATCCCTGGAAACATTCAAGGTCAGGCTGGATGGGGCTCTGAGCAACCTGATCTAGTGAGGTTGTCCCTGCTCATGGCAGGGGGGTTGGACTAGATGGCCTTTAAAGGTCCCTTCCAACCCAAACTATTCTATGATTCTATGGTTCTATGATTATTTTTTATGTAAAACAATGATTGGCCTGGATTTTTTTTTTTTTTTACACTTTTGAGTAAGGCTCTGCGTAGCTATTTAATTGAGCTCTCAACTCTTCTATTTGTGACGGTGACAGATTTCATCGTGTTTTGTTCCTCTGTGACAGGAATGAAGTATACACCACTGCAACAGTTTGAAAATGTAGAGAGACACCAGGGTGGAAGAAATATATGGGCAATGCTGGATAAAAAGTTCCTTGGGAAACCAGAGATAAGCCTAATTTTTTTGTTCTTTAAGGCAAATTAATCTTCAGTCTTCGAAGAATAATTTAAGACCACCCTGTGCTCGTACAACCTTAGTCCTGAAAGTGTGTTTAGCTTCTTGATTAAGAAAAGATGGAAATGATCAGCTTGACAGCTTTCCCTGTCACACAATACATCCCAGGGCCTCAAAGTATCGAAGCTATCTAAATGACTGAGACCCTTGCAGGAATTGCAAGTGCCTGTTACTGCCCTCTTACCATGTGTCATTCCTACAAAATGATCAATCTTGCTGCAGGGCCTGGTGACTGTCAGTACAGCTGTGACTCCACGGAGCTCAACGCTGGGCAGAGCCGGGATTTGGAGCCGGTCCTGCCACAGAGCCAGCCATGATCTCGCTGGGCAGGAGAGAAGAGAGAGGTGAGGTGGGAAGCGAGGGGAAACTGGTACGTCCAGATGCTGACTGTGATTTCTAAACCTTTCAGATTCCCGCCCTGCCACTCCACCCTTTTTCTGAGAAGGCCATAAAGAGCTCCTGTCAGCTGGTGGTTGTGTGATGGTTTAGGTTCTGAACTCTCCCCCTGTTGCCTGTTGCTTAGAAGGGCAGTGGAGAATGAAATAAGAAGTTCTGTTTGTCAGCATTGGCACTAGAGAGGTGTCTGCCCACCTCGTTAGCAGGAAGATCAAGCCCAACTGCAAGACAGTGCTCTGTGATACTTCGCCTCTTTGCGATACTTGGAAGCCATGAGCAGCGTGTGTGCAACTTAAAAATGAGTAAGGGGGTGTTTTACAGAGTCTGCTTGGGTGGAGCAGGTGTGATGGCAGATTTGCTTCTCAGTGCTGGTCTCTTCCACCTACCTGGTGATACAATGTCTGTGTGGTGTGGTTGGCCCTATCTGGGTTCACCTGACGGTTACTGCAATGCTGTTTCTCACGAACATGCCTTATTTGAGAGGCTGTGATGACGAGCCTTGAGCAGGGCAGGAGCAGCGTCCTAAGCTGCCTGTTGGCTGTTAATATCTGTTTCCACTTAAGTCTCTCTGAGTGCTCCTGCTCCTCCGCTCCTTGCCACCGTACACAAGCGTTGCCTCTCGCTGCACGGCCACAATTGCTCTGAGTGGCATCCACGTTGATGCTGCACCGCCAGCTGCTCCAAGCCAGAAAGCTGCACGTCCCATAGGACTGAAATGAAAATGCGTACTGCCGAGTTACACAGCAGAGGTCCTAGCGAGCAGAAATCGAACCCTGTCCCACGCACCATCCCAGTGCCTGTTCTCTCTGTCTTTCTCTGGATCTTAGGATAGACTGAGTCACAGGGGAATGGCTGTGACTATATCAAGGCCTGGAGGGCAAAAAAAAAATTAAACTACCTTGGAGAGGGAGGTGGGGAGAAGGTGAAGCAAGGATATTCGGAAATAATGTAGTTTGAAACACTTACCAAATAATCCGTTGCAAAGCTCATAAAATACTCTGACTCTTACCCTGTTATCCTGGCTAATGGGACAGTTTTCTGACTCTGTTTCCTCCATCCTATGGTCAGCATCATTTTTTTTCTTTTAATATGGTAAAGTGTAATGAAATTATTTAGTATTCTCTGATTCGGTTGTACAGATAGTGTCTATAAAACCTGAACAGATCCTATTTAAGTCCTATTAAACGTAAGGAAGCATATGTGATGTTGCTTTTATTCAACAATGAAGGAAGAAAATTTTGCATCGGTTTGCAAAGAGACGTTGATGTCCCTTCACAACAATTTAAAATCCCTACTGTCCATGACAGTGACTTCTTATGTTTCAGGAAAAAGATTATAACAGAATGCAGAACTTTCTAAATTTTAGTTCTTCTCCTGAATGTCTCAGTACTGTGCTGAAAGTGGTTGCTGTTTGGAAATCAAATGGCTGCCTTGTTTTTTCACTGATAACATACCTGCTTTTGGAAAGTTCATGAAAGTTGATGAGTATGAGTCAGTGTTAGCTATTTTCTTGACTTCCTTTGAAATTACTATGATTTTTTCACATAAGCTGATCCTTCTTTCTTTTATTTTTCACCCACCTGGCCCATTTCCTGCATCCCCTTTAGCAATTTAGTGAATTATTCACCTGCATCATATTATCTCAGGTGTTGTCTCTTGCCTCTCAGCCTGCAGATTCAACCAGCTGAAGCACAACATCACTAGATGATTATTCCCATAGGTTGACTGTGGGATGCCTACGGTGTTCCTCAGAAAACATGGGCCAAAGCCAAACTGCGTTAAATGAAAGTAATTTCTGGCATTATCTTGCAATGCCATATCATTGTTTATTCTTAAAAGATTCTTGGGTGACTAGCTCCCATAGAAGTCAGTGAGCACAGGGTTCCTAACTATCTTCAGAGGATATAGGCCCTGGTTAGAAATTAATTCCCTCAAAACATTTAATTCTGAGAGAGGAAACAGTTGATAACTCTACTTATGCACAAATGCGTTTTCCCAGGCCTTTTTTGCTAGCATATACTTGCAAGTCTTGAAGTTGCATACATGCTGTAGAAGCAAAGTAAGTGTTTTTCAAGATATAATGTGATTGTCCATCCTGGCACCTGGGAAGATAAACCGTGGCCAAATTGTTCTTTTCAAAAGCATTAATGTTTGAAACTGAATTAAAAATGGATAGCCAGGACAGCCTTTTCATTACCACTAGAACGACAAATGCCTACCCATTCTCTTTTTCATGCATCCAGCCCAACAGCATTGTTAAAATTTAAAAGCTATAATGAACTGCATGTGAACTAGATGGACAGCTGCATTGGAAATTAGAGAAGAGGAACAGAGCACTTGATGAAATGGAGCTATTGCTTGAGGCTTAAAAATATCTTGGGACAAAACTGGGCCAAGTATTCTGTATAGGCCTTTATTTCTGCGTGTGTCTGTTTTCAGGGACGATCGTTATTCACTAATGGGGAAGATTTTTTTGAAAGCCAAGAATGGAATAGGTACTCAGCATTTATGGAAATCCATAAAAGTGTGATTCCTAGATGACACTAATGCCTTTGAAGACTACCTTTCATCTCCCTAGCTCTATATTTGTAGCTCTAATTTTTAATGCTTTAGAAAAAAAGAGTAGGCAAGAGTTAAGGCATCTTCACTAGATATGTTCATTAAGGTTTATGGTTATCTACTATCTGGTGGTATGTATAAGTTCAGCCAGAAGCTCTGTTTCTCATATTCCTATTCCCATATTCTCCTATTTCTCATATATAATACCTTTGGACTGCTTTTGGAGTCATTTTCCTTCCTTAATTAATTTTGCATGGTTTGTTAAACTCTGACCTTCAGGTGTTAAGCTCGTGTCCGGCCATTAGATTCAATCTGCTTTTATGCAGAAATCAGGCTGCTGCTACATTTACTGACCAGAGAGGGTGGGGTGAGGTCCAGCACCTTCCTCTGTAACACCACGCACTACTCCTTACAGAGTCGGAGCTGCAGGTGTTGCGTGTTTGCAGACAGGCCTGTGAGCGCAATGTTGTCACTCGTGCCCTGTATCCTGCTACATGCTGAGGATTCTCTGCCTGGAGCTGTTCACAGCCCAATTTGCCATGCACACCATCCCACTGCAAAGCCCTTGAGTGTTGTACACACCAGCCCCATGCAAAACCCACCTCTGTAAGCGAAGAGGGGCACTCCTCCACCTCTCACATACCTGAGAGACATTTGTGCTGTTTGCTAGTTACTGTGACACTTCTCATGACACCAGGTGTAGCTAAAGGTAGAAACATAGGTTTTACTTGTAAGAATTAACCCAGACACCAAAGCAGCTAGATCAGAAACAGCCACATGGCAATAAAAGCCCTGCTTCTGTCTGTGCACGCTTCCTAGCAGCTCCTGAGACATTGGAAAGGTCTCTCACTCTGTCGCCCACCTAACAGCCTGTCCTTAGAGCAGTCTGTGGCTGAGGTCCAGCCTCTGAGTAGAAAATGTCTTTTATCCTGAGTTCAGCGTTTAGTGAAGAAGAGCTTGACTTAAAGGCAATTGCACTCTTAAATGCCTAGCTCTTACCCAAGATTAAAAAGCTTCCTTCCTCTCAGTTATTCCTATGACTCATCACTTCATTAAGCGGACAGTTTAAATGTTCCTTTTAAGGGATTATTGAATCACTCTGTCCAGTGTAGAGACACTGCTCCCCCCTCGAACACAGCTGGGTAGAGCCTTCTTCTGTCCAGAGGAAAGCAGACTAGTTAGTGGTCCCACTAATTAACTGAACTATAGATTAATGACGAAACTATGTTGTGGTAAGCACTCCCTTTGAGTTGGACAAATACTGTTGAAAGCAGTATTTGTACTTTGTACGATCGTGTAGTCTGAAACCCACAAGGAAAAAGGAATGGAAATAGTGCAGTCTTGTTCGAGGCCAAAGTGATGATGACCAGTCTCTTTAGACTAGCAGAGATTTTGAGGTGAACGTGCTTGGCACCATTAGTCACAGTGCATGTTGCATTTGTGTCTGATCCAGCTCGGAATCAGGCTCGTCTGGGATTCAGCACTTGCAACAGATCTTCCTTCTCCTTCCAAAGGTAGGAAGGGTGGAAAAAGCCTGGTGGTCCTCATGTTCCTGGAAAGTGTAACAGGGACTGCGTTCCTGCTGGAAAGTGCTGTCTGGGAGACGTGGCTCAGTAGGACTGTGCAGTGGCAACCGGCTGTTAGATGGGAGTGGGGAGCACTGTAGAGGTTGTTCCCTGCTGCTGCAAACCTCTCAATAGAATCACTACATAAATACAGAACGGCTGGCGGGAAAGCAACAGGAGTGAAAATGGTTGTGTTTAGTACCTGGAAGATGACAAATCCTACAGCGTTATAAAGACAAAGTACTTTCTGGCTGCAGGTGTTGTTTTTGAAAAGTAAACCAGAGAGACAAAAACCCAGAAGATCTCTCCTCAAAACTACCCCTACAAATAAGCTTGGAAAGGCTCTGGAGAGACGAGATGACAGCTGAGTTGATGGCATTGCAGTTTCTACAGCTGTGCACCCTCAGGTCAAAAACCAGCTAAACCCAACCCAACGCAACCCAACCAAATCCAACCATCATTGTACTTTCTCTCAGAGCTAGTGCTCATAGGATTCAGCTTAGAAGATGACACTTCCCTACCAAAGCCCTCCTGGTACTGTAACCATGGGGTTTTAGGAGGATGTGAGTGCACAGGGTATATGCAAAGAGGTAACATTTGAGCATGTGCCTCTTGTCCACATCTGCACCTTCCTAAGCTCATGTTTCTTATCTCTTCTCCTCTGGTGATATTTCTGCATTTCTTCTTTCACTCCACCTTTGTCCTGGAGTAGAGATGTTGTACAAAATGTTGGAAATATCTCTGGTTCTTCCATCCCTGTGCAAAGAAAACCTTTCACTTCCCTATTCAGGAGCTCTTATCAGGCATATGAATCACTTTACCCAGGACTAGGAGTCAGGAGCTTCCAGAAGCTGAGTGTCAGGTCTAGCAAAGAGTTGTTTTGTGATCTGGGATGACCCCACCTTCCTTCATCACTTTCTCTGTGGGCCAAATGAGAAGTGAAATGCCAGCCTGCATAAGGTGACAACTGAAGGACTTGTTTCTCTTGGCAAAGGCTGGGGCTGGTAGAAATCACTCTGTACTTGCCAAATACTGTTACCCCAAGGCTTGCCTCTGGCTCAGATGACCCTGCACCCCGTTGTCCCTGCGTCCTTGACAGCCCTCCTCGTAGTGAGGTTGCCCTGGCTGACATCAGACAGAAGAGAGAAACCAGAGCAGAGCAGAAGTGTTGGTAGCTGGGCAGAGAGAGGGAGTGGATGCAGGCTGAGGGTGTCAGAGCTGTGACAAAACCAGTTTCCCCTCCTGCCCACTCTGCTCTCTGCATCTGCTGTGCTGCGGGTGTGCGGCTGCAGGAGGATTTACTGCAGGAAGAGGCACCGCCAACATGGCCCTGGTGCCCCGAGGGCCCAAGGCCATGCCCCCCAGCAGGCTGGTGCCACCCAAGGTGGAGCACGGGGGGCAGGGAAAGGCACCAGGAGACGGGGGAGAAAGCAGCACCCAGAGGCTGTGTCAGGGAAATAGGAATTTATTTCCTTTTTCTTGAATCAAGGGTCACTGGAGCCCTGCTAGTGCTGCCGGCGGGGCGGCCTCTTGCAGGGCTGGGGGGAGTCCTGGGCGCCGGGGGCCCTCCGCTTTGGGGGGCGCCGGGGTCCCCCAGGCGAGCGGTCTCTGCCCTGTCCAGGAGCGGAGGGGCTGCGGCTGCAGCCCTGGGTAGAGGGACCTGCCACTGCCGCCTCCCCCAGCTCCTCCTGGCGCTGCTCCTGCTCGGCAGGGACGGGCGCAGATGGCGGGCGGCCAGGACTCCCGCGGAGGGTGGCCTCCAACATGGTGGCCTCCTCCTCCCCGTCCGAGCTTGCCGGGCTGCTGGAGGAGGCCAGGTCCAGGGCAGGAGTCCCCTCCCGGGAGGTGCGGGGGCTGGGGCTGGTCAAAGGGCTGTCCTCATCCTCCTCCCTGGCAGCAGAGATGTGCAGCAGCCTCCAGGCCTCCTCGCTGCACTGGTGCACGATGACGTTGACGAGGCCATGGATCAGCGGTGCTGTATATTCCTCGAGGCCAGGCTGCATCCGCTGGATCACGGCCTCCTCGTCCAGCCCGTAGCAGCACAGGGCGTGCAGGATGAGATTTTCCGCTGCCATTACCAGCCACCAATGTTCTTCATATATCGCCTCCAGCTCCCGGCGCAGCCAGGGCAGCACGGGGTAGAGGAGATGCTGGTGTCGCTGGAAAAGTGCTGCCCAGACCTCGGGCAGGAGGCCACCCACGGCAGCCCTGGCCTGTGTCCCCGCAGCCCCCTGCTCTTCCAGGAACGGCATCCCCTGCGGAGAGGACGGAGGGGATGCTGCAGGGCGATGGGGGCTGCTGTTGGCCAGGCGTCCAGGAGCTCTGCCTGCCTGGCTGCTGGCAACAGAAGGCTGTGCGGGGGGCGTGATGACATGCTCCAGGTAGTCGTCGTCTCCCCGCACAGAAAACTTGACCTTCTCCATCTGTGCTCTGCAGAGTGGGCAATTTGGGGTGGTTTTGGCCCACCGCAGGATGCAGCCCAGGCAGAACTGGTGTTGGCACGGCTGCACGAAGGCGATGCTCTTCCCAGCATCGCGGCAGATGGGGCAGCTCCACTCTGTCTCCGTGGCCATGATTGTGCTCCGCGGCAGTTGGGGAGAGCTGAGGATGAGGAGTTGCTCCCCCTCGCTGGCACTGCCAAAGGGTGTCGCGCGCTGCAAAATGGAGAGAGGCCGTGGTGCCTTGCTGTCCCAGGGAGGGAAGGGGAGGAAGAAATGCCCAGGCCTCTCGAGAAGGACACCCTCCCGGCTCCACAAGCCCCATCACCCACCCCACGGCCACCCGGGGGGGACGTATCCCCGCACAGCTCACCTCCGCTGCCGCAAGCACGCCCGCGGTGCCCGGCTGCCTGAACCAGGCAGGGCCGGGGAAACACAGGGGATGGCTCCGGGACGGGCACTGAGAGCTGCCGACAGCAGCCCCCAAAGCACCACCCAGCACCAGGAGAAGCCTCGCTCAGACCTCCAGACCTCGCAGGCACGCTCGGCACGAGTCCGGGCACGAGCCAGGCTGGGCCAGGCTCTGGCAGCGCCTGAAGATGAGCAGCCAGGGACGTGAGGTCACAGTCCATTGCTCAGTGACGTCACCATCCACCACACAGTGATGTCACAGCAGGCCATTTGTCCCCCAGGTGCACCACATCAGCTAAAAGTACAGAGTTCAGGCTGGAGATCAGGAGCAATCTCTCCCCCATGAGGACAGTGTGGCAGTGGGGCAGGTTTTCCAGAGGTTTTTGCCATCTCTGTGCTTGGGGTTTCAAGCCGCAGCTGGAGAAAGCCCTGAGCACCTGGTCTGACCCCAGGGCTGACCCTGCTGTGGGCAGGAGGTCAGACCAGAGACCTCCCAACGTCCAATCCACTCACATCCGTTTTGTGATTTTACCTTAATCCTGTGAGAAGAACCAAGTTGAAGATGGTTATCAGCAGAGTCCATATCAGAAACTTTACAGGAGAAAAAAGAAAATAACGTTTTTTGTTTTCATCTATACTTCCATGGCAATCATCGGTTTAGCATCTGCTTACTTTGTGAAGTGTAGAATTTTCTATTCGTACAGCCTTGTTCTGCGGTACGGTGCCACACTCCTGGCAGTGCAGCAGAACAGATAAGCTAAAACTCAGATTGTCAAAACAACATCCCTCTGGATCAATGGATTAACTACTGTTGTGAGGGATGTTTGCTGAAGACGAATCATCTAGACCCAAGGCTTTCTAATAGTCTGGGCAGTGAATTCTGCCCATTTAACTGTGTTGGTAAGTACAGTTCAAAGAAACTCTGTATTTTCATTGCACAATGCTTAACTGCATTTGTCTGCATTTATCTTGTGCTCCACTCAGTAGTATAGAGAGAATGCTGTCCAGAAGAAGCTTTTGGAAAGAAAGTATTTCCTTAATAATTTGCTTTCTGAGAGAGATCAACCTCTGCACAGGCAGTGAGGGCAGGACTCTCGGGAATGTTTCTGCTGCATGCTGCAGTCTCCTGACAGTCTGGCTCCACATGTTCTCAAAAAAACTAGGAAGTCTTAATTTTTTTCTGGGATTGGAGAGTGTAGTGTTGAATGCTGTTTGTGGAAGACAGTGTATTTGATCCATGGCAATGTCAGAGAGAGGCTCAGGAGAAGGACTCTGTGAAGAAAGAGACTGAAATAAGTAAGTAACATGAAAATAAAGGGAGACAAGAAATCTTATTAGCAGTATTTTCTTATGGAGGTTTTTCTAGTAGCATTTTTCATTGTATTCATTTAGTCATTTTACTCCTATTTTTTAAGTTCCAAGCCTGTAAAATCATAATGTTATGATTAACCTCAAGCTCGAATTCTTCCCTATCTATCCTTTTCTTCAGTGAGCTTTCAGTCAGATCTTTTTTTTTTTTCCCTTTCAAGAAAAGGAACTGTACATATAACAGTCCTCTATCACAGGGTATTAAACAGACCCATCTCTTGCTGTTTCAAAAGCACAGGGACAGAATGATTTTTTTTCTGGGCCCATTAATTAGAAAACATTTGTGGATGCTGAGGGGTGAGAAAAGTAATCAAATATTCAGTAGCATCTGTTTTCTATTTATTGGACACACACCTTCCAAGAAGATACGTAAGGCAATGACAAAAGGCTTTTTTTTCCCCTGGCTCCATGATCTCAGGCACAGCACCCCGAGGGGAGGACCTAGCTCGTACTTCTGTGACTCCTATCACATCCGCTCCACTGAACTGTCATTTCTAAGCAAAGCTTATCTGCTGACGGGTTTATGCAGATTCCTTAGAACATATCTGGGCTCTAAAGCAGCTTTCTACTCCCGCTGCTGGAGCGGCTGACATGAACTCCTGAAGAGAATAAACATTTTTATTTTAAGATGCTAAAATAAAAATTTTAGCCCTGCAGGAAAAACATGGGCAGTGGGATTGTCATTTCCCAGGCATTTCTTAATTCTCTAAGTATTTTAACACTGCAAACTTTTCTGTGATAACTTCTTGCTTCAATTGGCTGTACTCTGCCATGTGCCCCATCATTGGTGGAGTGACAAGGGGCAGCGTGGCTGGTTGAGTCCTCTGGTGTTTCCTTATCTGACAGGAGGGTGGAGGGTAAGTTGTAAGGCACTCGGTTTTCTCTGTACCTTTGATCAAATAACTGTGTTGGTGCTCTGCCCATCTGGTTTGAAAGAGCACAGTAGCATTTCATACCAGATGATACTCTCCAGGCTCTGGGTGAGCCAGGCGCTTAAACACATCTGACTTGACGTTAATGAGTGGCCTTACTGCCTTCAGGATTTCCTACAACTGACACATGCTTAACTATGGGGCTGCACTGTGCCCTTGCACAAGCTACTGACTCCCAGGTTAGCCAGCTATCTATAACTTCATTGTCATGGCTGGTAGTAGATACCTTTGATTCTCTTGTGGGTGCAGGCTGTCTTTGGCACTGACAAGCTGTCTAGGCTGTAAAATTCCCCTGAGCATTGCTCTATTTTCTACTGACCTCCATTTCTTTTGAATGCAAAGTTGCCTGCGGCTTTGCCATATGTTCAGGTGGCTGCAGTTCGTATCTAAGGATCCTGTATCTGTATGTAAGCAGATGTATATAATATATATGTATATCTGTACACTTGTTAGACTGAAAGAGACTTTATGTATGTGCATCTTCTATGACATCTTCTCCGTTTTGGGGAGGAAAAAGGAAAAGAGGATAATGGTGTTTTGTAAATAAACTCCCTTGTGTTTGAGCAGCCATGGGAATGGCATAGCCTGCAAAGAAAGTATTCTTGCATTAAACGGAACGTGCTAGAAGTTCGTCCTACAGTTTTTAGGTTCTATTTGGAGTCTGAAACAATTGACTCAGATGCAAGCCAGGTTTTCCCAAAAGATTAGTTCCTTTTTCAGAGTCTAAAAAGAGCTGGATTTTTTGTAGTTCACGTATTTTAGGTAGAAGAATTTATAGCCAGACTAGCCCCGGTCCTCAGACATACCAAAGTATTTCTCATCTGCCTCAAAACCTGAATAGGTACCCTTCTGTCAGAGAAGCTCCCACTCACCGGACATCAACTATCCTGAGCTTTTTTCAAAAGCTGGTCTCTTATTTCAGTGCCTACACAGAAATGAAGCTCTGCTGTGAGAGATGCCCTTCGCTCATGCAGAGGTAGAAGTAACATTTCATATATTGGCTGTTTCTCTGCATAAAAATGACTTCACCACAGTTTTGCAGCATGGTTTTCTATATTACTGAATAGTTAATAGCAGTCTTCATTTTTGCCTTCAGTACAAAGAAAACTCAAATCACAAACAGTAGGAAGGCAGACTGTGAATTATCTCTCTTTTGAAAATGAATTGGTAAAGTATACCTGCTGAAAATATGAGACCTTTGTGATTAATTCCTCACAGAATCTATCTGAACTAAGGTAGATAAGCAAATTACTTTGAAAAGCCATGAAATGTAGCTGGCCAGATATGCTATTTAAGTGGATGGTACTTGCTATCTGTTTTTCCTCCTTCTCCATCCACACATAAGAACTGAGTGAAAAATAGAGTGCTGGTTAAATTTATTATGGCTCCACACCATGACAGCTTGGTAGCAAAGCCAACCTCAAGTGTTTGTAGTGACGCATTTTGCCTCCATGCTGCCATTTTCTTCCCCCAAAAGATATACTGATAGAATAATTCTAATGCTATCAGACTGGCTACTAACTGTTTGAAAAGTTAGCGCTGGAACAAGTTGCCCAGAGAGGCTGTGGAGTCTCCATCCCTGGAGATATTGAAAAACCATCTGGACATAGTCCTGGGCAACCAGCTCTAGGTGTCCCTGCTTGAGCCAGGTGAATTGGATTGGGTGACCTCCAGAGATCCCTTCCAACCTCAACCATTCTGTGACTCTGTGAAAAAAGAACTGGTGCTCTTTTCATGCCAAACCATTTGAGTGACCTTTGTTAGACTATGGCCTGACAGTGAGTTCTCTTGATACAACTGGTGGTACAGGACAACACCTGGTGTGAAACACCATCTACCAGTAAGCAGGCGCTGGTGCACGCAAGAACTTCTTAGTACAACATTCGTGCTGAAGACATCATTAAATGAATTGTAAAACTGCTGCCTCAGTTGTTCAGCATGTTCAGATGTTCAACTCAACTGCATTTAAATTCAGATAAATGTACAGGATGAAATAAATATAATGACAAATACATGTATGGCTGCTCTCATGCAGGCTGTGGTCCATGATTCACGGAGGCGGTTGCTTAGCATACCTCCTGAAAAAGTACATTGTCTAGGGGCCAAACCATGAGTGAGTTCTGAAACATCTTGGTCAAAATCAACACTCTTGGAGAAGGAAAGACTTGCAAAAAGTACCATTTTTTTATGAGTCTCACACTGATTATGTTTCTAGTAGTCTTTTTGTCAAAGAATCAGGCTTTGGACCTAAAAATACTGTTTCTCAGAGGCTTGAAGAATGAAAGTTCAGTGCTGAGAGAATAGGACACACAAATGAACTAGGTAGACCTGAACCATCTGTGATCTCGAAGAGTTGTCAATACCATCAAACTGAGGCAGGTAAATAAACAAACAAGAATATGTGACATTACATATATTGAGTTTTTGACTGAAGCTAGGTCAACCAGAAGCCCTTGGAGGTTACTGCTGTTTCTCTAAAGGCACGAAAGTCCTTCTCTGGAGGCCCAAGTTCCAAGATCTCAGCAGCAGCTTTGTGCATTGCATTTCTGCAATAGGAATATCAGGTTTTACTTGGCTGAGGACTCATGTTGTCTCATTCAAGTTTGAGAACCTTGGTCACGACCTCAAACTTTTCTCCCTGGAGCAATGGAGTTGTTGATTTTTTTTCCCCTTTTGGCCCCTAATTGCTAACTTCAGATACCTCACCCTCACTGTGTCCCAGCAACCTTCCACTGCTCCCTTTCCCCCCACAACAACCCAGTGCATGTCAGTACGGCCCTCTGCCATGATGAGACTATGTGGCTGATTTCCACTGGATGCATTACTCGGATATCTCCCTTCTTTCTGGGCTACCATGGGTAATCTTTCTCAGACTTGATTTATTCTGTTGAACTGCCCACACTTTAAAAATTCCATGCATAAACACATGGAGAAACAGGATCAGGGCTGCAGCTTACAAGATGGACAGGTGCAAGGCACTCTGAGAACACACCAAGTGCACACATCCATTCCACTTGGTTCTGCCATGTTGAAGTCGGGCAATTAAGGTGTTGGCTACACAGTCACTGTAATTAGGTAAATCTGGGCTGCTGCAGAAAGTTGTCTTGCCTGCTACTTTCCACCTCCCATTGACTCTATGGAGCTAGCACAGACTTTCAAGAAGCTACATCTAAATTTATACCAGGGAAATGATCCATTTTCAAACTAACTCCAAAAACATAGGCAGGAAGAGCTTGCAACAAGATTAATTCCCTGATATGGTCTGTAGGAATCCCACTGCTAGCACATGAGAGCTGGTGGAAAAGAACTAGAGTCAAGGGCTGCAGAGATTTATGCTAGATTAAAGCACAGCATGATCTGGTCTCAGAGTAGAGCCATCTTGATATCTTTAAAATTGAGGGCAGGCTGTATTTTTTCAAGACAATCTATAGCTGTGCTATATAGCACTGGATGACCGAGGAGAAATTGCAAGTATACACATTAAAGATGTGCACTGAAAACAGAGAACGTCACAACCTCACGGCCAAGGTCATGGCTGCAGATGGGAGGAAACACTGAAAGACCAGCCCACTTCAGGAGGAAAAGTCTGTCCATTACTGTTACTGCTGAAGAGTTGAAGGAAGGTCCCTGCAAACAGCTGTGTACTGCAAAACACGGTGCCCACCAGGACGACTGCAGAGGTCAACTTGGTTAACAGCTATATAGGCAAGTGAGTTTGATCAGGGAGAACTCATGTCCTCAGCTGGACCCTCCCTCCTTTGGGAAGTATGCCGTAACTGGAGGAAACAGAAGCAGGAGGAGATCACACACTAGGAGGTTTTTAGAGGTGTTGCAGTGAATTTTGGGAAAGGCAGAAGGGCATTTTGCAGGCTCTGCAAACCTTTCAGATAGCTAGGGAGCTTCACAAGATGTCAAAGTCCTCAGATCTGATATACATCCCGAAGATGTTTGCATCTATCTGGGAAGCCAAATGGCAGATGCTTTCTCTCCAGGCTTACTTGTTATTTCCATGTTTTAGATCAGAGCCAGTCTCTGTACTGGCTCTACTGTAGATCAAGGTACATTTCTACCATCCGGCGACCCTGGGTTCTCTTCTGCCTGGCTACAATTTTTAATCAAAATCACCCAGGAAGAAATAAGAATCCTAGATCAGAAAGAAGACAAAAGAAAAAATCCCTTTAATCTCAGTTTAGGTGGGACTTGGAGATTTTGTGGTCAGTATCAGATTTACCTCTAACTTGCACAAACAATGTGCTCCATCTTTGCCTCAAGTGTTCAGCTCCTGATCTGACAAACAAAATTTTCATGGGAATTCTGAAGATATGTTTATATGTCCCCGTTAAAGAACCTCATGACAAAACATTCCTATTTTCTAGTGTGGACCTAAATAGCTTCTCTCCTGTCACCTGTGGAAAGAAAGATTCATGAAAACCCTCAAGTACATCTTGTAAGGGACCTACAGTAACCCTCCACAGAGACTTGTTTATTTGAGTGAATTTTGTAGGTGAACAATTCTCACTACTTTTTCTCAAACCAACCTTTACCTCTAGTTTCATTGCTACCTGAAATAATTTTCACTTGGGTTTTTGAAAATTCAAAAATGTAAACTTTTTTTTTTTAAGTATTATTTTCCTTCCTCCTCTTTGTTCCCAGTGAAACACTTTTCAAAAAAGTGTTGTTTCAAAATTTTTGCTTGTGCCCTACAAATAACAAAGTCCTCCCTCCCCCCACATAAAGGAGTAGGAAAAGAAAAAGGAAAAGGAAGAGAGAACAAGAAAACTGTAGTACTCTGTGAGAACCTACATCCTAAATATCATTCATACTTTTCACCCAAGAACAGAAAAGGAAAAGTAAGAGCAGAAGATAGGAATAAACCACCTGCTTTTTAGGAAGGGAATGAAGAGAATTTTATGAGCACAAGTTTCCAGCATTTTTTTAAAATGCATTTTGTTTACAGAGTATGCTGCCAAACTCCTTAAAAATAGTTATTGTTGGGCTGCCTTCAGCCAATGCATTCTGACATTTGTTTGAAATTTACACCATTTGGTAGGCAGAAGGGGCCAACGTTCCTTAGGGCAAGGGAACTCCCTCCTCATACCCCATGTGTTTGGCATGGGCAATACCTTTATGCTTTTTGGCAGGCAGTATTGTGCCTTAGCCTTCAGGTCTCCACTTGGATCAATTTTATAAGATAAAAGCACATAAGCCTTTCCCAGAGTTTTTCCTAAGTTACACAGAAGGAGTGAAAGCAGGTTTGAGCCTGGTGATAGCTGCTGTGTTGATTTCCTCCTCCAGTTGTAAAGATCTGTCAGATACATGTATTAGGTACATTAACATATTGAAGTTTGAGGTTCACAGGTTGTTTCAGGCAACCAACCCATCTGAGACTTGATGAACTAAAGCGGTGCTGAAATATGCCTTTTAGATATTACAGGCTATTTTGCAATAAGACATTTTGTGAGAGCTGCCTCCTTCATTTGACAGAATCTTTTTCTTCATTTCATTTTTGTATAAATACTGGTGGGAAATACATCAGGCAGACTTCTAATGAAATGTACAAAATGTTCATCATTTTTCATAAAGTCTGTTGTGTACTGTGTATCACTTTTTTCCTGATTTTATTATTTTTGTAACGTTTGGTACATGTAGTAAATCCAAGAAGTGTTACTGAAGACACTCACCTTTTTCAGCTGTGCATGGTTCTGTTAATTGGAATATTAATGAACGTATACCTGGTGGCTTGGGTAACAGGATCATGGTATAAATCAGATTTATAAATCAAATAGCTCAATGAAGACCCATTCACATCATCAAACGTCATGACTGTGAGTGTGCTATTGACAGTCTGATAGTAGCAGAGACATTTTTTGCATTTACCTGCTGAAAGAAAAAGATTGCAGGCTTGCTGTGTCTTGAAAAGGAGGGATTTTCAATCAGAGAATGAGTTTCTAAGCCACCAGGTGTTTTCCAGTTCTGTTTAGCTGAGGAATGGAATCTGATTTCTGAGAAGAAAAGGTAAATTGTGAATGAACCTCACTTGCTTTTGGTTATTTATTGTCCGTTCTCTGTTCATCTTCAGTGCCCTAAACCACACACTGTTGGCACAACACAGGTTGGACACTGAAATTCTGGAGAAAAAGTCATGAACAGCTGTAGCCTATGGAAGTTGGTTCCCACTAGACTAAACTTCCTCTTACAGGAATTATACAGGCTTATCACAAGCAGAAAATTAACGTGTTCTAAAAAGCCCAGGGTATAATTGTGCCCTCATTTTCATGGAAGTTTTACCACTCACTGCATCAAGGCCAGAAATTCTCCTGACAAACTCATTTCAATTATCACTGGAGTCAGAAAATTTCATCACTCCCTCTGTGGACAGAATGTCTGGACCCGTGGCTGAGAAGAAGGTAATCTACAAGTGGTGTCCCTCAAGGGTCTGTATTGGGACTGGTCCTTTTTAACATCTTCATCAATGACATAGACAGCGGAATCGAGTGCACCCGCAGCAAGTTCACGGACGACACCAAGCTGAGTGGTGCGGTGGACACGCTTGAGGGTCAGGATGCCATCCAGAGGGACCTGGACAGGCTTGAGAGGTGGGCCCGGGCGAACCTTATGAGGTTCAACAAGGACAAATGCAAGGTCCTGCACCTGGGTCAGAGCAACCCCCGGTATCAGTACAGGCTGGGGGATGAAGGGATGGAGAGCAGCCCTGCCGAGAAGGACTTGGGGGTGCTGGTGGATGAAAGGCTGGACATGAGCCAACAATGTGCACTGGCAGCCCAGAAAGCCAACTGTACCCTGGGCTGCATCAAAAGGAGCGTGGCCAGCAGGTCCAGGGAGGTGATTCTGCCCCTCTACTCTGCCCTGGTGAGGCCCCACCTGCAGTGCTGCGTCCAGCTCTGGGCCCCTCAACATAAGAAGGACGTGGACCTGCTGGAGCGGGTCCAGAGGAGGGCCACAAGGATGATCAGAGGAATGGAGCACCTCTCCTACGAAGACAGGCTGAGGGAGTTGGGCCTGTTCAGCCTGGAGAAGAGAAGGCTCCAGGGAGACCTTATTGCAGCCTTTCAGTACTTGAAGGGGGCCTATAGGAAAAATGGGGAGAAACTTTTTAGCGGGGCCTGTTGTGATAGGACAAGGGGTAATGGTTTTAAACTAAAAGAGGGGAGATATAGGCTGGTAATCAGAAAGAAGTTTTTCACAATGAGGGTTGTGAAGCACTGGAACAGGTTGCCCAGAGAGGTAGTAGAAGCCCCATCCCTGGAAACATTCAAGGTCAGGCTGGATGGGGCTCTGAGCAACCTGATCTAGTGAGGTTGTCCCTGCTCATTGCAGGGGGGTTGAACTAGATGGCCTTTAAAGGTCCCTTCCAACCCAAACTATTCTATGATTCTATGATTCTATGCTTCTATGCAACTGTTCTTCTTAAATGCTTCATTCTCTCCATATTGGAATTGACTGTTTCTGAGGGAGTTAAGAAGGTATTTTGAACCACTGGCTGTACAAAGGCAGGCTCAGCTGCACCAAGGAGCTTGGAGTATGATATCTAACCAGGTTGTATGGAGGATAAACCACTGTGGGATAAGCAGCTCAAGAAGTTATTGTAAAGTTATATTAGTGAGGGTGGAAAAAGAACTGCTGGGACTCAGTACCTGTGGTGCACACAGCATGCCAACGAGACTGCTGACAGGCTGGAATATAAAGGTCTCCTTCTGCTCTGTGGGAAAGGAGTGCATATTACTTTCACAGGAAGGTTAGTTGAAACAGTTGAGTCTTCTGTATGATTTGAAGTTACACTGCATGAAATAGTACTGAGGGCATGACTCCAGATCCTGTTTTTCCAAGGATTCTCTCCAGGTTCTTCTGCTGCTTAGTTAACTGCTGTCATTGAATACAGGGAGATCTGTTTTTCATGGTACGGATGAGTCTCCAGCCAGTGTAGCATTTGGCATAGCAGAACACAAGGTTGTGAGGTTTGCTTATTTCCAAACTCATATACCAGTATTTATTTTATTTTTAGCTCTTCAACATCAGGTAGCCAGTCTGCTAAACTTACCTTAGTGGTTACCAGAAATTGATATTAATTAATTCTTAATTTACAGTGTAGTTCTCCTAAATCTATGTGAGAAATTCACATGGATACCACGTTGTGGCAATATTCATACATGGAACTTCTGGAAGTGACAGAACATAGTGCTTTTGAGTAAAATATCATCAAAGCATGCCAACTACATGTTGTGATCCATCTGTTTAGGGCCCAGAGGGCCAACTAATACCATTACTATTAATACCATTTTGAAGACAGAGAAACAAACTAGAGACAGTTCTCAATTTTTGCAGGACGTAAGGTGCATTTAAAAATGAACACCTCTGAAATTTGTCTCTCTGGAATTTCTGTTGCAGGTGAAAGAAAACACTAAGGTACATGAAGAATGCAAAAATGCAAAGATGCAGGACACAGTGAAATAAAGAGGTACGATCGTATTAAGGTCAACTCTGTTTCATCCCTACATTTTAGCTACATATACCCATTTATAAGCAAAGCACAGATAGTAGGACATACGCAGGGTTCTATGGATAACAGTAGCACTGAGAATGCCTGCTAAATCAGTAGAGCACAAAAGTGTATTGGTGACTTCAAACAAGCAGTTTGCGAATGTTTGCTGTACTGCATGCATGTGCATATCCTTCATTGGGCTCATGATACTTTCATTGCATTCAAACGGCCTGGACCAATTGTAAATGCTATTGCCACATGTGGATATTATTGTACTAAACTATTTAAACACCAACTAAAACATCATGAGCTTCACAGTGAGTTTTTTACCCTATACGATGGTTAAAACTAGGATATAATTCTCCTCAAATTAAATTGCACAATACTCTACCAAAAGCTCCTATAAAGAAAGGAATTCGAAAGTATTTTGTTAAACTGTTAAAACTAATAAAAGGATAAAAATATTTCAGTAAAATATGGCTAAATCCTATTTTTCACACCCAAATAAACTTTGAAGTTTACTAAATTTGAAGTAAGGCTTTCTACTGAAAGGTGGTGTGGAAGCAGTTAAATGCACTCAATAACTAGATATGGCTGAAATGGGCTGTTTTACTACTACTTTCATCACAGAAATGATAACTCATGTTTAGAGTGCTTTATGGGCACAGAGAAAGCATGTGATTACTCAGCTGCAGATGTCCTCTATGGCTGCGGGCATACTTTTTAGGTCATTTCTATTGCCAGAAAAAATGAGAGGTAACTCCTGCAAATTCATGATCCTCGTGAGGATTCTTCATGGAAACAAAGCTCTGGAGTTTTTAACTACAGCATGTTTACATACGGTTTCTTATGGGTAATTGATTATCCTAGGTAAGTTTATCTATATGCCTGTGGTGGGTTGACCCTGGCTGGATGCCAAGTGCCCACCAAAGCTGCTCTATGACTCCCCTCCTCAGCTGGGCAGAGGAGAGAAAATATAAAGAAATCTCATGGGTCGAGATAAGGACAGGGAGATCACTCACCAATTACTGTCATGGGCAAAACAGACTTGACTTGGGGAAAAATGAATTTAATTTCATGCCAATCAGATCAGAGTAGGATGTTGAGAAATAAAACCAAATCATAAAAACACCTTCCCCCCAACCCTCCCTTCTTCCCAGGCTGAACTTCATGCCCAATTTTCTCTCCCTTCTCCCCCTGAGCGGCGCAGGGGGACAGGGAATGGGGGTCGCGGTCAGCTCATCACACGCCACCTCTGCTGCTCCTTCTTCCTCAGGGGGAGGACTCCTCACACTCTTCCCCTGCTCCAGTGTGGGGTCCCTCTGTCCTGGTTGCAGCTGGGATAGGGTTAATTTTCGCCAGAAGCTGGCCGGGGTCTATTCTATACCATGTTCCTGTCATGCTCACCATATAGAAGGGGTCGAGCGGAGAGGGGGGATCGCTGCTCGGGAGAGGGCTGGGCGTCGGGCTCCAGGCGGGGAGCGACCTGTACGGGAAGCACCGCTAAGTACACGCTGTTGTTGGTATTGTTGGGGTTTCTTGTTTGTTTGTTTTCTTGTTAACCCACGAGTTTTGCCTTTCTTTGTCCCGATTCTCTCCCCGTCCCGCCAGGGTAGAAGGTGGGGGTGAGCGAGCGACGGCGTGGCTCAGCCTCCGGCTCGAGCTAAACCACGACACCCTCCCACGAGAGACAGTCCTCCATGAACTCCTCCAACGTGAGTCCTTCCCACAGGCTGCAGTTCTTCATGAACTGCTCCAGCATGGGTCCCTCCCACGGGGTGCAGTCCCTCAGGAACAGACGGCTCCAGCGTGGGTCCCTCCCATGGGGTGCAGTCTGTTAGAAACAGTCACAAGTCCTGCCAGCAAACCTGCTCCAGTGTGGGCTCGTCTCTTTCCATGTGTCCACAGGTCCTGCCAGGAGCCTGCTCTCCAGGACAGTCTTCCCATGGGGTCACAGCCTCCTTTGGGCATCCATCTGCTTTGGCGTGGGGTCCTCCCCGGGCTGCAGGTGGAGATCTGCTCCACCGTGGGCCTCCATGGGCTGCAGGGGGACAGCCGGCCTCACCATGGGCTGCACCACGGGCTGCAGGGGAATCTCTGCTCCGGCGCCTGGAGCACCTGCCCTCCTTCTCCTCGGACCTTGGTGTCTGCAGAGTTGTTGTGCTCACATATTCTCACTCCCTGCTGCTGTTTCCCCCGTTGTTTTTTTCCCTGTTCTTAACTCTGTTACCCCAGAGGCGCTACCAGCGTCGCTGATGGGCTCAGCCTTGGCCAGCGGCGCTCCGTCTTAAAGCCTGCTGGCATTGGCTCTGTCGGACATGGGGGAAGCTTCTTGCAGCTTCTCACAGAAGCCACCCCTCTAGCTGCCCTGCTACCAAAACCTTGCCATGCAAACCCAATACAACACCTTGTCTCCACTTGTTCACAAATAGCATCATTTTCTCTTTGTTATTTATACCAAACTGATAACCCGCTACACAAAAATGTTATCCTTTATAATCCAGTGAAAGGATGTTTTCCTTTTTTTTCTCCTTTTAGTAATATGTGCTTATTTTTAGCACAACAAACATGATAGTACTTTCAGAAATGAAAGACCACTGTGCTTGTTGAGGAATGCATGTTGTTCACTTTGGGTGTGAGCAGTGTATTTATGAATACTTCAGCCAGTGCTCTAATTTCACCTGGATACATGCAGGAAAGCGGATATAAAGTGGAAAGTGGATCAGCCTTAGTTATGGGTCAAAGACAATCCTGACAATGATTTCTATCTGCTTCTGCTGTTGCATTTCTGTGGATGGTAGGCCATTGCCTACGTACATTCCCTGGAAGTTTTGGCTGTATTTTTATTATAGTATTCATGTCTGTTCCAGTTAAAATCTATTTACTGTGTGTTATGTTGCCTGATGTATATAGATTTTTTTAAGCCACTACTATAGAACTGCAGATGGTTAAAGACTGTATTCTATCCCTAAAATCAGCAGACACAGTGCTACCAAGTAGGAGCAATCCCTGGGGACAGAGGTGACTCTGGACCTTCTGTGTGGCCCGTTTAACTTGTGCTATCTTTCTCTCACGCTGGCTTCACTATGTGAAGTTGCCTTCATCCGTCACACGCCCTCCAAACAACGTTAGCTGTCAGCCAGACCATTTTCCTGATCTGATCCATTGCTCAACCTCACAAGCATGTGGGACTGTGTGAAAGAGAGAAGCGGCACGTAGGTGTCTCCCACTCCCCTTGGTTGGCAGCTGTTCTGACACGATGACCAGGTGATGAGTCTCCTCACCGAGGATTTGCTGAGGGGTCTCCTTTCTCCAGTGCCTCTACTGTCCCCCCAACTTTAACTGCACTGAATCTTTTGCTTCCTGAAGAGTCATGCAGTGAGCCAGTTCAGAAAGTTGATCCAGCTTGTTTTATTCTTTTTTTTTAGGGGAGTGAGCTTAGCTCTTGTTTCTTCCTTCTGGTTCAACATACCATTGTACAGGCATCACAGCCCATACAAGAGCGTGTCTCTGACCAGCTTGTGGGAAAATGGACCTGCGTCCTGTTACAATCATTGGACGTGGATACCCACATCCAGTGAAAAGTGAAAGGATCTCTGTAAAAGCACATACTGTTTTTTCTATGCAACTTATAATGACCTGTGGATTTTGTTGTCATTTGAAGGCAATAATATTAGCGTACATAAAAGAATGTTGTATTTACAGAGCCATTAAGGCTCTGAACGTGAACATAGAATACGAAGAGAGTGTAAAAATCATGCTCTCTATCTAAGCTGAACAATAACTGGGGCTGGGGAAGAGAAAAGTACATTGTCCAGTATTTGTGTGGCTTCTTGAAAAATTCTAGTATTTTTTTAAGGAGTTGGCTTCGTATGTGACAAATAATGTTGTAATTTGCATTTAAGTTTAATTTGCATAAGATCATACCATTGTTGTAAAGGATACTGTCATCCTGCTGAATTCTTGATTTAGAACTAGTTAAGGGTTTATAAATCACACTTCCATTTTTCAGATCCTTAAATTCATCTATCTTCACCAAAGTCAAGTGAAAAGGAAAATAGAATCAAATCCCCACTGTATTGCGATTTGTTTTTATATTAAACTTCTGCTTTTAAAACTCTTCACATGGGAAGTCAAAGCATGCCCTAAAAATAATGACTAAAAGAAAATGTATAACTTTATGAAAACAGCACACTAGCCATGTGATTATAAACAAAAGTTTAAAAACCACATGTAATAAATATAAACAGTCATATTTTGGGTATGTTTTTCTTTTAGTACCAGAGGTACTGTGTCATACATGGCAGCTGACGACTTGGCTGCAATCTTGAATTTTAAAATACATTGCACCCTCCAGAAGCACTGGGAATCCTACGTTGGGATGGAGCAAAACTAGCGTTTGTTTTGCTATGTCCAGTTTAGCAGAGGCTATGAGTAACATACTGGAATGACAGGGAACAGAATAAGAAAATATGAAACTCTAGGGTGTTAGAGCTGTAAGCACCAGGTCTAAGGCCCAAGCTCTTGCAGAATTTGCTAAGAGTTTTTTCATGGATTCTCAGCTACTCAGAACCTTGTTCATTGGAAACATGGTCCTCTGCTGGTGAGCACTGGTTTGCAAAGACCAGCGTGGTTCTATGAGTTTGTTGCAGCTGTGGATTCTGCTAACTGTACTCAGAGGCTGGTGTACTCAACTACTGTACCAAGGTATAAATGTCATACTCTACAGGAAGTATAACCTGTGTGCAAAAAGCCAGTACCATGGCCAGTCAATGGAGAAGATGAGTGTCTACTTGTGCAGTTGTAGGTGGTTGTCTCTCCCTCAAAGAGCAGACTTTCCTGTGTGAACCATACAGGTTTTCCATGCGCAGACAACTGGCACGATCAATATCCCAATGCCTAATGCAGATTCACTGCTTGGTCTCCACGAGCACAGAGGGAGCGTGCCACCTGCGGCATCACTGGCTGTCAAGACCAGCACCACACGACTTTTGCCCAGGAAAGCTCCTGTTCACCTCCATGGAGGTTCAGCCCTCTCTCACTGAGTCAGGGGAATCTGTGGATCTGAAGGAAAGGGAAGCAATGAATATAGCCCTCTTTTTCTTTGCATTTTCTCAGCTCAGGAGTGGTCTTTCTTGGAGTGGAACAGGCCCACAGATTTTCAGGAAGGGGACCATTCTGCTGAAGATGGCCGGAGGTGTGAGGTTAAAGCTATCACGTGGTTGTCGTTTGCAGGCACACTCTTGCTGTCATGGGAAGTGCACTGGGCACCTCAGGGGCTGGCCACCTCCAGATGTGGGCCAGGACGCTGGCTGGAGGGCATAGGCAAGCTCCTGGGGAAGGGTTACAGGCTACCTCAAGTTCACAGTGGTAAATATGTACATAAACAGAAATATATTGAGCTCAATTTTGACTTGGGAAAAATTCCTAGTCTGTAGGTAAGCATGTTCTTTACCAGAAGAGAAAAGCTGAAATATTGAGATATTTTAAAAATGCTGGCACTCGTGCTCAATTAAGTTGCATGATGGGTTTTTTAAAATAATATATTTAGAAATTCTGTGTGCTGTTATTCGCAAATTGCTTCAAGAAAGTCCTGGTTATCCGATATTTAATTATTCAGAACTATACAATGAATTATTTCTGTACAGGGTTTATGGACAGCTTATTCTCAGTCTTTAATATTCATACTGAGATTGGATCATTTTAATTGAATGCCTATGGCCTGTGTCCTGCTGTATGCTTCTGTCCTTTGATTGTATAAATTCCTGCACTTGCACATTCAAAATTTGGTTTTGTGATATTTTTAAAAAGATCCTGTTTATTTGGAAACTTTTACCAGTGAACAAGTTCACTAGCACACCATGGAAAATAGGTAGTGTGCTAAGCTGCCAAACTTACCTGAAAATCATCTTTTTTCCTATTCTAAGCAAATACTCTCAAACATTTATATTTTAAAGGACTTCAGTCAAGATTTTCGTGGAATTACGAAAGTAGCATGATGACTGAGAAAAGACTAGAACTCAGCTGGTGCGTTTTGTAGAGAAAAACCTTACAATTACCAGATGGGATTTGTGTTTTAGTGGTCACCGCTCAGAATCAGCTCCCCTCTGAGATGCAGAGTGAACAATTCAGTATGCATAAGAAAGCATCCATCTTGCAATGTGTGTGTATAACAGATTAAATGATAGTTATTTAAAGTACAGTGAGGGAACATCAAAGGCATCACAAGATTCATTTGCTGTCCTTTGTATGAAAAAAATCCCAAACACAGAAATGTGGGTGGTTAGCCAGAGCAAAGACTGCCATGACTACAATGATAAATGCTCTGACTGTACCTTGCAGAAGATCAAACAAAGGGGTTGAGGAAGAAAGCAAACATGCTGGATGACCCTTTCCTTTCTCACTATTTTCATCTGTCCTGATTCACCCATCTCCCAGCCAGTGTGCTAGCTCTGAGAGAAACTGGGAACAGATAGAGTGTGGTGTGCATCCTCCCCTTCCCATTGCTGGCACTGCCTTCTCGATTTGTGCCCTCTTGGAAGCACTCCCAAATACAGTGCAGAGCCATTTAAAAATGTCTTTTGTTTGAGCCTGAGTATGCCCTTACTCTGGAGGGTGTGAAACTCTCAGGCCAAGGAGAGTAGTCAACTCTGGGCAACCATGGACTTGTTTTACCTTTTTCCTGTCAAGGCATTTTGCTTCTGAATGCCAGCTCTGGATGTGCCTGTTCTCACAAGTTTCCTATCCGTTTCTACTACTGAACATGGTAGCATTTTTCTAATGATAGTGTCTGATGAGGCAGGCATGTCATTGAATGGCTGGTAACATGGGTTACGGTGCAGTGAGGTGCGTATGACCACTCTCCAGAGCAGTCATGACATACAGGGCAGAGCACTTCTCTGCTTGCTGCTGCTTGAAAAAGAGCCACTGCTTTCACAGCCAGGTCAGCGTCCCAGTCCTCCTCCCCAGCAAAGCAGGGCCTTCTCTGACTGTTATCATGCTCCCTTTGTGTCACGTTGTCCTTAACGTCCAACCCTGTGTCCAGCAAGCCATAATGGAGTTGACACCACGCAGCTTCTGCACACAGAAAAGCAGAATATTTTGCTTCAAACCCAAGCTCATAGCTCACTACAGCTTCTGCAGATGGGTCAGCCGCAGCCCGAAGCACAAGCCAGTCAATCTCACCTCAGGATGTGACGGCTGTGCAAAGCACACGAGTCACGGTGTGGTTCCCACAACAAATTTGCTGCCAACTTGGTTGGCTTGCTGCAAAATGGTCAGCTGTTCAGCGATAGGATATTCAGTCTGAATTTGAAGCTGATCTGTGAGCTAGGTTGGGATGTGATTCTCCTCTGCTTTCTTTCAGGAACATGCTGGGGACCAGAGACTTGTATCTTTACCCACATGGGAGTACTCCACAGAGGTGCAGACCTTTTTCTCCCCACAACCCCCATCATGCAGTGATTTTAGACATTTGCATGATGTACTTGTGGGCAGACACTTGAAGGTATGTTGTTCTGGGTGAGTTCTTCCCATTCTCTCTCCCCTCTGCCTCCCTCCCCAAGCAATAATTGCGTTAGCAAAACATATGCAGTTTTCAATCTTTATACTGCGGAAATAGATTTACTCCCATGTGCACTACAAAAATGCCTCTGATGATAGTGTCTGACTGTAACTTCTGTGCAGACAAATGCTTTTGGCCTCAGCCACTACAGCCTGGTTCAGTGCCCACCAAATTACCTTGTGTGCTCCCACTTACTTTGACGGGCTTCTGCTCAATGTCTGCTGAATTGCCCTTCTCCACTTTTCCAGTGATAGCTACTGAATTTGCTCTAATTGACAGCAAGAAAAGATTTTGTCCAGATAATCTTTTTCTGTGTTTGAAACAAATAGCCTAGCATTTTTAGCATGTGAATAACAGATCATTCAGAGGAAAACCCGTCCCTTCTGGACACATATTTCAAAATTTGCAGTGTGTTGTAGCTCCACAGACAGTCAAAAAGGAGTTATTGCTAAAGTTTCCATGCATGTTGATGCCTTTTATTTTCAGCTTTTATTTTTCTTGTGACTTTATTGTCTTACTGATTTTCTTTTTACCTTTTGTATGCCCTGATAAATGACTTTCCTTCCTTTGGAAGGAGTATATTTTTAAATGCTTTCAACCTTCATTAAAAAGTTGGGTTTGTATCCGGATTATTCTGCTCATCGATTTCTGTTTTTCCTGCACTTAAATTCTTATTAACTTTGTGTCATGTCGGAACAAAGAATTATTACACTTTTTGAGGGACGTTGTATGAAATAAATGATACACACAGCTTAGGTGTTTGCTCAGCAGAATTGGCAGCATTAGTTGTCTGTTCGCTAGTTTATGGTGGGAGCAACATTCTGTAATAGCTGGAACAGGTACTGCCTGAAAAGAGATTGAAAATGTTGTCTTTTCATTCCACACACAGAAGTTTGGTGCAAGGTGGAAGAGGGAGAGGAGGAAAGCCCTTCCAATAAATGTAACCTTTAGTTGTTCTCTGTCCTTGCTTGCACTCTGCTGCTCTGTAATAATGCTGTCATTGGTGACAACCATCCCACTAGATGGTTTAAATTGTCCACAGTTATTTCTTGCTTTTTCTGTGTGCCATTTCTCTGGGGGAATTTCACTTTAAAATTGTTTAATCAAAACTCAGATTCTCTCCTGATGTTGTGATAGTTTCATTCTCAGCTGGTGGTGCCAAAATTGATCTCTCCAGGGTAGCAGCCTTTGTGTTAAAGCTGCCCTTCCAGTGTGAAGCCACTGCATTGACACTGCCCGTTTTTGTTAGTACCCAAAAGACAGGGGGAAGGTTGGAAATTTTTCAGTCTTCTGAAATGTGTCAGTGGGAAAATGTCCATTGCCCAGAGGTAACCATCCTTGCTTCTCTCCTCGCTTACTTGATCCTGTCCTATCAACCAAACCCCAAAACTCCCTTCGCTCTGCTTTGAAATCTGAAAGACTTTGTATTTTATCCCTTTCCATCTGCAGCAGCAAACAAACTTCATGCTCAGGATCTCTGCATGACTGAAGTCCTACATGGCTTTCAGACAAAGCAGCTCCTCCACTCTTCCAGTTTGCTTTACTTTCAAGAGGAGATGCTTTTCTTTTGGAAAAATACTGGTTGATGGCTTTTACGGCTGTGTAAATAAAGAATGAAGAATAAAATCTGGAGGCATAAAAATGTTCTTGTCTTTGTCTCAGGTCTGTTATAAAGATGTAAATTGGAAGGGAATGTCTTTCCTCAAATATTTCATTTCCAACCCCAGTGGTAGATACAGTCTACTAACTCACTGACCAGCTCTTTAGACTAGTATGCTGTTCCCCTTCTTTATGTGAATTAGTATGAGGACATATTTATCGTGCCTTTGACAGCTGAGTTGCTTTGCTATGCTTAGCTTGATGTGATATGGCACTTCCAGATGCATGAAATATTTCCATGCTTCTGATATTTCAGTGCATCTCTGCATGACAGCACAGAACAAACCCGCCCAAACACATAGTCCATCAAATTACCAGGCAATTAATTCACTCCAAAGTTACTACTTGTTGCCCCTTGCTCTCCTGAATTATTCCTTCCCCTGTGATACGGCAGTGCCTTAACAGCGCCTTTTCTTTATGCTGCAGTAGTTTGTGATGGCCCTCACATAAAGCACAGGATTCCCACCACTGCTTCCCCCTGCCCTTTCACCAAAGCTATTGAGATCACAAGTATATAACTGAATATTGTATCCTTCCTCAAAATCAGTCACTCTCTCTGGATTCCTCCCCTCTTCAGCCATCATTCCTGCTTTCCCAGATCTTGGCTGATTTAGGACTGTCTGCCGCACAGTGACATGTTCATCTCTTCCTCACTGCAATCAGCTCTGACACACTCTTGTCTGCCTCTCAGCAAGACAAAGTTGTTTTGTTCAAAATCATGAAGCACTGGGATTTGAAAGGAATCTCAACTTGCAGTAGCAGAAAGAAAATGGCATTGCTGGGGGCTTGGTTTAGGTGTCCAATGCTGTGCCACTGAGGCACCTCAGCCAGGGACTGCTGGCCTCCAGCTGCTGCTCCAAAATGGTGTGGATCTTGTGTCTGCCAGCCAGAGATGGGGATCTGGGGTAATACAGGGAAACTGACATATCACTGGTGCCCACCGTTGGGTAGCTGGATCAAAACATTAGAACTTGTAAGCATGACTCAATTGCACTCCAGGAGTTCAGACATCAAAAGACAAATCTTGCCTCTCTTCTTTATCAGATGCTATGATTTGGTTTTGTACCTGAATCCTGACCTGCAGAGAGCTTCTTCAGTCTGGACTCCACCTAGGTGTATGGATGTGAGCATTTATATCCATCCTTGTTGTGTAACCCAGACATGAGATGCAAAAAGCCTACAGCTCTCTAAAAAGACTTTGAAGGAAATGATTTGACCACCTGATTTCTCCCAGAGGAAGGATGTCTTCTTTTTTCCCTTCCCAGTCAGAAGAGGCTCAGCTGGGAGGGACTCTCCAACACTTCAGTCCATTTTTGCTGGAGACCATACCTGGAATCCACAAAAACCACTTTGGAGTGCATACCTAGTGACCTTCCTGAATCAGAGGGGGCAGTTTCTCTCCTGTTATGCCTGTAGGAGGCACTTCAGTGAAGAAGATTAACATTTTTTTTTTTTCCTTTTGTGGCTAGATACCTGGGTGACAGTTATTAATAGCAGGTGTAAGGAAGCAGTTGCTTAGTGTTAGCTTCCAGCTCCAGGTGGGCTGCAGACTTTGATGCCAGAGGACAACATGGCTCTCTACGTGAAAGAATATTGATCACTTACTTTTTCCCCTCTCAGGGAATAAAGTCTTCTACTTTCCCTTTCCAAGAAGACAACCATGCTACCTTTTTGATCTTTAATTTGTTTTTGTCTATTTACTAATTCACCCACTTAATCCAAGGAATCTCCTTGCTGCCCTGACATAAGAATAGTTTATTATTGCCTCTAAATGAGTAATCACTACTTGACTATTTTTTATTTATTTTCTTTATAGACTGTCTAAAACAGAGCTAGTTTAAGTATACAATCCTGGTGGTTATTCTGAAGACTTGCTTATGATCTATGAATTGTCTTCCAGATTAAGTATTATAAACCGACAGTTTTCTGAATACACTTAACTGGAAGAAAAACTCATTGGGTCTGATATCTGGTCATTTGAAAATCATAAATTTATTACAAAACCCCCTATATCTCTTGACTGAAAATTCAGTTCATTGTGGCAACAGCAGGTCTTAGGTGAATGTGCTGTGCCATGTAACTCATTTATGAGGGTGACTCAATGAAAAATAAAAAAGCAGCTTGACATATATGGCAACCAGTGTAATGAGTTGAATTTCATGGCAGGATGCAACATCCTTGCATAGGGAGTGTTAAAGTGAACAAAAAACAAAAACAACAAAAAAGAAAGAAGCAAAGAACCCTTCTAACAACAACCTCACAGACATTTGAAAGGAAAACAAAAAGCCAAACCCCTTTGTATTGAAAGTTAAGCAAATCTCTGGTAGATGGGATTAGGAAAAAATTTTCCAACAGAAACTTTTTTTGTAGTTACCCACTTTAAAGCTCAGGCACAGCTCAGGCTCCTCTCCTATTGCTGCCTCTGGCTGCTGAAGGGCAGCACTTCTACTTCTGAACTGTGTGACAATTCCTATATACCCAAACCTGAGCTATTTCCACAGATTTATTTTGTTTTCAACTCCATTCAAAGAACATTTTTTCACATCCTCTCACTCAAACTCTTCTTCCCAAATTTGAGGAAGAAAGTCAATAGCTTCAAGAGCAAAATAGCCCCTAGGAGCCTGAAATTATCTTGCTATGAGCATGCACGGAGTCTAGTGCATGATATCACCAAACAAGAGATCTCAAAATAAGTATTTCATTGTAAAGAATGTTTGGACAGCTTTGTGGCTGATTGATATATGTCATGAAATAAAACTGCATTAATTTTTTCATACAGGGTTTTACTTTCAAAAGTTTATCAACTGTTGATAATTGCTTTCTGCTCTAAGGATCTATTTTAAGACTGAACTAGTGAAGTTGCATGTTGCCTTTGCCAGCATTTGTGTCAGCAGACTTTTTTTATCCTGTTCTTTCACATTGCTTCAGGCAGCCTGAGCACTTGCAGATGCCCAGTACAAGTACAAGATTTGTGCTGCCAGATGAACTCATTGGGGTGCCTTAAACTTCCCTCGCTGCCAATACTGCAACAAGTGGCAAAGACTAATGGGTACAGTGGAGAAATAAACACAAAGGGTTACCACTTTCTTGGCGAAGCTGTGGATGAGAACATATCACTTGAATCTTGGAAGCTGTTTTTCTGACAGATACTCCCACACGTTGTGGGCAGAACTGTCACAGGCAGATCTAACTGAAGATCTTTTTTTGAGAATACTGAAATTACATTCCTTCCTTTCTTCTGAAATTATAAGTGTAACTAGTATTTCATGTCAGATTTGCTAACCTTGGAAGCTAGTGTTCTATCTTTCCTTCCATAAGACAAATAGCAAGATCTTTACTAGTTTGGAGCAATGGTGATCCTAGACACTTTTGTGCTTCACGCAGTACAAGGATGAGAAAACACCACTACAACTGAAAGGACAATTCCTGGGCAACAGGGAAATGAAGGTGGAGATTTTAAAAATGAGGAGACCTGGTGGCCTGACTCCTCCAAACTGTGTTGCAGATTAGATGTCCAAATCTGCCTCACTTAAATTTTAAAGGCTGCCTAGACTTTCACAACATTTCAATATCACTCTCTCAGAAATTATATTGGTATTTGTGAGCTTGTACTAATTGTCCAATGTGGCAAGTGGAATGACACCACTAGCTGACACTACTTTGCATGACACAGTCACTATGTGAAAATATAACCCAAATATGACCAGGCAATGTGCGCTCACAGCCCAGAAGGCCAACCGTATCCTGGGCTGCATCAAAAGCAGCGTGGCCAGCAGGTCGAGGCAGGGGATTCTGCCCCTCTGCTCTGCCCTGGTGAGACCCCACCTGCAGTGCTGTGTCCAGCTCTGGAGCCCTCAGCACAGGAAGGACATGGACCTGCTAGAGCGGGTCCAGAGGAGGCCACAAAAATGATCAGAGGGCTGGAACACCTCTCCTATGAGGACAGGCTGAGAGAGTTGGGGTTGTTCAGCCTGGAGAAGAGAAGGCTCCGGGGACACCTTATTGCGGCTTTTCAGTACCTAAAGGGGGCCTGCAAGAAAGTTGGAGAGGGACTTTTGACAAGGGTGTGCAGTGATAGAACAAGGGTTAATGGCTTTAAACTGAAAGAGGTAGATTTAGATTAGATACAAGAAAGAAATTCTTCCCCATGAGGGTGATGAGGCCCTGGCACAGGTTGCCCAGAGAAGCTGTGGCTGCCCCATCCCTGGAAGTGTTCAAGGCCAGGTTGGATGGGGCTTTGAGCAACCTGGTCTAGTGGAAGGTGTCCCTGCCCATGGCAGGGGGGTAGGGACTAGATCATTTTTAAGGTCCCTTCCAACGCAACCATCCTATGATTCTATGTCACTATTGCTATGTGATTGAATAGAGTCAATCACATCAAATTGACAATGTTGTCACAGTTGTTCTGAATTTCTCAGTTCTCATCTCTCCTTTGCCTTGAATTTCTTTGTTTGTTTTGTTTTGTTTTAAATAATGGGAAGAAAAGTGTATTGAGTAGATATTTTTGCTCAAGAAAAGATCAAAATACATAACTTTTGTTTGTTTTTATTTAAGCCCTATCACCATCCTGCGTGTCTGTTGGAAGAGCATGAGCCACATCTCTCAAGCTTTTTCTGCCAGAGAATATCAGGTTTCTTTGGGAAAGAGATAAGAACAATATTAAGAAACTGATGGATTATTTGGATTTGGGTGGAAAATCTGTTTCAATGGTTTCTCCCCAGAGATATCATATGGAGCCAGGGCAAATGCTAACGTAACAAGAAGTCTAACTACGTTTTTTTCACATATCAGGATGAGTTGCCCTGAAAGTGGAATGGAAGTTGGAAAATTTGCAAAGCATAAATTTATACACAGTGGAAATTCATCAATCTAAATTAAGCATAACCATAAAATGATTGGCTTGTGTTACAAGTATTTTGAAATTATGGCCTAAATAGTTAAAGAAAAAAAGAAAAACATTGTATTTAAAACAGTAGATTAAAATTTTCAGAAGCACTTGAGGAGCTTTTGTCCAAAAATCTTTCTAACCTACTAAACCACTTGTTTTTAAGAATCTCTTATGTAAATTAAAAAAAAAACCAACAACATTTTAGCAAGGAACGTTGGACAGTTTCTGTCTTACTGTTGCCAGCTACTTACTGACATTGGAACAAGATCGTGGAAGATTAAAAAAAGAAATGATGGATGACCTGTAAATGAAGTTTAGGTAAGTACAAAAGATAAAAACCCATCTGTACTGTTAATTGAATTCTAGTATCGCCGACTGGAGCTCAGGAAAACACCTGAAGCTGACTTAAAACCTTCTGAATTGAGTGAAGCCAGGTGAATATCAGAAGATTGTGAAAGTAAGGAGGCAATTTTGAAAGTAGGAGCATTCTGAAAATTGTAATGAACACTTGTTTCGAGCTGAGAACCAGAAAATACCAGGAAAAGCCTGAAACAGAATTTAGGAGGCATCTTAGTGCAAACTTTGAAAAGGTTGAAACGTGTTGGATGACAGTAACCGCAGGTTCTAACTTCATTCATCTGCAGTGAGTTTCATTAATCCCGTTAGAAGTAGCTGTTTAAGCAGCCTTCTGATGCTATACAATATCATCCCCATCACACACATGCTTTTCTTTGATGCCTATTTTCAGAATAATTTCAGGCGTAAACTGCCTTCAGTAGCTATGTATCAATTTGTCATTTTAACCTTCACTATACTGTTTCATATTCAAAATTCAGATTTTAATAGTGGGAATTCAGATTTTAATAGTGAGAATTAAATGCTAATCCAGAAGTATTTCTATCCTTCAGTATCTTAGATCTATGTAGATATATTTTGATTACTAAACTAAGCCTTTGTTATCAGTCTTTAGAATAGAAAGAAGACACTATTATAGGCTCAAATATTATTTAAAATGGTGGTTGGGAAACCACTAATTTTTAAGCAACTAGGCTTAACCATCTTGCTGATCTGCGTCTAAACTAGAAAAAGACGATGTTGGGTTTGGAAGAGATTTCTGCCAGAAATCTTCCTTCATTTTCTGCTCAGTTTAGCTCCCAAGCACACCTTCCGAAGGAAAGGGAGGTGGAGCTAGGAGTGTGCAGTGATTTGGTCATTAACAGTGAAAAATATTCTTTAAACACCATCTGCAATGTGCATTTCTATTGACCTGAGAGGAAGCTATGAGAAAACAAATTGAACCACTGTACCGGGTCTGGCTGGGATGGGGTTAATGTTCTTCCCAGCAGCCCACAGGGTGCTCTGCTCTGCATTCCTGACTAAAAGGGTGCTGGTAACACATCAGTGTTTTGGCTATTGCTGGGCAGTGCGCAGCATCAAGGCTTTCTCTGCTTCTCGTGCTGCCTCTGCCAGCAAGGAGAGTAGTGGTGGGAAGGGACCGGCAGGAGACACAGCTGAGACGGATGACTCGAACTGGCCAAGGGATATTCCATATCATAGAACGACATGGTCAGCGGTGAAGACTGGAGGGCTGTTCTTGCCAAAGTAGCCATTGCTCAGAGACTGGCTGGGCATCAGTCTGCTGGTGGGAGGTGGTGAATGATTGTGTTTGCATCACTTTTTAAAAAATGTCTTTCTTATTAAATGGTCTTTGTCTCGGCCCATGTGTTTTCAGCCCCCATGAGCAAGCAGCTACATGGGTGCTTAGCTGCTGGCCTGGGTCAACCCACAGCAACCACACAGCTCATAGAGAAGTGACCTGATTTTTTTTTTTGTTTCCTCCTAAACTTGAAAGCCACAAGAGGATAATTAAAATGTCAATTGCAGGAAAATAGCCCATCAAAAAATTGTACTGTATATTTCCTAGAACCACCTAAATGCTATTAAAGAACACTTTAGGGAGTACATGAATTATGAATGGCTACCAACTTATTTTCTCTGAACAACAATGTATTTATTTCATTACTGCTGTATAATTTTAGCCTTTAGGTGAAAAAAATCATGTTGTATTTATGTTAATTGTAATGTACACTTACTATATTATAACTTATCTTTACAAGCTCTCCAAAACTCTTCACAAGTATTAATTTGATTTTCTCTGTCTTCCCAGGGAAGGGATGATCTCAGCAAAGGAGAGGACTATGAACCATTTCCAATTGTCCAGCATCCATTTTTCAAGCCAGAGAGTATGTCCATGTAAGTTCAACCAAAGACTCCAATTTGATATCTTTCACAATCAACCAGTGACTTAATACAAAAAAGGACTCCCTGAAAGTTCCTACTTCAAAAGTTTCAAGCACAGATGTTTTACCATGGTAGTACATACCCTGAAAATAATTCTTGTTGAGCTACCATGGACTGTAAAAAGGGAAGAGAGTTACCTAGTTCAAGAAGTATTTTAAAATGTATTACTGTGGAGCAGTTACGTGGAAATAAAAGTAGGAGTACTCTGTTGACTACTCTGCACATCAGTGGAGTATTGTGTGCATTTTCATGCATGCAGTAGGCCCGTAAAATTTTCCCTAGGATTCTGTGGAAGCAGACAAAGCACATTAACTCACTTAACCCAGCTTCTGTTGCCCTGTAGCAGGGTTCCCTGTTCCACTCGTGTCTTCTGAGGGAGTGCACAAGTGTCTTCTCAGGGTGTGCAAAAGTATGCTCTAGGAAAGGAGCACAGCAGACAGACCAGCCTCGTTGGTGGCAGGGTCACGGGCTGATGCCTCTCCTTCCCGCTGCTCCTCAGCTGCCAGTCACCCACTCCTCTGCCATGCAGCAGCACCAGGTGCCTGGTTCTCAAAGGAATATAGGGAAGTCAAGCACTCGCATCCTGCTGGTTTAAGTTTCTGGCTTAAGTTATGTATAAATTACTTATATGTGTGTGCATGTATTTCTTAAACAGAAAATATATATTGTATGATGTGTTTAGATGACAGGGTATTTCGTAGCCTTGTAGGCACTTGTATGTTACCATGAAAAGCCATATGGGCACCCATTTTCAAGCTGCACTGTGGATAATACGACACAAATTAAATAGAATTAATATTTGTTGTTCACCAAAAGAATCTCAACATTTCAATTTTCCCTGTGAAAGCAGCAGCAACAATGGTTGTGCTTCTCTTTCTTCACCTTCTTTACTCCAAGTAAAGCCAACAGATGTTCTCAAAGTGCTCCCGTCAATGAGAACATCTCTATTAAAAACAGGGATATAACTTTGTTGCAGGCATGCTAAACTGGTAATAATGCTGTACAGAAAAGTTATAATGTGAAATTTAAAACCACCTTTTTTTTCCTTAGTAAGAATGACAACAATTTACTTTGAAATTAATATAAACTTATTTTTATGGGTTGCAAACCACTGTTTTCCTTGCTGCATACAAGAGGCTTCTGTGGTGATTTTTTTTTTTGTCATATTGGAATTTTCTTTATTTTTTATATTAATGACTGATTTCTGTCCAAGTTGAAACCCAGGACAAGCCCAGTGACGCTGTGCTCCTTTATGCTGTATGTGACTTTGAAACAGTGGCTCAGAGAAGCAGATGTGCAGGGAGGAGCAATACATACCTTAATGAGAACTGCAGTCTTCCTTGTGCTCCTAATGGTTTTAGCTTTCCAATGATCAAGCCTTATTGATTTTCCTTCTCTCCCTCCCTTGTGTTGAGACTGTTTTCTGTGACTCGTGGTGAGCTAAATGCTAAACCATAGCATCAGCAGAAATCCTTCTTCCAGCACAGGCAAGGGGAACCATTCAGTTTGTTAAGGGTTTTTACTCCTTTTACTGCTGCTCCGTCTTTTGTTTTGTGTTTTTTTTTTTTTTTCTCTTTTTTTTGTTAAATATAAGTGCCTGTAACAAAGTGGTTGCCTGCCAGCTGCAGCAAAGCAAACCAAACGGTACGTGCTCAGTGTTGCTGTGCTCCCCGGGCTCAGAAATAGTGCTGGGACTGTGGCAGCATCACCCTGCATTATTCAATGTCAGGTACCCTTAGACTCACACGTATTGGTAATTCCTTTGGTTGGCCTTTCTTTGTGGTCTCCATGGCAACTGTTTCCATTGCCATTAGCATCTCTGGGGCCCAGCCTTGCTCACATGCATCTCAGCTGCTCCTCTGCTAACACAGCAATTAATAGCTGTGGTGTCACTATATTTAGATGCCTTGTACCCTCCATATTATTTGTCTCTGAGACAAATGTCTTTGTGGTGCCCCTGGCGAGCACCGGCTGCGTTGCTGCCTTCTGTGGCTCCCTCTGGGGAGGTCACTGGGGAAGCTCGGTCTCTGCCACCCATGCTGCTCTGGACCAAAGTGCCTGTGGATGCTGGTTATGGGCCTCAGCCTTTGCACCGGGTGTCAGCCAGCTCTGCTCCCACACTTCCCACAGCTTTCATTGGAAACGATCAAGGAGAGACGTTGCGGAGGGCCCTGGCAGGAACGCAGCCCCACTGGCAACCATTTGAGCGATTAAGCCCAAACCCAGAAGTTTAGCCTCCAAGTCTCCAAGTTTCCCATCACACACAATGCATGGTATTGCTTATTCACAGCCCCACATTGTAAAATACCCTCCAAAGCTATGATCATGGAGGGAAATGTGATTTTTAAATGCTTAAATACAAGAATCTCTGAATAACATCCCACACTGGCCACTGGAAGTACTGGAAGCACTTTCCCTCCACAATGACCTGTAAAAAAAAGTTTTTAAGAAGAGTTCTACTGAAACGAGAGAAATGCAACATTTTGAAATCCTAAATTCTGTAATTTTATTTTAGCAAAGACTATTGGTCAGATTAAATATATGAAAAGTAAAGCTTTTACAAGGTTCCATGAGATAGTTACTAAGAAAATCACAAATTCTAAATTAGTCTCTGCCATTTGATCTTCAGTGTGATAGTCTCTTGGTGTTCAACTGGAATTTCACAGGAAGATGGAGTATTATTTGTTTTAAAGCAGAATTCAAAGTAACCTAGAAAGGTTTCTTTTCCCCTTCTTCCCCCCGCCCCCGTACAGATTTATCACATTGCTTATAAATTTCAAGTTTGGTTTGGATTATTTTAGGATGTCTGCTGGACTGCAAAGTATACAGTGGAACACTACTTGAGAACTAAATTAAAATGCCTGCTTTTGTGCAAAAATTATCACATCCTCTTTTTCATTCCTATGCTAAACAGACAAGCAATTGAATCACAGATTAAAATTGTTTTTATCACTTCTTCAGATGTATTTTTTTCTGTTTGGTTTTTTTTTTTTTCTTTTGTCCTCTTGGTATAGCTGCGGAGCATCAATGCTAAATCTTGAGAATATATCTTAAGGAGGAATGCATATGTACCCCCGCTCTGGATGAGAGACCTGATGATTTTTCTTCCCAAAGTCTTTTCTTGTACCATTGAGCTCATGAGTATCTGATGCTTTAAATTCTGAAAAGGACTGAGAATCATCCTAACAAAACTCTCCTTTTTATTTTTACCCACTCTATAACAGTATTCACTGAAGGTGGTGTTACTTTATGCTTTTTAGTAACCAGGACTGCAAATTGATAATGATACTTAGTGCCTAGGAGTAGGTGGAAGGTGCTATGTGGTCCCACAGGCCACAACTGCTGCTGCAGTAGCTCTGCTCCCCCCCTTCCTTTTCCTCAGTTCCCAGATAAAAGCAAATGCAGTCTTTCATCTGTAAGAGCTCTGACTGCTGAATGCTGCAGTGCCCAGCCAAAGGGTTATTTAAAAAAACAAGAGGCAGTGTCTCAAAAACAAACAGACTGGGGAATTGTATTAACAGCAAATTAAACTACCTCATGAAAAAAATGGTCTGCTCTACAGGGTAAAGTAAATTTAGACAAACAGGGCTGGACTAAAGAGGCAGTCTAGATGCAGCAGAGGAAAGAAAGGTAGAAATAGCCAGCTCAGTACTCTGTACAGCCCCAGCCTGACTCTCACTGGTCCTTGTTTTAATACTGTTCCCACAAGCTTCACTAGGGCCCCTTGGTTGCTTCCCAAGGAATCGCCATTGCAATGGACCGTTATTGAGGCTGCACCTCACTGGCAGACTGAAGGCAGCTGGGTCCGGAGGCTGGCTGCTGGCGATCACAGCCTCCTGGGCCAGAAATTAGTATTCACCTCCAAACTAAGCTGCATGCCATTTCTCTAGTGGGAGAAGTCTCTGGACCACTCCTGGCCTGGGCTGGCAGCATTTCATCAGGGCCGCTCCTTGGAGCAGGGCAGACCTGTGTCAGGAGAAGTCCTAAACATTTGTCAGCATGGTATCACCCCCCAACACTGTCAGTGCACCAGTGCAGACACAGCCTCAACGGACACTGGAGTATAGGACAGATGTGGCTGGCATGACAACCAAAGCTAGTCCTTAAACTAAAAACGTTATAACCCTGACATGAATGCTGTCTAGCATCATGTGTCAGAGCAAGTGATACGGGGCCTTGTGTTCCTTGCAATGCAAGTAATGAACCACTGCCACCTCTCTTAGCCTTTGCCGTGTCTGCTCTTAACTCCTGGAAAATGGTTTCTCTCCACATGAATCCCATAATTTTCTAAAGTGCCAGTTTAATTTTATACCTTTTGCTCTTCTTCCCAGAAAAACTATTGGTTTATTAAGAATTAGAAAGTACTAGGAAGATTTATTTTGTATGAGTTTTTTTCTTAAAAAAAGAAAGATTCCAGTGAAAACTCTGTAAGCCTCAGCTAAGAGACTTAAAACTTTATGTGTAGCAATATTGTTTAATTCCCTTGCCAGACATGAAAGATCACATATATCTATTGTGGTACATGTGGACTCATGTGGCAGAGTCTGAATCAAATTTAGACTTTTCCTGCATTAGAGTGTGATCGGACCCAGTGTTGCAGTTCATTGCTCATCTGTATTTACAGAGTAAATTATAATAAATGCCTGGTGGTGAAATGACTGACAGTTACTGATCAGATTCAATTACCATTGACTGAAGCAAAGAGAAATGGAAAAAATTGGCTAGGGATGTTTATCACCAATAGAGCTTGCACAGCATGGTCAAGAGAAGTGCAATGCATTCTTGGTTAGCGTGGGGTTGATTTAACAGCACGACACCTGGCTGCTTTGCTCTTCATGCTCTCATAGTCCGCTTTCTGTTACAGGAATGCAGTACATATCTACTGTGAGAGCACTGCAAAGATGATTTTGTGAAGGCAGCTGATGCTGTAGCTTCCTTTAGGGACCAGCAGGGCAAACCTGCGGCTGGAGTCAATGGGCCTACAATAGTGTGTACCTGTAGTCCAGCTACTTTGGAAGGTATTTCTGCTAACTTCAGATTTCTGACTGGATCACTATTTCTGATGGTGGCTGGCTAACACGCAGTGGAAGGGCTTGTGACACACAACATTTAAGTCAGGATATGAACTTGTCATTTTACCTGAAGTTTTTTTTTAAATGTAGGTACTAAACTATGTGAAGAACAAATGATGAAAGAAAGAAACAAAAAAGCCCTAACCTTCTGTAAGTTAGAGTTATAAAAGTGTGTTGCAAAGTTCAGATCTGTGTTTCATTTCACCCAGTCTGGACTTAGAAAGTCCATCTGGCCCATTCTTTGGTAACAGGGGTGAAGCATCACTGCATTTTGAGGACCAGTAGGTCGAGGGGGAGGTTCACATGCAAAATGGCCATGAGGTCTGCTGTCAAAATGCCTTTTTCTCGAAAAAAACCCACCACAAAAAAAAAAACCCAAAACCAAAAAAAACCACCAAACTGTCATGTCTGGCCATGATACAATTGTAAAATATTTCCAAGAAGAAAGAATAATTTCAAGTTCAATGAAAAAAACAAAAACAAAAAAAATCCTGGAATGTTAGACCTTTCCCAGTTCTAAACAGTGATTCTGAAAATAAGAGTGTAAGCAGGTATGGTATATCTGTTATCATTGCTTGCAGGTGTGGCTGAATATACAGTTTTGAAATCTTTCTCTGTTAAGGCTGAGCTTTCTGTCATTGTTTTGTGGTCCTGAATGCTCTCTTGCATGAATCAGTTATTCAGAACTCATAAAGTCCAGAAAGATCATCCAGAAAGTCATCCTCAAAATCACACAAAGTATTTTTTGTGGAAGCATTTCCCAAAATATGTCCGGTGGTAAAGATATTGACCTGATCCAGTTTCAGATGTGCTCCAAAAGTTTGCAGAAAAAAAGGCTTGGATATTGATGTGTTAGCATCATCCCGAGTCACCAGGCACTAAGTTTAGATTCTCAGGCAAGTGAAATCCAGCAGGTACCACATCTTGCCTACTCACGCATCATACATAATTTAGTTTCTAATTTAGTCTGGACTTAGTGGTGCTTTCACGTGCTGTTTGTTCCACCTTTATAATACCAAATCTCTTGTTTAAGTTAGAACATTTTATTTCCTGTTGATACCTATGCCTTTGTGTTTTCTTGCACCCCTCTGTATTCTGTGTCTCATCTTCTATTTTAAATTATTGTGGTTACAAACCACAACCAATTTACAGCAGCAGGAGTGTAATTAAAAATAATAGCCATAGCAGCTGTATTGAAAAAACAGTCTTTCCCTATACCAGTTAATGGCAGACCTTGTGCTAATCTGAATGCAAAACATGCTTCTTTAAAGGTTTTTTCCAATATGAAAGGGAAAGGAAACCCATTAATAACTATATTCTACTGCAAGGTTTTGAAAAATGAAGGAAGACCTCCCCCCTTCTGTCTCCTGGAAATTGCATCCCTGATGTCTGGGAATCTGTAAAATGCAGATGATTTATACCACCGACAGTCTCCAGGTCCCTGAGAAACAGTAATGGAAAGCTTCACAAGAAAGTCTCTAGGGGTTCAGACGCAACCATCTACTGTGGAAGAACTGGACAGAAGGATATTTACTGTGTAGTGTTTCTCAGACCATGGTAAATAGAAAGTTCAGGAATGAAAGGAAAGAAAATAGGAGTAAAAGGGGGGGAAAGGCTGTCAATTCAAGGTGAAATATTCTTATTGTCCTCAAAATCTCTAGTTGAGGAAGACCAGCGCTGCAGAGACAGTATTAGCCCAAATTATTTTGAAATCTCTGAAGTTAATAAAACGAAATCCTGAAATGCTTCGAGGAGCTGAAAAGGAGATATCAATTTTTTTAAATTTTTTAACGTTTTTCCTTCGGAAAATACTTTCGTCTTCCACTTGAAACTGAAACTTTCTGCAGGGTTATGTGTATTTCAATTGACATATATTAGAAATAAGTGCCTTGATGAAATGGAATATTTTGACATTTTTATTCATAAAAATCTTCAAATTTTTATTATTATATACAAAATCAATTCTGGAATAAAATATAATAATTATTTACATTAACCGGAAATGCTTGTTTTGAAAATTTGCTTTCTGGGTGGACAGAAAACATGTAGATGATTCTATGCTACTACAGTTTTCCCTGAAGCTAGATGGGAAAAAATGAAAATAGAAACAAACAATTGAGATAAAGCACACTACTAGTATTAAGTCCTTCCCCAAGGGTACTACTATGTCATTTACTTTTGTTTTGAATATTGCTTGGAAGTGGAGTGTACTGATTCATGCCGTCAGCAGAATTTTAGGTTCATCGGTAAGGATTTATGAGAGGCTTCTAAGAGCATTTTCAGGTGCCCTTTTAGTCAATCATCCATTAAGGGAAGACAGAACTATTCACACAATCACTTTGGCAGTCGCTCATATGGGGTGTAAAAACCCAGCGTATGGGAATGGTGGTTTTCCACAGCTGCTTTTCACCAGGCTCAAGGACAGTGTGCATGAAAACAAACCCCAGGCTCCTGTACATGCACAGCGTGCTGTGGAGGTTTTGTTGTTTGCTCCATAGGCAACCTTGAGCTAAGTTTGTTTGGGCAAAGCACAGGTTGTCTTTCTTATGTTGGGCTATTCAATTTAGTTTTTAAACCTGGCACAATAAATGCTCAAACAAAATTAACTTTCTTGGTAATTTGGGGAAAGGGAGACAATTCTAGAAGCATCTTTTGTAAAAGCAAAACCTTCTGTCCATATGAGATGAACTTCATTGAGGGGCTCCAGCTGAAAGTTGTAAACCTGAAAAGGTTCCTGCTTATGCTTTCCATGCCACTTCCATAAATTAACTCTCAGATGCAGCACAGTCTTAAAACTCTGCCTTAGCAATTGAGGTTAACAGTAAAGTTATGCCAATAGTCGCTGTGTCCCATCTGCTGCTCTCCGTATAGTCACTATATGCTGCCTTTCTATGAAGAATAACTTGAGGGGGCACGTTGGGGTACTTGGATTTCAGGGGAGGTAGGAAGGTGGGGCGGGGAAGCTGAGTCACATTAGCTGTGTCGTCTTTGGAGAGGGCTGTGTTGGGTGAGGGATGGCCTTCAGTGTAACTCATAACAACATAAGAGAGACACAAAATAGGGATGGTAAGGAAGTGGAAGTGAAGAATGATCCAAAGAGATTATTCATACTGCATCATGGATGGTTCTCTACTGCATCTTTGTACAGCCACAGTTGCCAGCACTGAAAATCTTGTAGCTCCGCTCATGCCTGCCTCCTCTGCCTGCCTTTTGGTATTGTTGTCGCTCACAGCAGCGTGTCTCTGTGGGGGTGCAGGGTATGGACACAGCAAAAAGTGGAGGACAGTCTCAAACCACAGACTGAAACAGTAGACTTTTTCCCTTCCCATTTCTTTCTCCCACAGGGCACATATGCCATATTTTCACAAACTGATCATGCAAAAGCCAAAACGAGACTCCAGAGAACCCCCCGTGCAATTACTTCCCCACCATTAAAACATGGATGTCCTGCTATTTCTGTGTTGTCCATGATGAAGCAGGACCTTGTGAAAGCTGTGTGTTTTCCCTCAGAGCATTTTGTGGATCTGTTCAAGGAGAAGGAGACACGGCCGTAGTGTGATGCTGGTCTGGCAGCCCTTCCCAGCCCTATGTCACCCGGTTTGTCTGTCCTGCTGGTACCACTCTCCTGCTGTGGTGCCTAGTGCTTTATCTGGTCCTGTTCTAAAGGAGTTCAGAAATAAATCTTACAACTCTTTCCTTCTCTAACAAACCCTATGTTAGTGAAATCTTGCCTAATTCTTTCAGCTGTAGTTGACTATAGTTCAATTTCCTCCTCCTGCTGGGTGTATTTATACCCCTTTAGCAGCTCCTGTTTCTCACCTGTAAAGAAGCAGATGTGGGTGAAAACCCGTCACAGACTTTGGGGTAGATAAAAACTTCTAAAACTCCTTGTGTAGGATGCAGAGTGACCCCACATGTGCTGCCGTGCTCCAGAATGGTAAGTTCTTTCACTGAATTTTTAGCCATGTGATTCACCACCCTCTTCAGCACCTTCTGTTTCCCCATATCACAGCCTCCCTCCCCACGTACACCTGACACTGCTGGGTGATTGTGGACAACCAGTAAGTTAACTTGCTTGTGTGCACGTTGTCCTGCATTAGTTATACAGCTTTAGTAATATCAGTACTGAGTGTCCTGCTCTATGTTAGCTCTAACGGTATATAGATACATCAATGTAATTTACTGACTGGGAAATGGACAAAACCAAACCAGATCATCAGGAGCCCATCCTAGTCAATGTATTGCTAGTCACTTTTCTTTAGAAAAAGATCTTATCGCACGCCAAGATAATTATGTTGGTCCATCTCTGTGTAGGTCAAGTCTCAAAAAAAAAAGTATCCTAAAAAAAGAAATGAGTGAGACCAGTGTAATGTAATGAGAATGCTTTCATCTAAAAAGGTCCTGTAGGTACGTGCACTTGTATTGGGTCTGGCTGGGATGAAGTTAACTCTCCCCATAGCAGCACTCATGGTGCTGTGCTGCATATTTCTAGTAGAACAGTGTTGATAACACGCCATTGTTTTGGCTACTGCTGCACAGTGCTGGCACAGCATCAAGGCTGTCCCTCCAACACCCGCCACCCCCAGCCCCGCCAAGGCTGGTAGGCTGGAGGTGGGCAAGAGGTTGGGAGGGGACGTAGCCAGAACAGCTGACCCAAGCTGACCAAAGAGATACTACATACCATATGAAACCATGTTCAACAATGAAAGCCGAGAGAAAGGAGGCTGGGGCAGTTGCATTCATTTTTAAGGCATCTGTCTTCTGAAGCAACCACTACACGTACTGAGGCCCTGGTTCCCAGAAAGTGGCTGGACTTTGCCTGCTGATGGGAAGCAGAGAGTAAATCTTTTTGTTTTCCTTTGCTTCTATGGGCAGCCTTTACTTTTCTTTATTCAACTGCCTTTATCTTATTTTCTCCTCCCTGTCCCAATGAGGAGAGGGAGTGATAGAGCAGCTTGGTGGGCACCTGGCAGCTAGCCAAGGTCAACTCACCACAGCACTGAATTTCCTTTCAGCTGGTGTAAGTCTTTTTCTTTCTTGTCCTGAACTAGAAGGCGTCAGCAAGGCTGTTCTGCACTGCTGGGAAAGCCTGACATCTCAGCAGGCATTTCTGATGGCAGAGCAGAACGTGCACAGACAAAGATGGTGAAGTAAGCAATGACAACAGGTCAAAATCATTAGCACCTTCAGTACATTGTGCGTCTTTGAAAGCAAAGCCTGCTCCTGGTAACTCTTTTCCAACCATTTCTTAAGTGGCAAAGCATGCTCTTAAAACATCTGGGGGATGGCGGATGTTCCTTCAGAGTGTGGGAATGCACACATGGAAAGATTAAGGCCTACAATGAAGCAGACAGAGCTGCAAAGATTGCGTAACTACACGATAGCAAAGGCATGACGCCAACACTGTCTTTCACGCAGTGGAATGCTGCAAGGAGGCTAAACTCTGCACTATACCTTGAACAGCTGTTTAGCCAGGCGAAAAGTAGATGTGAAAAACTGTTCTAATTTACACTGGAAGAGAAGAGAGTGAGAAATCAAGTCCAATCTTAAGGGTATAACGTTTGGATGCTCAGAGGCCACAGTGGTACAATTTATGTACCTGGATTAAGGCTCAGTGGCAGCCTCTGAACTCCATCTGGATGATAAATGCAACTAACTTGAATAACAACAAAATCTGCCACTGACGGATATCGTATAGGTGTATTGATTTCCTTTTTCGTGGTTTTGTGTGGACAAACCAAAGAACAACACTCTTTGTTATTTATTTCCATTTTAGCAGCAAAAAGCAGTTCTTGGGGTTCTACCTATTATTTACAGTTTATATGTGCACGGCTCTGTCAGTCATATGTCTCCTGCAAGAAATTGCTTCATCCTGGAGGATGCAGAGACCCCAGCAGCTGGGGGTATCTTCCCAGTTCATCTCAAAAGCCACATAAAAGAAGTGAATGAGCAACTTTGTCTTCATAAAGGCAGGTGGCAAATCTTGCCTGTGGGAATAAACTCGGTGAAAGAAGACTCCAGATCACCTCTCATGTGCCTCTGCCTGCCAGCAGCACATCAAATGACTGGGGCAGGCTGCTAGAGAGAGCTTGTTTGTACCAGAGCCTACACAGCAGCCTGAGGACACGTGTAAAAACAGCAATCATGGGGCTTGGAATGGGTGTTATTGGTAGAGCCCTGGCAGCACAGCACTCGGCACAGCCTGCAGAGCCTGCAGAGCCTGTGCAAACACCACGCCAGCCCCTGAGCTAAGGGCGCAGTCATGCTGCCTCCAGGAAGCACGTGTGGCAGCAGCTGTACAGGCACAGCCTTGCTCAGAGTCAGGTACTCACTCCTGCAGGCGGCTCCTGGGCCTCAGCGGAGCTTGCGGGTCCAGCAGCTGTAGACAGGAGCCTGCTAAGCTGGTGACCAATGCTGAGCACAAATGCAAGCATCACCTCCGCTGTATTTTGCTCACCGTGCTGACAGCTGCTCCAAACTGGCTTCAGCAAATGCGTTGATCTTGGGTAGGATGATTTTTTAAAGTTTTGTATGGAAGAAGGGAAAGAGGAAGAAATGGAGAAGAGAAATATAATATTTTCCAAAAAAACAGGAGGGATCAAATAACTTTTCAACTGCCTAACTTTTAAAATGTGGCTAGTCTGCCTCTCCTGAGTAAATGTCCATGCTTACATAAATGCAAAATGACTTGCTAGAAATAGAATAATTTATTCCTCATCCTCACAGAGATATCGAAAATAGGTTTCTCTTCTGAAGTTTGCATCTCTATGTGTTTCGGAAAAATTTATTCAATAGAACCCGAGTTTGATTTTAGTTAACCTTAGCTGTGTTGTGTGGTGGAAAACCAGTTACCTGCTTATGTTTTGCTAAATCTGGAACTTTCACCAGCAAAAATAAGTTTTCTCACAAGTAGCAAATGGAACCTTTTTTCTCCACTAGGAGAAGTCATTTAAGCATACCTTGTGTATTTGGGAGCACTAGAGTAAATTAAGTCTGATTTATGATGGGTTTGTACCTTGTGGTTAGTTGATGTTAATTGTGGTTAGGAGACCAGGAAGGTTCAAACTCCGCTTGAAGCTTTTCCTGTGTTCGAAGCTTTTAAAAGATGGCTTCTTTCCCACACAGTTTGAAGTCTGCGTACTTGCGGATGGCAGTGCACTGTAAGACATTGGCAACATGGCAGCAGTCAGCCCCAGCTGCTCTGTCATTCAGCTCCACCTCTGCAGTAAGCGCAGGTCCGTGCATGCAATTGCACAGGATGCTGATTCTTGCCCCAGTGTGGTACAAGGTGCAGGTTGTGTCTGAAATATCCTCTGGATGCATGCCTGTGAAAAACCCCAGAGGGACAGTGACTTGGTCCACGAAGTGTTAGTGCTGTCCCAAAGAACCACAGAGGTCGTAGATAAATTTGAAAGCCATCTGCCTGGCAAAAATAATATTCCTCTCCCTTCTGGTCCTAGTGTTGCACAGCGGATGCTAGCCATGTCATTCCACTGGTCAGGAAAATGTGTAATTGCTAAGAAGTTGTGTTCCTTCCGTGGGACAGGGTTCTGTACGTCCTGCAAAAGGCGTTTTTACTCGGTATTCTATTCAGAGGCTAGCAAATGAAAATCAATCTTGTGTTGCTCAATACCAAATAAAGCCTTCCTCTCAGAAGCCACAACGTTAAGCTGAAGCCAATGCATGGGTATTTTATTCTTTTGCAATGTGGTATCTGCTGTCAAATTACCTGCACTTGGCTGAATTCAGACTTCATTCAAAGACCATTGAAGCTGATAGCAGGCTTTCCATTGGCTTTGGTCTGCTTTAGACAAAAGACCTTACAAAGGAAACATAAGAAGCTTATGAGCTAAAGCAGTGATGCAGTAGACAAGGCACCAGGTGTATACGAGCATTTGTGGTCCCTGTGCTTCACAGTAATTCACAGCAGTCACATTCCTTTGTGTTTACTTTATTGATGTTTAAAACTAAAGTAATTGTAGGTAACAACAAACATTTGCTTTTGCAATGGCAGCAGCTGATGAAATGTGGTGACATTTTATTAAGAATTCAGTCAGCGAGATTGTTTTGATTTGTTGTGTGAAATACATTAAGTGAAATGAAAGCCGTCGTATTTCACAGGTTCAGGAATACTGTTGCACTTACTTTTAGCAGATTTAGCGGTTTTGTGGTGGTTGCTGTTGGTTTTTTTTTTTTTTTTTTCTTATATTAACAAAAGTTGGTATATGGGTGCTAGGAAAGGGATCTTGCTGTAATATGTGTATTGGTAGAAGGGTACATGCTTCAACCTGCAGTGAGTGCATTGCAACGTGTTTACGAATGGTCGATGCCTTGGGTCATTTTGTCTTAAAGCATGAGTGTGATGTCAATGATTTTGGAAGAATGTGTGTTACTGTAGCTGGATGTCTGTATTGACTTCATTAATAACAGCTCTTCCAGGAACACCCTTACTTGCGCCATACCTATTTCATATGTGAAGACAGCTCTGTGGATTTATAAGGTTTGGGATCTTGTTTCAGGATACTGTGTGCCACAAGGTTGAAAAATATATATTTGTCATTCAGCAGAGAAGTTTTAAACAAATTAGGAAGTTATGAGACCATGTGGATTTTTTATCTCGTTGTTATGTGAAGAGAGAGAATAACTTTGAAAGAAGTCCTGGAATGTTGGGGGGGTTTTTTGTGAACCGAAAACAGTAGATTCTGCAGGCTCTTAACCCAAAGACATCTGAGTGCCAGCACTAATCCTATAAGCTTTCTGTATGTCTGAGTCATAGACTGAATGTACATTAAGATAATTTTAATTCTATATCATGATCTTAAAGTCAGTTTTTAGTTCATACAATAACCAAGGTTATTGGTTATGCAGATGGAGTGGAACTAAGAGGAAGGAAAATCCCAAGCTAAGTTAATGTGCTGTGTCTCTAGATCTCCTTTACCGTAGTGTCTGAATGCCTGTATAGACTGTGCTTGCTCTGATTACAACACTCTGAGAGCAGCAGTTCATACAGATGTTTTCTAAACTGTAGTAACTGACCACATTCTTTAATAAGGGACACAGCAGCCCACCTTGGCTGCGAGATAAACAGATGGTAACTAGTTAAGCTGAAACAACTCTACGTCTGCCCAAATGCAAACATCTTGACTTGCAAAATGTGCAGAATCTCTCTACTTGGAAACGTGAGTTTTATGAAAGCAGAATATAAGACAGGAAATCTCTGTACCGTATTGTCAAGAAACTGTTCTAAGAAGAGAGCCCATCCTGTAATACTTTCTCATGTTAGGTACTGTCTGCAATTTATACACCGCCATGGAGGCAGATATTTTAGAAAATTGCTTCATTAATCAAGGTGAACAGATGGTTTTGTATGCACACCAAAAATTTCACTGTTTAAGCATTTTCCACACAACATCTTTTTCAGTGCAGAAATGCAAGATATGCCTTTCTGGCAAAAAAGAAAATATATTCTTTACTTCTGCTGTGCATTGTGAGAAAAAAGCTTTGAAGATAATCTGGGCAAGCAGCTTGCATTGGAGTTAAAAGGGAGGCCTCCAGATGAATTTAGCCTGTTAACTTGGCTTAAAACCAGAGGTGCCTTGTTTCCCTCGTTATTTTAGCAAACCTAACTTTTGAGTCTAGCCTTTTTAAAGCTGAGCGACTTGCAGCAATTGCAGCAATTTTTCTTCTGCTGTTCTGTAAAAAGAGTTAGCTGAATTTGTTTTCAAGTGATCTGTAAAGACCTAGTGCAGAAGTGACTTTGCGCATGCCCCTTACTGGTTTCTACAGTCTGACTTTTGTATTCAAAGATAATTACCAGAAGCTGACATGCTTGTAGGTGGCCTGAAGTAATCTGAACTTTACAGTTATGTATAATCAGTGGCACAGACACGCCAACCTCTGAACACCCACACTCACGTGCACGTATACACACGCGCTCTCTCTTGTTAAAATTGGATAGTGTGTATCAGCAAATTGTTGACATAGCATTAGTAATTGCTTTTCAACATTTATTGCAGGTTTCTGAATGGATGAAAAATTATCCTAAGCCTTGTAAAATACTTTTATTATTAGAAATGGCTTGCCCCAGAAACATTAAGGTAATTTTCTTAGTCGGTATACATTGCCATAGCTCTGCAGATTCTAGTTAATGCCCATTGTTCCTCCCCAGCAACTACATGGGGAAAGGACGTGGCTTGTAGAAGAAGAAAAGGTACAAGGTTCTGCAAGGAAGGTGCTGACAGTCAAGTCAATATCATGTAATCTGGTGGGGGTTTTTTCACTCTGTGCGGCAATAACTTACTATGACAGTTTGTCACGTTGGCTTTTCATTTACGTAAAAGGGACCAGCTGTTGGTTTATTTCTCTGAAGGAGCCCATAATGGAATTGCTGAAATATTTAAGGCATAATTGCACAAAATGCTATTTCAGGCCTTAATATTGATGTGTGTCTGTCACCAAAAATTCCAAGATGTTTCCCAAATTAAAAGTGGGATAAAGATTTGTCTGGCCTGGGAAAGCAATTTTTGAAACAGCTCCATTTCTGTTCAGATTTCTGCTCTAGTGACAGATATTGTAGGGATCCTTATGTCTAATAGTAATACTGGCTCTTGTCCATTTCTTTCTAGCCATGAAATTCTCTGCATCTCAGCTGTAATTTCCATGACTACTATAAGCTACGAGTGTTTCTCAGACTTACTTAGCATATAATCGCTTAAATGCCATGCTGTTCTTCCCCATGCTTTTTACATTAAAATAGAAGTAAAGTAAACTAGAAATAAACAAGCTGGTCTCTTGTTATTAGAGGGTAAAAGACTATGCGGCAAATGAGAAAGTTAAATCAGTGAGAAACCTCATTTCTCAAAATGCAATATGTGGAACTCAGGCCTGTGATAGAGCCATTTATTGTTCGAACTCCCTTTCATTGAGGGAAAATCGCATTATACGGCAATCTGTGTGCCATCGGAATATATTGCTGGGAGTAATGGCATGTGTATCGCTATGTGTATTGTACCATCAGTGTTTTGGGTCACTCTGTACTGTTCTACCCTTTTCTGATGAAAAAAACCTTGATAAAATATACCAGCATGCCAGATTGAATTGTGTTCTGCATGTGACCCCCAAAGGAAAGAAGGTCATGGGGCCGTTCAAGCCTCATTTCTGCACCTTTTAATGAGATTCTGAAAGGGCTGGGGAGGAGGGAAAGACCATTTGTCACTTTGGAAACAAAAGAAGAGGCAGCAGAAACAGAATCTGAATGCAAATGAGACATTTTTCCACTTGGGACAAGCTGATTTCCATATTAACTATTTTTTCCTATATTTGTATAAATGCATTTCCTTTGCTATTTTGTATTTAGAAATCAAATGATGATAATGACCCAAATTCGCACGTTTTCTAAAGAAATGCTGAGGATGAACCTACATAGATTAATTATGTTGCACTGCATTTTAGCAGTTATATCTTTAAACAAAGCTGAAATCCACCAGACCTCATGACTTGTGCTCAGTGTGCTTTGTCTCTTACTTTGTCATGGCACAGTGAAGAAAGGAAGATAAGGTGGGAAGAAAATATAAAAGTATTTATATAAATCCTTTTTATGACACTGAAATTATGCACAATACATTTCCGGGACGTAGATAATACACATTATTCATATAAAGAACTTTAAGAATAAGGAAATCTAAACATGTTGATACAGTTTCAGCTCCCTTGCAAAGCGGAGGTACCAATGCAACTTTCAGAACTGCTCTGAGGGGTTCCCTGAGCATGGCTGGTGGTGTCCGATCTCTCCTTGGTTGATTCCAGGTGAAAATATTTTACCATCACAGGAACGTGCAGGAGGACTGAGTCTGGCAGGAGAGCACCCAAGGGAGCAGGTAATAATCATCTTCATTAATGACCTGGCAATGGGGCAGAGTGCACCTTCAGCAAGTTTGCAGGTGATACCAAATTGGGAGGAGTAGTTGCCACCTTTGTAGTGGTCTTCAGAGGACCTCAACAGGCTGGAGAAATGGGCCATCAGGAACCTCATTAAGTTCAACAAAAAGGGAAGTGTAAAGTCCTGCACCTGGGGAGGAACAACCCCAGGCACCAGTGTACGGTGGGGGCCACCCAGCTGGAAAGCAGCTTTGTAGAAAAGGACCTGGGCATCCTGGTGGGCACCAAGGTGACCCTGAGTCAGCAATGCACCCTTACAGCCAGGAAGGCAAATGGCCTCCTGGGCTGCATGAGGCAGAGCATAGCCAGCAGGTCAAGGGAGGTGATCTTGCCTCTTTACTCATCTCTGGTGAGGCCACATCTGGTGTGCTGTGTCCTGTTCTGGGATCTCCAGTACAAAACAGACACGGAATAACTGGAGCATGCCCAGTGATTGCCATGAAGGTGATTAAGGAACTGAAGGACCTTTCATGTGAGAAGAGAAGACTAAGGGGGGACCTTATCCATGTGTATATAAATACCTAACAGGAGGGAGTAAAGAAATTGGAGCCAGGCTCTTCTCTGTGGTGCCCAGTGGCAGGATGAGGGGCAACAAGCACAAATTAAAGTACAAGATAATCCATTTAAACAGAAGAAAAAACTGTTTTACTGTGAAGGTGGTTAAACACTAGAACAGATTGCCTAGAGAGGTTGTGGAGCCTCCATCCTTGGAGATATTCAAACCCTGACTGTATGTGGTCCTGAGCAACCTGCTCTAGCTGGCCAGTCTCTGCGCAGGACTTTGGACTACATGGTCTCCAGAAGTGCCTTCCAACCCCAGCAATTCTGTGTGATTCTGTGATCAGCTCAAACCACTCTTTGGGAAACTTGTTTTGAACCTGATCTTCTGACAGGGAACTCCCTGCCAGTCAAGGGTATGGTTTTACCATCTCTTTCCCAATCCTACTTGGTGTAGTGCTCACCAAGTGCCTAGCAAGCCTCAGCCATGCCAGAGTGGATGTAGTTTTGTCATCCAAGCAAGACTTATGGGTGGCTGATGAACTGGGACCTGCATAGTGAATGCTGATTCATTCATCCCTTGTTAAAAACCGTTTTCCTTTTTAATCTAATTTTAAGTCTGGCCCTTGCTCTCCAAAGCGGGTGGAGAAGGGATCAGACCTCATCAGACTGTTCACAGCATTCAGTAGTATGACCCAGGCCTATCCTGCCCTCAGAAATCAGAGGTGGAGCTAGGAGCATGAAGATTAATGATGTTTGGCACTTGCTTTCCACCTTCCCTGCTGTTAGTTCTTGCAAATCCCCATAATACCAGAGGTTGCGTAGTCATTATCAGTCCTCCCCCTGTCCCCTGGTACCTTCTCCTGTTATTGTTGTCAGCTTTTTCCAATCATAAATGATAATGTAAGGAATTATGGAACTATATGAACAAACAGATTTTCTTCTCAGTCATTCAAATATTGTCATTGTTTTCTTTCCCCTTCAGCTCCTAGATCTGTGGATTTCTCCTTATCCTTAGCAATTAAAACATCTTTCCTGAAGCAAACAAAGGGAAAATGATACAAAAATAAAATGAGAATGCTTGCATCTGCCTGATGTTATCTTGACAGCAGATGATGACAGATACATTAAACAATAAAAGACCTTCATTGAAATACAGACTTGGAGGGGAGGAGGCAATTCAGAGGAGGAAAAACAATCTCTCTGCTCACTGTGGTTTGATAATAATTATAGCAAAATTAATTACTCGCCCTTCACAGGAGCTGAGCAATTATACCACTTAGATCTTCTGAGTTCTGTATGTTTATTTATTGCTAAATTAATTAAATACAGCTGGTTTATGACTTTGTTACCTTAGTGCAGTCACACTAAAAAAATCGTACTGGCACATAAATGAAGCATCTGAAAATCTTGGATGGACGAGGCTGTTGTGATATTCACCACTAACCATCGCTATCCAAGCTCTCCCCTGTCTACCTGGATTACACGCTTCAGGCTAACAGTGGGAAAAACTCCATCTGTCTTCTGTTTACTCAGTGCTGTAACTACTTCCATAACATCAGTGTTATAACGCAGTCTGAGATAACTCCAGCGCTGCAATGACTTCTGGCACTAACTCTCCGGACGGGGTTAAACCGTGACACTACGTTACTCATAGACACAACGAGAAATATTGCGGGAACTACAGGAGTGTGGCACCACGAAAAGACAAGAGACTTGGCTCTGGTGGATGCACAACACCATTGTGCAAGGAGATTCTGGTATGAATAAAACCAGGGCTGAAACTGCCAAGTTTTTCAGGTGCTTTTGGCAGTGTTCTCTGTAACGAGTTAGAGAAGACATTGTAAAGGCATGATAGACAGCAGAAGGCATCAAAAACTCAGATGTAAGCTGCAGTTTGCTTTGTTTTCAGAGAAAGGGGACACCCACAGACGTTAGAAAGGAAAACAATACTGCAGACACGAATGGGTTATAATACTCATCGGTATCCTCCTTTTTCCACAGTGCAAAATTATCTTTGTGACCAAAACATTGCAAAACTACTTTTAAAAAGCCAAAGATACTGATCAATTCCTGCCTGGCAGTTCTTGTGGGTCAGTTTTCCTTTTGTTTAGGAACAGCTGTATGTATGTCCTGTGTTTTATCTCTTCCCTGCTCATTCACAAAGTATCTTTTTTAAACTTAATAGGAAATTGCAGCAGTCAGACATTTTGAGAGAGACTGCCTCCACCATTTCGAGACAGGCTGTTTAATAGATTTCTTGCAGAAGCCATTGATCAGGTGGGGATTTGTGCTGACACAGCATCTCTATTTCATAAAAATGGAGCAAGTCCTTCTGGGTGTCTTAAAAGCAAGTACGCTCAGCCAGGCTTTAATTACCTCTGATAAGCTCTCTAGCAAGCTGCAAGGTTTTTTAAATCTGTATCTGCAGGACTCGGAAGATTATGCTCTTTGCTAATAACAGGTATTAGAGCACAGTTAGGGGAGTGTAGTGCTTTTCTATTTTCAATTTTCAGACTATTGCCATAATTACAAAAGCTCAGGCACACTGCAATAGCCGTGTACGGTGCTCTCAAGAAAGTAGAGAGAACTAGAAAGTGAAGTCTGCCCTTTTTCCTTCCCTTGTTAGAGTAGGGAGCCACACTGGGGTGACTTGGTAAAGAGTTTCCAGCTCTTCAGTCTTGCAATCCATACAGGTTGGGTACTCACATATCTGTATGGTTGACATCAGTGGTTTTATAAGTGCATTAGCACACAGTTTTGATACCAACGTGCAAGTGGTTTGCATGCAGCAAGGCTGAACTGAGATCGCTACAGAAGCTGAATGATGAGGCCCTCGAAAGCTAGGAAATGACAGGCTTAGGGTTGGCCATGAGCACCAGCAAGCCGGCTCTGACAGCCATGGCTCAGGGACAGTCTCTGGGAGGACTCTGACCCAGCCACTGGTACAGCAGGAAGGACTGGGCCTCAGACACTTTCCCTCCTGAGCTCCCCCTGTAATCTTGTCATCCTCTGATGAGGGCATTGTCTGAGTGCGGTAATGGAGCACCCCAGAACCACCACATGGAGTCTATCCTCTGCTCTCATGTCAGTCAAGCCTATCAATGCCTTGTCTTTATACCTCCAAAGCCTCGATGGTCTCTGTGACACTGTCACAGCATCCTTATATCTCTTCAACATTTACTGTCACCTGTGGATTCCAAAGGTAGTCCTTCAATGACTGATTTATTTGCCGCTGGAATTAGATACTGCTCTTGTGTCAGATGGGGTAAGCTTTTCATCCCTCTGTGCTTTTACTGTCCATCTTTCTCTTGTCTGTTGTCTGGATTTCTAGATTTTTCTATTAACAGGTTTATCTTCACACAAAGAGGTGTATCTTACTCTGTTCTCTGAGGACAGAAAAGCCACTAGCCCGTGTCCATGTGTCTCATGCATCAGTACGTGAGTGCATGTAGACTTTCAGATGCTGAATCTTTCAAAGCCTGAACGTTTCTACTGGCAATAAAACACATCTTTGATTTCTGTTTCATTTTTCTAGGATCCAGACTTCCTGAATTCTTTTGGTGATTAATATGGCTATGGTCTTATTTTGTCAACTGCATCAGTTAGACCTCTTATTTACTTACAGAATTTTACCTAGATTTTAGTTGTTTTTCCTACGAACTAATACAAAAATCAGAAATTAGTATTGTTTATAAAATAACTTACACTGGGCTGTCTTCTGTACTTTGGGCATTCATCTAACAAAGGGGAAAAGTTTGTTCAGAAGAAACTCTTTTTTTGTCATTTAATATGTTGGCCTCTCAGTTTGTTAAAGACACCCAAGCCAATTAAAACCATTCTGTGCCATTAAGCCCCTGAGAATACTGCCAAAAGGCATCATTTTATCTCCAAAAAGGATTCATAAGTGATGGTTCCTGGGGACGAAATTGTTAAACAATGATTCAGAATTTGTATCTGCTAATTGCTTCTATTCCTCTAGTTCTCTTCCAGTTTTGTCCAGCAGAAATTTCTCCATAGGTTGCCACTGGAGTGTATCGCAAATTTATGTTTAGTGACACTGACTCTGGCTGCAGGAGCAGCTAAGATGACTGGAGAATAGTTACGTAAAAAAGAGCAACAATTAAGAATTCATTATACTTCTACAGTCATGTACATTGTGAATTTGCTGTGATAATGCACAATAAAAATTGGTGGTTCTTCAGGCTTTCTGGATCACCCAAGAGGAAATGGATCCTTCCCTTAAAAAAGAAATCACAGATGGGCCTCCTTGATTAGATTATTTACCACTTTTAGCAAAAGCTTGAATTCACTGCAAGTTTTGCAGGACATTTCTCATCTTTTTGCTCCATTTTTTGAATGCAAAATCTATCTCTATCTGTCTTTTCCATCTATTGATATAGGAGAAATTACCATGCCCTAGAGAAGAGTTTAAGCAAATTCAGGCATTATTAATCTTTATAGTATCTGTCCTGAGCATATTTACTTGTTTCCTGTCCTGTTGCAGACAGACACCTTCTGTCCACTTGAAAAGAAAGAATATAATTTTTGCATAAATGAAGAGTAGTTTCTTTTTATTGTCTTAACCTCAGGACACATATAACATTGTCTGCACCTATCTGTAACATCATCTGAATGGGAAGGGAAACTATATTTAAATCAAAAGAACTGTATATAGACAGGCAGAACAGATGAGTTTTACAGTTTAAATAACTAGCAAGAGAGAAAGTATTTATAATTATTTATACTCTTTGGACATTATGCATACTGGGTAATATTTAATTCTCCTACAGGCACATTAAGAGCTCGGAATCAGAAACTACCTGAGTAAATGTACAACCTTTCATTTACTAAGATGATATACTGTTTGATTTTGTGCTCACATGATGTCTTACATTAGGGGGTTTTGTTCAGAACTAGTGCCAACATTACATTAAAAATATTCACTCCAAGGCCTAAATACTGGATAAAAGATGACTTGAAAGTGTATCTCCATAGCTGACCAGAACCAGTCTAAGAAAATTTTAAAAAGAATTAGTATTTTGTTTAGACTTTCCTTAACTTTTGTTATGTAACATACTAAAATTTTCTGTAAGAAGCAATCACAAAGCCAGATTCTGAAGAAATCCAGCTGACATAAATAACACAAGCACACATTTTACTATATGGACACTCAAGCAGTAAAGAAAAGTGGCAGCTTTAAATATTCAGAGCATCATGGTGTTTATTTTTATTCAGGCTTTAAAAGCCAGGCTGCACAACCTGTAGTTTTCACTGGTAGGTGACATCAGATTCCAAAAGTTTCCCAAGGAGAAAACTGTTTCCAGAACCACAGCAGAGCTGCTTTCAGAGTAAAAGATGTAACTTTGATGTTGGAAAATGTTTCCTCTAGGAAGAGATTTAACCCACATTGCAGATCAAGCCCCGGTCTTCAAATACGTACAGGCAGCAAACTCCCACAGGAATCGAAGTCCACTATCCACAACCTGCCCTTGCCAAAAGTATGCTTTCCAAACTCAGAAGCCAGAGGGCAGGAGGCAGTGCGGAGCATGACTTCAGGCTCTGGTGCTGTATTAATATAACTCATTAGCTGTGCCCTCGACAGCCTTGCGTACTCCTTGAGCTGTGGGCTGTCTCTTGATATGAGCGGCAAAGCAGGGCACGGTCCTGAACTCAGCTTGCAATCGGAGCACAAATAATAAGATAGATGTCTAACGCCGTACAGTAAGTATTTCTCCCAAAGGAGGATGTTTTTCAGCTATACATCAGTTTTGGAAAGATAATGAAGCTTCTGCTGAAACTTTGAAGCCATAAAATAAAACAAACCCCAGAGCACAGTGTGATGTAATTGATTCTCACTGGTAGCAAACAATCTGTTTACACGAGGATGACAACTCATATGTCCACACTTAACATGGTGTGATGTTCAATCAGTCAATATTCTTATATCTAGAAATAAAAGCAGGGCTCCTAGTAGAAGTGCTCTGTGGTGGGTTAACCTTGGCTGGCTGCCAGATGCCCGTCCAGTTGGTCTCTTATTCCCCCTCCTCAACGGGACAGGGGGACAAAATACGATGAAATAGCCCATAGGCTGAGATAAAGACACAGAAATCACTTACTAATTACTGTCACAGGCAAAACGGACTTGACTTGTGGAAAAGTAATTTATTGCCAGTCAAAATAGATTTGGACGGTGAGAAACAAAGACCAAGTAAAAACCGCCAAGTTAATTTAATATATTATGTCCTTCAGAAATATCTCCATCTTTTTGATGACTGCTCTGTGTTAGAAGAATAGAACAGAACAGAAAAGAACAGAAAAGAATAGAGAAATGTGAAAGTGTGTTCTCAGTATTGACAGGGAAAACTTGACCAAATGCCACTAGCTTTGTCGTGGACCGGCATCTAAGAAGGAACACAGCTGGGCCAAACACCTTCCCGGTTAAATGCCAGTGGCTGCACTTGCAGTGCCATCACTGCTCTGGTCACTCCGATGTGCCAACTCAGCATCCTACTTGACAAACTCAGCATCAGAGGATGCTGGGTGAATGCAAAATACAATGATTTATAATTGCCTTTTGAAGAAAATACCTGCTAGCACTGAGGACTAAGCTTGGAAATTAAAAATAGAGAAGAAAGAAAGGGGAGAAAGAAAGAGAGGGGAGGGGGAAGGAGGGAGGGAGGGGAGAAGAAGGGAGGGAAGAAGAGAAAGAGGCAAAGAAAGAAAAAATGGGAGGAGAAGGGAGAGACAGACAGAGGAACCAAACCCACCTCACATCACAACTCCCTCCCTTGTTTCCCTGAAGTTTGCCTTGTGAGAATTTCTAGAAATAGCTTTATCCCTAAAGTTCCAAAAAGTGATTTGCATTTCAATAGCTGCTCTCAGAATATTAGACTAGCTGAGTCATCCCACCAAAAAAAAAACCCCACCCTCAACAAAACCTTTTCCAAAACCTCAGTAATCCTCTGTAGGCCACGGCAAATGCAAAGCATACCTACCCTGTGAATGACTTAGCATTTGCACGTGCAGTTTATTGTCCCCTAGGTTAATCAACAGAGCAATGTCCTGTCACAGAGGCAAGGCTTTCAGCTCTGTCCTCAACAATATTCTTGCACTAGGATGTTGCAGAAGGGGCTGTGGGGCTGAGGCTGGTTCAGCCTGGAGCAGAGATGGCTTTGGGGCACCTAACAGCACCCCTATGTCTATGGGGAAAGGAACGAGTGGCCAGGGCCAGGCTTTTCACAGAAGTGTCTGGTGGGAGTCTCAGGCAGATGGCATCAGCTGAAACTAGGGAGTTCAGGCTGGAGATCAGGAGCAATCTCTCCCCCATGAGGACAGTCTGGCAGTGGGGCAGGTTTCCCAGAGGTTTTTGCCATCTCTGTGCTTGGGGTTTCAAGCCGCAGCTGGAGAAAGCCCTGAGCACCTGGTCTGACCCCAGGGCTGACCCTGCTGTGGGCAGGAGGTCGGACCAGAGACCTTCCAGCCTGAGCTATTGTGTGGTCCTATGGGATGGCTGTCACTTCTGTTATCCTTGTCAGTGCATGTTCGTAACTTGCTGAGTGAACAAGGGGCAAAGCGTACAGAACCAAGGCGGCACTCCAAACACCAGAGAAGCCACAGCCGTTCAAAGAGGACCTGCAGGTGACAGGACAGTTGTACTGCAGGGGAGTTTCCGTACTGTCCTCGGTTCGAGTCAAATGCATCCAGGTGGATCCTAGTACTGCAAAGAAACACTGCTCTGGAGCAGCTGTACAGTTGCTCCAGTTAACTTGTGTGCTGAGGAAAATGTTTGTCCTGTGTTCATGGATTCACACTCTTAGTCCACATCAAATGGCAGCATTTGAAAGGATGTCCTAATGTTGTCTCTCTAAAATCCATTTATACTTTTATTAGCAGTTAAGTTTCATATTTTTTCATAGGAAGGCATAGACAGTCACAGAGTCACAGAACGGTAGGGGTTGGAAGGGACCTCTGGAGACCATCCAGCCCAACCCCTGCCAGAGCAGGGTCACCCAGAGCAGGCTGCACAGGGCTGCGTCCAGGCGGGTTGGAATCTCTCCAGAGAAGGAGACTCCACACCCTCCCTGGGCAGCCTGTGCCAGGGCTCTGGCACCTCACAGGGAAGAAGTTTTTCCTCATGTTCAGATGGAACTTCCCATGTTCCAGTTTGTGCCCGTTGCCCCTTGTCCTGTTGCTGGGCACCACTGAGAAGAGTCTGGCCCCGTCCTCTTGACATTTCTCAAGTGATTTTACAACTGGGTGTATGTGTCTGTGCGTAGTCATGTCTGCGCAGGGGGCAGGAGGGAAAGACAGGGTGTACAAACTTGCTTTAGTGTTGAGAATGAGTAAATGCATTTTCCCCCAAAAAAACTTGAAGTAGCATATGAATGGCAACACTATTCTCAAATGAACGGCCTGATCTCTGACAGCAACCAGTAAAACTTCCCAGGAAGCATGGAAGAACAAACTGATATTTAGAGTGGGATAGCCTTCCAAGTCTGCAGTACTTTGTGGTTGAAAGGCTTCGTAAGCCAAAAAAATATTTCTTTGTACTGAAAGAATACAAGGTCAGCAGATTTTTTTTCTCCACATAGCTGTTCACTTGCCTTTTGAACTTCTGCAAACTTTGTCCACAAAGTGTTTAGCATAATTCCTCATTCCTCTAGGAATCCTGAGGACAACAAGGATCAGTACATCGGATGAGGGCTAGGAGTCCTCTTTCTCATTTAGCTATTGCTCCTTTTCTGAGAGTAAGTAATTCAATTTTCCTTGCTTCAGTTTCTTCATCGCTAAGATGGATGCAAATACAATGTCCCTCATAACGCAGACTGATGGATGAAAGGTGATGTGAAAGTGCAGTAAATCCTTGTTATTACAAGAAGAGGACTTTGTAAGAGCTAATGTTAGCTGACTGGGATCAAGGAGAAGAATTTGAAGCAGAAACAGGAGCAATTTGAACTGCAAAGCTGTGGAAGCACCTGACGGGTGAATTTCTTCGTCAGTATCAGGTTTGAATTCTAGACTACTAAAATCTGACACGAGAGAACCCCACTGAGTACGACAGAAAAAAGAGTTGAAGTTTGGTGGAAAGAGGGAGGTTTTATCAGTGGATAATGGATATTCAGTGTACTGCTGTAATCAAAACTTAGATTTGGAAAGAAATATGTTTTTCAATGAATTTTGAGAGGCTTGGAGTTTTTAAAATCTTCATCTGTCTGCCCCAAGAAAAAAAAAAATAGTGAAAACAGAATTACTGTGATGATGGGTCTTTTTGGTATGCTTAATTTTAGATCAGGGAGGAAAGAATGCTCAGCCAGTGCTATTTTAAATATGCGTAGAACTGATAATAGAAATGCTTAATAACTCTTTGCCTTGTTTAAACAACTCTGTTTATGAACCTAATTACACAGGAATCAGTAAAACTAAGCTTGTGAAATGCTTTAAATTAGACCTTTGCTTTGAATTAGTGAATATCTAAGTTCTGTCACTGCATTTAGTGAAACAGGGCAATTAGAATGGACTCCTTCCAATACCAAGCGTGTCTCTTTTTTTCATTAAAATCATTAAAATTCAATCACACATTTTCATATCACGCAGCACATGTTTCTCATTCCAGCTGTGCAGATGAATAGATTGGGGTATTTCTTTTCGTACAAGGCTTACTTTTAAACGTAGGTCTAGTTCTGAGGTTTGTTATAAAACAGGTATCAAATCTTTGCATGCCTCAACTTGAAATGGACGTTTTATAATAGGGAAAGTGACTCTTGAGGTTGGAGAGCTGTGTAGTTTGCTGAAAATCATTGCAGACTTTCATGGTAACACCTGAAGAATACACTGCCTGTTAAATGTCCCAAGCATATTGGTCAGAAATTACTTTCTCTTGGATCATTTGCCCTCCCAAACCCAGCTTGATGTCAGTCAATGTCAAACTCAGCTTCATTTTACTGAGACAGTTACATTTCTGTGGTAACGATAAGTGGCATCACTGGAGGATGCACCTCCAGCACAGGCTGGGGTTCTTCTTTTCATGTGCAGCTCTGTCACGTGTTTTCGGGCTGTGTGCTGTCAGCAGAATTGCTCTGGCAGAATTGTTTACCGAGTCCCAAGGAAGCAAAAGATGGAATAAACCCCAGCTTCTGGTTTGCTGTTGTTGCCAAAGTTGGCAAATATAAATCTGATAAATGTACAGAGAGAGGCAGAACTCTTGAATGAGACGCTGCTCTTTTTTCCTGCTTCACATGGTCATATTACTGAGACAGCATCACATTTCAGTGATAGCCAATGGGAATATCTATAATGGAGGCACGGGTTTCGGTCAGAGAAATGAGAGTCTGGGCACCTTGGACTATACCTTGGTCATCATTTTGCTTTATTCATTTACTGTTACTTTATTTTCTAAAAGTTGAACAGACAGTGACTGCCTGCTGCTTGGCCCTGAAACTGATGGAAGTCATGCAGGCTAGCATCAAATTCTACCATGAACCCAAACAGAGCTGCAAGCTGCACACTCCTTATGCTGGTAATTATATTTGTGACTCTGTCTTTAAAAATCCAGACAATCAGCATCCTAGGAATTTCACCACCTTCAGCTGGGGATCTTGAAAAATGACTTATTTAGGGCAGTGGTACCTTTGTCAAAGACTCGCAGTGTAATGATGTTGTAATGGAAGGCTATATGTTCATGGAAATAGAATAATTTTATGAAAATGAAGAATTGAAAAATAGAACAATTTTTTATTTGAGGAGGTCTGATGAGAACACATCTGGCTCAGTTTCCCTTTATCTACTTTCCTCATTACATCCCATTTGGTTTCCTGCTTCATTGACTCTCCTTCCTGCTTAGTGTAACAATAGCATATTCTTTATCTAAATGGATTCATTTATATATCTGTGTCCCAATGGGAGTATGTTCTAAAGAAACACGGCGGGAGATCAGTTCACCTGTTTCTCTACTGGCCTTTTGTGTCAAGGGGTAGGTTTTTCTAGCTCCCGATGCGATTGCCTCTCAGCTTCCCAGTGCCATTCACTCTTTTATTCAAGCTTTCCCCACTTACAAAATCATTTATCATTTAAGATAAAACCAGTTAAAATTTGCATTACCAAAATGTAAGCACGAGTGGCAGGGAAGGTCAATTGACCTAAAGCACAGACCTAAATGTGTACAGCATTTTTCTTTTAGAGGAGGCAATGAGATAGAGATGCACAGAACATCTCCTATGTGCTACGCGCCCGAGCACCAGCTGCGGTGTGTGCTTATGTGCGTGTGAGTGTGCACGCGTTTCTTAGCGAGCTTCATGCTACTCGGAGAGGACTTCTCTGCATTTATTAGTCATGCCAAATTCTCTCAGGAACCAGATCCTTAGCCTGCTTTTCTTCTCTATCCTCCCTGAGGGCAGTAGGCGTTTGAAGTAACCAAGGAATGTAGTAACAGCCCCAAAATGCAAACTCCCCAAGGATATCCCAGGTTTTGATTGACTTTTTTCATGTTATTATCAAAATTCTCATTTCAAACCATCCATGATATGATTTTTGCAGTGCTTAACACACAACTCTTTCAGATGTTGACAGTATTCAGGGTCCTCTGCACTGCAGAAATTCAGGCGCCAACATAGCAAAATTATAGAGTCCTCTTGATTATTTGGGCTAACATCACAGAAAACGGGGCATACATGTGAAAAAGAAGTACATAAATATCCTTCCTTATTCCCAACTGTGACAATGAGCTTGTAACTCTTGAATTCTAGCTGTGTCGGTAATGTCATGTCAACCTACAGAGTTCAAGAGCAGACTGTGTGAAAACTGCAGCTGAATAAACTGTTATTTAAGTTATTATAAGTGTATTTGTTACTCTTGAGATGAATTTGTACTATGACATGCAGGAAATTGTGTACCTTATTGCTTTTACCTCACTCTCCTAAGATGTAAAATGCTCTTTTGTATTTTCTTATGTGCCTGTTTGAAAATGAAATAGGCATATGTTCAGCAATAGTTTTTTGAATCCAATTCTAACATTTGTTTTGGAAAAACATGGGTGACTGCACACAGAGCAGTGATTGCTCACATACCTTTTACGTTTTAATGGAAAGAATGAACGCTGGACTTCCCAGGCAGTCAAAGGACATGGAAAAAGTCCTTTAATGAATGTGAGTGCTTAAAAAGACCTCCACTTTAATATTCAATCATTCATAGTACTGCCCCTCTCTTTTCAGTTTTTATGTTTGAAATGTCAAGATTAAGATTTTTCAGTGTTAAGCTTTACAGATTTCTCTTAGTTTGCTTCCTTTTACTGGAGACAGTGGCACAAAATCCTTCAGCTCCCGTGGAATACCAGAAGCTGTCAGATTTTCAGCATGCTCTTTGAGTTATGACAGTACCGAAGCAGCAATTGACAAATCCCTTGACATGCAAGGTCTAGTGATTCCCATCAAAGAGAGGTAACAATCAGACCTAGCTCCAATCAGTTCATTCTTGGATGACTGGTTTTGATCAGTTACTGGAGAAACCTTTTGATTTTTACGGTTTTATTTTTAAAGTATATGCATGCATTTGGCATATTATCACACTGATTAGAAACAACATACTAAATTACCAAGACGTACCCATTGCAGTTTGTAAACTCTACGTGCAAAAATTTAGTGTTTCAGTGAACTTGTTTACTCAGTTTGTTTTGCCCCTCTCTCTTAGAATCATAGGATCGTTTAGGTTGGAAAAGACCTTGAAGATTGAGTCCAACTGTTAACCTAACACTGCCAAGGCCACCACTAAACCACGTCCCTCAGCTCCGCATCTACACGTCTTTTAAATACCTCCAGGGATGGTGCCTCCACCACTTCCCTGGGCAGCCTGGTCCAGTGCTTGACAACCCTTTCAGTGAAGAATTTTTTCCAAATATCCAATGTAAACCTCCCCTAGAGCACCTTGAGGCCATTTCCTCTCATCCTATCACTTGTTACCTGGGAAAAGAGACTGATACCCATCTCACTACAACCTCCTTTCAGGTAGTTGTAGAGAGCGATAAGGTCTCCCCTCAGCCTCCTTTTCTCCAGGCTAAACAACCCCAGTTCCCTCAGCCGCTCCTCACAGGACTTGTGCTCTAGACCCTTCACCAGCTTCGTTGCCCTTCTCTGGACATGCTCCAGCACCTCAGTGTCTTTCTTGGAGTGAGGGGCCCAAAACTGAACACAGAACTCAAGCTGCGGCCTCAGCAGGGCCAAGTACAGGGGGACAATCCCTTCCCTACTCCTGCTGGCCACACTGTTTCTGATACAAGCCAGGATGCCATTGGCTTTCTTGGCCACCTGGGCACACTGCTGGCTCATATTCAGCTGGCTGTCGACCAACCCCCCCCAGGTCCTTTTCCGCCAGGCAGCTTTCCAGCCACTCCCCCCCAAGCCTGTAGTGTTGCCTGGGGTTGTTGTGACCCAAGTGCAGGACCTGGCACTTGGCCTTGTTGAATCTCATGCCATTGGCCTCGGCCCATCGATCCAGCCTGTCCAGATCCCTCTGTAGCGCCTTCCTGCCATCCAGCAGATCAGCACTCCTGCCCAACTTGGTGTCATCTGCAAACTTACTGAGGGTGCACTCAATCCCCTCGTCCAGATCGTTGATAAAGGTATTAAACAGAACTGGCCCCAATACTGAACCCTGGGGAACACCACGTGTGACCAGCCACCAACTGGATTTAACTCCATTCACCACAACTCTTTGAGCCCAGCCATCCAGTTTTTTACCCAGTGAAGAGTACACTCATCCAAGCCATGAGCAGACAGTTTCTCCAGGAGGATGCTGTGGGAAACGGTGTCAAAGGCTTTCCTAAAGTCCAGGTAGACAACATCCACAGCCTTTCCTTCATCCACTGAGTCACTTTGTCATAGAAGAGATCAGGCTAGTCAAGCAGGACCTGCCTTTCATAAACCCGTGCTGACTGGGCCTGATCGCCTGGTTGTCCTGTACACACCGCGTGATGGCACTCAAGATGATCTGCTCCATAACCTTCCCCAGCACCAAGGTCAGACTGACAGGCCTGTAGTTCTCCATATCCTCCTTGACGCCATTCTTGTAGATGGGTGTCACATTTGCTAACTTCCAGTCAGCTGGGACCTCCCCGGTGAGCCAGGACTGCTGATAAATGATGGAAAGTGGCTTGGTGAGCACTTCTGCCAGCTCCCTCAGTACCCTTGGTGGATCCCATCTGACCCCACAGACTTGTGTGTATCTAAGCGGTGTAGCGGTCGCTGACCATTTCCCCTTGGATTATGGGGGCTTCATTCTGCTCCCTGTCTCTGTTGCAGGCTGGGTACCCTGAGAACAACTGTTCTTACTATTAAAGACTGAGCCAAAGGCAGCATTGAGTACCTCAGCCTTTTCTTCATCCTTTGTCACTATGTTTCCCCCACATCCAATAAAGGAGGGAGATTCTCTTTAGCCCTCCTTTTCTTGCTAATGTATTCATAGAAACATTTTTTGTTGTCTTTTACGACAGTAGCCAGATTAATTTCTAGTTGGGCTTTGGCCCTTCTAATTTTCTCCCTGCATAACCTCACGACATCCTTGTAGTCCTCCCGAGTTGCCTGCCCCTTCCTCCAAAGGTCATAAACTCTCCTTTTTTTCCTGAGTTCCAGCCAACGCTCTCTGTTGAGCCAGGCCGGTCTTCTTCCCTGCTGGCTCGTCGTTCGGCACATGGGCACGGCCTGCTCCTGCGCCTTTAACATTTTCCTCTTGAAGAATGTCCAGCCTTCCCGGACTCCTTTGCCCTCCAGGACTGCCTCCCAAGGGGGAAGGCCCCTAAACAGGCCAAAGTCTGCCCTCCAGAAGTCCAAGGTAGCAGTTCTGCTAACCACCCTCCCTACTTACACGAAAATGAAAAACTCTATCATTTCACGATTGCTGTGCCCAAGACGACCTCCAGCTATCACATCACCCACAAGTCCTTCTCTGTTCACAAACAACAGGTCCAATGGGACACCTTCCCTAGTTGTCTCCCTCACCAGCTGTGTCAGGACATTATCTTGCACACACTCCAGGAACCTCCTAGACTGTTTCCTCCCTGCTGCATTGTATTTCCAGCAGACATCTGGCAAGTTGAAGTCCCCCACGAGAACAAGGGCTTGTGATCGTGACACTTCTCCCAGCTGCTTACAGAATATTTCATCTGCCTCCTCATCCTGGTTGGGTGGTCTGTAACAGACTCCCACCATGATATCTGCCTTGTTGGCCTTCCCCCTGATCCTTACCCATAGACACTCAACCCCCTCGTCACCGTCCTCGAGCTCTAGGCAGTCAAGACTCTCCCTAACATACAGGGCTATCTCACAACCTCTCCTTCCTTGTCTATCCCTTCTCAAGAGTTTGTAGCCATCCATTGCAGCACTCTGGTTGTGCGAGGCATCCCACCATGTTTCCATGATAGCAACTATATCATAGTTTTCCCCCTGCACAATGGCTTCCAGCTCCTCCTGTTTGTTGCCCATGCTGTGTGCATTGGTGTAGGTGCAATTCAGTTGGGCTATTGATCCCACCACCTTTTTTTGGGGACAAGCCCTAATTCCTATGTGACCATTCTCAGGCATTTCCATGGTTTCTAACACATCAACAACCCTTGTGTCTTTGTTGCCCCCTGGATCTCCATCCCCTACCTCCACTGAGATAGCAGACTGAAGGACCTCGCTAGCACACCGTTCCTCACACATTGGCATGCTGCCCCCAGGCTTCTCCCTAGTCAGGCTGGTTTTATCCCTTTCCTCCTTCTTTTTTTACAGATGGGTTTAAATTGATTACGAGTGGCAGAAAAGACAGAAAGTGGATAAAAAACAGTACACTAGTGATGTTCAGGAGCCTTCCTGAGCAATGTCTGCCTTACTTGGGCTGCCCTGCAACCATTGCATGGAAGGGAAGGACAGGTTGCAGACAAGAGGTAGAGTTTTGCTGTGGTGTCTGCTAAACCACTGCAAAAAGCTAAGCAGGCCCAAGGATGTAACATAACCTGAGGCCACAAGTCCCTTGTTCTCTGGCAATCAGAAGTATTTGCAGTTCATTTTTTTCACCTCATCTGCCTATTGTCCTCCTTTTCCCACTTTAAGTGCTCTGAGTTTTCAAAAGAATGGTTGGAAAATGCATGCAGCAAGGGTCTTTAGAGGTCACCTTCTGCCGCCACCTACTGAGAGCAGGGCCAAAACTGCCAAGAGACACTGGGCCCTGTGCAGTCAGCTTTGGGCTCTCATGCAAGACAGACATGTCAACAGTCATCCTCAGGAAAACTGTTCCCTGGTCAGATCACTTTCCCTGAACTCACAGGCCAGGCGCACAGGTCCTGTCTGAGCAAGGAGCCTGCCCTGTGCTGCACAGGACTGGTGTCACCCCAAGGCAGACCCTGTGGGCACCATGTCCCATCTGGGGCCCTGGACAGTAGAGAGGTCAACAAACCAGAGGGGCTGAGGGGAGGCCAGCCAGATGGCAGGACTAGAGCCCTTGCCCTGCGAGGAGGGGACGACTACTTTGCAGAGGTAACTGTCTTTGGTTTTCTTTTTCTCTCTCTTTTTTTTTGCCATGATTGGTTTTTTTGGAAGGCCATGAACGGCAGATGTCTCCCCAAAAATACACCCCTCCCACACACTTGGAAAGGGTCTGAAGAGGCAAAACGACAGCGTGGGTTGATGGCATTGCAGTTTCTTACAGACATGTGACCTGGGCTCAAAAACCAGCTCAACCCAACCCAACGATCATTGTACTTTCTCTCGGAGCTAGTGTTCATAGGATTCAGCTTAGAAGATGACACTTCCCTACCAAAGCCCTCCTGGTACCGTAACCATGGGGTTTTAGGAGGATGTGAGTGCACAGGGTATATGCAAAGAGGTAACATTTGAGCATGTGCCTCTTGTCCACATCTGCACCTTCCTAAGCTCATGTTTCTTATCTCTTCTCCTCTGGTGATATTTCTGCATTTCTTCTTTCACTCCACCTTTGTCCTGGAGTAGAGATGTTGTACAAAATGTTGGAAGTATCCTGCCACCCCTACACAAAGAAAACCTTTTGGCAGAAAAATTGCCCATGCGGTACTTCACAACCTACCTGTTGTCTGTGGGAACTGGAGAGGGAGGTGCTGATCTCTTCTCCCTGGGATCCGGTGAATGGTTGAAAGCTGCACCGAGGGATGTTCAGACTGGACATTAGGAAGCATTTCTTTACCAAGAGGGTGGTCAGACACTGGAACAGGCTCCCTAGAGAGGTGGTCGATGCCCCAAGCCTGTCAGTGTTCAAGAGGCATTTCGATAATGCCCTTAATACCACGCTTCAGGTCAGCCCTGAAGGGGTCAGGCAGTTGGACTGGATGATCATTGTAGGTTCCTTTCAATTGAAATCTATTCTATTCTATTCTATTCTATTCTGTTCTGTTCTGTTCTGTTCTGTTCTATTCTGTTCTATTCTAATTCATCACCAGACTGTTTGCATGGAGATGCTTGGGTCATTTGTCTTCCCCAGGCATCACAGTGTAGCAACCAAAAGAAAGACGAGTGTTTGTGTTTCATCTGAGCTCACCTTCTTCCTCCTGGAGAAAGGCAGGTTGACTATGGAGATGGTAAGTCTGCAAAACAAGCATGGCATGTCTGCTGTGATGGTAAGCAGAAGTCAATCAGACGATGACAAATTTGTTTCAGTGTGTCAGCAGTAGACCAAGACACAGCTGGGAGCGAGAGGCAACAAGCTGCAGAGGAGAAGGCTGTGAGTTTGCCTGGTTCCCTTCTTCTCTGGCTCTCACGTCATGTCCCTGTGCTTTTGCTTCCCCCTTTTATATTGCAGGCTGTGGGAGCATGAATCTCTTTTACAGCATGCCTCATAGCCCTCATACAGCAGGGGCTTGGCCAGACGTTTGAGGTGTTATTATAATACATGTGACCAAGGTGATTCCTGAATGCTGGTATTAGCGACACAACTGACTTCTTTTTGTGACCGTGACATTTTCCTCATAGTATCTCTGTTGGTATGAATGACAAGCTGATGGTGTAGTGAACTCAGGGGAACATGGTAGCTGATTATTTTGTAAAAAGTGTTGTGAAGCCTTTGGAAATAAGGATTAAATAAATCAGATCGAAAAAATTCCCTTCCTTGTTTGCCTAAGGTGAGCAATTTTGATGGATATGAGTAAAACATGTTTTTTCATATTATCAGTACAATAAAAGGTGGATTAGTGGGTTTGTTCTGGGCATATGTTGGGTTTTTTTGTAAAAAATTTCCCAAATAAGTTTCTCAGGCTGCTATTCAACTGCAAAGAAATACTTATAATCATCCTCATTATTATTATTATTACACTGCCAGCATTACCATCACAATTATCCGTCAAAACATCCAATAGCTCAATTGTAGAAGATCCCAAAGGACATGCCGGAAAGAAAAATCCAATTTCCAATTATCCTGTTGGAGCTAAAATCCTCCCATTATTAGCAGGCCTGTTCTACAACATCTGAGAGACTGAACCCGTGTGAGAGATGCTGTCAGATAAATGCTGGCGCAGCTCTTTGGGACTTCCAAATGGAAAAAGTGAAGATGGCAGGTGCAGAATGGCCAAACCAAACAGACCAAAACCAAATCTACACACTAGTATAACTGAAGGACACAGATGACTGGCTAATGCTGTAGCTAACTGCTAGGGACAAATAGTCTGTTCTTTGTTCAAGCTTCAAAGCTTCGTGCTCACGCAGCATGCATACCTACCAAGCAGAGACAATCTGAGCATGCTTACTCCACAGCCGAGCAGAATGTTCTTTGAAGACCTCTTTGCTTTCATACAGTGAGACATCAAGGAAAAGAGATACTTTTAAAAGCCATTGCTGCTGTGGGGATACCTCGAAGTATTTCTGGGCAGCAAACATGGAATTTGTGCAGAAGAACCTGGTTCTCACAACATTTCCTCACTGAGTTCCACATCAAGACTGTTCAAAGAGGCATCCAGAAGCCTCTTTGAGCCGTTAGATATTTGGAGAGTTTGTTCCTTTCTACATTTGGTAACATTTATAGCACTAGGAGAAGAGGACTGGCTTTTTTAATTCTACTTTATTATATTTCCTTATGACAAACCTGGGGATCTAATTCTGCTCTCGTCTGCTCTTTCTCACTCCTTCTAACACTGTTTTGTGATTGACTTCTTTTTGTGGTAAGAGACGTCTAACACAACTCTGGAGTGACTGCTATTGACTTCAGAGGGTTTTGCGTGGATTTACCTTCAAGTGCCATCAAAGTGTGTCTCCTAATCATTATTCTTGATGTGCAAACATTTCATGCCTTTGCTTTCTGCCTAAGGTGGCTCTTCACAGGAAGAAGCCGTACTCATATTAATGGAGAAATACACCAGTAAGGGGAGCATCATCTAATGTCAATGATTATTTAAAACTAAGTCTTAGCAATCCTCAGTACCGTTGCTGAGTTGTTTCGCTCAGCCACTGAATTACTCTCTATGTATTTATAGCTGATGAGTGCTAATTCTGATTGTCAGTAAGACCATAAACATGTTCCTTGAAGTGACTGAAATCTTCCAACGTCACCTGATTTCTCATTGTTAAGAACAGATTAAACTTCTCTTTCTGTACAGCTCAGTGGAGGAGCAGTCCTCCAGGGATGAGATGAAAACAAGAGTTTTAACACAGGCCCTAAATGAGGCAGATGCAGTGTCTTTCTCTCACATGCCTCCCCTTGACTTCCACGGTTGTCAAATCAAGTTCCAGAAAAGCAAAGTTACGGTGTGTGCATACTGAACATGCTACTGATCTTGATTGAGTAAGTGTGGTGAGACATGAGGGGAAGAGTGACTCATCTCAGCTGAGGAAGGAAATACTCCGGTTACCTGACAGTAGCAGTTCTCAAAAGGTTTATTATTTGTATTTAAAAATCCGTGTTACAAACCCCAGGGCAAGACCGTACATAAACATAAGGTGATTTTACTTTGCGATACTTCTAAGCAGATTGGTTTGACCCACTCATGCCTTCTCCCCCACCTACTGACAAGAGCCAGGACATACGTGGAAATGGTCTGTTCAGCACCACTGGTGTGCAACACAGAAATTTGAAGCAATTCGACTGCCTTGTGCCTCCACGGTTTGAGTTTCCTAGCATTACAGACTGTTTTGTTGGTGGGCTTACAGGGAAAGGAGTGGCATAGGGGGTGTGCTGTAGCCTTGTTGCCATCCTCCGGTTTCCAAGTCCTCTGCTGATGAGTCATCAGTGTTGTGGTTTTACCAGAGTGAAGAAACCAATCTTTATAGGAACACCACATGATTTCACTGCTGTTAACTGTGTGTTTGGTTACAAATACGGGCCATTGAACAGGACTTCCTAAACATTTTCATAGCCTGTGTCTCTCACCGTGAGACACTGTCCATGTTGGAGTGCAGTGACTGAGACGTGATACAGCCATCCCCTCAACAGTCTGCACTGTTCAGGTACATGTTTTGTAGCTGAATGCGTTTTGTTGGTGTGCTCCCACAGGAAGGATGTCACGACCTCCTACCAGCCATGGGTGACAGGGCATATTCAGTGATCAGCTGCATATCTGAGAGGTCTCCACATGATGGAGTATTCATTTTGTTTTCTTTAAGTTATATGAAGAAACATTGCAGAATTTTCCATTGAGGACCCTATGTACTCATTATATGACACTCTATGTAACCTGGGCTGTAATACGTATGCAAAACTTCTTTTGCTGCATTTGTTTTGGCACTTACTGGCTTCTGAGTGTTTAGCAGTGCCATATTGTTTATATTAGCAAACAACTTTATGCAAACTTGTTTCTGATAAGAAAAGGAAGGAGACGAAGGAGAGGAAAATTCAGCCAGTTAACACATGATCAGTTTGCAAGTGGATGAAGTGGATGCTAATTTGCTCTTCTAATTAATCATGAGTTAGTTCTGATTCAAAACCCATATAAGTGCGTTAGTGCAGCCAGAGTGATTACTCTCAGGTTTGCTAGTTTATGCTCATCACTGCAGCAGTGGCACTAACAGTTTTGCCTCAAAGGTGGCTGACTTGAGTGAGCGACTTGAGTGTGTTCATGCTGATCTGGCTGCAAGGTGCTGCTATGAAGGACTCCTGGCTCATCTGTTTCACAGAGACTGCCAGAAATAACTCCACAGCGACTTTGGAAGTGATGGAGCAGGTTGCAGACCTATATAAAATAATAGACAATCAATTTTATACATAGGGAGACTGAAGTAAGGGAAGCTGAAAAGACCTGCTCAGGTCAGAGAGGCACTGAGCATTGGACTGGGAACTTTTGGCCTCACATACATGGTAGTGCCTACAGTCAGGTCATAACAGGATGATATGCCCCAGCCATCAGTGTGAGGCACAGGACAATGAGGTTTTAGCCCCAGTTCCCCCTGACCCAGGTAAAGGGACTTCACCTTTATTTCCCCTCCCAGCCATCATCTGTTTTTTTGGGAAGCCTAAAAAGAACTGGACTCTCACAGTTCCTCTGTTGCAAAGATCAGTAGCAGGTGACTCTCTGGCCTGTGCCTGCTAGCACAGTTTCTGATCATCCCTAAATACAAGTGATGCAAACAATTTGAGTTTGACATCTATGTCTTTTCCAGTTCTGTTGCTACCTATAAAGAAATATTTGAAGTGTTTTGGAACTAATGAACCCTATGAAGTCTGCAGTCTTCTTGGATATGTGTGGACCAAACTTAACCATCTTGTAACTCAATTTGCTATCTCAAGGTTACCCTGTGAAATGCTCTCTATCTAGCTATTTATGCCTTCAGACTGTACATACAACTCAGTGAGGGTTTTTTCATGCTTTTTGTGCACTGGTAGCACAATGGGGTTTTTTTGTTTGATAACTTATTGCATTCAACTCAGTAAACATACTCCATAAAATGAAACCACATGGTAGATTCTTGAGCTGTCAGAAAAGACTACAGGCCTACTTTAATAACAGTGATTTCCCAGAACTTGGGATAGAGAGAAATAATAATTATTAACAAGAAATAAAATAGTGCACATCTCTACAAAGACAATAAAAATATGCTCCCTTTAACTACTGGATGGTTTTGTATGCAACAGAAATACTGACTCAAGGGAGCAATGTTGTGCGGCTTTGGAAAGACACTACTCGAGCACCCTGTCAGTCTATCACAGGCCCTGTGCTGTCTCACAGTACTTATCTGCCTCTTCCCCTGGGGAGGTGATGGAACAACTAATTCTGGAAACCATTTCCAGGCATGTGAAGGACAAGAAATCCATCAGCAGTATTCAGCATGGATTCAGCAAGGCTGGAGAAATGGACCAAGAAGACCCTCAAGCAGTTCAATATGGGAAAGTGCAGCGCCTTGCACCCGAGGAGGAACAACCTCAGGCACCAAGACATGCTGGGGCAGCCTGGCTAGAAAGGATCTCTGCAGAGAAGGCCTTGGGGGTTTAGTGGACATCAAGTTGAACACAATCCAGTAATATGCCCTTGCCATAAAGAAGGCCATCAGTGTCCTGGGCTGCATTAGGAGGCCTGTTGCCAGCTGGTTGAGGGAAGGGATCCTTCCCCTCTGCTCAGCTCTGGTGAGACCACACCTGGAATACTGTGTCCAATGCTGGGCTCCCCTGTAAAAGAGAGACATGGACATACTGCAGACTCCAACAAAGGGACACAGAGACGATTAAGGGAGCATCTCTCCTCTGAGGAAAGGCTGAGAGAGCTGGGACTGTTCAGCCTGGACAAGAGCAGACTCAGCAGGGGAACTGATGAATGTGTATAAATACCTGATGGGGGGAGTGCAAAGAAGATGGAACCTGGCTCTTTTCAATGGTGCCCAGTGACAAGACCAGAAGCAATGGGCACGAACTGAAACACGGGAGGTTCCCTCTGAACATCAGGAAACACTTTTTCACTGTGAGGGTGACCAAGCACTGGCACAGGTTGCCCAGAGGGTGGTAGAGTCTCCATCCTTGGAGATATTAAAAAGCCATGTGGACACGGTCCTGGGCAACTGGGTCAAGGTGTCACTGCTTGAGCAGGGGGGTTGGACCAGGTGACCTCCAGAGGTTCCTTCCCACAATAACCACTCTGCGATTCCATCAGGAGTCCAGATCCTATTACTGGTTTTGCAGCTCTTCTCCATAGTAAGTAATTTCTGTGCCTCAGTAAAGTGGAAATACTAGTATTTCCTTTGTCAACATCACGGCTGATAAGTAATATGTACATTATAGATAATTTAAAAGACTGACTGAACTAACCCCTGAAACCTAGATCCAGCAATTGACTTCAGCAAGTGCATAATCCGGAGTACTACAGCAGTCCAGAAGAAATCATGTGGGTAGTTAACATTCATCCTTCTTGAACTGAGGAAGCATTTAAAAACTGCAACTGTGCAATAGTAAAGAAAGCCCTTGCTTTAATTTTTATGTTGCATATTACAACTCTCTCACATAGATGCCTACCTTTCTGTCAACAAAAAAGGATTTCAGTCCACAAATTAATAAGCCCTATGAGGTTAGATCAGTGCTACCTGTGCCCTAGTACTCTATTTCCGCCAGTACCAGAAGGGGAAGATATTTAGGCAGAGCATGTGACCCTGCCCACTCTCTGCAGTCCATTACCCTTTAATTCCCCAGGACCCATAACTGTTGAATCGGGAAAGAAGCAGCACATACTTGCCAAGCCTTTCTGTATCTGTTTATAGACCTGTTGCCTGTGAATTTGCCTAATCCCTTTTTGGATCAGCTTCTACTCCCTGCCTTCACAGTCTCCTGGGGTAACAGCTGCCAGAAGACTGATACCCCCTGTGAAAAGTAGTATTTTCCCTTTATCTGTTTCAAATTGATCTCCAGGTGGTTTCATTGGGCTCCCTCTACTTCTCAAATTGCACTGAGTGGTGAAGAGGAGTTTGGCATTTACCTGATCCGCGGCCCTTTCCCCCCTTTCTTGAGCACGAGTACAAGAATACCTGAATGTGGCATTTATTTGACCTATCTTCCCTGCTCCATAGTTAAAATTAGTTGTACGTTTGCTCTTGTTAGAGAACAGCCCTGGTAATAAAACCTCTTCAATGTACACGCATGTAATGCACCACTCCAGACCAAATCCTGTACGGCCTCTTCTCCTGCAGGCTCTAGGACCAGTTGTCTTAGGCAGCACTCATTTATTGCACCCAGAGGTGTTCTCTCTGCACTTCACTCTTGAGAAGTCATTAACCCAGGAGTCGGAATCCCCCTATTGCTACCTGTCCAAAATTCACAGCTTTGAGAATCCTATTTACCACTTCTTGATCACTCTCTCCTTCCTGACCAAGAAGGTCAGGGGTACAACCTGAAAAAGACGTTTTTATTGTCAGTCTGTGATTTCCACCCACAGGTCCTGTGATGCTTTTCTTTTCCATAACACTCTGCTGCTGCTGCTGCTTTCAGAGACTTTCTCGCAGAGTGCCGTTCTGCCCCCTGAACACTTTATTGCATCATTCCTATGAAACTGGCAGCCAGGTAACATTGAATCCCGTAGATCCTCCATATCCCAGCTCTCTGAGATGCCCATTGTATCAGTGTGCTCCTTGAAGGCAACCATTTCAGCCCCCCTACCTTCTTTTTCAGGCTTCACGCATGGGCATGTCAGCACCTGTAAGTTTTGCCCGGACTCCAACACTTAATTTTGCACGTGCCAGTCAACCGACATTAGCAGTCTAATTGGCTTTCCTGATATATTGCAATTGTTCTTTTCCTTACCCTTCTGGTATTTCCCAAGGGGCACTGAACCCTGGCTGTATCCACTTTTTAGATCACGTCAGTCTGAACTGGCTGCTCTTCTGTGTCTGTGTGCTTTCCCCAGCTTCTACTTTAAATATTCCTCCAGGAGCCTTTGAATTTTCAGTGCCAGAAGCCTCACTTCCTCATGATCAAAGTGCAGCCTTCTCTTCTTGTTCAGGCTCCTCTTGTCCCAGAAGGCTTCCTAGCGCTTCACAGATGGACGTCCTTCCTCCCTACATCGCACTCGGCCACTAAGACTCGGGATTTCTGTGTATCCCCGGCTTCACACGCGGAATTGAGAGCATTTCACGGAATGCAAGGTCCTGATCCTCAGCCACCTGCCTGACAGCCAGAACTTGGCCTCTTCATTTTACCCGCATCAATGGTACAAGGACAGACCACAAGAAGAAGCTCAGCAAAAATAAGAACGTGCCCAGCAGCAGGCTGTACTTTAATTTCACAAGCCCAGTTACCCAGGTCCGGTAAGAGAATTTCCTGCCAGCGCCAGCTGCTTCTTGCTGTCCTTTGCGCTCGCTGCTGCCTCCAAGGTGCACTGTGCTGCCAGCTGTAGGATGGGTCTCATCTAGGAAATGCGGGCAGTCCGAGGAGGGAATAATTTTCAGAGGACTGCAGCAAGAGAAAGACGTATCGCTTAGAGGGCACCGAGGGCTTTGGCTCTGCTTGTTAACGCCTTGCCTTTGTGGAAGGGCTCAGATCAAACCCATTCTCTTTTCCTGGAAATACGGTGAGCTAGCAGCATGCTGCAAGTTCTCAGCCTTGTAAAAAGAAACGCTGAGGAGCAACGTAGCCACGCCGTCTGGCAAACACAGGCTGTAACAGGCTGAGTCAGAAAAGGATAGGATCTCTCTGTAATTAAGCCTGAATGCATTGTGCTCAACATTCTCCCTCTCTACTGTGCATCCCGAAGGAGAAGATGCTGCCCTACAAGACAGCTGGGGGGAAGGGAGCCGAGCGTCGGTCTCTGTTCAGCCGCTGTTTCCCTCCCTGCACTTGGCCGTATGACAAGCGCAAGACGTCAAAGGAAGATGATGCTGACTTCCATTAGTGAAAATGAAGCCCCTGAATAATTGTGTGGGTTCAGTTCTTAAATGCTGCATTTTTCTTCCTGCCTGCACGGTGGGTACGAGTGTGCCTTCTTCACATCCTTTACTTTATCCCAGTTAGACTGCAGGTTCTTCAAGGCTGGATTTCTTTTTCTTCTCTATTGTGGTGGGCTGACCTTGGCTGGATGCCAAGTGCCCACCAAAGCCGCTCTATCACTCCCCTCCTCAATGGCACAGGGGAGAGAAAATACAAGGAAAGGCTTGTGGGTCGAGCTAAGGACAGGGAGATCACTCACGAATTACCGTCACGGGCAAAACAGACTCAACGTGGGGAAATTAGTTTAATTTATCACCAGTCAAATCAGAGTAGGATAATGAGAAATAACAACTAAATCTTAAAACCCCTTCCCCCCACCCCTCCCTTCTTCCTGGGCTCAACTTCACCCCCGATTTCTCTCCCTCCTCCCCAAGCGACGCAGGGGGACGGGGAATGGGGGTTGGGGTCAGTTCATCACACGCTGTCTCTGCCGCTCCTTCCTCCTCACACTCTTCCCCTGCCCCAGCGTGGGGTCCCTCCCATGGGAGACAGTCCTCCGTGGACTTCTCCAACATGATTCCTTCCCATGGGCTGCAGTTCTTCATGAACTGCTCCAGCGTGGGTCCCTCCCACGGGGCGCAGTCCCTCAGGAACAGACGGCTCCAGCGTGGGTCCCCCGTGGGGTCACAAGTCCTTCCAGCAAACCTGCTCCAGCCTGGGCTCCTCTCTCCATGGGCCCACAGGTCCTGCCAGGAGCCTGCTCTCCAGCATGGGCTTCCCACGGTGTCGCAGCCTCCTTTGGGCATCCCCCTGCCCTGGCGTGGGGTCCTCCCCGGGCTGCAGGTGGAGATCTGCTCCACCATGGACCTCCATGGGTGCAGGGGGACAGCCGGCCTCACCATGGGCTGCACCACGGGCTGCAGGGGAATCTCTGCTCCAGCGCCTGGAGCACCTCCTGCCCTCCTTCTCCTCTGACCTTGGTGTCTGCAGAGTTGTTGCTCTCACATCTTCTCACTCTCCGGCTGCAGTTGCTCTGTTTTTTTTCCCCTTCTAAACTACGTTATCCCAGAGGCATTACCATCATTGCTGATGGGCTCGGCCTTGGCCAGCAGCAGGTCCATCTCTATCGCACACAGTAATTTCTCACAGAAGCCACCCGTGTAGCCCCTCTGCTACCAAAACCTTGCCTCACAAACCCAGTACCTCTATGCATACAGACATAAAAGTGCAAAGCAACAATCTCTCAACAGAAGTCTTACAGGCCAGCACAGGGCAGGCAAAAGTGAGGGCACCGTCGTTTGGAAACACTCAAGCCAAGTTCAACATATACACCAGTTCTGAGGGGGAAGGGCAAGGGACCACAAGTGGAGCCTGACGTCAGACGTACATAAAAACTGTGGCATCCCGCCTTTACTCAGAGTGCCCGCTAGAGCACAGTCAGCATTATTTCTTGCTTTAGAAAATATAAAGACGTCCTCCAGGCTCGGGAGTTTGCTATTACCCTGTGTTATCTCAAAAATCAAGTTGCATAAGCCATTTAGTAACAATTTTCTGTTCTTGCAAGTTTCTTGATGTTGGCAGAAAAGTCAGTAGATCACTCTTTGCAACCAATTGCTGTATTCTATTAATAATATTAGAGGCCAAAGATTTGGGGTTTCTTTTGTACCTAAAAAGCAGTTTCCTGAAAAGAATAGGTGAAGGAAAATCCTGACAGCCTCTCACCAGCCAAGACAGGAGATACAAATGATCCTGAAAATAAACCTTCCAAATCAGTTTCCCAACATGTTCCCCTCCCTCCACTGCCCACGGTTTTTGAGGAGCTGGAATTAATCAGCAGCCGCCTGCTCTGTCCTAGAGCATCCCTGGGGTGCGGCACTGTCCTCAGACAGGTTTTCCACTGCCATCTGCTGTCCTTTACATGGTGTTTTAGCTTCTGCGACGATGGCTCAAGGCTTCCGCTCAACGCTGTCAAACAGTTTGGAGCCATCGTCAGTCACCACTGCCTCTGGGTTGCCCGATGCTCCACGTCCCCACAGGCGCCAGGCGAAGCACTGGGAAGCCATCTGCTGCATCTCCCCTCTCCTCCTCCCCTGGCCTCTGTGAGCCTTCACTCCCACTTCCGAGTGATTTAACCCCACCTTCTCTGGGACAGGGCCGTCAGGACACATGAGACGGAGGATTCCCTATCGTCTCCCCGCTCAGCAGAAAGCGATGACTTAAGGGACAGGGGGCAATGGAGACAAGTTCCTGCCCGGCACAGCAGGCGCATCTCCTCCGTGACCACCCACCTTCCCGGGTGCCCCTGCATAATAGCTACGAGGCTCTGCAAGCACAACTGAGCAATGACGAGGACGATGGTTCATCCAGCTGGGAGGTGTCGCCAAGGTTAAGTCAGCCTCTGCCCTGCGCCAAAAGTGCTTCCATAAAGAAAAAAAGACGGGTCATTGTCATAGGAGGCTCTCTCCTGAGGGGAACAGAAGGCCCAGTATCCTGACCTGCTCCACTTCTTAGGGAAGTCTGCTGCCGTCCTGGGGCCCAGGTTAAAGATGTGAAGAGAAAGCTTCCTACCCTGGGACAGCCCTCAGATTATTATCCATTATTGATTTTTCAGGTAGGCAGCAACGAAGTTGCAGTAGGAAGTTCAGGGCAATCAAGAGAGACTTGAGGGCCTTGGGCTGACTGGTTAAGGGATCAGGAGCACGAGCTGTGTTCTCCTCTGTCCTTCCAGCGGCAGGGAATGATGAGGGCAGAAACAGGAAGACCCAGCAGATCAACACCTGGCTCCGAGCCTGGTGTCACTGGCAGGATTTGGGGGTTTTTGAGAATGGGTCGGTTTACACAATACCAGGCCTGCTGGGGACAGACGGGGTGCACCTGTCTCAGAGGGGGTAAAGGATCTTTGTGCAGGAATTAGCAGGGCTCATTGGAAGAGTTTTAAACTAGATTTGAAGGGGAAAGGGATAAAACCAGGCTGACTAGAGACAAGCCTGCAGGTGGCATGCCAATGTGTGAGGGATGGTGAGCTAGCGAGGTCCTTTGGTCTGCTGTCTCAGTGGAGGTGGGGGAGGGAGATCCAGGGGGCAACAAAGACACAAGGGTTGTTGATGTGTTAGTAAGCACAGAAGAGCCTGAGAATGGCCACATAGGAATTAGGGCTTCTCCCCTGAAAAATGTGGTGGGATCAATAGCCTGACCCAAGTGCATCTACACCAGTGCAGCATGGGCAACAAACAGGAGGAGCTGGAAGCTGTTGGGCAGGGAGAGAACTATGATATAGTTGCCATCACGGAAACATGGTGGGATGCCTCGCACAACCAGAGTGCTGCAATGGATGGCTACAAACTCTTGAGAAGGGATAGGCAAGGAAGGAGAGGCGGTGGGGTGGCCCTCTATGTTAGGGAGTGTTTTGACTGTTTAGAGCTTAATAATGGTGACGAGAGGGTTGAGTGTCTATGGGTAAGAATCAGGGGGAAGGCCAACAATGGCCATCATGGTGGGAGTCTGTTACAGACCACCCAACCAGGATGAGGAGGCAGATGAAATATTCTGTAAGCAGCTGGGAGAAGTGTCACGATCACAAGCCCTTATTCTCGTGGGGGACTTCAACTTGCCAGATGTCTGCTGGAAATACAATGCAGCAGGGAGGAAACAGTCTAGGAGGTTCCTGGAGTGTGTGCAAGATAATGTCCTGACACAGCTGGTGAGGGAGCCAACTAGGGGAAGCGTCCCATTGGACCTATTGTTTGTGAACAGAGAAGGACTTGTGGGTGATGTGACAGCTGGAGGTCGTCTTGGGCACAGCAATCGTGAAATGATAGAGTTTTTCATTTTCGTGTAAGTAGGGAAGGTGGTTAGCAGAACTGCTACCTTGGACTTCTGGAGAGCAGACTTTGGCCTGTTTAGGGGCCTTCCCCCTTGGGAGGCAGTCCTGGAGGGCAAAGGAGTCCAGGAAGGCTGGACCTTCTTCAAGAAGGAAACGTTAAAGACGCAGGAGCAGGCCATGCCCATGTGGTGAATGACGAGCCAGCGGGGAAGAACTCAGGAAAGAAAGGAGAGTTTATGACCTTTGGACGAAGGGGCAGGCCACTCAGGAGGACTACAAGGATGTCGTGAGGTTATGCAGGGAGAAAATTAGAAGGGCCAAAGCCCAACTAGAAATTAATCTGGCTACTGTCGTAAAAGACAATAAAAAATGTTTCTATGAATACACCAGCAAGAAAAGGAGGGCTAAGAAGAATCTCCCTCCTTTACTGGATGCAGGGGGAACATAGTGACAGAGGATGAAGAAAAGGCTGAGGTACTCAATGCTGACTTTGCCTCTGTATTTAATAGTAGGACCAGTTGTTCTCAGGGTACCCAGCCTACTGAGCTGGAAGACAGGGACAGGGAGCAGAATGAAGCCCCCGTAATCCAAGGGGAAATGGTCAGTGATCTGCTACACCCCTTAGATACACACAAGTCTGTGGGGCTGGATAGGATCCACCCAAGGGTATTGAGGGAGCTGGCAGAAGTGCTCACCAAGCCACTTTCCATCATATATCAGCAGTCCTGGCTCACCGGGGAGGTCCCAGCTGACTGGAAGTTAGCAAATGTGACACCCATCTACAAGAAGGATGTCAAGGACAATCTGGGAAACTACAGGCCTGTCAGTCTGACCTCTGTGCCAGGGAAGTTCATGGAGCAGATCATCTTGAGTGCCATCACATGGTGTGTACAGGACAACCAGGCGATCAAGCCCAGTCAGCATGGGTTTATGAAAGGCAGGTCCTGCCTGACCAACCTGGTCTCCTTCTATGACAAGGTGACCCGCTTAGTGGATGAGGGAAAGGCTGTGGATGTTGTCTACCTAGACTTTAGGAAAGCCTTTGACACCATTTCCCACAGCACGGAGAAGCTGGCTGCTAATGGCTTGGATGGATGTACTCTTCACTGGCTGGATGGCTGGGCCCAAAGAGTTGTGGTGAATGGAGTTAAATCCAGTTGGTGGCCAGTCACAAGTGGTGTTCCCCAGGGCTCAGTATTGGGGCCAGTTCTGTTCAATACCTTTAGCAACGATCGGGATGAGGGGATCAAGTGCACCCTCAGTCAGTTTGCAGATGACACCAAGTTGGGTGGGAGTGTTGATCTGCTGGAGGGTAGGCAGGTGCTACAGAGGGATCTGGACAGGCTGGATTGATGGACTGAGGCCAATGGCATGAGATTCAACAAGGCCAAGTGCCGGGTCCTGCACTTGAGTCACAACCACCCCAGACAACACTACAGGCTTGGGGGGGAGTGGCTGGAAAGCTGCCTGGCGGAAAAGGACCTGGGGGGGGGTTGGTCGACAGCCGGCTGAATATGAGCCAGCAGTGTGCCCAGGTGGCCAAGAAAGCCAATGGCATCCTGGCTTATATCAGAAATAGCGTGGCCAGCAGGAGTAGGGAAGGGATCGTCCCCCTGTACTCGGCACTGGTGGGGCTGCACCTCAATTACTGTGTTCAGTTTTGGGCCCTCACTACCAGAAAGACATTGAGGTGCTGCAGCATGTCCAGAGATGGGCAACGAAGCTGGTGAAGGGTCTAGAGCACAAGTCCTGTGAGGAGCGGCTGAGGGAACTGGGGTTGTTTAGCCTGGAGAAAAGGAGGCTCCAGGGAGACCTTACTGCTCTCTACAACTACCTGAAAGGAGGTTGTAGCGAGGTGGGTATCAGTCTCTTTTCCCAGGTAACAGGTGATAGGACGAGAGGAAATGGCCTCAAGGTGCTCTAGGGGAGGTTTACATTGGATATTTGGAAAAAAATTCTTCACTGAAAGGGTTGTCAAGCACTGGACCAGGCTGCCCAGGGAAGTGGTGGAGGCACCATCCCTGGAGGTATTTAGAAGACGTGATGTTAGGGACATGGTTTAGCAGTGGCCTTGGCAGTGCTAGGTTAATGGTTGGACTTGATGACCTTAAAGGTCTTTTCCAACCTGAATGATTCTATACCAGCCATGCAGGCCTGGGTGTGCTGAAAGCATAAACAAGTTTGAAGGTTTAGGGTTTGCAAGTGGGGTAGGAGGGTTGCAACACTGTCCTGGGATCTGGAAGTTAAGGTGGGTGGAGTTGAGACTGCCTTGCTCCATAGCTTGACTCAGGTATTGCCTTGGAGTCCCTTCCACAGGCTCAGGGAGGGGCTTGAGACAGAAGGATTTGCCCTCCTCTGGTCCACTGCCTTGTCTGTAAAATGGGAAAGAGTCTTTCTGGCTTCAAAACCACGTCAAAGGAGCTACTGTTTGCCATGTGGAAATTAAATACCTGTTCAAATGCACCTGTTTCCTTTTCCCATCTGAGACCACCACCTGGGTGCCCAAGTCTGGGTGTTTAATATCACTGTGTCAACCTGCAGACTTGCGACATCGTCTGAAAATGATCCTTCATCTAGAACATCTTCTTGGTGCATCTTGAGATCCAGGGCTTGTCTCGGCATTGCCCCTACTACTGGGGGAGTTGGAGACAAGGAACAGCACCTGCTATAGAGCTTCCTTGATTTAATCGGGAAACAATTGTTGAGCCCCAAAACTCCCCTCAAAACAAGCACAGAACAGCAAATCTAAGTGCAGAGCTGTGTAGGCTCTGCTATTTCCAGCACAGTGCCCAACAGTCACCTGAGGGCACGAGTTTTGGTGGCGTGATGTCTCTGATTCTTGTTTCCACTTGATCTGCCTTCACTGACCTTCGTTTCGATCTGCTAAGGTTTTTCCTGTTGGCTGCTGCCTGGGGAACATTCATGGAGACTCGGGAGCTTGCATTTTATGGCAGGCCATTCATTTGCTACGGAGTGCTGAAGGCACGCTCTGTAGGGGCTGGAGGATGCTCTTTGAGCCCTTCTGGAATAAATGCTCCTTTCATGGTTGATGCTTTTGCAGGAGATGAGATTTAGTGATCCAGGTAATCCCTGGTTTTGTCTTGCCACATTCCTAGGCGGTGAGTGGAATTGGATGGCTCTGTGTGCCATGAAAAGCGTAGATCCCCTTGAGGGATGAGGGCCCGAAGAGGAGGAGGCACATCCAGATGACCCAAGTACCAGGCTAGCCCCAGTCTCCGGGGCTTTTTGTTATGACTTCAGAACTACTTTTAGCCTAAGCTTATTGGGAATTTGGGCTATATCAGTATGCGCCATAGGTATCACAAGGACAGAGGGGTTTTATCATTATCATTATTGCTACTTGAATATGGCAGAACCTTTTCTGGGCTTTCTGCATCTAAACATCCCGAGTCAGTCAGAGTGTCAAGTGACAGTTTGTATTCAGCAAGCAAGAATCTCCTTACTGCAATTCGGTGCTTGTTTTGTCCGTAAAAGGAAATGACAGGAAGAAATATAGTCCCTGCGGTGATTCCAGGCTCTTGAAATTCTCACGTTACAGCAAGACCTCCAGATTTCAGCATTTCTGAATACTTTCCAACGCAGAACCTGCCTCCTGCCCCCCGTGGGCATTGGTTTTCATCATGTATTAGCAAACAAGGTGTGTTACCAATGCGTTTAGTAACACTCCCTGCTCTGGATCCGTCACTCCCACCTGAATGAAACAATATACTTCTTTGTTCACTGTCTTGCCCAAGCACGCGCATCAGGAAAATCCCTGCTTCCAGCCAAGTGCTCAGAAGCAATCCTACTTTATAGCAGCCCTGCATGCACACAAGGTCATGAGAAAACGTTATGGAAAGGAAACAGATCTCCCAGGCCCAACCCGACAGGGTGTTACGGACTTCCCGGACACCCACAAGTGTTTTCCTCTTCCGTTGACTGCAGTGGATGTAGGACCTTCGGCTGCCTACAGACTCAACTTTCAGCTCTTGGGGTTTTACAGTAGAACCAAGGGCAGGTTTCGGATTTTGATTATTCTTCCGTGTGAGTACAGTAATCTGCAAGAAGGTGTTTTCCAAAAGGAAATTCTGGCAAGATAAAACTTCGTTTTGATATATTGTTTCAGGCACCTTGTCATGTGTCCTGTTCCAGTGTCTTGTAAATAAGAACAGTCTATAACGGAAACTAAATTGCAATGTTTTGACTGACACATCACATACTTTCACTAAAACCATTATTTTCCAGTGCTTTTCAAATATCATGGCTGTATTTTGAAATGCAAGCGGATTTCTTCCTAAGGTGGAATTTGCAAGAGGGTGGAAGTTCCCCTTGCTGTTCAACTCCACTTAATGAGGTGTAACCCGCTAAGGCCTTGGCCCAGGGATTTGTAAAAGGGATGAAATACAGCCCCATTTGCTGCCCTGTGAATTTTCAGATTTTTGAGGCTGTTGTTCTAGAGAAGAGCAAGTGTGGTGTGGTACTAAGCGAGGCCTTTAATGTCTTAAGTGTCCTCGACTGTGAGTGAAAGGGGCGTGCAGAATCGGTGAGCAGCTGACCATCTTATGCCAGTTCAAGACGAGCGATGACACTGAGAGCTGCAGAGTCATTCTGGGCTGTATCAGTGGGATTAAAGGCCGGCCTGATGTGAGGCAGAGTATTTCACAGGTGACAGCACCGCCTGGTTGTTACCATACTCCATTCTTCACTTTTCTGTTCCGTAACAGCCTGCTGTTCTTCCAACCTCCATCCACCCTTTGACAAATCTTTCTTCTAATGTCCCTTGGGCCAATTTTCATTGAATTCCTCATTACGAGTGTGCCAATATGCATTAGAGAGAGTGGATTCTGGTGTGAATTACAGCTGCTATTTGCAGATTGCACTGCAGACCCATGCTGGGGGCAGCAGCCACCAAACGCCACCCGAGCCCCGGGAGAGGGAGCACCTCTTGTCCATGGGGAGCAAGCTGGGCACCCCTCAGGCTGCCCAAACTCAGCACACGGGCTCCTCTCCCACTCTGTCCCCTGTCTTCTCTTCCTTCCTTCCTTCCTTCCTTCCTTCCTTCCTTCCTTCCTTCCTTCCTTCCTCCCTCCCTCCCTCCCTCCCTCCCTCCCTTCCCTTTCTTCCCCTCACTTTTCCTCCTTCTCTTCCCCTCTCTCTTCTGCCTCTCTTTCCCCCTTCTTTCTGTCCCTATTGAGACACTTCCCAGTGGTATTGTGTTCTCCAAACACCACAGCAAAAGGCAGGAAAATTTCTTCACCGAAAGCGTTGTCAAGCACTGGAACAGGCTGCCCAGGGAAGTGGTTGAGTCACCACCCCTGGAGGTATTTAAAAGAGGTGTAGATGTGGCGCTTAGGGACATGGTGTAGAGGTGGACCTGGCAGTGCTAGGTTTACGGTTGGACTCCATAGCCTTAAAGGTCTTTTCCAACCTAAATGATTCTATGATTCTATGGTTCTAAGCTCTCTACAAATTGAATTTCCAAATTTGTGAAGAATCAGGTAGGAAAGGGAAAGGCACAGTTGCTCATGTTACAGAGACGTAAACCTGACAGAGGCGAACAGTAGAACCAAGTATTACAGGGCTCTGTAGACAATGTACCTCGTGGAAATGCAAATCTTAGACAAGCGCGTCCCATCCTGCTTGTAAAGAAGAGGTGCCCGGACAGGACAACCCAGGGTCAGCCAGGCCGATTGCCAGTGGCACAAGAGAGCCTCATCTCCAGGGATGCTCAGATAAGTCCTTGATCCAAGGAGATGTATGATTGGGGTTTTTTAACCTTTTCCTGCCCTAAGGAGCCAGCACCCTTCTAGGGATTCCTCAAAGATCCTGTCCTTAAGAATGCCAACAATCCGGGCACAGAGAAGGGCCAGGTGACAGTTTCGGTGCCCTGCTGCAGAACCCATATGCACCTTGAAAGCGGCAGCAGCGCTCGGCACTGAAGGGGGTCAGTGCGGGGAAAGAGATGAGAAAACGTTCAGATTGACCCCCTCGCCGGGGAACCAGAGACACCGGGCACATTCACCAAAGCAGCAGGAACTTTGCTTTGCAAGTTTCAGCTCGTACTGAATACGAACTAAACTCCCTACGCAGCCGCCACTGATTGAGATTAGGTATTTGAGGCTGAAGAAGGTGGGGTTGTTCAAACTCCTGTGATGTGCCCAGGGATTTCTCCCTAGGAGATATCCCTGAGGAGATGGTAAAGGAGAGGCAGGGAAACTCTCCGCTTGCTTAAACCCCCCCTTCTCTCCCACCCAGGTCTCAAGCTGTAGCTCACTTGATCACTTCCCACTAATTGTACTCCCACAACCCACGGAGGCAGAGAGTACCCCGCCGCGAGCCCGGCTGGAGTGATTTAGAGCTCCCTGCAGACCGCAGGCAAAGCGGCTTTGGGAGTAGAGGGAGAAGAAGAACAGATAGGCCTGCCCTTCCTCGGGTGGCCCAGTCAGTGGCTCACACCAGCACAGGGCAATGATTGCGGCTTGGTGACAGCATACGTCTGCTCCACAGTTTGGATGGGTTTGCCCCAAATTTTGCTTCTGCACCTATTTTCTTTTTCTGTCCCTTCTCAACATTATTTTGGAATGGGATGACAGCAATGGAAGGCTTTAATGAAGTCACTGAGCTAATGACTACACCATTAAAATGCTGGTGTATCTGAAGATACAGCCAATACTGGGAAAGTTAAAGAACTTCCAATAGGATTTCTTTTTCTTTTTAAACACTCCAGATAAATTTAGGATTTGTAGAATTCAGACACCTTTTTATTTCTGCAAACAGTTCTGTAGCTTGAACGATCAGGAAGGGGCTTTCATTTGGTCAGAAATGAAGTTGTAAATGACAGAAGCTTGCTAGCACCGTACCCTTCAAATCCTTAAGTCTTCATGGGGTTAGGACAATTCAACAAAATGATGTAAGACCGAGGAGAAGACAAGTATAGCTGCACACCCAGAATCGTGGGGACCATTTGTAAATCTGCAGATTTACGTTATTCAGGTACCTCCATACTGTACTTTTGAGTATGTCCTTGGCATGTTAGACATATTTGCAGGATGGAGTCCTTGTAAACATGCAGAAGAAACAACAGTTGATAAAACAAACTGGAGGGAGAACTTGTTCCTGGGTTTGATATTCCCCTACCACTAGATAGCAGCAAGGGGATTCATTTTACTGGGCAAGCAATGCAGAAAAATTGCGCGGCCCTAATAACAGAACCAAAGTGCTGTTATGCCCATCACCCCCAATCCAGTGGGTCTGTAGAGAGGAAAAACTGAGTCTAAGACCAAACTGGCAAAAACATTGGGCACAGACTGGCCTAAAATGTCTAGATGCGTTTGCCCGTCGCATTGATGTAGACAAGAAGCATCGGGCAGACCCGTGTGGCCGGCTTACACAGCTCCCTTTACTCTCATGGTTTTGAACTTAAAACTAACAGACAATGTTCTTTTAAAATAAAAAAGAAGTGCTTGGACTAATGACTAGAAAGGATTATAAAAGCCAGAGGTGAGAACGGATGATGGGACAGCACGGCCCACGTGGTCATCGATCCTGGGCACCCCAGAGTCGTGAGCACAGCGTCTGCGGCCCTTCTACCGTCCTCTGCAGAGACAGCAACGGCAACCCCTTCCTGCCTATATGGGATGAGGCTCCATTGCTGGTGCTTTTTAGGACCCCCAGTGCAAGAGTGGGCCAGGACCACTGGCTAGCAGAAGCACGGCAAACTTGGTAAGCGGAGACGGACCTGGCAGTGTGGGCGAGTGCCGGCGGGAGTGGATGGGGCTGGAGCAAAACGCCCCTTTACGCTTCTCCCTGCCGGCGGGGGCACGACCCAGCAGGGTGGCAGACTCTCACCCAGGGCTGGCCGCTGAGCACCCAGGTCCTCCTGCAAATCCCGGCATTGCACAGGGAGAGGCGGGAGCTGGGGGAAGCATTGTCCAGCCGCGGGCAGTCCACGCTGACCGGTCCCACCATGCTCCCCCTCACAGGAGACCTCTGCAAGGCATCAGGAGGGGGGACGAGGCACACAGTCACGGGCGTCTGTTGCAGGTGACCAAGCTAGAGCAACATGGAAATGTAGAAGACAGAAACAAGAAACACTATTTTCTTTTTTCTCCTGACGTCGTGCACCTGCAGAGGCGGAAGGCCTGCTGTGACATCACCGAGTGATGGAGGCTGACACCACCGCGCGGTGGACTGTGAAGTCAGCGAGCAACGGACTGTGACCTCACGCTCCTGCCTGCTCATCTTTGGTCACCAGCAGAGCCTGGCCCAGCCTGGCTCGTGCCTGGACTCGTGCCGAGCGTGCCTGCGAGGTCTGGAGGTCCGAGCGAGGCTTCTCCTGGTGCTGGGTGGTGCTTTGGGGGCTGCTGTCGGCAGCTCTCGGTGCCCGTCCCGGAGCCATCCCCTGTGTTTCCCCGGCCCTGCCTGGTTCAGGCAGCCGGGCACCGCGGGCGCGCTTGCGGCAGCGGAGGTGAGCTGTGCGGGGATACGTCCCCCTGGGGAGGCCGTGGGGTGGGTGATGGGGCTCGTGGAGCTGGGAGGGTGTCCTTCTCGAGAAGCCTGGGCATTTCTTCCTCCCCTTCCCTCCCTGGGACAGCAAGGCACCACGGCCTCTCTCCATTTTGCAGCGCGCGACACCCTTTGGCAGTGCCAGCGAGGGGGAGCAACTCCTCATCCTCAGCTCTCCCCAACTGCCGCGGAGCACAATCATGGCCACGGAGACAGAGTGGAGCTGCCCCATCTGCCGCGATGCTGGGAAGAGCGTCGCCTTCGTGCAGCCGTGCCAACACCAGTTCTGCCTGGGCTGCATCCTGCGGTGGGCCAAAACCACCCCAAATTGCCCACTCTGCAGAGCACAGATGGAGAAGGTCAAGTTTTCTGTGCGGGGAGACGACGACTACCTGGAGCATGTCATCACGCCCCCCGCACAGCCTTCCGTCGCCAGCAGCCAGGCAGGCAGAGCTCCCGGACGCCTGGCCAACAGCAGCCCCCATCGCCCCGCGGCATCCCCTCCGTCCTCTCCGCAGGGGATGCCGTTCCTGGAAGAGCAGGGGGCTGCGGGGACACAGGCCAGGGCTGCCGTGGGTGGCCTCCTGCCCGAGGTCTGGGCAGCACTTTTCCAGCGACACCAGCATCTCCTCTACCCCGTGCTGCCCTGGCTGCGCCGGGAGCTGGAGGCGATATATGAAGAACATTGGTGGCTGGTAATGGCAGCGGAAAATCTCGTCCTGCACGCCCTGTGCTGCTACGGGCTGGACGAGGAGGCCGTGATCCAGCGGATGCAGCCTGGCCTCGAGGAATACACAGCACCGCTGATCCATGGCCTCGTCAACGTCATTGTGCACCAGTGCAGCGAGGAGGCCTGGAGGCTGCTGCACATCTCTGCTGCCGGGGAGGAGGAGGACAGCCCTTCGGCCAGCCCCAGCCCCAGCACCTCCCGGGAGGGGACTCCTGCCCTGGACCTGGCCTCCTCCAGCAGCCCGGCAAGCTCGGACGGGGAGGAAGAGGAGGCCACCACGTTGGAGGCCGCCCTCCGTGGGGGTCCTGGCCGCCCGCCATCTGCGCCCGTCCCTGCCGAGCAGGAGCAGCGCCAGGAGGAGCTGGGGGAGGCAGCGGTGGCAGGTCCCTCTGCCCAGGGCTGCAGCCGCAGCCCCTCCACTCCCGGCCAGGGCAGGGACCGCTCACCCGGGGGACCCCGGCGCCCCCCAAAGCGGAGGGCCCCCGGACCCCAGGACTCCCCCCAGCCCTGCAAGAGGCCGCCCCGCCGGCGGCACTAGCAGGGCTCCAGTGACCCTTGATTCAAGAAAAAGGAAATAAATTCCTATTTCCCTGATGCAGTCTCTGGCTGCTGCTTTCTCCCCCGTCTCCTGGTGCCTCTCCCTGCCCCCCGTGCTCCACCTTGGGTGGCACCAGCCTGCTGGGGGGCATGGCCTTGGGCCCTTGGGGCACCAGGGCCATGCTGGCAGCGCCTCCTCCCGCAGGAAATCCTGCTGCAGCCGCACACCCGCAGCACAGCAGATGCCGAGGGCAGAATGGGCAGTAGGGGAAGCTGGTTTTGTCACAGGTCTGATGGGGACCCAACTGGGCATCAACCCCGGTGTCGGCTGGCAGCCCCCGGTGCCCCCATCTGGTCCCAGTGCCATGAGGGACATCCCGAGCTCTGCCCATCCAGAAGGAGCGTCCTCGGAGCCCTGGTCCCTGCTGTGGGGTGTCGGCGTGGGACAGCGAGGAGGGGTCTGCCCACCCCGGGTGGGCTGAGGGGCCTGGCAGGGGCTTCCTCCCCCAGCCGCGGGCGGCGGGCTGCAGGCCTACGGCTGGAGCACTCCCACCGCTGGCCAGGGGGGTGTGCAGACGGGGGGGCTGATGAAGCTCTTCTCCGGGGGACAGCTCACCAGCGTGAAGCAGTGCTAAAGTGACGCCCAGGTTCTTCTGGGGAAAAGGTTCTTGTGTCTCATTTTGCAAGCTGAGCTTCCTGTCCCCTTTCAAACCCATTCAGTCTGATCCTTTGTCAACATCTCTTCATTTCTGTGATGGGAATCCATCAGTCCTTTCAAAGCACCTTTGCTTCAAAGAGAAAAGGTCTGCCTTGCGGCTCATTGTTGCACTGCAGTCCTTTGGAAATCACTTGCCTCTGTCCTCACCCACCCACTGTCAGAAAACCGCAGATGACAGACAGAAGCTTTGCCAGCTGTGAAGGTGGCGCGAAGAGAAGACAGTTACGGGCCAAATAATGAGAATTATTGCTGTGTTGGCAGATCTGGTACCAGGCGGGTGCAAAAAAGGACCCTAAGAGATCTGCAAAACGCTCAGCTGACCTTCAGGGAGGGGAAGGTGCCAAGAAAGGAAGAGGTAGAAACATCAAAGGAAGGAAAGGACTATGTAGAGAAGTTGAAAATAGCATAAAACAGAGCAAATGGGTAAAATAACAGTCCCCAGCAGCAATCTCAGAACAGCAGTTTCCCCAGTAGCAATCTCGGAACCGCAAGTTCCAGAGAGAGTGAGCGAGGGAAGGAAGAACAAACAAAGAAAAGCCCGAACGAACAGCATCTGGCCCACCGGCCGACCCCCACTTATGTACTGGGCATGACATCTATGGTCACATACTTTCTTTGGCCAGTTTGAGCCAACTGTACTGGCTCTACCCCTCCCAGCTTTTGCACCTGCACATTAGCAAAACCTGGAAAGCTGAAAGAAGTCCTTGATCTCTTAGCAGCAACTAATACCATCCATGTATTATCAACATTCTTCACATGCCAAATCCCATACTAAATCCAAAACACAGTAGCTACTGGGAAGAAAATTAACTTCATCCCGGCTGAAACCAGGACATGTCTGAAACTGGTGACAAGTTTAAAACAGGTGACTGTAATGGCAGAAGCATACATAAACATTATTTTACCAGCTAATCTCAAAGGCAGCAATGGCACAGATAGAGACTTAAAATGCACTGCAGGGCCTGCACTGCTACAGAGTTCTCTACCTGCAGAGCTCCTACAAAGCAAGGTCTATATATTTTTTAAGGGTTTTTTTAAGTGTTATGCACTACAGTACCGTGCTCAAAAGTAGGATAATAAGTTACTGATATACTTTAAGAAGTCTAAAAGTTAGTTAATTTGGGAAATTCAGCAAAATGCCTTTCATTAGAATATATCAGGAAAAGAAACTAGAGCTTTTGGAAATAACCCTTTTAATGAGAAATATGTTTCATAACAAAAGCCGAAATCCTTGGGAAAACCAAAGCTTCAATCTGGAGACCAAAGCCTGAAAGGGCAAGACCCACGTACAGATTTTTGGGCTACGCTTCTACTATTCCAAAAGGAGACTGACCTGGCTCTCTATTTTAATGGCAACTGAGTTTCTTGGGGGGTGTATTGGATCTGGCTGGGATGGAGTTAACTTTCCCTATAGCAGCCCTCATAATGCTGTGCTTTGTAGCTAGAAAGGTGTTGACAACACACCAATGTTTTGGCTACTGCTGAGCAGTGCTTGCACAGCATCAAGGCTGTCCCGCCAACATTCCCACCCTCACTCCAAAAGGCCAGAAGGCTGGGCGTGCGTAGGATCTTGGGAGGGGACATAGCCAGGACAGCTGACCCAAACTGACCAAAGGCGTGTTCCATACCATATGACGTCTGCTCAGCAATAAAAGCCAATAAAAAGGAGAAGCAGTGGGGCATTCCTTATTACAACATTTGTCTTCCGGAGCAACTGCTACACGTACTGAAGTCCTACTTCCCAGGAAGTGGCTGGACATTGCCTGCTGATGGGAAGTATAGAATAAATGTTTTGGTTTTCCTTTGCCTCTGCGCACAGCCTTTACTTTTGCTTTATTAAACTGCCTTTATCTTGACCCACAAGTTCTTTTCCATCTTATTTTCTCCCTGCCTTGTCCTGCTGAGGAAGGAAGTGATAGAGCGGCTTGATGGGCACCTGGCAGCCAGACAAAGTCAACCCACCACAGGGAGAAAGGTATTGATTTCACTTTAAGAATCCCTCAAGCATTTTATCACAAGATGAAAAAAGCCATTCCTCATTGACTCCTAGAAGTATTGGCAACACAAATTGTTACCTTGAGTTTTTGCAAGCAAGAAGAGGAAGAAAAGTCCTGAAGGGCTCCATTGAAGCCCCATGATCTTAGAGGAACCTTCAACAGTGGCGGTCAAGCAAAACAAGCCTGCTTTTGCCTACTCCATGCGGAACGCACTGCAGCAATGCAAAACATCAGCCAAGTGACTCAGCTCCAAAGCAGAAGTTCTCAGGATGAGGCAAAACAGATTCATTAGTCAGCAGAGGATTCGCATTGCCCTGAATGTTACTGGGTCAGGAGCTGGCTACAGGAACAAGTTTTAACAGAACTCAGCCCTGCAGATATCATGAGCCTCCAGGAAATCACATTATTTCCAAATATCCTTGCTTCACCTTCTCCCCACCTCCCTCTCCAAGGTAGGGGGGGTTTTTTTGGCCCTCCAGGCCTTGATATAGTCACAGCCATTCCCCCATTACTCAGTCTATCCTAAGATCTGGAGAAAGAGAGCGAGAACAGGGACTGGGATGGTGCATGGGACAGGGAAGGTTGTGTGGGACAGGGTTCGATTTCTGCTCGCTAGGACCTCTGCTGTGTAACTCGGCAGTACGCAGAGAGAGAGTTGAGAGCTCAATTAAATAGCTACGCAGAGACTTACTCAAAAGTGTAAAAAAAAAATCCAGGCCAATCATTGTTTTAAGTAAAAAATAATGCAACACTTCTTTGCTGTGCTCCTCATTTCTTGATCTTGACTGGCACATGGAATGACAACCGTCTTTCTTTTGCAAAGCATTCCAAATCTATCTGAAAAAAGTAGGTCTCTAAGCCTGCCCGATCTCTCAGATTTCCACCTAAACTTGTTTAAGGTAGTAGGGTTCAGACACAGGCCCACCTTTGCTCCTCTGTTTTGCCTCTCCTGTGAACACAGTTGACTCAGTTTCAGGACCCATGAACTTTTCCAGGCTGGAACAGAGCTTAGGTTGCCTTTGCTCTCCGTCTGTCTGGAGCAGAAAGACTGAATGTAGAGGGAATGCAGGAGCACAACGGGTGATCTGCAGTAATTCAAGTGACTGCTCCATGCGACTCCTCCTCTACCCATGCACAATACCTGTACAGCCCAAGGCAGGCAAAAAACTAGTAACGACCATCTCTGAACACAGCCAAACACACGGCAGGAGGAACAGCCTGGCTCCAGCATCGCTCAACCATTTTGGACACCGAGCTATGAAAGGCACCTCCTTCTGGCCTACCACAACCCCTGCTGCCAGCCCTCAAGCAAGACAGCACAGTCTTGACACCAAAAGCTTTGGTTCAGCGGTGGAAGAGAGAACCAGACACAGAAATTTTCTGGTGTTCCCATCAAAAGAACACTCAAGGTCAGACCCGAGCAGTGCAACGGGAGCGATGTGTTTCCAGTTACCATTAGCAGGCACAGTCCTGTCTACATCTGTGGTGCACAAACACCGCTCTGAGGTTCCTGGCACTCTCAACCAGCAAGCCGAGACCTAGCCGGCACCCCCTCCTTGTCCTTGAATACCGCCTATACCAGGGTTCTTAAATTTGAAAACAAAGCTAGACACAGCAGTTGGCACCCTGACTGTGGGCCACTGTTAGGCAGAAACAATACACCTCGGGTTTGGAAAGTAGCATCGTGCACACCACGTCAAGGACACGGGCACCCAGTGGGAAGTAACAGACCTACCACCAGGCTTCAGGTGAAGCAGGAACACGATGCGTACGCTCCAAAACTGCTGCGTAAAAGGATGGTTGCTATGAAATCAAGGTCTGGCCTGTTTCTCAATTGTCAGCATATTCATATGTCTCAGATTATATAAAAAGAAAGCAGCATTCTCAGTATTTCTCCCAGAGTTGAGGCATTTTCTTGTGCCTTTTGCGGAGGAGTTGAAACTACCTCAGCTTTCTCTGTGTTTTGGTGGCAGGGTCTCCGTCCACAGTGGTGGTGCACATTAGAGAAAGGGACGGATGAAGGCAGTGTGCCACATGCTGTACCCGGAAGCAGTGGGAGATCGGCAAACTATCTGCTGAGGGGCATTTATTGCTCCGAAAGATTTAAATGGAATAGGCTGGTCCCATGAAATCTGACAACTGGTCATTGTTTCCCAGCAGAAACTGACTCCAAAAGATTTGTCAGAAACCAGATTAGTGGGGGAGTAATAATCCTACTTAATATTCTAGACAGAACTGCTTAAAATCCTCTTTGAGCCAAGAGTTTTTTACTTAAACTCCTGCTTTATATGTATAACCTGGAGGTCACGTACACCTTTACTCTGTTAAAGATGCTCATGCATTCTCCTATTGCCTTCCATCAACTCTGTTCATTATATTCTCTCACATAAAACTGCACATTAACATCCCTTCTGTCAAAGCTCAAAATCTTAAAAGTGGCTGTAGCTTTCAGGTGATGAGGTTTTTCAGAAACCTTCCACCGAAACTTGTTTTATCTTTCCATTTTTAAGAGGAGAAATGCACCTCACCAAAGCTATTTGTACTTCTGCCCTTTCAGATTCAAATGTAGCTTGAACGAAAGCACAAACCCCACCTTAAGACCTCCACCACCTCGATTTGGTCCCCTACTTTTCCCTGGGACAAGGCTCTCTGCCTCAATTCCAGCACTTCAAAAATGGGACCGTCACCGCTGCCTTCCGTCGGGCAGTGATCGGGAGGATGAGTAGGTGAGGGACTGCCAGGGGGCTCAGGGCACAAAGGTACGGTGCAGCGCTGCCCTACAAACACCCGTGCCCAGCAGCACTGCAACCGCGGGAGCCCGGTGCCACTTGTAACGGCAGGTCAAGCCAGGCACAGAGCTACGCTGCGTCCCATTTTTAAACCCATCTGGTAATTCTGAACAGCTCTTGTCGCCTTCAGCCTGCGATATCTAGTATTGTGAACGCCAAAGACACACGTGTGGGCTTTTCACCTTTAAAAAAATGCTCCTCGGCATTATACTGTACTGTGCTCTGAACAAAAAACCCGAATGCTTTTTCATGAGGAACTTTTGAAGGCTCTGGGCAGCATGCGTGGGTTAAACGCAAGCGGTCCAGGTACAGGCTGTAGCTGACCACGGGCAGTTTCCAGCACAAGAAAGCTGTAAAAAGCTTTTCACCGCTTACAGATCTCTTTCTGGAATACTATTTAACTGTCTGTTTGAAAGAAAAGCCTGTTTTCTCAAAATGCTGTTGTTGCCGAGGATGCACTTGGGGCTAAATGGAAGTCAAATGGCTCTTGAGTTGGTCTTTGTAATGTTCCCTGGCAAAATTCAATTAGGAGCTGTACACGTAAGTGCTAAGGCGCTCGGTTGTGTTTAAGCTAGTGTGAACGTATAATCCTCTTACAGCCTAGATGATTTAATAGTCACTCTACTGAATAACTGTGCTTCTTTCCCCACAGGTAACACAGCTGAGTACTGCAGCCCACAGACACAGGATTTAACTGGTTTGGAGGCCTTAAACCAAAACAGAGTTGGAAGGATGCCACTTGGAAAAGTTATCTTTTATGCACAAAATATTTATCATTTGAAGCTCACCAGACACTTCTGCAGAGACAGCTCTCTGAGAAAAGAGTTCTGTGCACAGAACTAGCACAAATCAAATTAGTGCGCTGAAGCTAAAGAGGACACGTTTAAACTCATCTCTCAAAAGGTCTTCAAGAAGTCATTAAAAAGAAGTTTTACCTTTTTTTAAAAAAAAACAAATCTCCCTAGGAATGACTAGGAAACTACAGCAATGGATTCCCAAGGGTAGAAGTCACGCAGCACCTTTCAGAGATAGAAAAAAATATCACCGCCCACCGGAATTATCTTTTTGAAATTCACCAGCTCTTTAAAAAGATGGAAAAACTGGAGAGTAAATATTGTTTACTCTCCAAAAAAAAAATTTGTTGGTCGAAAATTCTGTGGATGCCCTGCACGATTCCAGTCACACACTATCCAACATCATTCACTTGGCAACAGGCACCAATGAAGCTGGTAGCTACTTCCAGCAGCAGCGCACAGGTTATTGCATAGCCGTGCAAAATCTAAGTATTTATATTTTATATAAACTGGGTTTCTTTGAAATGTTTTCCAGAGAAACCATCTGTCTACAGATTTTTTTACAGACCAAGTCTCCTTTTTCCCTCCAAAACTGATGGACAATTTCAATCCTATCTTTTTCTGCCACAGTGCTCATTCATGCATGCAGAGATACCCGTAACGCAATGCCACTCTAGGAGAGCAATAAAGACCTCAGGAAGTTTTCCCTCAACCGCTAATGCATTTTTAGAGCTCAAAAGATGGATTTATGGTTTTAAACTAACTGTAGTCTAAATCTCATAAGCTGAGCTCTTGCCAGTGTTTTCTCGGAGGAGAACACCAGCAGAGCCAAGAGGCCAACGTGTTCAGGCTGTGCAGCATGTGGGGAGTAACATGCAGCAAAGAGATACTAAAGCAATGGAGGGAAAAGGGAGGCTGACCACCCGTGAGGAATCAATGATATATCATTGCCTTGCAGTACTTTTCATGATGGAATTCCCTAATTTCCTTTTCCAATTCTTTTCCACTAAACCTAAATAAAATCTTCTGAAGAAAAAAAAAAAAAAGAGTAAGAACTTTTACCTTGGAAGATTTCCTAAAAACTGCTTTTTTTTTAAGGTTTCTGTTCAGATACAAAGGTGTTCTAGAATAGATATAATAGAAAAAATCATGTTTTATGCACAAAATGTTTGTCTTATGCGGAGACCGTTCTCTGAGAAAAGAGTTCTGGATGCCAAGAGACGCTGGATGCCAATATTTTCTTTTCCCTTTCAGGTAGAAATACTGTTTTCTACTTTTCCATTTCAAACACTAGTGCACTATTAAGGTTCTGTGTTTCCAATCCTTAGATCTAATTAATATTTAAATTTTTTTTTTCTCAACATTGCAGCAGCTGGCATTGTTTTACACTCTCAGCTTTCCCCCAGAGAAGTGATAAGTTTCTAGCCTTCCCAACTCTAGGTAAAACTCAGTCTATCAACAATGCCAGCTGGAAACCCTGGAGGCACGCAGGAACGGAAAGATTTATTTTTAAAGCCATAATTTTGAGTACCTACTTCACGATGGTTAATAACTTGGCATTGGCAATCTTGAAACAACTGAAGTAGAAGTGTTTATGCAGTGAATTATTAAAAAAGCAGGCTCCGTTATTGCTTTAAATAACACCTCAGGTCTCTCAGCAGACATCTAGATAGCTACTCTGTTGGTTATGTGAGAGCGGCATGGATAAATGAACAGCAATTTCACTTAAAAATGACCAAGGAATTCCAAACCAATTAGGGTTGGAAGATGCTCCATCAGTGGAAGCTTTGACTGAGGGCACTTTCCCACGTTTCCCATGGCATTTTGACTTACAGGAATGACATTTTGTAGTGTTTTCCCACTGTAAATATTCAACTCAGTTAAGCAGAAGCAGCAGCACTACTGCCTGACAGAACTTGGCCAGACAGCAGTGAATAATAAAATGCAGAAAAAATGCACACCACCAACACAATTGAACTTAATGGTTCATCATTTGCTCCCAGCTCTACACTTCTGGCACTCCTAGAAGGCTGTAACGTATTTTGGGTGTTTGCAGGTCCATTTGGTAGAGCACACATGTCTTCTCGGTGGCCTGTGAGGGCCTGTGCGGTCCCCATTTCACAGCCCCAGGATAAAAAGCTTGAGGAAGCCAGGTGACTTGCACAGAGTCAGACAGCGTCTGCACATCCGTGCCCCTGCTTGCACCCAAACCAGAGAGCTCTTCCCTGCACGGGGGCCAGGGGGGCTGCTCGAGACGTCGCCCGCCGGGCAGCAGGTGTCCTCCCGCTCCTGCAGATGGAGGATGGGATCACTGAAGCACAGGCACTCCCCACCTCCCAGCTGTAGCACCCTCCAAGCACAGGAGAACCCTCACCCTCCCAGCCACCTTCCCAGTGAGCACCTCTTAGCAGTCTCTTTACATGTACCCTTGAGGGTGGAGGCCCACGACTCCAGCTAAGACATCTGGGAATTGCTTACAAGACCAGTCCTTGCGACTAGACTTGTTTCAAGGGTTAGACTGAAGCGGTTTGGTTTAGGTTTTGTAACATAGCTTCCCATTTTAATCATTGCCTTTATTACCCCAGCAGTAGAATTAAAACTGCGTATCTTCCTTTGGTTGCTGCCTTATTCATGACCACGGTGCTACGTGTGTGTTTGCCACCGCATCAGCGTGCTTCTTCTTCCCCCAGGGAACTCAACAGCAGCAACCGCTGCCCTGTTGAAACCACATGAGCAAGATGATCCTCAGAAGTGTCTTCCTGTTGCCCGATGCAATTTTCTGGTCTTGTGGCATAAAATTCTCTTTAAAAAGCCCTGGCAGGTTGACTTGGATGTCAGAGATGATAGAAGAAGAAGAAGAATAGTAACAACAACAATAATAATAAGGAAATAATTTTCTTCTGATTTTGTTGCACTCAATTGTAGGGCTGCTTCTTCCCAATGAAGCTGTCACTATCAGGCATGCAGAGGAAGACGAGCCCGTTGGCAGCACAGTCACACCGCAAACAAGTGACAAGAAGGTAAAGGAGAAGTTGCAAAAAAGTGGGTACTCGGGCAGGAGTGTATTAGGTTTTTGCTAAACTTTTGATTAACTGTCCATAGCAACCAGGCAATATGGTGTCCTCTATATAAAATGGAAGGTATAGAAGAGAAATGGACTGCAGAGAAACTCTTTTCTTGTTAAACAAATTCACGCAATGTTTCATTGTTCCTTGGAATAGAGATTGATGATGAAAAATCTACTAAAAACTTGTGGTACAAACCAGTAGAAGAGGAAGGCGCAGCCTTCGTAGCAGTATGGGCAGGGGGATTCGTTGACAGTGCAAGCATGCTCCCAGGGAGTCCGGACTGGTTTTGAAAAGGGGCCAGATCTGAGCCGAGTGGCAGATGGGAAGGCTGTCTTTGCAGCTTTGTCGGAGAGGGACTGAGGAACGGCATGGTGGAAAGCAAGAAGGAATCGCCAATCAGTACATATCGCTGCACAAACAACAACATGCTAGAGCAGGTATCTCTGTAGCAAATTCAAAGGGAAAGCATTATTATTAAAAGGTTGCTTGCCCTGAGGGATGCTTATTAGGAATATTTGCCAAATGGAAACGGACGGTTGAACCATCCCCGAGGGCAGTGATGGGGACGGCCATCGCGTCTCTTGGCAGTTTCATTCCTGTAATGGCCAGATGCCCAAGCGAAACATCCCACAGGGACATAATTCTCGCAGCAACGTTGTCACTTAATATTGCAGAGTGACCCGTGGTCTCATAAAGACAGGCAAAAAGTGCTGACTTTTAGAAAGGCTGTTGATTCTTCCAGCAGCCATTTCTTCATGGCTCTGCATAAAATGTTAATGCCATGACATTTGTCAAAGGCTTAAATCATCCTAATGAAACAGGAACAGTCACAGAACTAATTCATCCCAGCATGTTCCACTGCAGATCTTTTACCAGTGGTTTTAAGATAATGAAATTATAATAAAAAAATGTGTCATTTTCCAGTGAGAATTAACCATATGCAGTTTTATCTGTTTATTTAACAACTTGTGTAGTCCCCATCACGTATTATCTGAACTCAGCCCTGCTATTTAGAAACAGAAATTAGTTGTATTTCTTTCACAGATCTTCCACAGATACATCTGAACACAAACATTGTTTCAGTTGCTGCCACCTCAAGATTTATCTGCTCTCCTTTTGGCAAATGGATTTTCCCACTACCTCTCGACTGTGCCTGGCTGGGCACTTAAATGAACTAGAGCCGAAATAATAGACTCCTAGAGGAGTATCCTGGATTATAAGCATTATATCAAATTATCAGGTCAGAAGTATCACATTCAGTGACAGACAGCCTCTAGTTACAGAGACCATCATCTCCGCTACCTTGGAATTTCCTCAGTTACTTTCCCCAATAATTTACGTTTAAGCAATACAAAGAGAAATAGTAGTACAAAAGCTTGCAGTGGCGTTAGGCCACCTGGTCATTTGCAGACAACAGCAAACGTATATTGACATTGCGGTGACTGCCTCTGTACAGGGCTGGCATAACTGGCTGCTGAGGGGCAAAACCTCTGTAGAGGCACAGCCGTGACGTTGTCATTCATACCGAAGCTCAATTACGATGCAGCTGCAGTATTTTAGGCGGATATTCCATTTCTGGCTTACGTGACTTCAGAGGGAAAATATTTTGCTTTTTGGAAAAATCTCTTTAAAATGAGTGAGGAGAACGGGATCTAATTCTGGTTTTATCCCTTCTTCGTGTTCTTTACCCCTTTTTGTGTTGTTTTGGAGTGGCTTTTTCCCTACACCCTAAATAAACCTGTACTCCCTGTACTCCCAATAATGGACTGGATTCAATCTCAGCCCGTGGGCATCATCGAAGAGGAAGAGGGGACTGAAAATGAAGTGGTGAGCGGTTTGTAAGTACACCCGTGTTTCCACACCGGGGATTGTCTTATTAAATGCCTGTTCACGAGGAGGCTTGCTTGTCTGCTTGCTTGGTTTTCCCCATCAAAATGGTCTGACAGCTTTGGATGACCTGTCTTTACGGTTCCACAGGCAGCTAAGCAGAGGCATTTACAACTGAACTTTTGAAAATAAGTCTAAATAATGTATTTTAAAATACTTTAAACGGCAATTTTGTCAGAACCAATGCCCGTTAAGGTTCATACAGTTAGTGAAAGGGACATCTCAATGTCATTAGCAGAGTCACAGAATACCTCGCCTTTCTTGTTTAGGTCAGGCTTTAGCCAATTTGTTCTACGGGCATCAGTTTCCACTCATTCCCACAGGTCTTTCATCAGCAAAACACTCACCATTAAAGCAACGGGCTTGAAACTGTGGTGCGTGCTCTTATGAAAGGTAATCCGGCCTCATTTCAGCTGCTTCCCAAAGAGGTTTCAGCTCAGCTGCAGTCTGAGCAGATCGTCCCTCCTCAGAATTTTTCCTTGTAATCGTACCCATATTAGCAATCCTGATTTTTTTATAGGAGACACCATTTAGGCCCCTCATGTTGGTTATTTTTAATAAACTTTCTTTTTCTTGTTGGCTTGCACGTCAGCTGTCAAGGTGGTTGTTTCCCATTTTCAAGGCTTTTACCTTTACATTTTCTAGTTGTAGTATTGATCCACCCTTGGGCGACGGAAACTGCCCTTGGGGCTGACAGCTGACATGGGGTCCTGGAAGCAGAATTAGGTGAAAAACTGCGGAAGCATTTCATTAAAAATTCCTCCCTTCCTCTGTCCCTTACCTCCTTCCCTCTCTCCATCCTCTCTGCCTGCCTTCCTCCTTCACTCTCTTTCTCTTTCTTTCTTTCTGTCTCTCTCCCGCCCCCCTTCCCTCCCTCCCTCCCTCCCTCCCTTCCTTCCTTCCTTCCTTCCTTCCTTCCTTCCTTCCTTCTCTCTCTTTATCTACCTCCAACTCTCTCACTCCTTCTCTTTTCTACAGACCCGCAGACTTGTCTTTGTCCCACACTACAAGGCAGTCCCTGCGTAAATGTTGCCACTGACTTGATTTTTTTTTTGCATTCTTCCTGACAAAATGTATATTCTTCATAACACATTATATACATACACACACACAGATGACTCCACACACGTATGTTACAGCCTGCTTCCGAGAGGAAGAACAGCCAGACGGGGTCCTCTCGGCAGAGGTGGGGAATGTGTCCCGCTTCGGGGCAGACGTCGGCAGCTGCCCGCCTCTGGGGCGCAGCGTTGGAGGCCGCTGACATCGGAGGGTGCCACTGTCTGTCCCCAGCCCTTCTCCCACCTGCGTTGCCACCCACGGGCTCCCTTCCGTCCCGCAGGAGCGTGGGCCGGCACCGGGAAATCCTGCCCCAGGCGCCTGCAGGGACGCCCAGCGGCGCCCCGGCTTTCCCTCGCCACGGGCGTCCTCGGGGCGGGCGCGGGGTGAAGGAGCCACGAGGCCGCCCGCGTCCCTCCTGCCCGCTCTGACGTGAGGACAGAGTCACGGCCCCGGCTGCGGAAGCCAACATCTAACCTCAGCAGCCCCTCTCTAATTAGATTTTTTTTCCCCTCTACGTCTCTTTTTTAATGTGCAGTTCCCAGATTCCTTCACAGTCAGCTATCCCTTTTATGCCTTCTGGAAAGCAATATATATAGCGCAGGGCTATAAATAAGACTAGCAATGTCATGGTAACCATGGTAACCGGTAGGCTTCAAACACCGATGTGTGTGAGATTTATAGGAGGCTGCCCTTGACTTTACAGCCAGATGATCTGTCCTTTTTAAAATTACACTGGATGGAATTTGGATTCCTCACCTGGCACAAAAATGCCTTTTATTTTAAAAATGCTAAACAAGGAAATGGAGGTTTTTTCCTTTTTAAAAATAAATGGGTGTTGAAAAGAATGCCTGAAAACGGGTACCTTCTTTGGATGCTGATTGCAATGATACTTTGAAAACTTTCTCATTTCAGACCATGGGAGCAGCATCCCAGTAGCTGTTGTGTCTCACCTCTTGTTGTGAGGGGTAACTCCATTCACTGCGAGGACGACATGGATGTGTTCTGATCTTTTGTGCTGGGCAGAATATCAAAGGTTCCATTTCTTGAAAATAAATGCAGCAACTGAGATCCCAAGAAGACTCAACTGGGACCTGCCAATAGCTAGCCAGTTAAAGGTGCTGCTCGGTTCCCCGGGAGAAGTCGGAACTCGTGGCACAACTTGCACGTGAAGCAGAGGAGGCCTTCGGGTGCCTCCGCAGCCCGGCCTCTGCAGTGACGCAGCGACACCCGGGCGGACGGTCTCTGTGGGCAGCAGCCGCACACTGATTTATGGGGGGTGAGCACCGGTCTGCAGCTCCATCCCGCACCCGCTGGCACGCTGGGCGCCCTGGCCTCCCGCAACAGCAGAGCTGCGCCTGCCGGCCCCTCCGTATTCCTGCAGCCGCAGCAGCTCACCGCTGGCCGCACAAACCCGCCTGGGCAGCGGGAGGATGCTCAGACAGCCGGTCCCTGCAGCCCTCCGCGCGGCTGGCCTGCGACCTGTCACGGCGGCGGCGACAGCACAGGCGTCCCTTGCTGTGTGTCCCCGGGAGCTTCTCCCCACCGAGATTTGTTACTCTGCCCTTGTGGAAACGCTGACACCACAGCCTACAGCAGTCCCTCGGGTAGTGGTACTGTAACCTGTTTGGGACCATCGCTGGGGAATGGCCCAGCATTCTGCTTAATTAGTCTGGACAACGATAATTACAGCAGGGGACGTGAAGCTCTTCAAGGTAAGGACAGCTATTCATATGTAAATAAACTGATGGCAAAGTCCAGCCGTGAGCAGAGAGCACTGACAAGTTGCATCTCAGGAAAAGCTCTGGGAAAAGCCAGACCCGAGAGCTCCCTCCGCGCACGACTTCTGTGCTACAGAGAAGGAGTACGATCACCTCCCTGCTCCGCGGAGGTGCTAGCAAACTCATCAAGACCAAAGAAAGAGGGAAAAAAAACCCCACAGTCTTACTTTTTTGCTGCCAGGACCCCGCCATAAGCGCTGCAGCCAGCTCAGCGCCGCACACCCGGCCCGACGTTGCAGGGGCAGCCCATGCGAGCAGGGGGGGAGAGGCCCGGTGAGGTCTGTCTCCTCTTCACCGCACGGGAAGGGAACAAACTGTGCGTGTTTCTAGACAGTGGCTGGACATGGGGAATAAAGGGCTCCCTCAGCGCTAAAACTGCTCTTGTTCCCTGAACTGCAGTAAGAAGAAACCTGTGCTCTGCTAGCTGAGCTCTTTGCACTAATGCGTGGGTGCTGCTTGGGCCAAAATATGAAGCTTTCACTGTCCCAAAGATAGTTGGGCTTGAACAGTTTAGAGACAGATGCTGCAAAATGATGCAGCTCTCCACGGAAGGATTTGTGAGTGGCATCTGGGGAAAAAAGTAATGCCCCACTGTTCCGCAGTTTCAGGTTTGTTGGCAGCCCCTTGGAGATGGATTGGGGGAAGGAACAACAACACGTGGCATATGGATGTTTCGGCTGTTCTGCAGACTGGCTCTGCAGCAAATGGAAATTGCCGTGGAATGCTGACACTTCTCAGTCCACGTGTTAATGGAGGTGTTGGGAAGGTGACCCTAACTTCAGTGGACTTCAGAAATTCCCTCCACAGTGATGGGACTTCTGCTTTGGAGTCAGTCCTGAGGCTCTGTGCTATTTGTCTGTTACAATGCCTGCCCTTAGCTCAGCATCGCTTGCAAGCTTTTTGTGGTTGGAAATAAATGTGGGTCCATTAGAAAATGTTGCTTGCACGTTTTTTGTGTGTGTATGTGTAAAATGCACAGCACTGAGGGGGAAGCAATATGAGTCAGACTGTTTCCTTCCACTCCATCGAGACTTGCCGAAGGTCTGAGTTTATCCAAGTACACCGCAGAAATGCTTCTCCCTTCCAGCTGTGCACAAGGCTTGCGTGCTGCCTCCAGCGAAGCCATTGTCTCCGCAAGTTTTGCTGCCTTCAGCAGGAAGCAGGTTCAGCAATGCCCACCTCAAGCACCTGCGCTCCATCTGTCAGCAACAAACGCTCTTGGACTGCCACAAGTGCCACCAGTGAGATTCGCGGTGCAGTGCGAGATGCCCGCTTTATCAGCCCGGTGACCCACAGCCATCACCACAGATTTTCCATGAGAGTGTGCTGGGGTGTTAAAATGGCTGTGCTGCCCTTGATAAGCAGGGGCATGGAGAGGGGGCAAGGACACAGCAGGTCGATAAGAGTTTTAAAGCTGCTCTGTGCAGACGGTGAGCCTTGGTCTTGCAAGCAGTCCCAGGGTAGCATTACAACAACCCCTTTTCCCACTCGCTCCGGCGGGATTTCTGATGCCAGTAAAGTCCTTTGCCTGCAGCGCCAGCCCCGGCGTTTGTTGGTCAAGAATTTGGAGCCTCTTGGCGGGCTTAGACTCAACCATTGAGAAAATACATCCTTCATTACTTTCTTTCACAGACAGCTGTCAAACCTGTTGCTGGTACTGAACGGCCAGGCTCTTGCATGTTTTTTTCGCTCTGGCACCAGTAACACATCTCCAAATTGCTGATGTTTATGAGAAAACACTAGTATGCCCTTGAACTTTACAGCATGGACTTGTGTTAGAATAACCTGTCTGCCAGAGAGCAGTGATCCCGTCATTCATTTTGCAACCTGCTTCCAGACAACAGCAGAGCGCTGTTCGATGCGGGGAACAACCTCAGGACAAAGATGAGCCCAGTCATTTCCAAAAGGCCTCAGACACCCACTTCCCAGCCCCTTTCCCTTCCCTTTCCTTAAATAACAGAGCCAGTTTCTTACTTGTTTTCAACTGACCTTGCTCGGCTGAAGGCTACAGAAGACGCTGATTTCCCCTGACGGAGGTTAAAGCAATTGCCAACAGTGGGGCAAAGAGAAGGAAACAGTGGTGGAGCACCTTTTCTTCCACTCTCATGATTTCTATGGTTCCAGTCAGGCATTATAATTGTTCACGACATCTTTTTTTCTCTTCCCACAGACTCAGACTAGAAACTCGGGTTCATCCCAGTTCCTGCTTCATTGTGCAACTGGCCATAAACTATTTATAGCGCAGACGAGCAGCCTGCCTATCTGAAATGGCTTCTGCGTGAGTCTGCTTTACAGTCGCAGTAGGCTTACAAAGAGCAAACTGTTGGAAGCGAGTGGCTTGCAAAGGTTTTCTCTCAAAGCAAACTTTCTCTCTTACATTTCAGTGTAAGCAGCTGGCAAAAAGAGCTGCCGTTTCCGTGGCTAGGGACCCAGAGCTTGCTCCACGCTTGGCTTACCAGCTTTTCACTCATGTCAGGGGACTTCTAGGCTGGAAATAAATGCCATCGGAAGAGCCACACCTGGTCCTGCAACTGCACAAAGAAGCAAAATGCTCCCTTTGATGTTAAAGAGCTGCTGGTATAGATCGGTGCAGCGTATGGTTATTATCAAGGGGCAGGAGGCCTGATCTGACAGATTTGGGACACATCCCGTTACGTTTGTGCCACCCAACACCTGCCCCTCATCATCCTGAGTCTCGTCATTATTCTGCTAAGACTCATCTTGGATGTTGTAAGAAATTTCTGGCAGGGGCTGGATTTTGTCGTCTGATTCACACACAACACCTGGTACAGCAGAAGTCAGACTGGTTTAAGCAATACAAATTCTGAGCAATTCATATCTGAATCCACTTGACTCCAGCAGAAAATAGGCACTTGATTTTCAAAAGTATTGAGTCACCTAGTGATGGGTGACTTTGCTTTGGAAATTGTCTTAAGCATTTCCTTGCATTTTTTGAAGCCACGATGTGTTCGACAATCCGCCCTGCATGTCTGAAAAAACACCTGACCCCAGCTTTGAAAGAGGATGGGTAGCATCTGTTTTCTCTGCTGAAAGCAGTTTCCTCATCTCCGTGAAGGAGGAGACATATGGGGAGGGCGGCAGGACTTTGTGCAGCCACAGCAGCTGAAGCAGAAGAACTTCTCAATGGGGGCTTTCAGGACCCCAGGCTGCCCATGGACTACGTGTGCAAGAGCTTCGTGCTTTCCGAGGCTTTGCCTCCAGGGACCGGTCTCACATGGCGTTAGTCTCTGCCTGCACTGTGCTGTCCTGAACACCTTCTCCCATTCCTTCATTACTTTCTGCTTCGGTCTTTTGGGGGACTAGTGTGTGCTGAAGCGCTGCTTTATTGACGATAACAATTCTCTCCATAATAAACTGACTTGATCCAGGAAGACAGATGGAAGGGAAAGTGAGAAAAGAACTAAAAAAGGGCACACAGATGAATAGTTTGGAAGGGGGGAGAAAGCAGATGGTGGATGAAATTCATTAGTTTAGAGTAACCGGATTGATCCCCTCCTTTTCTCCCAAGCTGCAGTTAACTTTTCCAGCTCATATTTGTAATCCTGCTCTCCCCGACTGGCAACTCCCTTTTGCATTTGCTACCCTTACAACGCAGGCCTTGGAGCATGCCGACAGCGGCTCTTTGGTTTACCTGTAACAAAGCGAAGCCACAGCCAAACCGCCTTTCCAGCTATGCAACCAGCCAGCAATAAATTCAGGTGGAGATCCAGCTATTGGAGGGCATTACTTGCTGGTTTTAGCCCTACTGAGACTGTTAATGGGAAAATAGGAGCATATGTCCATTTCTTTTTTGCCCCAGGAGGTTAGTGAGCCACTTGGGTACAAAGCTAGAGAGCTCAAGTCCCTCTGAGCTCCAACAACGGTCACGTAAATGCATCATTTCTTTAACAGTAATCCAATTACTTCTGTTCCACAACAAGGGCTGCTGGAAGTGGGATGGATTCCCCGGAGCAGCTGGATGAATCTGGACAATGTCCGAGGGGTTTCAGACACGACCCTGCCTGGCGAGTGGTGCTGCGGCAGAGGCAGCACCTGCACGGCAGAAGAAGGGGATTCCCGGGTCCGCTCACCCCAATGAGATGAGCAGAATTTGGCCGGGAAGCCACCCTCAGCCACCAGCAGCAGCCACTTCTCTGTGCCAGCACTGGTCACCTTCCCAGCCGCGTCTTCTCCTGCAGGTTCATCTGCGGACACCTTGGAATACCTCTTGCGGCCCCTTTGGAAAGGCTGAGCACGCGTCCCCCCGAGGCTGGGACCCTCTTTTTCGTGCAGCTGCTGAGCCAGCAAGGCAGGGCCAAATCCCAGAGGGGAAACTGGTCCTAAACCGAACGCAGGGATGGACTGAAGCACGCTGAACTAAATGCTAAGGCACTAATTAATGTCACTGAGCTTTGGATCTGCCCCATACATGGCTTCTACATCTTAGCGCGATGATTTGGCTGTTGCTAATTTGACTAATTAATTTCACTAATTCTACGTGTTGTAGAACTGTTGGTATCGGGGAAGCAAATGTTTAATTTAAAAGCTAATTAAAGAACATCAGGCTGCGGTCAAAAAATGCAGCAGGATGAAATGGGTATGTGCCGATCGCTTAAGTTTCATCATTTTCAGTGGAGGAAGGTCAGCTTGGTGACTTTAGGAAACAGATCCTCTGCATGAGCGAGGAGCAACAGAGCCAGATAATTTCTGATTGACATTACTAATGCTGATTCTTTTTTATCAAGCCGCTGGTGAAGCTCCCCTCTTCCCTACAGTGAGCAATTAGAATTTTATGTTTCCACCTTGTTTAAAGGATTTTAGTATTTGTGGCTCAAAATGTTCAGAATATTTAAACATAAGTGCTGACTTCTAGCCAAATACTTTTAAGTTGGCTGTAAAAGGTTACTTTGTGAGGATACTAACTACATTAAGATTGGACGGCTTTTTCAAAGACGTTGATTAGAAGTACCTAAGGAAATTTCATCTGGAGCTCTCATTAGAAGGAGGATTTAAGGAGGATTTAGGGATGCTTTGTACATACGTGCACTTGTATATGTTTCTTTCTTTGTGACATGCTGCATGCGTACACTCTCTGTAATTAGCTACAGCAATAAATTGTGCAGGCTACATGGCTTCTCCAGCTCTTAGTATCCATTAAACCAATTACCAGGAGAAGTCGGAAGAATGCTTACACTGCAGTTTGCAGAATTTATGTTTTCAGGAAGCAGGGGTAGGAAAGTGTGTGTTTAACATTCACCACGAGTACGTACGCAGTCGCTCATTGAGATAAGGAGAGGAACACGCAGACTTCCTCCACCTGGAGCTGCAGCCACCAGGCCTTGGTCCTTGTCACTGAAGAAGGAGCAGGGCCCAAACCAAGGACAGATTTCTGTGAACCTCACGTTACAGTGTTTACGTCGATGACTGTAGCGCGCCCAGAGTTTTTAAAAGCTTGGCATTGAAAGAGCCCATCCTCATTAAGAGAATTAGACCGAATTGGAGGTTGTAGCTGGAGATCTGTTCTTTCCACCTACTCCTTCAGACACTCATCTGCAGGACATCTTTCCTCAGGGCAACTCTCAAAGCTGGTGTGGCCACAGAAATTAAGAAGTTCAAGCTGGTGTGGGAAAGAGATAAACTGCCGTCTTGCTGCAATGTGCTACACAGTTGGGGCGACTCCTGCTCTGTACAGAGACCTCTGGGTACTCTCCAGTTGAGGCATGGGAGGTGTCATTCTGAGAAGGTATTTCCCCGTTTTATTTTGGGGTGGGAAGTTGTCTCATCACCTTTGTTAGGTACCTGTACCCACGCTGCGGGGTCTGTCCTGGGGTCCTTGTAACGCTGCTGAACCTAACTGAAGATTTGCAACTGACTCCAGTGACTGGCGCATTGAGCCCTGTTCCTCCTCACCTGCCACCCCTGTCTGAGATGTATGGATACGTTTAACTGTCATATTGCAGGTGTGTAACGCCCATGCGGCCTCGTCACCGCCACACTGCGCACAGAGGCCGAACCATTTGCTGAGGGGCTCAGGAAAGGGATGAGCCCAGGTCTCCCCAGCTTCAGGCTCCCTGTCAAACACAGGACGAGCAGTGTCTGGAGGATGCTAGTCTTGGACCTCTGTTGTACCAGAAACCCAGGGAAGTACAAGCCCTGGTGAGGAGACATGCAGCTGCTGTAAGATGAAGGCACAAATGAGAAATGCTGCAAATCACAGGGGAGGAATGTGGGAAGAACGAGAGGGCAGCAATTCCAACTGGACATGGGATGCTTGTTGCATTTATTATACTAAAGAATTTGAAATGTTCTTCTTTCCAAATCAGGTTCAAAATTCAGCCTTGAATTTCTTGTTTATTTGGTTTAGTTTGGGGCTTTTTTCCAAACTGATTATCTGGAAGGAAAAAAAATAGAATTAAAAGGGACAGTTGAAAATTTGCAGTTGATTGTGACCTCTTAAAACTCAAAAAAACCCCACAGATCTTTTTTGTACAAATTCACTTACTTTCTAAAATGTCCAGTCTTTCTGAACTGGTACACAAAGCCAAAAGACTTTAAAAACTGCAAAACCTCTTTCAGCTGCGGAGGGACTGAGACGTGCATCAAAGCCATTTTTCTTGTAAAGTTTTCATTTTTGACAGGGTGTGCTTTCCAGTTGAAAAGAAGTATTTACTCTGGTAACTACCAACCAGCAAAGCACAGCAGTGACGGACATGACTGTCGGCTTCTGCAACACTTGGAATACCTTTTGGCTGTTCTAAACTCTCCTTTTCATCTCCAGGCTCCTTCCCTCGGCACAGGACGGGTCCCTTCATCATTCTGCCGTGCTTGGGCGCTGCTGCTGTAGAAGCGTCATCTTCTCACCAGCCTTCCCCAGTATTCATGTAAGGTTTCAGATCCCATCCCATACGACTGGAAGCCACAGATGGCGTTTATAGATCCCTGCGTGTCGTCCAAAGCTCAGAGCTGCACTGGAGTGTGGCAGGCAGGAGAGGGGGGAATTTCCTCTCCGCGCTGCAGGGTCGGACAGGACCAGCCAGGGCCGGGTCGTGTCCCCACTGAGCCCCCATTCTGGCAGAGAGATTGGAGCCCACGGGGAGCTCCTTTTCTTACCCTTCTTCTTCGGCAAGTGCATGCTGCAGCCCACGTCTGTGCCATCACACAGCTGACCACGTGTTAAAGTAACTTCTTTTTCCCCTTCCTTCCTTTTGGCGGGCAGAAGTTCCCAGGGTTATGGTCCACTGGGGTGAGCAGATCACACCACAGATCTTCCCGCGCTCTGCTTTCTTTCATGGCTCTGGCATCCCCCACCACTTTCTGCCAGAAGACAGATGTGGAGCGTTTTCCTTGATGGGACGGGGTCCTTGTGACCCTCTGGGCACAGGTTGCACTGGTCTCTGCATGATCAGGTTCGAGTGCTGCTCTCCAGGGATTTGTGCTTTAATTAAAAAGTTTGTAGAAAAACTGGAGAGGTCACATCAAGGACACACCAGATGACAGTATTTAGGGGCTGCAGAAAATCCATTCAGATGAGATACTTACAGGAATCTGCCTGTTTCACTCATCAAAAAGGGGACTGATCTATGACATGATTGCTGTGGAAGAGTACCTTCGTGAGGAATGAATTCCAGGTACTGACCTTGCCTTTAACAGAGCAGAGAAATGTATAAAAAGAATCGATTTCTGGAAGTTAATACCTGGTCCAAATGAAAAAATAGCACATTTTTTGAACAAAAATGACAAGTAACTCTGTTACAACCTGATGCAGAACAGGGAAAACCAGTTGTCCTCTCAGCAACGTTCACAAGCCAGAAAAACTGCTTCCCATCCTACTTAGAGCAGTGTGGATCAGAACAAACCAGGGCCACTGGTTCTGCTTGGAGCCTTTAGGTGTTATTTTAATGCTACCAACAGACCACAAGCTGTCTTCAACTGCAGAAAGGCTCTTACTTTTCCAAGAACAAGTGTACCTCAGTGACAACAACAAAAGCTAGACGGCACTAACTGCTATTGCTACAGCACTTAGAGAATAAATTATATTGATTAATAGCTTTGGGAAAGTTTAGTTTGTCCATGCAATTTCTTTTGAGACAAGATCCTTGCAAAGCAGGGCTTCAGAAGTAAAGAGGATGAAAAAGCTGTGACCCGTCTTTACAAAAAAGGCAAATGACATGAATAACAGCAAGCACTCAGACATACTCCCGCAGCATAACTGGCAGGTGTTCAGTCATGCCTTCTAAGGTTGAAGTGCGTATTTGTTAAGATTTTGAGTGCCAAATAAAGCATTCAAATACCCTTTCTTCCAGTACTAGCGATGGAAACCGGGCATGAGGATGGCCTAGAAAGCTTTAGGAGTCTCCCTTCCTTTTCACATTAGGACTGATGGAAGGCTTTATCCTGCCACACACAGCTGGCGCCAAGTTTTTGTGCCTTTGCATCTTGGCAGGAGGCGGTAGCTGAGCTGCAGACCTTTTGTGATTTTTTCACAAGTCACAGTAGAGAGGAGCGTTGGTCATGGTTCTTGATCAACACCATGCAAAAACAGCAGCCTGGGTAAGGAGATCTCAGGATGTTTCTAGTGCTGCCTGTAGATCAACACCAAAAAGCCACTGTTCAGAGTGCTCCGTTGTGCTGTTGACATCCAAACAGGAGCCCAACCCCTATTTAGAGAAGAAGCTGTCATTAAGAGCTTTCTTAGCTCTTCGGAAGCCCCTTTATTTGCGATAATTTCTTACAGCTCGTGGGCTGGTATTTCTGCAGCTCAAGTATCCCCCTTGCAGGCATAAGCATGGCCATAATAAATATAGAAGTCACAAGTCACGTTTCTACACTTTAGCCTAATGGGATCATATAATGTGCTGTTAATGGCTACAGATGTCTCCCATCCTCCCTAAACCCAGTTCTAACAATGTGAGATTTGAGGAAGCAGAAGCCTCTGGTCTGGAGCTGTTCTTTCTTTTTATAGCTTGCTTTTGCCACTCTGCAGAGTGTAAAATTCACGATTAGTTTGAGATTCGTTTGGATAAGCGTAAGTACATCACAGAGAGACTTTTAATTGCTTCTTTCTGCTTTACAAAGTCCATTGGTGTTCAGGAAAAAATGTGTAGAGAAGTCATGTAATACTTGGGTGAAGGCTTGAAAGCCAATGTTTAAGAGCATTCATTGCAAAGCAACTTCCACCTGAAAAACCTTACAGCTGCCTTTGGCTTCCTGAGCCTTTGACAACAGTGAAGTATTTTCAGAGGTCCTGTTTTATTCTGGTGTTACTTTTAACACATAGTATAAAAGTTTTTTATACAAAGTAAATTGCATTTGATTATAATGGTGAGCCACCAGCTTCTATTCAATTCTTCTATTCCATTTACACACGTCTAAGCGCACACAAGACACTACATTTGTCATTACTAAGCAGTTTTTCCGTTTGCCTTGTGCAGCATAACCCTTGCAATTCCTGGTAACTTCTAGCTTTTCTTGCGCAGTTGGCAGCTCTTTCCATGCATACGTAACTAAAATGTTTTATTCTTTGTTCTGGAGTAATTTGCCTTTTCCTTTGCGTGGTACTAGGAAAATGTGATTACAGTGTCAAAAATAAAATACGGAAATATTTCACAGCTTTTTTGTAAAGTGGTGAAGTCCTTGTTACAACGACCTTTCAGTTTGTGACGGATCCATTCTAGTGGGGCTTCGTTCTCTCCAAATGCAGTGGCACAGAAGATGTACAGAATACGTACAGTTACAGGAGATGTAATTAATATTAAACAATAGAAAATAGCTCTTGGTTTTAGCATCACTGAATACCATCTGAAGCCTTCAAGCCCCTGTGGCAGCCGCACTCCCTGTGTATTGCCCAGAAAGGAGGGATGGTTTTGTTGTGCTCTGCATTTTCCTCAAAAAATAAGAAATAATGAAGTCATCACATTGGCAATATAAACAAATGCCTTTCGTAACTTTTCTCCAACTGCTGTTGAACACACAGGACATTGCACCAGGGCAAACAAAGAGCCACAAGTAAAAACATTACATCTTACCCCAAAAAGTTTCTCTTTATGCAATTTCAGTTAAGGAAAGCTATCGGTTCCTCTTTCCATTGCCGCGCCACAACATAACCCAGTCCCTCAGGGCCTTTCAGAAAGACGCCTGTCCCCGCTTCACCTCGATGGGGGACTTTTCCTCTGCGTGGGCTCAGCGCGAGCCCCTTCCCACCCAACACCGGCTTCTCCCGCCCACCCCTCAGGGCAGCCCGGGTGACTCTCTGCCACGCAGCTGAGACGCAAGGGACACGACATCTCCATCAGGGTGTAACTGGCATAAGCCCATATCGGGCCTACAAACACAGCAGCTTTCCTCCATCCAGAACGTGCTCAGGGACGACTAGGGTCTAGAGCACAAGTCCTGTGAGGAGCGGCTGAGGGAACTGGGGTTGTTTAGCCTGGAGAAAAGGAGGCCCAGGGGAGACCTTCTCGCTCTCTGCAACTACCTGAAAGGAGGCTGTAGCGAGGTGGGTGTCAGGTGGCACCAGGGGATGTTTAGATTGGATATTAAGAAAAATTTCTTCCCCGAAAGGGTTATCAAGCATAGGAACTGGCTGCTCAGGGAAGTGGTTGAGTCACCATCCCTGGGGGTATTTAAAAGACGTGTAGATGCGAAGCTTAGGGACATGGTTTAGTGGTGGGCTTGGCAGTGCTAGGTTAATGGTTAGAGTCGATGACCTTAAAGGTCTCTTCCAACCTAAATGATTCTATCATTCTATGACTATGCGGCCTGGCCAAGGCAATGCTCTCCTGACGTGAAGCTGGAAGTCACGTCCTGCTGACATGGCGCGACAGCAGCCAGAATAACAAGGACCGACTGCTCTGGTGCTTCACCTCGTTGTGCACAAGCTGCTGGCATCTTCCTGAAACAAGAGGTGTCCGAAAGAGGCGGTGATTTGGCCAGCTGCTGGGACCCAGCTTTCTGCTTTAGCAGCTCTGCTGTCGCTCTGCTCTTCCCAACACAGACAGTCGGGATCTTCTACCACGACAGCGTAGCGGCTTTTCAGAGGACCACAGCATCTATTCTGTGTCCCTTGTGGACTGCCTTGAAAGTCCCTGAAGCTCTGCCACATGGGCAAAAAGGTCTTCATGTGCCATGGTCAAAATTTGTCTTCCCTTCTGTGCTGTTAACTGGGACACCACAAGTGGGAATCGGGAACGGCAGTGCGCGTAACATAAATAAATTGCGAGGTGCTTTGGGACTCTCAGGAGTGAAAAAAACCCAAACCTGTATTTTCCCATTCTAGAAAATGAATGAAGGACAGACTTCAGATTGCAGACACTGTGCCATGAATATACAGATACATACCGAGGCCATTTTCTATCGCATGAGTCATATCCCAGTAAAACCCCAGATCTCCAGTGACGAGGCTCCAGACGGGCTGTGGCAGCAGCAAGTTCGACTGGCAGCACTCAGCCTGTGCAGAAGCTTTCTTGGTCTCTCCACCACAGCGATATCAGACTCTGCAGCCAAACAGACTGGCAATTCGTTACCCCAGTTTCAGAGCTTCAAGCCAGAAGGGACAACCAGATCTGACATCTAAATACCAGGCTTGTCCAGATAGCCTGTGCTGAGACCAAAGTCTGCTGTTAGACCACAGAATGCCCTTCTTGTGGAGATTAAAATGCGTGTGACAGGCAGAGGACTTTTTCACTGGTGTTTTAGCTGGCTAGGCACATCTTGCAGGCAAAGCAAAGCTGAGCTTGCGGCTTGATCCGACAGCCACGAAGAGGCTGAGTGTCTCTCCTCTGACTTCACTGAGCTGTGGATGCAGTTTCGTGTCCACACACCATCCTCTGCACCTTTGACCCTTCAAGGGACTGAGCAGGAGCAGAGAACAGAGCAAGCCTTCACCAGACTGGCGTTCACATCATCAGCCGGGGCAAGGTCAGCTAAAGGGAAAACAGGCCAACAACGTCAGTGGTTCATTACGGTGCATTTTGTTCAGCTGGTGAGGTACAAAGTCACATCAATGTCAACAGCTTCTCTCTCTCAGATACACCAGCACCCGGGCTGACATTGTCAACCACGTGGTATTGGCGTGGTGCTCATTAGCACTTCCTACGCCTATAGGTGTACGTGGTCTGCCACAGGTAATCATACTGCAATTAGGGAACTCGGGTGACGAAGCTAGGGAATGGTTCTTGGTCAAAAGCCATTCAGTTTAGCACTTTCGTTGTCCCGCTCTGGCACAAGTTTAGAGTTGGCGTAATGTTTACTAATGAAGCACAGACGTTAGATTGCAGCGGAGCTTTGATCTTAGCACTGAGATATTACGAGGCGCTCCAGCTCATCACAGGAAAATTCACATCTGTGATGGATTTCATCTACTCTTTACCTCTCTCCTGCCTTAAGTTCTCTTGAGGGAAGCCAGAACTGTACGTTCATTAATTCAAAATGTCCGTATCATCCCTGGCTTAACTGATAATGCCCTTTTCCCCTCTGGCTTCACGGTCAAGTATTTGTCTAGATGCGCGTGGGATTCCCAGCTCAAACAGGGTCTCATTGTGCTGAATCCTCATCAGACAGATGGTATGGGCATTTTCCTTTCAAAATAGTTGATAATCTGGATATCAGATGGAAAATGGCAGGTAAGCAGAATAGACAAATGATCACAAAATGAACTGGAAAAAGAAGTGTGTGGATAAAATTGACGCGTTGCTGTAATCGCAGTTTTAGCAAAACGGTTATTTTCTCACTGGAAACATATGTAGTGTGAGCTCCGGTGTCTTTTGCCATACTGCAACTCACTTGTCAGGCATTTCTGCTACTACTTGAGTTTTTACATTAAGGATGTGTCCTTCACTGACTTCAACAGAATGAGGATGGACTCTTCCTATCCAAACCTGACTCTTCAGGGGTAAAGCGGTACCTGCTTGCTGACCTCAGGGCACGTGCTTGAGCTACGCGGACACGCTGCCTCCACGGATACACTTCCATGCTCTCACAGAAGAACTGGCTGACGAAATGCAGACAAAAAGAGTCAGTAATTGACCAAATGACAAGTTTTATTTTCTTGTTACAAATTGGAAAATCAAAACAAACGAACCTTTTCTTGGGCTGTCATTCAAACAATATACCTCAAACACCCAAATCTAAATTCAGTATCTCTTTTGCGCTGTAGTAACAGGGATGCTACGCAGTTGTATCCATTAAAATGAGGACACCAGAAATTTACTATGCGACTTCTCTGTCCCATTTCCAAAATTAGTTACTCCTAACATACTGAGTGAGAAACCAAGAGTGTCTGCATTAATAAATCGGTAATCCAGGATATCTGACTGATCACTGATCTATGAATACTCCTTAGTAAAAAATGGTGAGGGTTAGAAAAACCATGCAAAAAGTGGTAGGTTACTGGTATTTCTGCACCTTGATAAACAATGCTAAGAATGTATGGTCATAGATAGATCAATGAGAAGTGAAAAAAGATACAAATGCTAAGTGTTTGAGCTGTCCCACAGAATCACAGAAGGGCAGGGGTTGGAAGGGACCTCTGGAGATCATCTAGTCCAACCCCCTGCCAGAGCAGGGTCACCCAGCGCAGGCTGCACAGGGCTGCGTCCAGGCGGGTTGGAATCTCTCCAGAGAAGGAGACTCCACACCCTCCCTGGGCAGCCTGTGCCAGGGCTCTGTCACCCTCACAGTAAAGAAGTTTTTCCTCACATTCAGGCGGAACTTCCCGTGTTCCAGTTTGTGCCCGTTGCCCCTTGTCCTGTCGCTGGGCACCACTGAGAAGAGTCTGGCCCCATCCTCTTGACACCTGCCCTTGAGATATTGATAAGCGTTGATAATCTCGCTCACATGCAGAGCATAAAAAAGAAGAAAATCAGGAAAACTGATGAGAATTTGAGTATGTTGTGATTTAAAAGCAAAGGGAAGCATATAAAACGTTAACCCCAGTTACAACTGTATCAACAAAAACCAGGGCCTTATAATGATAGGTTTGAGAAGGTTAGCAGATACTGCTTCAGACAATCCAGGAGTGATTTGTCTTCAGTTTCTGAGCCTTTCTCTGAAGCATGAGCAATAGAAAGGTACCAGTAGGGCTGAATTCCTAGAGCAAGTCTTTAGCTGCTATAAATCAGTGTAGCTCCCTCTGCTTTATGATGGGTTCTGAGATCAAGAAAGTAATGGTAGTTGTAAATTAAATTTATAATATATCCAGTTGTTTAGTTAGTTATAACTTATTGTTATGCTCAGCTCAGAAGCCAGCAAATACCAGGTAGAGGTACCATCTGTATCCTCTGTAAAGGGACCCATGCAATGCTTCCTCAGGTAGGTACACAGTGATTTCCACGTCTATTACCGGAGCTTTTGCTGCTTTTGAGACAACAGTGCCATACACATTTGAAGAAAACAACAGCACTGAAGACCATTAATTCTCTTAGCAATTTCACCCCTGCAGTGATCGGAGCTTTTAACACAACTATCCACAACTGCTACAGACACCTCTGCCAATGCACTCTTGCACCCTCAGCCACAAACATACGAGGCTTTTACTGCAGGACTCTGCCAAAATAGGCACTTTGCACGCCCTTTCATATAAATTGTTTCTTTACGCCTACTGCACCCACACTTCTAGCTCCATTTCCTTGTATCTCCAGACCTTCATAGATGTTTGCCGACTTAGATGATTCCTGCATCACACCCTCTTCTCCTCTCCTAAGTTCACTCTCCCATATCCCTTCTGTTAACACATGCTCATGATTCACCACTTTCTTCTTGCTCTCAGAGATTATTGCACAGCTCCAGACTAGTGAGAGAATAAACCCCCAAAGGCATGCATTTTTGTTCCTCCTCTTTGGTTGGGGATAATAAATGAACGACTGAAGTCATTCAGCTGCTCTCCTTTGGCAGTGGTGGTGACATAGTGGTAATGAGAGATCAACAAGAACAACGCAAGGGCAGTGTTAAAGGGGGGAGAAAGGTGCAGTGGAGTTATCCAGCCAGGACTAAATCTGTGATTGTATGAAGTATGTATGTGGTGATCTTTCATAGCTCCTATAGACTGCAACCTGTGAGCGGGGCAGCTGAAGCATGGCAATAGCAGATGCAATTATGTCAGCGATGTTTGTTCAAATTTGGCAGAACATGGTCACAACTCCGTCCCCATACAACAACTCATCCCCAACTCCGACCTGGAAACAACCAACCACCTCGCCCTCCTTCTGCAGCTGTGGAAACCACAATGCAACTTACCACTTTTCCTGCCTTCTAGTAATTTGCTAGGTACCTGCACACAGCAAGGAAGCAAGCACTGGTAATACTAAAATTACTTATGCTGGGTTGACAACGCACTTACAGACCCACCTTGGCTCAATGGTATCCTTAGCGCTACTGTGAATCTGAGATCCTTGCCACTCATAGTTAGATGTAATTTTCTCTTACAATGGGACGTATCAGAGGAAGATAAGCAGCTCTGAAAGCAAGTCCCCATGCCTTGCTCTCAATCTTGGCATCTTCTCTCCTGGAAACCACCTTTCTAATCTGCTCTGCAGCTGCTAAGGTACTGGGGCATTTTCTTGTTGTGTGTCTGCAGAAATAAATATTGGCATATAAAAGTACTTTATAAATATATTTATGAGGGAGCTGTTTGTCTGCTATGGAATTATAGAATGATCCCATTTGCTGGTTGGCAAATTGTGCGGCATCAATAAAAATGGACTTTATGAATGCAAACTGCAGAGCAGAACAAATAATGTTGGTACAAACCGCTTGAGATTCCAGCTCTGGCATTGCTAGCATGGTCAGATCACCTCTTTCAGAAGTCATTCACGATGTCAGTCTTTTCATTTCAAAGGACCTGCTTTTCCAGAGGCTGATGTTTTATTCTTTAATTAAAAGAAAAAGAAATCAGTCCCTTTACACTGTTTCATGCTCTGCAACCAAAATCTCCAGTCTCTTCTAAAAACCTTCACTTTAATTTATATAGGAGGAAGGAAACATCCATATCCATGTCATCATCTTGTTTCCTGAGTAGACTATTCAACAGCGACTGGAAGAAGCACATGCTTAGTATCAATAAGGGCATGAACTTTCTGTTCCACTATAGCCACGTTAACTCTAATTCAGAGGGACTACTCAGGAATTTCGTACGGTGCGTATTTTCAGGCACCTTGCTAGGTCAAAGCTAAGCGCCAAACATTCAAAACCTGTCCCTATTCAATCTAGCCTGCGGCAACAAATTAATTATGAAGGCAGAAGAAGGCAAACGTATAAGAAAATGTCCATTCAGCAAATCAGAAACGTCCAATTGACAACAGAAAGGCAATTCTGCCGTTAAGGTGATGATTTGATGAAAAAGCCGAGACAAGTGATTTTCTACCTATAGTTGGAAAACAATGCAAAAATATTGCATGAAAATAACATCTGCACTTTTTCTTGCCTGCCTTTCGATCACAAGACATTATCCTCACACATCAGATGTATTAATGAGACTTTCTGGTTTTTCCATGACTGCCTGGGGATCGTATGTTTTAGCCTCATGTCTGTTCTGTGAAGAGCGTGTCGTTCCCCCTTCTGAGCAGAGACGGTCTTACAGGCAGGGAGCCGAGCGGTGCTTGCAGACAAGAGCCGTCACAAAACAGCTGGCCCAGGGAGAACTGCCGGGCTTGGCCCAGTCAGGGATAATTGCTTTTCTTCCAGCCGGGGTGAGCAACTGAACGAGGCGGGGGAGATTGTGCGGCCCTCCCGGGAGCCCCCCAGAGAGGAGAGTCAGTTCTGAGGAGGCTCTTCTGGGGAGAGACTTCTGCAAACCAGAGAGTGGAGTGGGGTATGATTGCGAAGGCAGCTTTCCACCGAGTGGGCTGATGAAAGGGATTTGCTATGGTGAATTTCTTTTCCTTGGAGAAATGATGCCGCACGTTCAAAGGGAAGAGTCTGGGCCGAGCTGGAGAGCGCCTTTAAGCACCTAGTGGTGTCGGTGACTTTTGCCTGGCACTTCTTGTGAAGAAAATAGCTGCTTCCCTCTCAGGTCTGACCCTTAGCAGGTACGTAGCCAGCTGGGAAATGTTTCGTAGACAGAGCTTCCTCATTTATTTCTCAGCTTCTCTTCTGCATATCCTTACTATGGTACAAAGCCTTCTGATTCTGGAGACTTTGTTTTGCAGGGCCGTAAGCATTTCCATGCTCTCTTAAGGCTGCTCAACATACGATAAGATTTATTTTTTCCTTCAACCCCTTAATACAGAGTTTGTATAATATAGCGATTTTCCTGTATTAGCTGGAAAAATAGCTAAAAGCAAAACAAATCATGTCCTTCCTGATGGCCTCAGCGACGCTGTGCTGCCCCATGCAGTCAGTTCTCTGATGCAGCACCAGCAGCGATATGGGCCCTTCTGGAGTCCAGCAAAGCTCCCTGCTTGCCTGATTAGATTATATCTTCCTTACGACAGAAATTAGAACACGGGGAAGGGGCCTGAACGTCCATCTGACCGAAGTGCAGCTGGGGCCCGGCCCCAGGAAGGGCCCTGGGCTCCCCCGTCCTGCACATCGGCCCTGAGGGGCTGGTCGTGAGGCAGCGAGCTCTGCCCTCTCTAATGCCATGGTCCCACTATGGGACGCTGAAGATCCGCTCCGAGACTAAGGACTCCTGCGATCCCGTAGTCACCTGCACAATGTGGAAGAGCCCCTGTGACTCTGAGCTGGCCATCAAGGCGCGGGTCTGGACTTGCTCTGTAAGAGGGCAGCGAGGTCCATTTCTATGTTTCCTTTTCTGCAGAAATGAAGTCTTGCTCAACTTTCCAGCCAGTGCTGCTCAGGAGAGCAAAGCTGGTAACCTGTGCTGGCCAAAGTCAAAAGTAAACAGTTTCTCACGGCAGGAAAACTGTTCCGTGGGAGGAGTTCTGCCACAAAGCGTTTCAAAGTTCAAATCTTCTTCAAATATACTCTTAGAAGCAGTTAAGGCAAAACAACTGGCTTAGAAGCAAGCCCTAAATTTCCAAACACGCCAGGAAGTACTTACTAAATGAGTAACAGAGAGAGAGGCTTATCCTGAAGGGCATGAGCAGCTCCATGCCAAAGCATATTATGTTCTCAAAGAGTGAGTAAGGAGAACATTTCAAATGGTCTGTAGTGGGGGGCAGCAGAAATGCTGGGTTAGCTGGGGAGCCTGCAGACATTTCCGAGCAAATGACATAGGGGCATTTTTTTATTATTATTTCTGTTTTGTGAACAGCTGATAAAAAACGGATACTTGCAATTTACAGGTAGCAGAGCTGTTTTGAGGTCTTGGGGGCATTTTTATGCACAAGGGAAAGAAATGTCTCTCTGCAAACTTCCAGTGTTACGTGCATCACAGAGCTAAAGGAAAAGATTTCTTTCCTCCAGAGGCCAGCACGAATAGCCTCATTTTGCACACTGTTGTCATTTAAAGCTGCCTTGTAACAGGGAACCATCCAGCCCGCGCTACGTACCCGTCTGCACGTCTGTGCACTTGTTTGTTAGTAACTCAAACGGGACTGTTCAGTTTGGGGCAGCAGCCTTCAATAGCTGCCTGTATTTCTCGGGTGGAAATTGTGACAAGATAAGTACGTTCACTAAATAAGGGCTCTCTGCAGAAGAAATTGGTACTAGTGCCAGGTCCTCGGAGAGCTACTGCAAACTGCATGACGTGTCGTGCTTCCCACCCCTAGAGATCAAAACATAAAGTAACCCACGTGATTCAAAACTCTCCCAGACCCGCTAGGCATTATGCAATTACTGTCAGAAGTCTTCTTAGCTCGCCCCGAAGGACTAGGGCCTGTTGGTGATGGAGGTTCCATAACTGGTTAGTATGGCTACACTGTCTGAGGAGCTTCCAGTTCTTCACTACTATCATGAGCTACCAGCTCTCGTAGCTCTTAGCTCCTAGCTCTGAGCGAGGCTTAGATTCACCAGAGGATTTAGGTGCTGCCAGGATGTTCCCACCTCTAACTAAGAGAGCCCACCTGGAGCATCCTTTTAGAGAGAGGGCTGGTATGACCATCTGGCTCCCAAAATAAAGCACGACATAGTACCTGCACCCCCACCTTTCCCACCTTATACTCTACCTTGGATGTTAGGGCTACCCCAAGATGTGAAGAAACCCAGGTTCAGCCTCCTTTTGTTCCTTAATGAATCTTGAGCTTGTCTTCCACCTTGCAATTCATGAACGCGGTTGCCCTTGAGGGCACATGGGCTATAGGCACGCTGGGCTAGAGCCACACAGTGTTTCGATGAAGGCACGTGAAGCTGATGGCAAAGCAGGGAATTGAACTAAAGATATCGCTCGGATTACTTTTACCGTCCCACACCTCAAATTGCTTTCGCTGTCATTTCAGTGTTTACTGATCTCTTTCAAAGCAGTCTGTAGTACTGATAATCTAAGACTTGTGCTCAGCAGCTGCTGCCGAGAACAGCCTGTGCGCCAAGGCACATGTCCACGGCACACCTCACCAACTGACAAATGTATATGCTGTCACGTTCGTGTTTAATTATACAGCTCTTCCCCATCTCCATCTGCACAACTGAGGAGAGCTGAGATCAAAGGTGATGAGAAAGGGAAAACAGTAATTTGGCAGTGGAAAGCATATGCAAATCTTCCAAGATGCTGACGCACAAATTACTCCAGCGAGGGTACGATGGGACATTAAGCAGTAAGACGTGGCAGGCGGAGTATTGGGTGGAATAACATCTCCTCTTCAAATGGCAGAGAACAGAGGAAAACAATCCCTTGCATGAACAGAGTGGAAAAATGGAAAGGTGAAGAGTAACGGCAAAAAACCCAACGCACAGCAGATCAGAAATGTAAGGAATGTGGGGACACCCATAGGGCTGTGGAGTGGAGAAGGGCTGAGGGTGAGAGGAAGGAGGCAAGACTTAGAGCGTTTCTCCTTCGGTGGAAGTGGAGCTCCTGTTGCCTCATCTCTGCTCTGTGCCCGGCTAAGGCACCGTAACAATTACGCTCTCTGTCTGCAGGCTTCATTCATTGTTTTTTTGGAGAAAAAAATCCCAGAACTCTGACAAGCTTTATGATTTATCACGTCAGTCAGGGCTCCAACTGAAGCCCAGCGTCAGCACTTTCAAAGATGAAGCAAAACTTTTTAAAATCAAGAAGCTTGCATAAATCAAAAGTTTTGAAGCTCTACATCTGAAAGCTCTCTACTTTCCCTTTGAGTTGTGATGGTTCATGCTTTTAACAACAGTGTTGGATGAGCAAGGAAAGCGCAGATTCACATGTAATCACCTTGTTTCAGGAGCCTGGGATTTAAGATGCGCAACGTAAGACGATATTAAACTTTCATGAAATGTGTTCATTAAAATGACTGAGTTCCTTTTCTCAATAACTAGCTCCTTCACCATCTAATGTCTTCACAAGGCTCTTCACCATCTGATGTCTTTGCAAACTGACAATGTCTTCCCCTCCGTTCCTCCCCTCTATTTGTGGGAATATGTATGCTCCTTCTCAAATAACTTAATACTCCTCAATCCCTATAAATATTAACCAACACTTTGTAGAGCAGGAGATGAAGTGTTTACCATTCACATCAAAGTTACTCAACTCATGACCCATTTAGGTTGAATCCCGGTTGGGGGTGAAGGGGAAGGAAGAACAGGATGAGGTAGGAAACAGTCCTCTGCGAGTGCCTCTTGAGCACGCGTTCACGGTAAACCTTCCTTACCTACACAAATATATTTGCATATCCATGAGTAATAAGGATTAAGACACGGGCTTTGTTTGAACTCTCCTTGATATTTGATTTTCCTTTAACAGGTGGGTCCTGGTTTGCATACCGCGTTCAGCATTATTTGAGTCCCCAAATCACTTCACCGCAATAGCTTAATAACTGCTTTCTGGGTCCCTTCAACTCTAGATCTCTTAACAGAAAGAAATTATCAAAGATAAATCCTCTTTCCTGAATCTGTGTATTTCCAGGACAGCAAGTTAAATGCTCAGTAGTGGTTCCTGTGTGCTGGTGGCTCTAAGAGTTGCCTGGGGCAGGGGAACGTGTCTGCTACGTGCAGAGGATGACACTGAGCAAGTTCCTGCACCTCTTCGTGTTCAGGGGTTTCCCCCATACTTGTAGGACGGGAATAATACTGACAGCTGTAATAAACATTGAGATCTGGTAAGGGCAAATGTTCAAGAAAGAATCAAGTAATTATTGTAGAAAGAGCAGTCTTACAAATTCAAGTAAATAGATGGCCAAAATTGCCAAAAGAGAACAAAACCCAGAAGGGTGACTCCTCTGGCTTCAGAACAGTGCTATGGGGGGTTTTCAGCCTTTAACAACGTACCTTACAGTCTGCATCTGCTTTTATCGTTCCACTCACATGCACAGTGCAAAGGAATGATACATTAACAATTCTTTTTTCTCCAGAGCATCCTTCCGTCCCCAGCAATTTCAAATAGTATTTGAGGTACCTGGCCTTAAAAATACACCAAGGGATTGCAAAACCCTCACTTTTTAAATAGTCCCAGCTGAAGAGTTGTCAAAGAAAAGAAGGCCTTTGCTGTGATTCAGGTTCCATTTTTGTTTAGATAGGTGTTATCTAAGATCATCTGCTGGTAGGCAGAAAAAAACCCCAATCCCACCAACCTGGGTAACACCTTTTTTATCTTAAAACCACGAAACCCCAATCCTCCCACATCTGATTTTGTGAAGGAAGATTTAATTCCTTGCATTTTTAACAAATTCTAGATCTGAATCTTGCAAATAACTCTGTTTTGTGGGGAGCGTCAATGAACACAAACTCGGGAAGTGCGAAGAGAAGCAGACACAGAAGCACCCCAGGTCTGGATTCATGCCTTCGCCTCATTTTCCACCACTGGTAGAAATAAAACTCTTCACTTCCCTCTCAAGAGTTAATGCAGGGCAGGCACTGCCTGGTGAGCTGTGCTGCCTCGCAAGTCTTCTGGAGAGGTGCAGAAACACGCGGCATGACTGACGGGCCTTATTGTGGAATAGTAACGTGTCTTTATAGGGAAAATGTATCTGGCATTCATGCCCTAACAACAGACCTAACTCGGCTGCTTGATTGCGCTCGGCATCTCACCGTGCGGGGACAGTCATGGAGTGCAGGGGCACAGGAAGACCCTTCCTATTCCTTCCAAGTGAAAATGGTTCTAGGAATTGCGGAAGTGACATCACAATCTCGGAAGTGACGGGATATTCTTGGAGATAAAATAATAGAGTTGCAATCCTGTCTACCCTGCTCTAATAGCCCTCAATTCGGTGGTTACAATATTCATTTTCTTTAGCAAAATTGAGGTGTAATCGTGCTAGTGCTATTCACTTTCTTTTTGCCAGCTGGAAACTATTGCACCGAACCTTTCATTCCTGCCTGCCTCGATTCCCTTCGACGTCAGAAGAAGGTGCTGGGTATCACATTGGGGCACGGTTACAAAGAAGGTGGATGGTAGAAGCGTCTCGTTTGTTATGCAGTTGCCGGTTTGCTATTGAGATAGTCACGTCTAGGGCACGTGTCCAAGTTTTCTTCTAAGCCGCAGAAGGCAGAGAGGCATCCGTTTGTCCTTCTGGGAGACAGTGCCACAGCCCAGTTGAAGCAGGAGTCTTCTGCAATAGCTGCAGTCTTCCCATTTCTAGAGCAAGTGGAGCGTGGGCTTCTGCCACTCTCAATTCCCAAGACAAAGTTTAGTTTTGGGTTCGGGCTAACGTATGTCCAAAAGCTCATGGTGGAGATCTGGTGAGGTGGTATGGAAATGCCTCGGTCCTCTTTAGCATGGAGGTCTCTGATGGTGCTGGCACAGGGACACAGCCGGAGACAGAGAAGGGAAATTGGGTGGATGGAGGTCTCTGCTCTCTGGCTCATCTTGTCTTCCAGAATTAATTGGTGCTGTCAAGCCAGCGCCGAGGACTCATCTCAGCGGCAGGAGTTAATGCTACCCTAGGACAGAACCTGTGGCACCAGTCCTGAAGCAGCTCAGGTGGTGCGTTATTGCCTGTCACCTTTCCTTCCTCATCCTCCCCTCGTTTTAATAAGGCGGGTGTTTGGCACTAACTTGGCGCTCCTAGGAGACCTTGGAGCTGCACAGCAGAACAGCTGAAGGAAATCCTTAGGTGCCAGTGAGCTGCCTAACGTCCAGGAAGCTCCTGCTGCTTGTATAAATGCAAGGCTGTTCTAACTCCTGGTGAAAGCTCAACTGCTCTTCAGTACGGTCTGGGATGGACAAAAGGGCTGGAGCTGAGTAACCGTACTACCTGCTTCTACTCTGCCTGCTCCCTTAACAGTTAATCCTTTGCATTTCCTCTCTCATTCCCTGTCCATTTCCCCTTTTATCAGTAATCAGAACCGCTCTAAAGCGGGTGAATAAACCCAGTCATTACTTGGCCTAGGATTTTATGCAACAACCTCAGTATCCAAATTGTTTATATTCATCACTTCCAAATTGATCTCTTTATCCTGAAGGAGCTATGTGAATTGAGCTTGTCATTACACAAACTGGGTTGTACTGCCTTTTCAAAGCAAGCCCCACTTCTGGGAACCCATGTCTGAGGAGCCACGACTCTGTGGATACTATGTGTATTAACTTCTATTTTTTGGTTCTGTTTTCCTTTTTTTTTTTTTTAAATTGGTATTTAATATCCATTCCATTTTAGCTCAGCAACAGATTTAAGGCAAATTGAACTACTTAACTCTTTATCCCTCTTGTCCAGAAACACCGTTCCTGTGTCTCTTTGACCAGCTGCTATTTCCTTTCAATCCTCCCAAGGCCCTGGCTTTCCTCTCCCAGTTAGAAACTACCAAAGGCCTCCAGGCTTTTCAAGGCTTGAAATCTAGACCCAAGTCTTGATTGGACCCTGTTTTTCTGGTGGCAGAGAACAATTTCTATGCAAATGATTACATGTCTAGTAGCTGTAGGGCTTGTGTTGATCCGTTGATCTCATCATCTCAAGTCCTCTACTGATTCTGGTATCTCCGATTCCTAGAGTCACGAGATACCTGGTCATGGCCAGGGTCTCTGGAAGGTCCACAGGCAAATCTGATTGCAATGACCTAAAGAAGACACTTCCTTTCAAAACCCCGAGGTATTATAAAGCACCGGCGTATCAGGTTTTGGTGTGTATCCTGAAACTGCTGTAAGAATCAATGTTCGGAAACAGCCACTCTGCTCAGACTGTTGAGTAGGGGGTGTTAAATTTCTGATTGTCAAGAATGAATCACCATTACTTCACCCTGCTTCCATTGTACCTCTGAGCTGTGATGGGAGATTTTACACAGCCTTGTGACACATCTGCCCCTGAATAGGGAAACAATTCCTCTGGACCAGGCTGTGCGTCTGCCCCTTCAAGAGCATTATAGTGGCTGACCTCAAAATGCACTATGCTTGCCTGTGAAATGTAAGTATATAGTATCGTGGTGCTTGGAGAGCTAAACGTGATCCTCTTTATAACAGAGAAAGGAATCACACAAATATAATAATTACATAAACTAAATATTTTCCCTAGTATTTCTAAAATCTTCCAGATATTCTAAATGTAATGCAGTCAATTCAAAGTAAAAGTGTTTGTACCTGATAAAACATCTGTTCTGTGCTACTTGATGCTCCTGTATTTTGTATTAAACCTAGCAGGGCACAAGGTGGTGATGAAAAATGTGTAGATTCTTCCCCATCCTCCCTCCTCTGTCTTGTACCTCAACACTCATCAAAGAGAAGTGGCAGGAACAGCACACAGATGCTATATTTTTCACAGAGGAAGCATTTTTTAACTGAAGAACCAAACTTCAGTGGAGTCAAATTCTCTTTGTCTTCTCCTCTCTTTCCGTCCAAACATTGTGGAGGACCCTCTTAAATCAATGGAATTACTGGAGTGAATAAGGCAGAGAGGTCTGGTCACAATTCAGAAACACTCCTGGAAGTCTCTCTAATTGTACCGGGTTTGCGTGGCAAGGTTTTGGTAGCGGGGAGGCTACAGGGGTGACTTCTGTGAGAAGCTGCTAGAAGCTTCCCCTGTGTCTGATAGAACCAATGCCACGCTCATACTTTGGGTCTCTTATGAAATACATTTTTTTCTATTGGTTGATAGCTATACCTATGTGCCAAGTCTCTACAATTTACCCTCTTCTTGGTACTTAGACTGCATTAGCCACCTCCATAGGGTAGTAGGTGGTTGTTGGCTGCCATCCGAAGTGCTCTGTAGCTGCTACGTCATTTCTTCCTCTGCCTATGCTTTGCTTTGGCTTGCAATGGCTTGTCACCTCTGTACAAATGGTATGAGTATATAAGTACTTGGGGGGGGGGCGGTTAAGACTCCATTCGTCATCATATTGTTGTTCAGGGTGGCATGCAATACCTGCATGGTGATGAGCTGAACTGGTTCACTTTTTCCCCAAAAGGGGAGACAGTCAAATGCATATCACTTATGTAGTAAGAGCTGCTGAGTCAGATCAGAGTCAAAAGTTACCAAATTTCCTCATTTCTTGTATGTGATATGAAAAAGCAACCATCCGTCTTGTTACACAGTGTGTTTTGTTGTCTTTCCTTTCTACAGAAAATTAAATATTGCAAAAACCAGACCAAATCTTATTTTTCTTCCACCAAAGATGCACAATTTTCTTTAAAGAGAGGAGAAAGCAGAAACTATATATTTCCAGTAAGTCACTTTCACAGTTATCACAATTATTTTCAGCCACTGGTGTGATCAGTCCTGTGGGAACCCTGTGCTGTGAGGGCCCCATACATTGCTCTGCTCACCCAGGAGATACCCATGCACCTGGCCCTTAGTCTGAGCAAGACTGGCTGTAGAGCTGGAGGAGCTGTGCGACTGGCTTGCACTGAATCAGTGTGAGATTTGGAGTACAGCCCTCCTAAATCTAGGTATCACAGCTGCGGAGAGCAATACAATGGGCAGTAAATGTGGAATGGTCTGTAGGAACTCCTCTTCTGGCCCTTTCCTTCCTTGTAATGGTTAAAAAAAAAAAAAAAAAAAAAAGTCGGTGCCAGTTGAGTCATCACTCATAGATAATGTCTTGAAGAGGGAAGGAAGCACTGAGGCTGGCTTTTCTGCTCTCCTGTTGTGATGAGCACTCGCTGACAGAATGAGGTTATTCTCAAATAATACCTTCTAAAGAAGTTATTGTTGCAGGCCGCATTTCCAGGTGTTAAACCCCCAGACTTCACAAGCAGCCTCTCTGGAGCTGCATCCCTCACGCCTGATGGAAAACCTCCTTTGCCAGAAGAGTGAGCAAGCCTTGTAAAATGAAGCCGTTACCCTGAATGCTCCTGTGTGTGACACCACATTTCCCCACCAAACCACACAACCTCTTTGATGTAACCGTTATCCAACTGCCCGATTAGTTCAGGTCCCAGGTTCTTGACCCAGCAAAATGATCATTACGTCTTCTGTACCTGATTCCCAGCTGCTGCACACTGATGTAGTTGGACTTAACAAAAATGACAGATGATGGTGTAATTAAACTCAATAATTACATCCCTTCTTAATAACCTACTTTCTAGAGAGCTGTCCTACAAACTTCAGATTAGTTTTAAACTTCAGGCACTGTATTATTGCATGCTAATCTTGTTGTTAGGCTGAGGACATGGAAACAAAGAAATTCACCTTGGCATTGGATCTGGTGTAAGCTTGATACTCGGAGGCCTTTGAGCTCTGCTGCAGAGTCATGAGTAAGCAGATGAGCACAGAGGGGGAAGATCCTTTGCAAAAAAGATGTAGAGTGGGCAGGGGGAGATCAAGTCGTTGGCTGATATAAAGGTAACTAATTTTAAATTGGCAGCAAGTGATTCCCTTGCTAAAGGGCTTTTAAAATTACTCCTACACTGAGGAAAAAGAAAAGAGTAATAGACACTGATTGATATATCTAACTAGTGTTTGTGACCCTGACGTTGGCAGGTCAGGTTTTCCAAAGCTGCTCCTAGTCCTTGAAAGCCTCTTGCTTCATCATTGCTGCAAGTGACTGACAGCTTGGACCTGGAACCATGAAAGAGCAGGCACTGAAATGGGTTAGCAGGCAAGAACATGGATGGTGGGATGGCAGAGGTGTAAATCTCTTGGCCCTTCCCTGGAGCAGCATCAGAGAGCAGAGGAAGGACAGGCAGGTGGGAGCTCTGCTGGGGAGTGATGCGCAGCCCCCGATGCTGCCAGACCCAGAACAAGCACCCGCATGGTGTTACAAGGATGCTCAGCTTGGTCCACCCAGGTACAGGGGTGGACTGCTCCCACCTAGTCCTCCTGAGGCTGAGACCAGGCACCACTTGTGTGGTGAAGGTGTAGCTATGGGTTTTGATCACTGTCTTGCTCCAGCTGCCATGCCCAAGGGCAGGGCTGCCTGATGGCTACCCGGAGACAGCCCCACTCACATCGTCTGCAGACCTTACTGTTCCTTTTCCCATTTCTTAACTCTCCATTTCACCACCCTTGTACCTTCTCATGTCCACCTCAGTCTCCTCCCAAAACACCAACTCACCTCAAATTACTTTTTGCCCACAGACACCAAATTTGGTACCTTATACAGTTACCTGGGTATTGTAGCTTTTCAAGACTGTACTTCCCAAAAGGTCCTTAGCACTCCCCCAGTTACCTGTGGAGTTTGGCCATGTCTCATACAACTCCCCGTCAGCCGCCTGTGAGACGTAGCCATCCTTCGTGGCACCATCTGTAACTTCTGTCGGTGTCTCACACTGCTATTCGTTATGTCCAGCAGTTTTCTCACGTCATGTCCAACATTTTTCCATGTCCTGTTCAGTTTGGTTAACCTCAGGCTAAATAGCTCAGTAGGCATGCTCAAATGCTCATCCTTGGAGATCAGACTGAAATGCACTTAGAAGAGCTGTTGCTTGTGCTTTCGCTCTAGGATGAAGAGGTCCAGGGATACATCGATAGATTCCATGGTCTGAAAGACTTGCTCGACTTGTGAGTGCTGCTGGACTTCAACTTAAGGTGCAATTGTAGCATGAACAAATACAATCAAGTAAAAAACACCAAAGTACAAACTATGGCTTGTGTAGGCCATAGGGCCCACATAGCTTAGGGCCCTTTGTTTCAAAATTTCATTGATACATCAAAATTAGTTTTCTACCTTTTGGCACAGGGGCTGCTCAACCTCCAAAAATGGAATACACTTTTTAAAACAGTATTCAAAAGCATGCAAAGTGATGGAAAGGAAATGGCTAGCTTTGACCACTAAAAAAGGATCCTGTAGAGTATGAACGCTACCTGAAGAGAAAGTGCAGTGCAACATGTTTGTACAAGAATGAAAAAACCTAATGTAAACTGAAAACACGTGAAGATACACCTGGGAAAATCTTGCGTAGCTTGGTTAGAAACTAGAAGCTAAAATCCCATTCAGCAAAATAAGACAGGCAAGCTAAATTACTGTGGGTTGATATGAAAATATATAAACAGCAGGGTTATTAGTTTAGCTAAATTGGTACATCTTTGTGCAGGACAACCCCTCTGATTTCCGAGGTCTGCAACTCGGACAAATCTGAACCGCTTCAGAGCAGAGCTACTCACAGAAAATTAGGAGGAGCTTCATTTGTTAGAGCATTGAGTCTTGCATGTGCTTTGAGACTGATTCTTACTCAAAAAATTAAAAAAGACTTGACCAGACCCTGAAGCTTTTACAGAGGTGCCCACGTTTCTGAAATCTAAGCACTAGACTGGAGAGCAAACAGCTGCATGCTGCACTGACTCATTCACTTACTTGTGAGCTAGGCTGAAGATGTGGTCTCCACAGATTTGATACAGTTGTTCTGAAAGCATAAATCTGCTTATTTTGCCAATGTCTCTTCTCTTGCATAGATATGTTACATTTTTGCTTGTTTGAACCTCCCTAAATGCTCATGCCTAAAAATCTGAAGAGCCTGTAAGGCTTTTCTCCTGCCCAGCCAACTGTTCAGGGCATTAGGTCTAGCAGAAGTTACCTCGTTTAGGAGGTTAAATTCACTGCTCTTAGTGTGATGGATGATGTTCAGAAAGCTTGAAGAACATAATGTACGTCATCTCAACAAAGCTAGAACTTCACTAAGTTTTAAGTTTTAGCTCATGTCTGAACAATTAATTGGTGAGATTTTCAAGCTGTGCTGAAACAGTTTTAGTCTTCATGGCTGTCATACAGGTGAATTCCTTCCTTATTCTTGTCAAGACATTTTTTGTCTATGCATCAAGTGGCCTCATTAAGGCCCCAAGCAGGTAGCAAGTGAAGTACCCAGCATCGATTTGAGGACTACACCTGCAAAAAAGTAAGCACTATATGTTTCTGAAACTGCGTGTAAATTTTTTTGAGTCTTTCAAATCCTATATGGAAAAGCAGAGTTTATTCTTAAGATACCTGAAACAGTTCTTAGCCTCAAGATGGAAAACAGGTATTTGCGGATCGCTCACTCTGCTTTCTCTGGTGGCTTGGTCTTTGTCACCCACTCCTGGACGAATAGGGGGCAGATGCCTTCTGAGGTGTACAGCAACCCCGCCGGGGCTTGTGTGGCATGTCCTAGCTCACAAGGACGAGGACTCTGGTGGGGGGAATTGCACAGCTGTTCTGGCACAGGAGGTCAACCACCAGAGAGGCTCATAAAATGATGAGGAAGGGGGGTTAATACGATAAATCTGCACCTCTTTGAATCTTACACAAACGTGGGGAACTTTTTCCCATTGCTATAACTGTTTTTCCGAGTGTGCCGGCTGCTAGTGACTGCACAGAAAGAATCCCATTGATCTGCGTGTTAGGGCAGGACTTACCCAGTGCCTTTAATGATGCTGGCAAGAGAAAACAAGTTGACAAGAAAAAAAAATCCAGAAGTATACACAGGCCAAAAAAAACCAGTTTAAGCACTATAAAATGTGAGTTCAAACACTGTCCAAATAGAGGGTGTGTCCTGATTTGAGGCTTTAAGCCAGCAGATAAAGGGCAATGGAGAGAACTGGGTTGTGGTATACATCTTTCTCTCAGACATTGTGGACTGTTTGTCTGGAGTGCTGATTTTAGGCACATACCAGAAAAAATACAGGGCATCTCCACTTAGGTGCAAATTCTAGTTTGTTCATCTCTTCTTGTACAGTAATTAGGAATTTGCTGTTACCCATATGGAGATAGTATCTTCTCTCTTGTTAATACGAAGATGCCAGAAAATTTAAGAAAACTGAAAAAAAAAAAAAAAATCTGAGGCATATAAACTCCTCACGGGTGCTAAGGAAACAACTCTCTAAGTTACTGCTGAAGCATACTACCTGCCTACACCCACTCAGCTTGAGCTTGCCTGCCAGTACACTTCATGGTGCAAGTGTAATTTGCTATCATAAAGCTATGAGATGATTTTTCCAAACTTAGGTGTATCACACCCTGTCAGCAGCCTTGTGTGTGTGTGTGTGTGTGTGTGTGTGTATGTATGTGTATAGAGGGTTTTTTGCTAGAAATCATCAATCTGATGTTGAAAAGCAGAAAGCTGGTTCCCCACTCCTTAAAGAGTAAATAATTTGGATGTCAGCATTGCAGGGTGTGTTGCTCATCGTAATCACACTCCTCGTGCCAGGTTGCTTTGTTCCCATTCCCCATGAATCTTCTCCATGGTGAAGCCTTCTTCTGTGCCACTGGCAGCTAAAAGATTTTCATACCTGTAGGAGCAAAGTAACATGTTAGAAATTGGTCTATTCCCTCTCTGTGGGCTTTAACTTGTCCTTTATGCTTGCATCCTTTGCTCTCAGACAAGAAACTAGTCTTTGCATTTAACCTACCGAGTGTTTAATGAGAAATAGCAGCTCCCATCATACCTCCCTGTGGCCAAAAGAGTCCATCTTACAGGAGGTTTGGGTATGGCGTTGTTTATGAAACTGGTCTTCCCTGAAACGGAAGTGGAATACTATTATCTTGCATTGGTGAAACAGATGGTGCATTTTCCTGCAACTAATTAGCTATGCAGCGCCTAGTCCACACAGAATGAGAGGAAATCCTTGATGCCTCTCCGCTACTCTCTCTTTCCCCCAGATCTTCTGTCTGTGCAGCACACCGCCGCAGACTGTAGTGGTTGACAGCCTGTTGGTCGGGCAGTGTCCAGCAAAAAGCGGTCCTGATCTATTTCAGGACTTATTTGGCAATTTGACAGATCACTCCTAATCAGTCATGAGAGGCTCGCTTGGGCGGCTGCTCGACTCAGGTGTATTTGGCACGCACAGCTGAGATGAGAAGCCTCTCGGGCTGACCGCCGTGAAGACGGGCTCATGGCACCTCTGCAGTCCGGCCAGCGCCTGGTGTGGAGTTTCACATCAGGGCAGGGATGTTGCCTCCTTCCTGCCCCCTCAGGAAGTTCTTGGATGTGATGGTGGCCCCTTCAGATCTCAGACAAACTGAGTTTTCAATCCGTGATCTAAGGAAGCTGTGTAAATCTACATTTTAACAGACAGTGGTACTACAGCAGTGTGCCCTGCTATTGGGACTACGACGACTAATGTACTTACAAACAAGTGCACTGAATTTTCAACCAGAAACATCTGACACAATAACCACTGGATGGTTAAGTCTCTGGCTAGTGATGAGGGGTGTGTAATGTCATTTCAAGACAGCAGGAGAAAATAAACCATAGTGAAAAGGAATCTCCCAAGCTTGAATTCACTGGAACTCTGTAGCAGTCAGCCCCAGCTTTCCAGAGTGACACCTGACTGACACACCATCTAACTGCTGCCTGACCTGCCATCAGTGGGCACCCGGTTAGCTTCAGGAGCTTTGCAGAGTTGTAGCCTAAATTGGTTTAGGCAGGTCTAGGATTAGTAACCCGTCACTGCTGCTTGACAAGCACTTAGCAAAGATGATTAAGTAAGTGCAGTGTTCTTAGACAGAATGTACTCAGCTAAAAAAATCCCCAAATAAGTCCTAAAATTATTTTTTGTTATATTAGTTGCAAACTTTGCATCTCCATGCCTTACACACAAATCCTACAGATGCAGTTTGGTCTGTGCATATGTACATTGTCATCTTCTTGCTCCGTGCACGGATAGGTGTGGGCATGAATTAGATGCAGCTGTTCTGGTCAGTGAAACACTTAAAAGTCTAAGGGAATTCAAAAAGTTTTGCAGAAAGTCTATCCTTTCGCACACTGAAGAGAGTACTGGGGCAAATCTATTGACAGATGATAACAGCTAGGCCTTATGTTGAATTCTTATGCACCAAACTCTGACGTGACTTCATCTGAAACCTTATATGTATTCATACTGGTATGGAAAAACGTCAGATGGGGACATCAAAGAGGTGTTTATGAATTAGAAGAATAAAGCAAAAATTGCTAATTCTTCCTTAATTTGAGGAAACTGTCCCATGAAATTAACAGCAAGCAAATGCATGCTAAATATAGCAAACACTTTTGTTGTCACTACGAGCATCCTACTACAAGATGTGATGGAATAATGTATGACTGTAGCACTTTGGTAGCCATATCTTTCATAACAGAGACATGAAGTTCCACTGTGATCCCCTGTATGAAGGGGAAACTGCTTCCAACCTATATGTTGTGCTACACAAGCTCTTAAAGGCTTATGGTGACACAGATAGTTCTGGATTTCTGGATTGGATCGACCCAAACAGGCAAGTAAACAGCTTTGACTGTGTCCTGCAATAGGCTTCAACGGAATGACTCGTGCTTTAAGACTCAGAATGTGAGATGTCTTATTGGGACTTCTTCTGGAATGAGGAGAAACTACTACCAGGAGCTAAAAAAATCAGTGAAAAACAGCTATGTGAGTCCATGTGTGAAGTACACATGTGGTTGTGGTGAATGTCATTACAGTCATTCTTCCGTGAAGATTTACAGACTGCTGAATTATTGCAATCTATTCTTCCAACTCCAATACTAGATGAAGGAGCTGACAGATATCCCTGCCCCCCACTGAATTATCATTGATTGAAAACTAAAATTTGTTGCTTTTAGCAGTAAAAATGATTCTTCTATAGTACAGATCCTTACCTCTTTATTCTGCCTACTGTAGAGAGCTGCACATAGAGAACAGCACCTTGCCCACAGGATTTCACTAACAAATGTGGGCAGGTATTTGCCCAGCAAGTTGGGCAACCAGTTTCAATGCACTTTGGGTACTAGCTACACTCTGATTCAAAACATAGATGTGTACTGAACTTTAAGAAGGAGATTAATATCTATTTAAATTACTATGCTGGGTATGCTTTTTCTGGGAAATGAATGCATACTGAAAACTGCTGAATTGGGCATCTAAAAATCCCAGTCCAGATGTATAGCACTAAAACAAAAATCATAGACTCACAGAATCATAGAATAGTTTGGGTTGGAAGGGACCTTGAAAGGCCATCTAGTCCAACCTCCTTCAATGAGCAGGGACATCCTCAACTAGATCGGGTTGCCCAGAGCCCCGTCCAGCCTGACCTTGTATGTTTCCAGGGATGGGGCATCTCCCACCTCTCTGGGCAACCTGTGCCAGTGCTTCACCACCCTCATTGTGAAAAACTTCTTCCTTGTATCTAGTCTAAATCCCCCCTCCTCTAGTTTAAAACCATCACCCCTTGTCCTATCACAACTGGTCCTGCCAAAAAAAAATCATCCCCATCTTTCTTATAAGCCCCCTTTAAGTACTGAAAGGCTGCAGTAAGGTCTCCCTGGAGCCTTCTCTTCTCCAGGCTGAACAAGCCCAACTCTCTCAGCCTGTCTTCAGAGGAGAGGTGCTCCAGCCCCCTGATCATTTTTGTGGCCCTCCTCTGGACCCGCTCCAGCAGGTCCATGTCTTTCCTGTGCTGAGGGCCCCAGAGCTGGACGCAGCACTCCAGGTGGGGTCTCGCCAGGGCGGAGTAGAGGGGCAGAATCCCCTCCCTCGACCTGCTGGCCACGCTGCATTTGATGCAGCCCAGGATGCAGTTGGCCTTCTGGGCTGTGAGCACACATTGCTGGCTCATGTCCAGCTTTTCATCCACCAGTACCCCCAAGTCCTTCTCGGCAGGGCTGCTCTCGATGCCTTCACCCCCCAGCCTGTATTGATGCTGGGGGTTGCTCTGACCCAGGTGCAGGACCTTGCATTTGTCCTTGTTGAACCTCCTGAGGTTCATGAGGGCCCACCTCTCGAGCCTGTCCAGGTCCTTCTGGATGGCATCCCGTCCCTCAGGTGTCTGCACCGCACCTCTTAGCTTGGTGTCATCTGCAAACTTGCTGAGGGTGCACTCGATCTCACTGTCTATGTCACTGATGAAGGTATTAAACAGTACTGGATACTTTGATTGTTCTGAAGGCAACACATACTGTTGAGAGGTTGCATTTGTTTGGTTTTTTGTGGGGTGGGGTCATGTCCCCTGAGACGCAGGATGCAGTTTCTACATGTTTACTACCTAGCAAGTGCTTCTGGTAAAAGATGGTTCTTGTTTACATTTCTCAGTTTGTTTTCTCTTTCGTTTGCTTGTTTTGTTCTCAGATGTTCCTCCTATTAATATGTCTTCTGGAACTGCCTGGCCTACTTTTGGCTAAAAATAGCCCTTGTTGCTACTGCTGTAGCTCCACGCAAGCCACACAACACCCACACTAGGAAAGAAAACCTCATGCCCTGCTGAGCTTTCCTGAAATGACAAGCAGGTCAGAAATCCATATGACCAAAAAGCAGGAGGAAAAACAAATCATGCCTTCCTGCTCTGCTTCTACTAGGCTTGCTGATGGTGCGAAGTGGGGAAACAGCAGAAAGGCATGTAAGTGTTTTGGTTTCCCTCTGCCTCTTCCACATCCACTAAAGACAGTAGATGCCACTTCTCTTACGTGAAAGAAACAATGAAACTGCAGGGATGTGAAGCTGCAAAGAAGATATTTGCATGTTAGTTTCCAAGCAGTCGTTCTTCAAAAACTTAACTTGATTGATCTTTTGCGTAAGTATCAGTCTTTGGGTATGATCAGACCAATGCTGCCCATGCTGTTGCACTGTTTAAGCAAACAGGAATACCTCTCTCCCGCAACCGAGATGTCTTCAGTGGGCTGTGCCTGTGCTCCTGATGTCTTACAAAGGAAAAAGGCTCTGGATACACAAATGTTTTGCACTGCATTGCAGCAGACAAAACTTAACACTTCTCAGCCTTAAGTGGATAACTTTACACTACTTCTTTGCTCGTGCCCCTCAGTCTACGTGGCCCGTGATGCATGCGGGTGAGATGCAAGCAGTCTGAGCTTGTTGGTGATCTTGGGCAAGTCACCTCACTGCCATGTGGCATTGTGCTCCCCATCTGTGAAATAAGGGGGCAGTGAAGTACCCAGACATGCTTCTGCAGCTACCTTGGCAACCAAGGAATGAAACTCCATTGCTCCACAGACAAAAAAAAGTGTTTTCATGACTTACTCTAGCTTGTGGATGCTATTTTTTTCCCTTTTACAGTTAAGGCATACTGGCAAGAGGACTTCACACACATGTGGGAAGCCAGGACTCTCTGCTCATTTGTGGTAGAATAAGTCCTGGGTCACCTTTTCTTTGCTCTCCCAACTAGGAATTTGGCTGGCATACAAATTGTCGGGATGGTACCATTCTCACTTCTAGTAACACATCTGTGACTCAGAGGCAGATCTGAGCCTAACGCAGAGGAAGTGCAAGCTGCGCTCTTGGTGTTCTCACTGAGCTCGTAAGCGATGGTTTGTTGAGGACAGGTCATGTCGGGTACCGTGAGTCCAGAGCGGCTCGGCAGCTCCTGCACGGCAAGAGCTGCTCAGGCGGACGGGGCGATGCTCGGAGTTTGGGTACGAGCCCCCAGCACTGCCCAGCAGTCTCGGTCAGCAGCCCTGCCCGGTGCCCTGCGCGCGCACTGTGAGGCACGGGGGACGGAGGCACGCCAGCGATGCCAGGGCCTGGACCGGGGCCTGGATCCCACCCCGCTGCCATCGGCACGCCCTGTGCTCCAGGCTGCGAGGGTCCTCTGACCCAGGGCACCCCTGGGGCTTAGGGGCACCAACGCTGTCACGGGTCACCCAGATCTCACCCCTCTGCGTGTTCGCTTTGCTCCCTGGGTCCATTCTCCTCCCCCCTCCCTTTTTGGGGGGGTGGGCTGGCCAGCCTGCGGTGATGCGGGGTGAAGCCGCTGGAGCTGTCTGCTCACCACAGCGGGGCCGGGGGCGGACGAGCAGGAGGGGGCTGCCGGACCGCGTCCGGCCTCTGCCCGGCAACTGCCGAACGACAGGTAGAAACGTCCCCGGGGTGGGGGGGCCGTGTTGCTCCCCGCCCCGCGGCGTGTGGGAGCGGGGAAGGCCCCGGGGCCCGCTGGCTCCGGCACAAAGGAGGGCGCCGGGGCCGGCCGGGGGCACGGCAGCGCCGGGCGGGGCGGGGGGAGCCGCGGCGGTGCCCGGGGGGACCCCGCTCCCTCCCCTCCCCTCCCCTCCGCCCGCCCCTCCCCGGCCGGCCCCTGTCCCCTCCCTCCGCTCCGCAGCCGGGGCGGGGGGCTGAGAGCCGGCTCCGGCGCACGGGCAGGCAGAGGCGGCGAGGCGGGCGATGGGGAAGGAGCCGCGGCGGTCATCCTCCGGGCACCGTTAGGCGAAAAAGGGGCGGGCGGGGGCGAGCCAGAAGACGGAGAACAGGGGGGGCGTCCCCGGCCCCCGCCCCTCTCCACCGCGCCGAGGAGGGCGGGCGGACCACGATGCCCGGCTGGCGGGCGCTGCCCACCCGCCCGCATGGAGACCGCCGCCCGTAGCGGGGCTGCCGCGCCGCGCCGCGGGGTGAGCCGGGCTGCGCGGGGCGGGGGGGCCGCTGCGGGGGCCGCCCGTGCGGCCCCGCGGGGTGCGGGGTCGGGGTCGGGGTGGTGGCGAGGGGCGGGTGGGAGCCCGCTGCCGGCGGTGCCTCCGGCCCGCCCGGGCGGCCCCGCGTCCCCGGGGGGGCTCGGGGAGGCGGCGGGAGCCCGGCAGGGCCCCGGGGGCGTGTGGGCTGCGGGAGCCGGGGCGAGGCGGCTGCTTTCCTGCTCCCCCCGCCCCGCTTCTGCGAGCCGAGACGGGCTGGGATGCGGGAGCTTACGGGTTTGTCTTCTGCACCTGCAGCATCCCCGGGGTGCCCTGGAAGCGGGGCGGGGGCAGCGCCCGGGGTGCCGGCACCAGCCGGGGGCCGTGCGGGGCCGGGGCGGGCTCGCCGGTCGCCACGTGGCGAGCGGAGGACGAGGGGTGACCCGCAGGGGCGAGGGGCGTGCTCGCAGGCAGCGCCGCGGTGACCGCGGTTCCTTTGCGGGGGGCACTGCTCCCCCGAGAAGGTGCCGGGCTGCCCCTTGCCTGCCGTGGTGCTGCGGGCGCGCCCCTTCCACGCGGGAACCTCCCCCTGAAGGGGGGTCCCTCACCGCCGCCCCCGCTCCCGACCTCGGTGGAGCTGCGCAGGCTGGCACCTCGCTGGTGCTGGGTCGGGGTCCCTGGGGAGCAAACGCCTTCCCCTCGCCCCAGCGCGCTGCCGGGGCAGCCCGTGGTACCGTCCGGCCGCGTCTGTAGTGGAAACGCGTGGGTTGCCTTCGCCCCGAGAGCGGGACAGAGCGGCGATTCCCGCGAGTGGCCCGCGGAGAGGCGGCTGTCAGTGACGGCGGGCACCATGTTTCTGTTAGTTTCTTCCCCGGCCGCGCTCTGCTCTCCCGGTCTCTCGCAGGGCTGCGGAGTTGGTTGGTAGTTTGGGAGAAGGCTGCGTGCTGCAGCAGGGCGTGATGGATACGCTGCGTGCAGGGAAAGGACACTTTGGAGTGGAGATGCAAAAATGTCAGTATTTGCAACGTCCCTGGCGGGTCTGGACATTTTGAGAGACCCGACCCCGAGTCTTTTTGCATGTCTAGAAAACGTAGGTGGTACCAAAAGGAAAAAATGCAGGCATTTTGATCAGCTGTCGTTTAAAGCTTGCATGTAGTGAGATGAGATTTCCTAGCTGACATCGGAGGTTGCACAATAGTTCTCTTTATCCCTCTGGTTGAATTGTTAAGAAATAAATGGGTAAGCGTAACAGAACTGGTCCTGCATGTGATGGGGTCTTTGTGGGGGCATGAAGACACCTGGGACAGAGCAGGGACTTCAGGTGACATCCTCCCTGTTGCAAATGAGATGGGTATGGTGAGAAAAAGCAGAGGTCGTGGCTCTCTGCTCAGATTGCCGCCTGTTTCTACTTGGGCACAAGGAAGGACATTTTTTAAAACCTTTTGGTTTTGTACATTGGGCTCTTGTGCTTGACTTGTGAAGGAGGGTTTGCAGAGGAGTTGCTGCAGAAGGGGTTACCTTTGAGGCAGAGGCTGCTCGGTGTGACTGCCCTCAGCCTTTGAATTTCAAGACCCAGTTTAGTCCGAGAACATTGCTGTGGACTCCCTGTTTTTTAAGTCATCTCACTACTCTCAGATGTGATTTTTTGGGGGGCTCTTTCTAAAAATAAAGACAGATAAAACCTTAGGGGAAGTGTTTTCTGCATTTGTCCATAGCTAAGTTTGAACGTACTGTACAGGAGGAGAACCTACTATGGAGGTTTGACATAGGGGAGGAAAAAGGACAAAATTTACATCAACGGAGGATCTGTCAAGTACTGGGAGCTATGACAACAGCTCCCTACTACCTCCCCTTATTTATTTGTATTCCTTCCTCTCCTCCTCAACTTTCATTGCTAGCTCTCACGTGGCATATTTCGATGTTGGCTTATGCTCACTCTGGGTGGAAAACCAGTGATGACAAAAAACTTGCTAAACCCACGTGTATCAACAAGGATGATATTCAGTGCTGTTTCTCCTGTGATGGTGGATGTGAACTCGTTTCAGAATATGTAGACTTACTGGGCAAAGCTGTGCTAGTGGTTGGTGCTTATTAACCTGTTTCAACACACACAATAAAGACCGTGCTTTTTTTTTCCCTATTGATGAGACATCAGAGGAGAGAAAGAGCTGGTGGGGAACCATATCCTTAGTTCCTCAGCCATGCAGTCACATCTGCTCAGTTACAGAACCTTTTGCTGGGTCTGTAATTGGAGACATATTTTGACTGAACTGAGAGAGCTCAGTAGCAGAAGAAGGAGATTTTTGAATTTGCAATTGCATCACAGCTGTCTTTTTTTTTTATATTGTACCTTAATTTTCTTTGACAGCTTTGATCATCATGAATAACTTCCCATTTTTTTTCTCTGCTCACTCTTCCCTGCCTCTTTGTTCAATGGCAGGAGTCTAGATGTACTTTGTTGTTTTGAGGGATTTTTTAAAATTGGAAAACATTTCCATAATTGTTACTTCATGAGATAGTATGTAGAACTGATTAGCCTGCTTTCTAGTGCTCTAATTTTTCTTATTAATAGTTTCTGCAGATAATACAACAGCATGGAGGAAGTGTGTTTTTCCAGTTGTGTTCAGGAGGACCTATTGTGAATATTACTTTGACTGGGATTTTAGTGTGGAATTGTCACTTATCACGGAACTAGGCCCTCAAGATATGCAAACTTCTCTAATGGAAAACAGCTACATATCATCAATGCTTAAAAGAAACATTTTTTTAATCCACTAATGCTGATGTACTGGTTGACATTATGTTGAAAGACTAACTTTTTAAGTTGGTGACTCTTCAAGGGTAAGACCTGTCTTCAAGATTATTTTTCCCCATCATTGTTTCCTGAAGATAAAGGTAGAACAAAGACAAATTCTGTAGTGCTGATGCTGGAAGCCTTTGTGAGCCTCTCTCTTCTCTCTCTACTGGTTTATGCCAAGCAAATCTGTGATACATGGTCAGTTCTCCACTAGGTTTCACACAAGGGTGGTGAAATCAGCTGTGCCACCTTGTTCTGAGAGACTGAAATCAGTGGTTATTTCTTAGGAAGTGAGAGCACCTCTGCTTATGACAGCTTAAGTCTTGAAGCCTTTGCTTGGTTTTTAGTCTGTTCTTTCCCAGGTGAGATTCCCACAGGAATTAAACAGGTTCAGTTTTGTTCTGTTGGCAACCGGGAGGTTAGTTCTCCAGAACTCGCTGCGTTGTGTCTGTTGTGGCTCTGACTGGGGGTGTGCGATGCTCTGTGCTTTGAATTTCCTAACTCTGGAGGAAATCCATGCTCTTCAGATAGCCTGGCTTGATGTTACATTGAGTTGTGCAGACTTAGTCCTGTACTCTTCATGATTGCTTTCTTTTTGGATTTTTCTTTCTCTTTTTTTTGATCTGATCACAGACGGAAAAGATGGGGTGCAAGCACTGTATGTGCAAAACCAGTTATTCTCTGAAGAACACCCAAAGCTCTTGGGGTTTTTCATAGGTAGATGTTTGGATAGGGCATAAACACAAAACTAATGACCAACATATTTATTGCTGCTAGTGTGTGAAATCGGTGCTGCAGCTTGCTCGCATATCCTCTCTTACCTATTTAGGCATTGTTTGCTGGGTTTGCATATCCAGGGTGAAACTTGCTTTTCAATGGTGCTTTTCAGAAACGCTTGCTTGGCAGCAGCTGAGAGAGTGGTTGTGAGTGGCATTGTTGTTCACGATGCATGTCCTGATTCTGAAAATCTCATGCTTTTGTTAACATCGTGCTACCATCAATCTCTGTTGGATGGCTTGAAAAAGGGAGCTTGCAGAATCATTAGCTGGGTTGTTAGATATGGGGTCGACATTCACCCGTTTTCTCCCTTTTTGGAAAACCTGCTCTGTTGGTAGCCTGTACCCTGTGCACTGTCAAAACAGCGCTGAACAGCCTGTCTGTGTTGTCAACAGTCAGACCTCCTTACAGTCAGTAACTGCCTGAATTGCCTGTAGCAGTGATGGGGGCGATTCCACGCATTTGTAGGGAATGGAGGGCAGCGTCATTCATATGGTGAGCTTTGTTGCGCTACTTGACTTCTTTTCTCTAATGAGCAAGTGGAGCACGGTCTGTCAATCCTTTCAAAATACAAGGCAACTTTCCTTACTCAAGTGGATTTCTGTTTTTTATTTCAAAAGGGTCGAACTTTGCTAGTGCGGGTGCAGGACATCCCATGACAGCGTCTAGCGTGTCTTGTGCAGCTGCCATCCTTCTGGTTATAGTGAAAATCATACGGGAGTGAGTGAGGACATAATTAGTTGGAAAGGGGTGGCCACAGGCGAGGAGTGGGGACAGGATGGGCTTATACGTATAAGACAGTGTTTTGATCCGTTTTTCTGAAGGCTTCATGCTGTGTTATTCTCGTATCTTAACCAGAACAAGAATTAGCTTCAAGGCAGATCCATGTGCACAAATGTGCTAATCATTGATTTACCGTGTCCTCTAGGGATCTGAGGACCAGCATAAATGTAAAGGCATGCCATTCATTGCCAAATAACAATTGTACCTGCCAGATAGAGGTTTAAAGTTACCCATGGGCTTGGACATCCTTTGCATTTGGAGTAGGGTTTATGCTTTTCTTGGTTTAAAGGTGTCACTTTTATTCATGACAGTACAGGGTGGTTACGTTACCACACATCTTCTACTCCTTTAAGCCATTTGTTTAAACAGCCTTGACAATGCACCTCTCCTTTGATTTTTATTTTCTCTTTGTTGTGCTCTAGCAAGTGAAGGGCTGATTCCTTACTGAGAAAAGTTATCCTATGGAGGAGCAACATTTAAAGTTAATGACTCTTATTATTGATGACAAGGAGAGTTTCCAGAATTCATGGCAAATGTCTGTGAGACGCTGACTCTGTTAATGGTGCTAAGTCCACTCTTAAAATCTCAGGAGGCAGAACTGATTTTAAAATGGAAGTTGAACTCTGCACAATTGCAAACCCGAGCCTTATTCCTAAGTCTCTCTGAGGACAGATGCTGTATAAGTCTCAAGAAACATGTCTGAATATCATGCCTGGTGTCCCTGGCATAGTCTCATCTGAGAGGACCTGAATGCCTGCTTAGAGTTTGTCAAAGCTAATGGGTTTCTAGAGAAGCTGAGGTATGGACCCTCTTGGAAGAGCTGCCCTGTGCAGTAGCTCAAGTGGGAGCAAGAGATTTCAGCGTGAATTTTCGTAGATGTTTCTTGTGCTGCTTTTTACTGCTTTGCTGAGGCACCAGTGAATTCAGAATCTTGGTTCACCATCCATCAGTTTAAATCAATCAAAAGGAGAGGAGGAGGAGAAAAAAATCCAACTTTGATGGAAACACACATACTGCAAAAGGCAGTTGTATCACATTTGTATTCTGCTGCATGCTTCTGTCACCCACGCTTGTGAAATACTCACTGACAACAAAATGAAGTACATTTAATTTCCACATATACAATAATTTATTGTATATGCTGAGTAATTACTGGTAGCTCTTCTATAGTAAATTATTTTTTCCTTATTCCAGCCCGTCTTCCATTTCTTGTGCATGGAGGGGGGTGTTTAATAACGCATGAACTGAAAAGAGAGTCAGTTTGTATTGGCTATTTGTTTATAAATTGACTGAGATATTCAGCAAGAAACTTGAAAAATATAATTTCGTAAAACACAGCTGGGATTTTTGGAGCATGCCATGAGAACCATTTATGGGAGAAAGGAAGGGCATTGCAAGAATGAAGAATCATTGTAAAAGCATGCCTTTTCTTCCCTAAAACACCTAAATCACGCTCCTTTGTGCTCAAAGCTTGCTTGTAATGGAACACTCTCAGTAACCTGTCAGAACAACGCAGTTCTGATAGCAATGCCATATTTGGACAAATGAAGCCAGAAGAACTGTTTACACAGTCTCATGGAGGACTCTTGCCCTCTCAGAGAGCAAACCTGCTGTACAAACTCACGTTCTCCTATGCTAAAACTGTCCTGCCTCTCAGAGTGGCCTTGGCCCTGCTCGTGAAATGCCATGCCAGTTCAGCAAGCAGACCTGAGGACAAGCAGGGCAGGACAGCCTACAAAATGCAGAGCTGTGGGATGATGGCCCCAGTAGACTCCAAAGTGCCCCAAAATGCTATTTGTTTCTTTGTAAGGATCATGTTTACTGGCTGCTCTGAGCACGACTGTGGTCCCGACGATGAGGTTCCCTGGGGAGATGTCTTACTGGTCACCATGCTGGGAATGCTGTCGACAGAGGAGGGAAGATACACGTGTTGAACAGGAGTGTCTGCACATCTTTTTGATGTGACTTTAGAGATATGTCAGGTAACTCAAAACCTTTGCTAGGCTGCAGAACCATTGGCTGTAAGCTACCAAGCTGAAACTGAAACAGATTTTAAAGAACTGGGTGTGAAAAACTAATTGACAGTGAATCATCTTTGCAAGTAGAGTATTCAGGGATTTGAGCTGCTGGTAGGAAGGGGTCCACCTTAAGAAATATGTGGTGATAGTTCATATGTTTCTTCAGAGCAGGACCAGGTTAGTCAGAAGACACCAGTCTCCAGCGTTATGCTTCTAACACTGGGCTGACTCAAGGCAATTTCAGGTCTCCCCAGTGCAAATGTAAGCCACAAACTGATGAAGGTTTCACATCCTTGCATCACTCAGTCAAATTAGTCTCGGTTATCTTGAGAATACAGTGAATGTTATTTGGAAAGACATGAGAGGATGTAATACAATTTGTCAGTCATGAGAGCCATTAGGAGCAGGTAATGTCTTTCAGCAAATAAAATACCAGAAAAATAAAATACATTCAAGAAATATGCCTCAGCTTCCCGAGGCTTTCATTGAGACCCTACCACTTGCTGGCTGCATGGGGCTGTGTACTCCAAATGCAGACACGGTATATATACTTAAAGTGGTGTCCTGGCTACGCGGTTGCAGGTTGGTTTTCTGTGCCGATAAGCATCAGACAGAGGGCAGCCCTTTGCAGCAGCTTGTGGTATTGGGAAAACTAGAGGTGGGTCATGGGTTGTGCACTGCAACCACATTGCTACTGTGAGGCTGCCAAAAACAAAAGAGAAAAATCATTGGTACATAATCATTTCAGGCACTGCTACAGCAGTGAATGGAGAGAGGCCATTGTTTATGTGGGGTTGTCACATATAGTACATCTGCTTCTGCTCTCAGGCGTGTCCTGTGCATGAAGCCAGCGATCCAGGTGTCTGAGAAACAGCTTGGAAATTTTCGGATGTTGTAGGTTAGATAAGGACAGAGGCAACTGAAAGGAAAGAAAATGAGAGGTTTGGTGTTACTCAACCTGAGCTTTATACAGAAGCTGCAGTGGCAATGCAGAGATAGCATAAGGCCACATTAGTCTGTCCTGCCACCCATCCTAGAGGAGATGTAATTCACATAAGCAAACCAGCACCTGTCCCACCCACAGGCCGTCACCGAGGTCAGCTCACTTAGTGGATATTGGAGCTGGACTGTGTGCGACTTGCATCAGCTAGCAGATTAGGCAAGGCAGTTGCAGAATATAACTAATTCACAGGTGTTCAGCAAGAAAAGCAGTGTCTGTGCTACAAGGAGTGATCTTTAAAGAGAAGCTGTTCAAGGACTATATGCCAATCATTCACTTGTATGATTTGTATGAAAGTGGAGGAAATTTTGACTAGAACTGGCTGGTCTATGACTTTGTTTCTCTTATGCAGGCAGTTTCCATAGCAAAATAAAATTCTGGAACATGCAGATTTCTGCCAAAAATTACTCAGTTCTGAAAAGTTTTGGCCCAAAACATTGAGCAGAAATTATGCATACAATTTTTTTTGCTGTAGAGCTGTTTTTTGGAGGATTTGTTTTATGTTTACTTAAAATTGCAAACATAAAAAGATCCACCATTTTGAGTTGCATTAGTGTTTTTTTTGTTTTCTTTGTTTATTTCCAGTTGAGAATGTGAGGGTTTATCTGTTTTTCCCTGTTGTGTTAGTGCCTTGAGTTTGACAGAAAAGATTCTACTTCTGACTTTGGTATCTAGAGTAAGAGAAGGGATATGGAGCTTGAAATAACAAAAAGAGATTAAGGATCCAGTGAAAGTCCCCTACGTCTACTAATTCTGTTTGTGTTCTGTTGTGTACATTCTGTTGTGTTCATTAATTGGATTCTTACAGAGATTTTCTTGAGTTTGTGGTTCTATGATGGAAATAAGAGGTAAAGTAGGAAAGCAGGGAACCAGGGAGGAAATTGTTTTGGGTTGACCCAAGCCATAAGCTGTTTTTCTTGCTAATGGGAAGAAAACGCGGTGTCATTTCAGATAGAATAAAATACTTTTTGTTTGCTTTGTACCACTGTTTTATCTCTTTATGGTTTCAGCTTCTTTTTGTAAAAAAATTCTTTTATTTAACCAGAGTTCAATTTTGAAACTACCTGCTGGAGTTGTTGACCAAAAGCATGTCCCCAGGCCCCTCCTCTGCTCTTTCCTTTGGATTCACCAGTTCCCTTAAGGGAAGGGAAAGCGCGCAGCTGGTGTTCAACAGAGCGGCAGTGGTGTGAATTGGATGGATTGCATTTATTTAGTATTGCCTGTGATACCCCAGGAGGTGACCGCATTTGTCCCTACAGAAAAGGGACCACCAAAGACACATGTTCCTGGCACTCCGTAACAGCTCTTGAAATAAAAGGCTGAGACACGCTTTTTTTTAAAAAAAGCCTGTAACAATCTTGTTGCCTAAGCATGACATCAGGCCTCATTTCTGATCACCACAAGAGTCATGAATAAGCTATTTGCATGAAGAAGCATTAATGCTAGGCTAAAGAAAGAGTAACAGAAAGAGGCCCTGGCTAGAATGGCAAAAAAATGAGTAAATGTCATTGACTTGGCTTCCTGCTGGCTTTGTTCTCTAAGTAGGAATATATAGGTCAAGGAAATGGTAAATAAACTTGCTGACATTTTTTCAATACTGATAGCTCTGCATTTCCTGGCATGATAGTCTGTATTTTCCAGTACATAATGATCTGCAATTAATCTGCAGTCATTTATCCAATCAAATGCTCATGTCTTTGGAATCAACACCACTAGGGTGCTCAAAGGAAAAACAAAGCTCTTATGAGATCAACTAATCCATTTTGAGGAGGAGCTCACCCTGTAACGTCTTCCAGCCCAGCAGCCCTATAAAGTTCTTTCAGTGCTGAAAAAAAATTAATTATTGTCAGATAATTGATGTTATTTGAAAATAATTAATATTGATAGTATTAATTAATAATTGACATAAAACTGTATTCCGTCTCAGGTTAGACAAAGTTAACTTAGGAATGGATGTTAGTACCATTCCTGGTTGTTCCTTCATCACATAACTTTGAAATTTCTATTAGTCATCCATGATAGGACAAAGGGTAATGGTTTTAAACTAAAGGAGGGGAGATATAGGCTAGACATAAGAAGTTTTTCACAATGAGGGTGGTGAAGCACTGGCACAGGTTGCCCAGAGAGGTGGTAGGTGCCCCATCCCTGGAAACATTCAAGGTCAGGCTGGATGGGGCTCTGGGCAACCTGATCTAGTTGAGGATGTCCCTGCTCCTTGCAGGGGGGTTGGACTAGATGACCTTTAAAGGTCCCTTCCAACCCAAACTATTCTATGATTCTATGTCCAGGATACCATCAACGTGCAGATCATCATTACTGTAGCTTACACGGTTGAACTGGGCTGTCGGAGATACTTGCTTTGAAAATAATCGTGTTGCTCATCGCCACACTCCTGGCAATAGCTGAAGACGTTAGTCCACGACATCAGTGCCCTTTTAGGACAATACTTTCTCTTTGGTCTCTGGCTGATGCAGCATTGCAAAGTGAGATTGACAGCCAAAGGGGATAATATGCCTCTTTCTTTAGGAGAATATGGCAGTGATGATGATGATGCATACCCAGTGACTGGTTTTCCACTATGGACTTCAGTTCAGGATTATCAGGAAGGAAATTTCTGACCAAGTTTGAAATGTGGTTGTTGTGGGTTTTTTTTTTTTTTTTAAAGTATTTTAAGAAGTTGTATTTTGATACTAGAAATAGCTACTTGACTAGTGTTTTAGGACAGACTGGTTTTTTTTTTTTCTGTAAGGCTTCGTTTGCTTACCAGAACTCACCTTGGCTAACATACAACCCTGCCTTCCTCAGTCATTTCTTCTTGGGAAACTAACATCTTCATAACACTTTCTTAAATTATTAATGTTGCCATCGTTTTATAATGGTAAGGCTTCATTTATCTTACGAAGAATTCCTCCCCTGGCTTCATTTATACAGTAGAGACAGTTTCTGCTGCTGTCAGAGACTTGGTCTGATGGATGTATCTCACAGTCCTTAAAGATGACTTAATCTGGTCTGAAGTTATTCGTGGGGTTCTTGGCTGAATAACTCAGTGAAATGGCTTCACAGATCTAAAATTCATGCACCAGAGAGCAGATGTTTGGTTGCATTATTCCTTTTATGGGGCAGGAAAATACGCTTGTAAGTGTGAGCGACATGAGTTCCAAAGACAGGAGGACTTAAAAAATTGTAATTGTTGAAAGAACAGAAAGATTTCTTGAGTAGAGGCTACTTTTCATTATTCTTTTGGTACGTATTTGTCTGGCTCCTAAATTCCTGCTGAGATCACGCTGATTCCTGATTCCAAGATGTTTGCTCTGGTATAGAGGGCTAGAAAAACAGCTGTTCAGCTTTAAATCCCATTACACAGGTCTCATACTGAATGTTACCGTGGAGTGCATGAAGAGCACACTTGCTATTTGTAATGATGTGATGTGGAATGATTTTAAAAGATCTTACTGTATTGTGGAACAATAGAAAGCAATCATTTTAAAACTGCCATTCCTCTTGCTTGTTATTCAAGGTAGGGATAGATGGCCATAGCAAAATACTGAGTATTACCACTTGTAGAATTTCATTTAGCTCGGTGATCTTCAGCAGAAGCCAGTCAATGATGCAGGTAATAAAAAAAAAAAAAAGGAAAAGGGGAAAAGTGTTTATTATAAAGCATTCAACAAGGGAAATAAAAAGGCAGGAATAAAATCTACACTGTTTTGTGAGGAGAGGTGAATGAGTCAGATGTAAATGGTATGTTAATCAGAAGAGAGAGAGCACAGTGAGCGTTTCAGATAAAGCTCATATCAAATCACAGAACAGAAAAGCACATTTTGATACTTGTGCATTCTGTGCCTCAGTGAAGAGGTAGTGTCAGTACCTAAATGGGTTTTGATTGGCATTGAATGGCTCCGTGGGTGGAGAGAAAGAGAGATGATAGGAGGTCAGGATACCTGAGTCCTCCTAGACCTCAGGCCAGTACATTTTCTTCATGTGGTGCTTTGTCCCTTGTCACCTCCTCCATCCTCTTGTAATAGAAAAAGCCATTTTTTCTCCTCTGTCCATGCCCTTAGCCCTGAAGCTAGATGTGTGAGGTGTCCATCTCAGGACTCAAACCAGTCATGTTCATCTCCTTCATCCTCCTCAACAACGTTTCATGTACCTTAACTGTGAGCTTTTTCTGCTTTATATGACTACTTTGGTGTGACCCTGTTGAGTCACGCAACTCTTCTGGGGGTTGTTTACTCACATGTATTCAGTGGCAAAGCCTTCAACAGCCTGGCAGGCAAGAGTCAGGTCCTTTTCAGGTTTGTTCCCAGCTTGGCTACTGGAGAAGCGTGGTGTTCTCTGACCTTGCTTGGGTGTCCAGCCTTGGCGTTCCTTAATATACTGGTCTTCTCAATCCTTATTTACTTTTGTCTCTTACAGTTTTGATTTCATCTACCTGTGATGATGACGCAAGGAGGAAACTGAAACTTCCTCAGTAACTGCATTATGTTAGGAAAGTAAACTGAGATTACTTGCAAGTATTAGTTAAGGCATTCTTGGTAGTAATTGGCAGTTTTGAGTTTGTTTTAAGCCTTAACAGCCTCAGTGAGAGACTCAAAGTTTTGGTCAAATCATCAGTGATCCAAGATTGGTACTTTTAAAAATGATTTGCTTTTAAGTCTTCAAACAATTCTTCTGGAAGGTTTTGCTGATGAGTTGTGGAGCACAGGAGGTAATGGAAGTATTTCAGTTCAGGTGAGTCACAGATGGGAATTAGACACTAATTTTCAGAACTTCTCTCTCCCTCTGCATTAGTGTAGCAGAAGCAGTTCATACCCTGTTTTATCAGTTTGCTGTAAACAGTAGCTGAACAGTCGAGCAGTGACAGCTTGCAAACAAATGCTGAGGTGCTGGGAGGGTGTAGCTGTTACCCTGAAAGTCGTGTGAAACTCCGCATTTAATGTATGCACAGTGTATCCATGTATGATGAATATGAGTTACCACAGATATAGCTGGACTTTCAGTGGGAGGGCAGAACGCAAGTGGTATGATGTGAAGTGAGGTGGAGAAGGAAAGGAATAAAATGGTGTAAATGGTAGCGGTTCTGTGAGCGTCAGTTGTTCACAAGTGTTACGGGAATGAGACTTGGTCCCTGTTGCCATCCCGTTTTCTTTATACCTTCCAGGCTGAGCTGAAGATGGGGTCCCACCACTTGGTCCTGGGGTCTGTACTCATGCATATGTTAACACAGAATGTCGTATCTCTAAACCAGTCCCATACTGCAGAGCTGTTCTATCAGGATTAAGGCCATGCAGCTTCTTACTAGTGTGTCTGCAGCACTTTTAGCTCTCCTTTGCTTCTGCGCTTGGAATACACTCTCGGTTTGCCCTCCTGTGCAAACAGGCAGGGAGTTTCATTCACTGGTCTTTTTAAACACTGTAATGTATGTCTTGTCTCAGGAACTTCCTCTAAAAAGGTATCTAAGCTTTACAAGTGTCTTCCAGACAAGTATATGTTTCTTTGCCTTCTCTTTCTGTTCTATGCGTAAAGGTACAGTTCATGGCACCAATCTGTTCACAATAGCCTGTTTTGTTGCAGCCAGTGGAGTTATACAGGTTTATAGCAGAGGATGGCATGTACCATGTGAAAGGTGAAATATAACCCTGTGCAGGTAGCCTAAGTTTTGTGTACTACACAACACTAGGTGGATTGAGTGGGGGGAAATTAAGACAAATAGAAAAGTAATAGAGTTTTTCTCTCATTTCTGGTTTGCTCAGGTTAAGCAGTGATTAATGCAGGCACTCAAACTCTTTCTAATGGCTGTATTACTTAAAATTTTTTCATTTTTTAGAAATCTTCATTCTACTAATGATGTCTCAACTCCTATCTTGGCCATTGTTACAGCCCTGAAAATGAAACAGAAACAAAAAATAAATTGCAAACTGAAATCTGTGAGTATCCACATTTCAGGTTAAATGCTAGATGTTTTGATGTCGACTCATTCACATTTTGGATGAGCAATCATAGAATAGTTTGGGTTGGAAGGGACCTTTTAAAGGTCATCTAGTCCAAGCCCCTGCAATGAGCAGGGACATCCTCAACTAGATCAGGTTGCCCAGTGCCCCGTCCAGCCTGACCTGGAACGTTTCCAGGGATGGGGCATCTCCCACCTCTCTGGGCAACCTGTGCCAGTGCTTCACCACCCGCATTGTAAAAAACTTCTTCCTTATGTCTAGCCTATATCTCCCCTCCTTTAGTTTAAAACCATTACCTCTTGTCCTGTTGCAACAGGCCCTGCTAAAAAAATTGTCCCCATCTTTCTTACAAGCTCCCTTTAAGTACTGAAAGGCCACAGTAAGGTCTCTGTGGAGCCTTCTCTTCTCCAGGCTGAACAAGCCCAACTCTCTCAGCCTTTCCTCATAGGAGAGGTGCTCCATCCCCCTGATCATTTTTGTGGCGTCCTCTGGACCTGCTCCAGCAGGTCCATGTACTTCTTGTGTTGGGGGCTCCAGAGCTGGATGTAGCACTCCAGGTGGGGTCTCACCAGAGCAGAGCAGAGGGGCAGAATCCCCTCCCTCGACCTGCTGGCCACGCTGCTTCTGATGCACCCCAGGATACGGTTGGCCTTCTGGGCTGCGAGCACACATTGCTGGCTCATGTCCAGCTTTTCATCCACCAGTACCCCCAAGTCCTTCTCGGCAGGGCTGCTCTCGATGCCTTCACCCCCCAGCCTGTATTGATGCTGGGGGTTGCTCCAACCCAGGTGCAGGACCTTGCATTTGTCCTTGTTGAACCTCATGACGTTCACCAGGGCTCACTTCTGGAGCTTGTCCAGGTCCTCTGGATGGCATCCTGCCCCTCAGGTGTGTCTACTGCACCTCACAGCTTGGTGTCATCTGCAAACTTGCTGAGGGTGCACTCGATCTCACTGTCTATGTCACTGATGAAGGTATTAAACAGTACTGGTCCTGGTACGGACCCCTGAGGGACATCACTTGTCACCGATCTTCATCTGGACGTTGAGCCATTGACCACTACCCTCTGGGTGCGACCGTCCAACCAATTCCTCATCCACCGAACAGTCCACCCATCAAATCCATCTCTCTCCAATTTAGAGAGAAGGATGTTGTGGGGGACCATGTCAAGGGCCTTCCAGAAGTCCAGATAGATGACATCCGTAGGTCTTCCCTTGTCCACTGATGTAGTCACTCCATCATACAAGGCCACTAGGTTGGTCAGGCAGGACTTGCCCTTGGTGAAGCTGTGCTGGCTGTCTCCAGTCATCCTCCTGTCCTCCATGTGCCTCAGCATAGCTTCTAGGAGGGTCTGTTCCATGATCTTCCCAGGCACAGAGGTGAGGCTGACAGGTCAGTAGTTCCCAGAGTCCTCCTTTCTACCCTTTTTATTAAAAAAAAAAAAAGCTATGCTGCAAGAGATTTCTTAGACCACCTTTCCCCTTACTGTTGTGGTGTTTTTCATAGAATTTGATAGATCTTTGATTCTCTTGAACTTAATTGCAAAGCTTCTACTGATTCAATGGGACCAAGGTTTGACCCAGTATTTGCAAGTGCTGTAATGCCCCAAACCCTCAAGTTTTATTTTGCTTAACATAAAAATGGCTAATGCCTAAAATAAATAATTAAATAAATGGACTATCTCGCCTTGATTTCAAATGTTTTCCAGGGGACAGTTTCACAGTACAGTTCTGTGTTCATGCTGACATTCAATGAACACCAATTTATTAAGGCATTTCTCTTCCAGCCAAATGTATGTTTGGCTGGTTTGAGTCAGCCCTCAGTATATGCTTGTCTTTTTTTTCTGTCACCTTCTAGTCTGCTTTGCTAGCCTTGTCTCCCAGTCTCACAACCTAACAGAAAGACAATCAAATCAAATTAGCTTCTCTGACACAAAAAAAAGACCTGGAGCTTGCTCAAATGTGTATCTTACATTGAAGAGCTGCTTACATTGATGAGCTGCTAACACCGAGAGACTTCTTCAGGAAGTTTCACTTCTTGGTGATTTGGCCAGAAAGCAAATGGTGGGAATATAAGTTAGCTTGACAGAAGTGGAAGGCATGAGTACTCTGATGCATTTAGGTCCTGAGTCTTTACCTCTCTGTCGAGGGAGTAGGAAGAAGCTGTAGGTAAGTTTATTATCCTGCAGTCTGCTACCGCCTGCTGAGCACCTGGAGGCTGCTGCTGTCAGGTGGGATATTGAGCGTGATATGCGACTGCTCTGATGCCTTTATACCAGTCCCAGTATCCGTGGGTGGAAGCGCAGCTTATCTGCTGCTGAGTGGATACAGCTCAGGCGTCCAAGCTACTCACATTTCCAGTAACTACCTGCCTAATGAGCATCGTCCTGAAGAGGGCACCTGGGAAGATCAATCATAATGTAGTCTTTCCGAGCTTGAAGAAGCCAAGGCCTTGGGACAGGTTACTACAAGTGATACGTTTTGGCTAGATGTGGATGTAAAGGGAGAGACTGGATAAAAGTTAAAACACTCTCAACAAAAGCAGTGGGAATGTGACAGAGAGATTTAGCTGAGGAATGGTGTTTTTATCATGCCTTTGACCATAGGACAGGCTTCTGTAACCCTCAAAGGTTCACATAATATGAAGAAAATTAGCCTAGAAATGAAAAGGACTTAATTAAAATGTTAGTCTCACTTCGCTACCCACTTATTACTATCATAGCATAGCTGAGTTTGTTAATGAGATATGCCAATTATAGATGTTTTCTTTCTCAAAACTGTAGGGGGAAAAAAAGATTTTTAAGGTCAATTGCTTAGTCTTTTTTTTTTTAAAGAAGCTATGCTCCTTTTTAGAATGGTTTTGAAAAATAGGTTTTGAGGAAAGGACAATTACCACGGTTAAACTGAAAAAAAGCGCCAACTTTAATATTCTGTTAATGCATGTATTTTTAAACCCAATACATTGAACTGAAATGTAGTTCCCTTCCGCGCATCATGAAAAGGAAGAAATGGTAAGAATTTGAAATTGAGAAAAAAATCGGTATTATGTGAAATTTGATTATACAGTTTCCTCCGATAGATTTTGTCTAACACAAGGTGTGTTCCTAAGTAGCAGATTTCCTTTTTTATCATAAGGCTCTCTTACATTAGTGGACGTGATTGTCATACCGCTCTTCACATGAACACATACCTCAAGTAGAAGTGTTAACCATTGTCACTTAAATTGTTTCTCCTCTCAAAGACCTGTGATCTTTGGATAAAATGTGGGACAATATCTTGACACTCACGGGTTTTTTTTTTATCATCTCTGCTGTTCCTTGTGAGGACGTGTTTTCCTTTTTTTGTCTGAAAGCCTGCTCTTTGACCTTTCTCCAGCAGCCCCACGAGGGCTAGCTCTGGGAACGTTGTTTTCTGCTGCCAATCAAGATCCGCCTTCTGCAATCACAACCGCAGGCAGGTCTGGCTGGACACGCAGGGCCATGCTCTGCTGACACTTGCATCTGTGTAATCTATGTGAAGGCTTGTAAAGAAGAGCAAAACTTAGCCCTTTGCATTCTCTAATGGATTTTGCTTGCCTGTGCCATGGGATTTGTTTTGTCTCTGGTACAACCTCACCCTGAACCCTCTCGCTGCTCTTACCTTCTACCCTCTTACTTTGACTCTCTCCGGAAAGGCATCAAAGGTAACCTTTTCTGTCTGTCTCACTTCACAGCGGGTGTGGTAATATTTTGGTGAGAGGGAATGAGGGGGTTTGCAAGGAAGGGTTATGGCACAGGGTAAATTACTTACTATCCACTTTCTTGTCAGTTTCCAAGGAATAACTGCTTGATTTAATTAGTTCTTTAAATACCTTATTTCTTGCATAAGGTTGTTCATTTAGCTAATTATTTTGGAAGTTTCTCTGTTGTCTGAGCAAGACAGAGAGATGCAGTGTGACACTCACTTGTAAGTACATAGATAGTAATAGAATCTTGTATCTGAATATAACCTAACCTTTGAGTGTCGTTTACAAGAGTGCTTGTCAGAAATTCAGTGTCTTTCTAAAAGCTGCTGCTCCGTGTTCAGCCGTCTTCTATAGCACACAGGGTTAAAGGAGTGGTTTAAACCAAAAGCGTTGTTTGTTGCTGAGTGGTGTGTTTGTACAGCCAGTTGGCAAGAGGTGAAAGAAAATCTTGTGTTTCAATGTGAAATACAAGCATTAACATCAGATGAAGCCTTCTGCTATATAAGAAGATAAGCTAGGAGAACCAAATGGAGAGGGAGGCAAGGATTTGATCCAGTCACATTTAAGTGGTCCAGTTGACATTGGACCACTGATTCAAGCAGGGCACTGGGTGATAAGATGCCATCTGGGGCCCGATATTTGATGCGCTGATTTTTTCACTCAGGTAGATGCCTGAGAGTGGTGGTAGGCACTCAGGCTATTCTCGGTTTCAATATAAATTCCATTTCTGAGATTCAGTATCTTGGTCTCTGTCCTGTTGTCCTGTTTATTCTTCTAACCATCCATCAGACTCATTAGATCCACTGACCTGGCTTATTCTCTGGTCCAGCTGTTTCATAGTCTTCATTCCAGAGCTCTGCCGCTGAAATTTGTTTTACATTGGCTGGATTGGAGTTGCTTCCTGTTCCCAGCAGGGTTGAATTTAATCTCCATTATGTATTCTGCATTATGCTTATGGTGAAATATATTACATTTTTAAGAGTCCATAACATGTCATGTTAATCTCTTGATGCCTAGCACAGGTGAACTCCCATTGGCTTCCATGCATATGCTCTGAGTCTTGACTGCGTTGATTTATCAAAGCCAAACATAAAAATATGTATAAATGATAGGGTGCTTTTTTACCTGCTGTTATTTCCTTTAACTTCTTGTATTTTTTTTCTATATAAAACCTTTTTAAGGAACTCTCTAAGGCTATATTCTTAGTTGCAGAGAAAATGAGACATGTAAAAATGGAAGGCTACAAGCTCTAGAGACTTGCATAGTATAGAGGCAGCCTAGGCTGTGTTTCCTGTTCCAGTTGTGTCCAGATAGACCTGTGATACTGTACAGAGACCAGTTAAGCAGAAGACTGCTCCTTGTAGTACCCCTCCATTCCCTCATTCATACTTGGCTTGGTTGAACAGAAAGGAGATCTCAGGGAACGGTAATCTGTATCTGTCTGGGGGAAGGAAGAGAAGATGTGGTGATCAAAATAATGCCCTACAACTTCAGAAGCACAGGCTCAGGTACTAACTCTGCCTCTGACCTTGCTAAGTTGTGGGTGTCCTAATCCTTTGATGGCAGTTGAGAGCTATCTGCATAGGTTTTGGCCTCTGAAAAAATGAGTTGCTACCACTGTCGTAGCTTACAAGCAATCATGAGGACATGAGGAAGGGAGAAAGTCTTCGTACGCTACAGACAGTAGGAAGATGCAGTTACTTATTTTATCTGGTTAGACTTGTTAGCTGCAAGATTTTGCACTGGGAACTTAGGAGAGTTAGAACAGTCTTTTTCTTTCTTGGCTGGATTTTCTTTGGCTTTCTGTTTCACATTCTCTAGGGTTTCTGTTATTGAGCGTTGTCCCTGCAACTATGCGTTAGAGACCTTGCTTAATTTCACCTTCCTAATAGTAACACATTAAGGCTGTAGCTTTAAAAAGAAGCCAGTGTAGGGTATATGAAATTGCAAGGTAGTTGCAACACAGGTGGCTCCTGCCCGATCATTTTCTTCTATCCTAGTAAATAGATGTTCATCCCTCACACAAGATGCAGATAAAAGCTAAGTGCTTCTGCTGGCTAATCTCTTGACGACTTTGCTTTTGTTGGTGCTACTGCTCTGTCCTATTTTTCCTTCTTGTCCCTCTGCTTCTTGCTTCCAGAAACCACATATGCAAAACTCACTTGCTCTGCTGTTAAAGTGACAATGCTATGTGCAAGGGTTTTTTAATGAACACTGATGAATATTCTAGACTATTCAAAAGTATGAAGTCGGCCTTTCTGATGTAAAAATTTTTTTGTGTGTCGTGGGTTTTTGGAAGATAAATGTTTTGCTTTCTTTAGAAAGCATTCTGTTGTTTAAAAACTGACCATCTGAAAAAGAATTTCCATCTGGAGCTGCACTCATTTTTTTTGGTGGTCCAGGGTTCGTAGCCAGACTACATCCCTGTAACGCAGTAAGGCATCCAGGAAAGGGTACCACGCTGCCTTGGAATGGCACATACACAGTACTTCTTTATAACATTCTTTCACCTCCAACCATTTCCGTCCAAGGACTTCCCAAGTTGGATGTGATTTCTGTGTACACAGGAGAAAAGCAAGCATATTTTTACTAGGCTTTAATTCACTAGAGAGAGAGCCACATGAGCAGGGAGACACAGGGAAATAGCTGAAGAAATTTATCTTCAAATTGGAGGTGACATCCATGAAAAATGTTTTGTGCTTTTTTTGCCTGGCCAAGCTTTGCCTGCGAATGTCTTCACAGCATTAATCACAACTAAAAGGTTCTGTGGGAAACTTTTTGCTCTATGTTAAGAAATACTAATGAGGATATGGACTTAATGTTTTGTCTGTCTTCAGAGGGTTTGCTTGCTGCAGGCAGGGAAGGAAGGCTGTCAACAGAGGGTTTTAACCCTGGAAAGGAAGCAAGCATCTCCTGCTCACAAGATGTTTATATTATCTTGCTGTTAAGGAGCCATAAGCATGAGATCGGCAGCCACTAACATTTCCAGTGGCAGAAGAGGCAGACAGCTTGTAAATAGCCTGACCTGCGGGCAAAGGACCTGTCCTGTCTGTGCTCTTAGCCGGGATCTAGGTTAAAAGAAGAGCAACCTTGGGTTCAAATTCAGCGATGAGAGAGAAGTGGGGTTTTATGTGGCGGTTGTGTGGTGACACAGCAGGACTAGCAGTAGCTGGACGTCTTTGGTCTTGTATCAGAGGGCATGCTGTTTCCCTGCTCCTGGGCAGGGAAGGAAGGGGGACAGCACTGTCCAGGGAGGGCAGGGAGACCAAAATGTCCATTATAGGGTTGTGAGGCTGCCTACCTGGGTGAACTCTTCTTAGGTGCAGTGATCCCTAAGGCTCTGTGGAGAAACAAGTTCAATGTGTTCGCACATATGAAAGCGGTTTTGTTTTCTGGTGTTTTGTGTGCTTATGCCAGGAGCTTGAGTACAATGCAGATCTAATTGCCGTCCTCACTTGGTTCTTCAGATCACAAAAGGCCTGTCCTTACAATCCACAACTGGGAGTATATAATCACCTCTGATGTGACCTCCTCATAAACAAATCCCAAATGATTTGGGGCCAGCCTGATTTACAGCCAAAGACCAAATACCCAGAACGGAGCAGTGGTTATTCTGTTTTTATCTCCAACCAGTTTCTAGTTTGCATTTGCAATAGTAACAGGGTGACCAAAAGGTTTTCTTGTCTCTTATTCAAACATCTGTTTGTCTGAAAAACTCTGTAAATCAGGTGTGTTTAAAGCCAGGCCTTTCAGATTAAACGATGAGAGCTGAAATTTATTTAGAAACTCCGTTTGTGGCAGACTCTCAGCCATGTGAGTGTGCAAAAGCTTGCCTGTAGTCTTGGAGGCATTATTTCATCTGAACAGTGGCAAAGAGTGCTTTGGGGTATGTGTTGCTACTTACAGCAGTGTCACTTGCACATGCGCATGGAGCTCTGTGGGCAAGGTTTTCTGAAGCACCCAGCCTTGGCCTAACCTTCCTCGCATAGCAACTGATGGTGCAATTTGTACGCATGCCAGTGAATGAAGAGTTTAAGCCTAGTGCTGTAGAAAAACGTATGCAGAGAAGTATTGTCACAATAGGAAAGCATTGTCACTGTCATATTAGACTGTCTGATTCTTAAGCGTTCGTAAGGGAAGAGTGAACCAAGTGCTCAGACATCATAGCAACGCATGGAGAGAGAGAGATCTGAAATCCCTGTGTGGTAAATGCAATAGCCAGCACAGTATTGTCAAAAGAAAACCTCTGACAAAAGGTATTCACTGTCAAGTAATAGCATAAAATATTGTGGTGCTTGGAGTATGGCACACTGAGATGTTAATGATATATTAGGTTTAGCAAACTACTTCAACCCATCCTAACTTCAAACTTTGCAATGATGTCACCGGACTTAAATGGTTGCATCAAAACAATGTTTGTTTCTTGAATTATGACCTTTGTAAATGGCTAGCAAAACCAAGGACAGTGCTATCATCCTCTGTTAGTTTTAACTTCCTTTTTTTTTGAGACTTAACACAGAGAGACATTTTATTAATCATCCCCAGCTGTGGCTGAAAATTGGATTTGGTTTGAATGAAGAGTTCTTCAGGTCAACCCAAACTCACTTGTCGTGCAGTCTTAGTGTTACTATTGGGATCAGTCCCTGCACTCCATGCGCTTGTATTGCAAATCATCTTGCCTTTAATACCACAGAAGAGTCTTTTGTGAATAAAGCTGCAGTGTTAATCCATTCCTTGGCTTTCCAAGTAAGTGCTTGTTAGGAGGTGAAGAAGGCAGCCTGTTGCAATGTGAATCCTGAGTAGGAGACCGTGATTCCCTTGAAGTCAGTGAATGAGGTCAAAAGCAAAACCTCCAGGCTCCTCTACAGTCCTTATTAGGGCAGCGCAGGCATCGCAAGCCTCCATGGGTACAGGTCAGGCAGAGCAGCTGCCTCAGTGGCTGCAGCCCTTATTTTGGCCAGTTCTACCTTCTCCTGCAAATCTGCAGCTCCTGTTTACCTGCCTGCTCACGCCGGCATCGCTTTTGTCAAATCCATCAGCAGTGCAGTGACCTGAGGAAATGTCTCGTCTTTAACAGAAGACATAACTTTTTAGTTGTCTTTTTCTTTTCTTGTTGAATACAGCTGAAACTCGGCGTGTTGTGTCTTCAGCGTCAACAGAAAGAAAATTATCGTTATCTCTGTGCCTTGAAGACATGTCGCCTGTTTGTCCTTATTCAAGGGCAGTGTGATCTCTTCCATCTTGCTGAGCTGAAAGAGATCATGGAGGTTGTCGACCTGTCCCATCTCCAGCTTTGGGAAGGATTTCCTGGGGCCAGTGGATGGGGAATGGGAGAAGGGTGAGAGGGCTGGGGCGCCAGTGGGGCGGGCTGCCGGCCCTCCTCTCCCTGCGAGCCCCGACGGGGAGGATGGCCATGAATCAGTGCCCTTGAAATCTAAGGCCAGGGAGTGAGTAGGTCAGGGACTGCTGATTCCTCCCTTCCTACTGGGATCTGACCTGAGCACAAATAGCTGCGTGGTTTAGCTGACAGAAATACGCTAACATCCCTTGCAAACAAGTCTTGCAACAGTCAGCTTGATTTTTTTTCCTTCCCCTCTCCCCCTCAATCGCATCCTTGGTAATATCTAAATAAATCTGTGTCAGTCTCAGCTCAGTTTCAGGATCTCTGCTGAGGGGAGATCTATGTCAGTCTCTGCTGGGGGATGCCCAGGGCTGGTCGTGGCCAGTTCCAGATGGCTCCAGCCGTCTCCAGGCCCAGCAGTGGGTCCTTGGAGCCATCTGGAGCTGTTTGGAACGGGCCATGACGAGCCCAGCCCCTCAGCCACAGGTACGGCTGCCAAAACGTATGAAAGAAAAGGCGAAAACGCTGAAGGAGCAGAGGAGTGAGGAAGAAAGAGCGAGGGACAGGAGAGGGAAGAGCAAGGTAGGGCAGGCGGCACCAAGCAGCACCCCGGAGCTGGAGCAGATCTGCCCCGCCGCCTGCGGAGAGCCCGCGCCGGGGCAGTTTTCCTGACAGGTGCTGCAGCCTGGAGGGAGAGCCCAGAGCAGGGGGAAAGCGTGAGCGGGAAGGAGCGGCAGAGAGAAACCGCCATGTTCTGACCACCCCGTGCTGCTCCAGGGGAGGGGTGGGGGGGAAGGTGTTGGTTCAGTTTGTGTTTGTTTCTCACTACCTGAGTCTGTTTTACCTGGCAAATTAATTTCCCCCAGGTCAAGTCTGTTTTTCCCACCACAGTAATTGGTAAGCAATCTCCTTGTCGTGGCCTCGACCCGCGAGCTTTCTCATCCTATTTTCTCCCCCTATCCTGCTGAGGAGGGGGAGTGATTGAGAGGCTGGAAGGGAATTTGGCCCTTGGCCAAGGTCAACCCACCACAATACACTGTCAAGGAAGCACCTTTAACTCTCTAAATAAATAGATCTCTTTCATTCTTAGGGGGTCTGTTAGGATACTATAAAAATCTGTTTTCAAATTTTCTTTAGCAGTAGGAAAATACAATCTCAACCAAGCAAAAAACTGCTGAATCATTACACAAGACCCAGAGGATACGGTTCTCTCCTCGGCTGTGTGAGGAAAGCCGGAGCAGCTGATCTCAGTCATCTGCCCTGGCCCTTGAAACCAAAACTTCTGACCAGGGGCTGCCCTGAAAAACGTGCATAAAGGCTGCCCGGGTCTTCAGGGGAAAAAGCCTTGTTGTTACTGGTTTATGTGAAACTCTTCTTCAGAAGTTCTTAAGGATTCTGTAAATGCTGGGACTACAGAGGCAAAATACGGTCCCTTTTCCCAAACAGTTCATGATCACAGGCAGCAGTTCCCAAATTATTCTGGTCATGAGGCCGCTCTCAGGAATGGGCTGGCCGTGTTGACCAGATGTATCTCCCTCAGTGAAATCTCCTTCAGCACCCTCCTAACATCTGGGAGATGACCCTTGTGTAGCTGACTCATGGTATAGGTGCTACTGATTATTTTTTTTTTCCTTTCTTTCTTTCTTTTTTTAAAGAAAAAGAACCCTTCTTTTAGGTGTTCCTGTAAGAATCCAAGTAACAAGAAAAATACTGAAGTCAGAAGAGACTTTGAAATACAGATTTTGCCTTTTTACAATTCAGGGTTAGACACAAAGCAAGCAATGACTTTTTAAAGACATACGTGCTCAGAGCAATTAATTTTTTCCCCTCTGGGTCTGCCATTGAGGCCATGTCCTGGTTAGAGGGCAAGCTCTGTAGTCTTATCTGTGCTAGAGAACAACAGACAGACACTATGACGAGAGCGTTACTCTGCACCCACAGGAGGCCTGTAAATAGATCTTGATTCAGGCAGTGATGCATGTCTAAATGCAGGCTCTGCGGTCTCTCCCATTTGCCCTTTGGCTACGTTGCAGTGTGTCCTTTTGCAATGTCAATTACAGACAGTCTCTCAGAGCTTGCAGGTGGAGGCAGAAGCAGTAGGTAATCCTGGCGAGAGGTGTGGGTTGTCTGCCAGGCGCCTGTCTGTATAGTCACCTACAAGCCTGCTGTCATACTCTATATTGCTAGTATATAACCCTTTGAAATACCAAGTTTCAGCTTGCACACGTGCACACAAATCCACTATCAGCCTCTATCAAAGTGTAAATTTCCAGAAGAGGTACAAAGTTTCTTTATAGCTGATGACAATAATACAGTATTTCAATCAAGAGAGAGTTCAAACGGGACTGCTAAACATCTCTCAGCAAACCCCCTTTAAACACAATGATAATAGAAGCGTTTTCACTAAGAGACAAAAAAAGAGTAGAACTGCTGTAAATTGCAGTGATGTTGTAAAGGAATAGCAATAGGACATTGCTGTCTTCTTAAGCTTCTAGAAAATAGTAACTTATTCTGGTCTCAATCACAGCTCAGGTCTCTAATCCCTTTCATCTCATTACCTTTGCTGAGCAAAAGATAAAGCCATTTCAAATTTCAAAACAGATCCCCTGCTGTCAGACTGGGGTAATGCCTTCACAAATGTAAAGTGGAACATGCTTTAAGTGGGTCACTCTTTATCTTCAGACTTTGCTTGCCTTCAAATGCCAAGTGGGGCACCTGTCCCTACCCCTCTGTTGTTAAAAGAAAGCTTGACTCCACGTGGAGAAGCTTTTGCATCTGTCTGAGAAGGTGAAATCAAGAGTGGGATGTCAGAACGTTTTTTTTTAGTTTATAGTTATATTTGGAGACCAGCACAGCACATTAAAAGGTCTCTTGGTGTTCATATTTCAGTCCTTTCAACAATGCTGTAATGGAATTGAGAATTTCTTTGAAAGTATGGTGAGATGTCTTTTAAAACTGGCATGATTGCTGAATGACAACAGGAAATAGTCAACTGCCATTACACTTAGATACTCAATCTTGTATTGGTATTTTTTTTTCTATTGGGAAGGAGTAATGCATAATGCCATGTTAGGAACAAGCATTATTGTGTCTTCAAGGTGGTAGAGAGCTGACTATTTTTATTCTGATCATTAATAGTAGTTCAATGTGTTCTTAATTAGAGTATTAGCTTTCCTTGTTTCTAGCTTTGTTTCCATGCAGAGGAGACATTTCTGGCTTTGAGAAATTTACAAGTCCATCTCCATAGCGTGTAAAGCATAGTACTCCCATTGCATTACTTTTGTTCAGACTTCAACAGAAAAAAACCCCATAGAGTACTTTCAAATCCTCCATAAAAGGGCATTAATATAAAAACAGTTTTAAGATTAGTCTACCCTTGCCAAAACATTTTTAAAAATCTGTGTTATCTTTAATAAATTCTTTTTTTTTTTTCCTTTCAGTGAACACTAAAACGTATTGGAGATTGTTCTAAACTGAACCAAACAGAGCCTCAACCTTCGGTATATGTGCTAAGAGATCCAGGTATAACTCCAGTTATTTTTGTGAAGCTGTCATTGATTTTAGTAGGTGTTTTGTGCAGTAATTGGAAGGTATATTGTGACCTGGAAAGAGTGAGTTACAGCCTTGCTATGACTAGGTGTAGACAGCTGCCTGATCTTAGGCTGCCTGTAAAAAGCCCAGTATCAGACCTGTCAATCTTGTCTCATGTCAGAACAGCAACTGACTGTAATTGGTTCAGTTTCAAGTTCAGGTTCCATCAAAAGAAAAGCAAAGTAATGCAAATGTCCATTTCATTTCTGTGTTTTGGACCGGTGAAATCTTGACCTTTTTCTTCATTTTGCCTTAAAACGGGATGAGCATTTTCTTCTTGTTCAGGTTTGTCACATAAAGAATCAGTTAAGGGGGGCAAACTTTTGAACTTAAAAATCTCTCTTCTAGGAGAATGGATCCACAGCTATGTCTTCTAGTTCTTCAGAGAGCCATGTGTCTCTTCCTGGTTTTCTTACGAAGAAAATCTTCTTACTCTGTATTATGGAAGGGATGCAGTGCAACTAGCATAAGATTGCACTTGTAGTTTAAATATTTTTCCAGGCAAGTAACTAGATTAGCCAAGATAGAGTGGAATTTTTTGACTGACAATGGTCTTACTTTTTTGTGTTTGCAGTCTCTGTAATATGAGTGCACAGTTCTGAGCTTCTGTGTGTCTGTATTGACTTTGAGACCCTCATTTTGTCTAAGCTGGCCATATAATTTTCAGGAATGCTTATGTTGCTAAACTTGAGAATGAGCAATCACAGTAAAAAAAGTCCTTGAGCATCAGTAAGAAGCAAGGGAAAAGCTACATGCTTTGTGGACCTGCCTTAAGGAGAAATTGCTTGTGATTGAGAAAGAGGCAGGCTGGGTTTGTGGTACTAGACTGAAATACGTTTTTTCATCTTCTCTTTGGAAATGAAACAACTGGGGCACAGATCGTCTCTGCCTGCTCCCTGTCAGGACAGGCCTTAGACAAGAAATCCCTCCAAGGTCTACTAAAAAATCAATCATTCCTAGACATGAGATTTGTCCTCACCACTGCCATAGGAAATCCCATTTCGTGGCTTTCTCCAGCCCTTGATTCCAGCCCCAGCTGCCCTGTTGTGTCCCTTGCAGCTTGGTGGCACTGCTTTGCCTCGAGTACCATAAGGGGAAAGTACATCTCAAAATACACTCCCTATCCCCCAGGAAATGTAGTGCAAGCCCCTTGTCCTCCTGCCCACTCCTTGTTGGCTTTTGGCCGCAGGAGTGGGTTTATGCAGGCCAGTGCAATACCTTGGTGACTGCCTGGGGTAGTACCATGCATATGTTTCAGTCCTGCTTCTGCATCGAAAGAGGAAGGGAATTTAACTTGGGATTTCTTTTTATGCTCAGGTTTAAGCAGGGTAATTCTGAGCCAGGGCTGTTGAAATGGAAAAAGGGAGAAAAAAGGATTTTGTATAGTTACGTATGGTTAACTTAGTCTTTCATGTTTCACTTCAAGAAGAAAAAAAATCCATGTAGGTTATGTTACCTTCATTTTAAGACACAGAGAGCCTTATCCCACTGATTTGGTTGGAAGCATATTCTAATGCAATGTCCCTGGGCAGGTTATAAATTCTTTATGTTTCATTTGCACATAGTACACTGGATCTTGTGAATGGTGCTTCCATGGAAATTACCTGACAGTTGGGTAAAAAACCTTTGATGGAGTGGATAAATGATACTATGGCAGGAGGGTAACATACAGCAGAATGACTGTTCTGAGAAAACAAAAAATTTTTCATTTTGGAAATGACAAATTTGACTTCATATTCTTTTTGGTGACTCTGTAGGGCAAGCAAATGCAGCCAACAATAGCATCTGCTGCAGGACTGACAGTGTGGCTCTCTCAACCAAGAACTGAATGCTTTTCTTTTATGATGTGTTGATTAGGTGCCTGGTGCTTTTTAATTTTTTATTAATAAGGTAGAATGTAGAGTATTGGGAATGCTTCTTGTAGACCAGAATAAAGCAGTCCAGACAATGCCAGCAGTAAAACATATTTCCAAAGCAAAAACCCAGCAGAAGACAGAGATCTTCTAAGTGTAAATTCTTCTTAAGCTGCACAGATGGCCCAGCCTCACAGCAGCAGCAGGACGGGAACAATACTGTGTTTCCTTACGGTGCAAACAACGATGACAGCCTTCTTCAGTCCTTAAACCAGGCTGAGGGGCAGCCCTGAAGGGGATCCCATTGCAAGCTGGGAGATGTAAGGAATGCAATCAGTGCAATGTGAACACTTGCACAACGCAGGTGTAATTAACAGCTTTTATATTTATGGACCTTGTTAATGAACTGTAATGATGAATTGCAGTTCAACGAATTTCCAGGAACCTATAATGCAGCAGTAGCAAGCAAATCTGTAAGACTTCTGATTTGTCAGGGTTGCCTAGCCTTTGTCTGAGGAACTTAGACTTTGGCAGTGTGCTGTACACTGTAGTCTCTTCATGATGAATATGCTTTGGGCACTGTGCCAGGATGTAATTATTCAATATGATGAAGTAGAATCCTATCTATTTATCCTGTTTATGCTTCAAAACTCATCCTTTCATTTTATTTTCCCACATGCCAAATGAAATTTAATATGTGTTGTTATTTGAATATAATACTACAGTTCATGGTATTAAATTGTACAAAAACATTTGCAGATGATATGCTCATCGCAGACTGTCTTTTAAATGCCTTAATGGGAAAAAAAAAAGAAGGTCTATTATTACTAATGGGTCCATGTAGAAAGAAAAAAGACATGTCTCACACCAGTGAACTAACAGGTGGCTTAATAGGGCCATGATCTGAAACAGGACAGACTAGAATACATTGATTAAAAATCAACAGTTTCACTCAGTTGATACAATAGCTTAGGGGCAACATGGTTTGTTTTTGCTTTTAACTAGAATGAGGCTTTACATTCTTTACCAATTACAGTATTACTTTTTTTTTAGAACGCAGAAAGTTGCTGACATTTGAAAACGAACTAGCGTAGAGCATGATCTGGATGCACTTTGTGAGCAGCTGCATTCTCTAGCTTCAGTACAGCAATTGTTGGTCACAGTTAATCTGAACTCTTTTGTCTGGTTGCATAATAATTGTTGGTGTGAGTAGGCAGTGTCTTTATCTAGTGCACACTTTGCAAAGATTTATTTTCCTTTGTTAGATGGAGAATACAGCAATATAACTTTCACAAAGCATGAAGGAACTGAGTTTTGTTCAAATACATGGGAAGGTATCCGTGAGAAAATTAATCCCAAGTGATTTAAGCACGTGAGTTGATATTATGTCTCTTAGTCACTTTCAGTGATACCTTACTCAGTAAGTGGTTCCATCAAGATTTCTCATGGAGTCCAGTTTTACTCAGGATGTCACAGTCTGGCCATTACCTGCTTCAACTTGAGTATTTACGATAATTCAGGAATACAGTGAAATTCGCATATCATGCCTTGATGCCAGTGTAAACTGTACTGCACTATCACTTGCCTTTAGTTCAGTAGTTTGGAGAAGGAGCAAGATGAGTTCTGGTTGTGTAACTGAGGAGAAACATGCAGAAAATGGTGCTGTTCCATGAGCTGGACAAACAAGCTACTAATCCAAGCAGAGAGGTAGATTTAACTGGATCAGAGAAAGAGGGAGTAGCTATGTAGGGTGGGATTTTCTTTGGGGTTGGTTGGTTTGTTGGGGTGGGGTAGGTTTTTTCCCCCAGAAGTTTTTTTCAGGCATTTTGGAAAGAAGGGAGTGTGTGTATTTAAAAAAAAAAAAAAATCTGACTGCAATTTAGAGGCTGGTACAGTAGAGAATATATGCTGCATATCAATGTTTCTTCTCAGTATGGTATGAATTTTTTTCAGCTTGAGTGAGAGTTTCTCTTCACGCTGTCACAACTTACCCTTTTAACTTTGGCGGTTGTCTCCAGTGTGTCAGACAAGACAGGAGCAGTCACATAAGCAGGACTGCAAAGGACTTGCTTTCTCTGTTGGTTTTTTTTGCAGCAATCTAACCCAGTAAGGGGTCATAAGAAGCCTTGTGCTGCAATAATGTTCTTGACTACTCTGAATTTTCTACTAAAATAGCTTGGGAAAAAAAGCATCTTACTGTTCTCTAAAAGGTCTGTAGTGAAGAAAAAGAATTTGATTGCTTTTAGTATGCCAAAACACACACAACCACTTGGCTGCACTTCACTCAGCTTTGTGGGAGCTGAGTAGCTGTAGCCTACTTGTTGTAATGTGCTTTTCCTTTTTGTCTGAGGGATAACAGTGTAGTATCTAGCTCACAGAATTCTTTGGACAAGTTTCTTTAGAATTACAAATGCTGAATTATAAAATGTCATGAAGCTCAGAGATGAAGTGATTTGCCTGAAGTCAGTCACCTGTCTGTCAGTGTAGTGCTGGGGGCACAGATACTGTCTTTCCAGAGTCCCCGTCTGGTGTCTCAAATGCATGGCAAGATCAGGCCTTTTAGAAGAAGTGCATAGCATTGATTTTGAGATCATTGACCTCTACCTGCAGAGGTGAAAGCCTTGTGCATTAATTTGCTTCCTTGGCAGCAGCAGGCGTCCAGCAATTGCACAGACAGGAGGATTCAAGGCAGGCAGGAGCTCCCAGAGGCTGCTGCTGCTGGCTGAGCATCATAAACAAGTGTAAGCCTGGAGATACTTGGTTATGTTGTTCACTAGTTGGGTTGTTTTTCATTTGAATGCGTTATAGAAAATGTGCCAGCGCAACCATTTCCATGGAATGCCAAACAAGTCAGAAAACAGAGGCCTTACAGTAACAGGAGGGAGTGGTATATAGATGTGTTCAAGAGCTTCTTCATCAAGTGTCAAACATAGAGCTGATGGATTATTCATTTTCCTTTGTCAAATGTAGAGTTGTTTTTCTAAATAGAATAGCCACTTCTTTGTATTGTAAGGAAACATGGAAATCTGAACACTGTGGTATTTAGCAATTCCACTGGCTTCTCTTTCATGCATGGAGAAGACATCTCTCTTCTCAGGAAAGCTGAGGCATGCTGTCTCTCTGCTTGTGGAAACAAAACTGCTTCCAGTGGAGCTGTGAAGAACCCTGTTCCATTAAATCCAAAAGATTTTGTGAGATACATTGGCATCAGTTAAGCTTTTATCATGACATATTTTACAGTTGGTCACTTACTAGGGATCACGGGAGAAAAAAGTCTCTGTGAGTGAAAACATGATCCTGAACTTTTGGACCTGAAAATGGGCTGTTTTAAGAAAACTGCATCTTGAAAAGATACTGAATTTCCAATGCAGAATGAAAACACAAGTTTACTGGTTTGCCATGATACAGTATATCCTTTTGGCAGTTCTATTTCTTGATCTAGTGCATGAATATTAGAGAATTGTAGCCATCTTACTTCTGTTGTGCTGTTGAGAGGGAAGGGGAAGCCTGATTTGAGATAGAGAATCTTCTAGTATAGAAAGGATGGGAAATCACAACACGGAACAATGCTATAACACCAACATTGTATGCAAATACCACAATGTGAAGAAACTTGCTTGAGTAATGCAGAAGTGAATATAAACAGAACAAAAATACAGAGAGATCTCAGACTGACAACTCTTTGTTGGGATTATTAATATATAAAGCAAAATGCTAACTCAGATAATATTTTCAGGCCCTTTTTGATTTTCAGTGCAACTTAAAATTTCAAAACCGTCATCCTTCCTAACCTCCCTAAAGATGTGAAAAACCTGCGGTCACTCATAAGAATTAATAGCAAAATTTGCTTGGTGTGCACATTTTCATATGGGATCCCACCTTTTGAGTTCAGTCCTGTGTTATCAGATGAGGAGTGATAACGGGTTGCATTTAATTCTGAGTAATGTGCCTCTAATGTCATCCCACACCTGAGGTTTGAGCCTTGTACTGAAGCTGGAAAGCGTGGGTTCTAGCTGTAGAATGTTTTAAAAGATTAATTCCTTGTGTTCTAAAATTGTTAACTACAGCATTTCCATGTTTACTGCTGAGTTTCTTAGATTGTCAGCAAGGGGATTCTGGGAAGCTCCACACTGCCAGGAGCAGTTCTTTCTGGAAGCACTGTATGTAGGATTTCACTGGATGTGGTTGATGATACCTTAATCAAGTATAGTCTACTGTTTTCTACAGAGGAAACAGCATTGTTGTACTGAATATAGTCCTGTTGCGATAGCTATTTTTCCAACTAATTTCAGCAGGGTCAGGAAATGTCTGTTGTGTAATGACCTGTACAATCAATGGCATCCTTTTCAAAATGCCAGCATCAGTTTCAGACCTGAAAAACATTTTGTTTGTGTTCTAATTGCAATTGTAAAACTAATAGAAAAGAATAGATTTGTTGTTCAGAAATTCCACTTGGTAACAATGATATGAATTTTCAAAATGAACTGGCTTAAGTGGGCAGCACATTGCTGTATTCAGAAGCGATTTACCAGGTATGTGAATGTACTTATGCAACTGCTCTGATTTTTGTAGAAAACATTAATAAAGATTGATGGACTCCACTGCATCTAATTACTGTGTCCAGTGGTTTCTAAGCTGAGCTGACTGAAAGCATAGCTGCCAGAAGTCAAAATTTCTTTTTCTCTTTTACACCTTTAAGTTCTCCTAGTACGTTACTAACATAAACTTGCTTATTACACCTCTGTATCCTATTTTGGAGGGGAGGGCAGTGGGCATTATGTGGCTGTAAATGAATACAGTTACTTGAAAGAATTGTGATATTGGTTGTCGTTTGGTTGCCTAACAACCACATCTGAAATTGAGTCTTAGAATTTACAGACACTGTCTTAACACGATAAGTGAATCGTTAGGGTGAAAAATCTTACATCTTACATATCTGCGATATGTACAAAATGTTTATTATTTACTAATGCCTGCTTAGTTAGAACTGTCAGAAGCAAGTCAGTGATAGGAATGCATGGGGTGGAACGGCAGCTAGCATGTGCATTTTTACAGGAATGTGTATCAAAAATCTCAATTTGTTTGAAACCTTTGTAATTTCTCCTGAAATAAGAACAAATTTGGAATGACATTCAACCTGTTTTGATTTTTGGTGGGGATTTTTTTCCAGTCATTGTATTTATTGTATTTTTTCCACTGTTACCTTTTTCACTTTACTAGAGAGCTGTGATTTAAGGAAAGAATGCACAATAAAGGTGGCAAAGACTAAACAAAAAGTTGGCAAATGAAAGACATTTTTCACAAAATTGTTTGGTAGAAATTGCCCAAAATGTAAATATTTTCCACATCAGCAAAAAATGGCAGGCTTTCAAATTTCAGATAAAAAATTGAGGAAAATTTCATGAAAGCCAGTTCCAAATTCTTTCTTCCCCACCTTTTTCTTTGTTTGGAAAACTTTCTGGACATTACTTGAGCTATACAAACTGTTAGTCAGAAAGTAAAGACTAGCTAGAACTTTGTATCAGAGCAGACACAGGGAAAGACGAGCATTGGGTTCATCCAGTTGCCATCCCCAGGCTGGCAGCTCAACACAGGAGCATATGAATATCATGTTTGTTGGAAATAAGTGTAACAAAACTCTGTGGACATCTTACAGAAGAGAAAAGGCATATTCATTTACAAAACCTCTGAGTAAGTTGATTTTATTTGCATTCATTCTCTCATAGTTTTCATTTACCCCTGTTCTCACACCCATGTATTTGCAGGCACCAAGACCTGCATTCCCAAGTAGTCTGTCCAGCATCACTTGTGTGCAACACACAGCACAAGGGCAGCCAGTGTCTGACATTGCATTACATCCCTGGGATCCTTCTGGACTGGAAACAACACAGTAGGTCTGGGACAGGTCTTTCATAACCTTTAGGAGGCTGCAGTTACTATGGAAATGTCCTGTGCATCAGGATTTTGCTTCCTGTGGTTTCATTAATCTCAAACAAGGTTGCTGCTCCTTCTCTGTTTTCCCTTGTTTGTTTGGAATATTTGTCTGTTTCTGTAGTAGGGTGTTGGAAGGAAAGTCTTCAATAATTGGAGTAATGGCATAGGTAATATTGCTCAGTCCTGTTGCCATCTTCCTGATGTGGGGATGGAGGTCATTGGTGCTGTGGTTGTGTCGGTGTGCAACCTTCTGGCCTTGGCAGAAGCAATGTGTTCCTCATTTTTGCTTCTGGAATTCATGTCCGCTCTTACCAATACAAGGTCTCCTTTTGTTTATTCTTGTCCATCCAGACACACACATTTATATTCTTCTGTCATTTATACCAACCTTAATGCTTCTGTTACACATCCAGGTATGTTCAGTCTATCTATCTGACCATCCCACAGCTCTGTCAATGCACCAATTACCGCACTGTTTCTCCAACTTTTGTAAATCAGAGCCTAAAGAGAATAATCCAGTAGCTTGTTCCCTCCCTCTCTCCCTCCTTCTCCCCCTTTCCCTCCTCTGCCCTTCTTTCTCATGTTATAATCGTTTTCCAGGAAGATCTTTGCAGAATGTGGTAATTTAACAGAGTGCCTGGAGCTCTAAAAGCATTTTACAGCTCTGACTTCTGAAGTATCCACATCTTAATTTACAGGAGTGTTCAGCTATGTCAGCAGAACACAGAAAAGGTGAATACATTTAGAAACAGGCTTCCATTATTTTTTCTTGTCTAATTTTCATGGTAGCATAATGGTGGGGTATGGGACTGGGATGTGGGAGACATGGCTCCTACTCCCCATGCTGCTCATCTCCTAATCGGAACTGTTGTTCAAAAATTAAGAATTGTACTTATTACTGTTGTGATTTGGTGTGTTTCTCAAGAGTCTGTGAGTCTGTAAAATTAGGAGAGAAACAATTCACCTGGAACACTTCATCTACTGTAGCACTTCTTTGTTTGCTTTTTAATTATGAAGTGGCTTCTTCATGAAGGTCTTTGCAAGTTTCTAATCATACGGTGAGGCAGAGCAGTTTTGCAGGTTGACCCCCCTGGAGATGTACATTATTTCTTCTTTGGGTCTTCATTTGTTTTAGGGATTTTTTTTCCGTTTTAGAAACAAGATTTTCTGGATTGATTTTCTCATTTCCCTAATAAATGAATGCTGCTTTTGCAAAATAAAGTCTTAATGCTGACTTGAAGAAGTTTTGGGTTGGGTGTGGGTTTTTTTTTTTTAGTTTTATTGCAGGCTAAATGCTTGGAACATATGGGTAAGAGCTGACCTTATTGAACATTTACATTACTCCCATGAACATACGTAACTCCCATGCTGGATTTTATTCTGAAAACTTCCAGAGTGATGAAGCTGCTGTTTTATATTAACTTGTATGTCTTGCATGAGAAGTCTAATATTACCTTACAGATCTTTAAGAACATCTCCTATGTATGGAAATCTTTTGCTGTCTAAAGATTGGTCTGAAATCTGAAATCAACTGAAGAGATCTCAGTTGATCAATCCTTCACTAAGTCCTCATGAGTGTCAGAGACCAGCAATGAAGCAAGCAGGATTTAGCATACTCCCAGTAAAAAGCAAGGGAAAGACAGCTGGAACTTTGTCAGTGACACTTGAAATTACTTTGTATTATTAGACCCCTATAGCATGCTGTAAAACTTGGGATGGCAGCTCTTGATCAAAGTGAGCTCATGTTGCTTTCATTAATGTGCTACAGAGTGTATAAAGGCCTGCTTTATCCCAGATAATATGTAATCTCTTTGTACCATTTGTGGCACTACAGGTGCAGTTGCTCATAAAACATCATGTCCTGTTCCCTCAGTGCGTTGGTGTAAACACAGAATAATGGCAGGTGCCACCTTGCTCATTTTACAGTTGAGTAATGCAGGTATGAATTCCATCTACGGGACAGAGGGTGCAGTGATACTCCAGTTCACACAGAAAGATTAAGTTATGCTTTTGGCTTCAGTGAACAGTATGATGGATAAAAGTGATAATATAAATTGAGAGCAAGTTTTATACTTTGCAGGATTGTGAGACTTTGCCTCTATTTAAAGCAGCTAGGGCTGAGGAGACTTCTGGAATGCAGTCTCTGCATTCGATACCAGCTCATAGGCTTTCTGCCTTCTTCAGGCAAATACTTTTGCACTGTCTGAATACACTAGATGCAGAAATCATTCGTACTGACAGAGTGAAGTTTGAAAAATTATTTAGCGGCAATGAAAAGAAAGTAGTAGGAAAAAAATGCCATTGCTGGTGACAGGCAAATGAACAACGTTTGGAAATAACACTCCAACAGAATCCTGGATTACTATTCTTTAATTCTTCATTGTGACGGCAAACACTTAAAAAAGCACCCTGCCTTTTTACAGTCAGGACTTTGTTGTGTTTGAAAGACTTCTCAGTTCAGAAGTTGTGCACAGAGACATGGAGAAAAAGAGAGCAGAAGTAAAGACCATTTAAGTTATCCAAAGAAGCATATGGGAGCTTGTCTGTATGCAGCAGTTCTTAAAAGCAAAACTGAAGCCTTATGAGTCTATTAACAGTTTCTTTAATCTCATTTCCATTGCTCAGTGGTATCTGACATTATATAGTTCATTAAACAAGTGAGCTTCTGTACTGATTTTCTGAAATCTGCTGTAAAACACACCTTAATATTCTAATTCCTTTGTTTCTAATTGCATTTTTGCCCTTTCAGTTACTCCTGCGACAGAGCAAATACTACTAACCTCAAGTAACTTTGTCTCAGTTAGCTTAAATTGGAATGTCTTACCCCTTTACTCCTGCTAAAACAGTCTTCATTGTTGGTAATTCATCAAAGAAAGATACTATGCCTCTCTGAGATCAAATCAGATAAGCTGTAAGTCCACGGAGTGTAAAGAATCCAACCTTTCTGTGTGTAAATATTTCTCCTTGGAGCATCTAACAATAATGATAAGGAAAATCTGAGAAAGTGAAAGACTAGTAGGTTCCAGTTTCACTTTCCTGAAAGTTTTGCATTTGTCTTTATTACAGAGCTCTATTTTTAAAATTATTCTTTGATTACAGGTCTGATCTGGCCTAAGGTCTGGCAGCAAAGGTTCTTTCTTAGCTTGAAGGAGGCTGTATTTCGTACTGAGGGTCAGAGCTGAAGTGATGCTGAGCTCCTGCAGGTTCTCCTGGCATTGCCTCAGTGCCCATCTGTTCATACTATGTGGCCCAGCATTTGGTTTATGCTACCTTGGCTAAATGAACTCCCGGGATTTACAGTGTGGCTTCAGAAAACAGGAATCATATACGAGATAATTGGCATTAAAGGTTCACACATTTTAGTTTTTAAAATACTAAGTTTGAGGATGTATTTGCTTACTGGCAAGTGCATTTTGTTTCTGTCTTCTTTGAGGGGGGGTGTCAGTGCATGCACAAAACCCACAAGACTGACTCTTTAAAAAGGTGTTCAGTTCTCTGTTATTGACAGTAAGGATCACAGTAGGTGTTAAAATGGTTGTTGCCAGTTGCAGTGCAATGGGAATCTGGGTTCCTTGCAGGATGGAGTAAGTTGTATCACCACCACTTTGAATGTGCCTTCAAGGTAACAGATTCGTGCCTTTATGCAATAGAAATCTGCATAATGCAAAAAAAGAGAGATGTTTAACGCAATGGTTACTCATATGAGAAATGTATTTAGATATCTTTTATGTTGCTGCAAACCCTTAAGTTGGAAAAGGATGCAAAGCTTGGCTGTTACTGAATCTGATGGTAATTTGGCTTTGAGTGTAACTAAGGTAGGATTAGGCCTAATATATTCTTCAGTTTTGAGTCCTAAACAAAACCAGAATTCTAGGATAGATAGGCTATCAAATACGTAGATGTGTTTCCTGCCAGTTTGTCATCAGAAATGGGCAGCAACTGCTTTTAAAAGGTTTCTGGTTTCCAGTGTTGGAGAGCATTTTCCAAAACATGAGTGTAACAGATGTATCAGTCTCCTTGATTCAAAAATCTGAAATCAAGATGCTGCTAACTGCAGCACTGCAAAATGAGGGAAACAACCTTATCCCCAGCTCTTGGGGACTGATTTGGGTTTTGGCTCATCAATAACCATTTCTGCGAGGCAGGGATGGCATGCCTGAGGTCATGCCTCTATCAAAGAGGGTGGATGGGCAAAGGGGGTTGGGCTTTTATTGTTTCTTTCTATACATGCAAAATCTAGGGACTGCCTTGATGTGGGGCAGACTGGTGCCTTGCTTATTCATTTTGAAGAAAATAAGGAAAGATGAACGGAAGGAGGGATGGGAGGAAGGGAGACAGGGAGGGAGGAGAAGCCACAGGAGAGGGAAGAAGTGTGTTTTCAAGTGAGACAGGAATAATGTTAATAGGAATAAATATAAGATTTTTATATCAATGCAAAGAGTATTTAGAAAGACCAGGATGTGTGGCATACGTGGAGTTCTTTTCTTTGTTTTGGCTTTGTTTGTTTTTGTTAAAGTATATTTCACTTGCTGGCAGCTACAAATCAAATTCTCCAAGGAGAACTGTAACAGGAGTAGAACAAGCAGAGAATTAAAACCTGGTCCCAGAGGTATAGAGCCTCCATTTCACTCGTCAGGGAATAGCAAGGGGGAATACACTACGCTCGGGGAAGGGTGAGTTGTTTTCTGTATTTGCCATGATGCACAACAGCTGAAAGAAGTAGTCTTTTTCACTAACTTTTGAGGCAAGGCAATAGGTTTACAAATACCAGCCAGAATAACCTCTCCATTAGTCAAAACTACCTTTGCAGAACAACTTACCCTTTTAGAAAATTATCCTAGGGTTTATTTGCTTTCATTTTAACAGCCCTCCCTCTGCTTCCTAGAACGAAAGTGAATAGGAATCATAAAATATTCATGCTAAATACAGACAGAAGGCACATTCACCAACCCAACTAAAGGTTTACTGAGCTTGTGCTTATTATTGAGAACCTGCGAAGTCCTAAATATTTAAACTAAAAGAGATTAAGGGAAATGTGAAAAAATTGCTATTTGATGTACTCAGAAAACGCTGTTGATCCACAGATGACATACTTAAACCCTCAAGAGGAAAGTGGGAGTAAAGGGATCTTTAATCTTGTATTTTGAAAGTTAGAGCTTGTTCAGTCTTTCAGGGTTTTTTTTGTTAGGGGATTTGGGTTTTTTTGGCTAATTAAAATGGCTTTTACCCATAGTAAATTTACAAAATGTTCAAGCTGAAAATTAAAATTACTGTTTTGAAAGCAAATACTTCCAGGAGTTTGAGTTCCTTCTGCCTCTGACTTTTCTCCCTTCTTTTCTCTGACAAGCACACACAAAACATGCTTTCTGTCAGCTCGGGATAGTAAAAAGATTTAGAAAGTCCAAATAGCTTTCTGTTGAAAAGTTCTGGTTTTGAAAAGAATGCTTTTGCAGAGTTAAATTCTTCCTAACTTTAACAGCACTATATAATTACAGTATGTTCTCTACTATTTTACCTGATCTAATTTTAGGTGAGGTTTCCTCATGCTCCTTGGGAGGACATTTCGCAGTCTACAGTGTGCAAGCCTACACTTACACATATTCTATGCTTGCACCTACAAAGACAAGAAAAAGAAAGCATGCAAAGAAAATGTAGATGCTGCAAATGTGAAATTGACCACCCGTTGGTTTGTGTCACCTTTTTTCTTCACTGCCAGTGTAGGAGGCAACTAACTATTTGAACAGCACTGTTCAGCTCATTACCTCAAGGAACAGAGATCAGTGTCTTCAGCCTGAGAAGTCTCTTTGGTATAGGCCAGTGAAGGTTATGATAGTGACACACTCATTTCAGTGTGCCTTTTGTTTCTTTTGGCTTAGAAAGTAGCACTTTTTAAACCATAGTAAGCTTATCCAAACTGAAGGTGAAACAAAGGCATCAGTTCCCTAAAACTTGTACTGATTTTAACTAAATCATTTTCCGTTCCCACCATAGGTTTGTTGGTCTGTGTGTAAACAAAAGATAATTTTATAGGATTGTCTGGGTAACAGAACTTATTTTCCATCTTTTGTTCTACTGCAGTGTCGTACTAGCAAGTCGGACTGATGTTCCCCCCCACACCTCTCCTCCCATTTAGACCTTTGTGATTATCATCATAACGGGAGGACAGCAGGTTTTGTTAGTCAGATGCCATTTTGGTAAATGTGGATGAAAGAATGAAGGCATTTGATTTGTATGGAGATAAATAGCATAATAATCATGTTTCACTCCAGTGGTTTTAAATCAGCTAGGCAGCCTGTTCATGGCAGCTCATATCCTGAGCTGTCTTCTGCAGTGTCTCAAAACAAAATGTCATTTGTGAAAGTGGTGTTAAACAGCCATTCTTCTATGCAAAAACCAGCACTACTGAACTTGTGGGGGGGGCTGGTCAAAACAGCTGAGCTCCAGCAAAAACATTTCTGATTGCACTACTATGCCTGAAAACCAAAAAGCTTTCCTGCGTTGCATCCACTGAAAGACAGGCACGGATCTATTACCATCCGGAAGAAAATGCAGGCATTTCCATTCTTCTTCTAGCTTCTAAGGGCCATGCGTGTAACATCTTGTGTTGGTGATAATGTTGTACAAAATGGGTTTGCAGAATTATACTTCATGGTTGTCTTAAAGCCTTTGTTCCCACTGTCCAGTGGTTACCTAATCCCTGTCTCTTTCTTGCTTTTTATTTAAGTCTGATGCACAATGCTTTCAACAAAAAGCTTTATGGTAGGAAGATGTGCATTCCAAAAGCTCAAAAAACAGGAAAAGATGAATCAAAGAGTGTTATATTAAAAATAATAATTTTCAAGTAAATATTGTAAATTATGAGCACCTTTCTCATGATTTTAGAATGCCTGTTTGTCATTTCTTACCTAAGAGTCCTTGAAAGTGCATCTAGCTTGCTTTGCCCCATTTCAAAGTTGTTCTAAAATATTTTGATTTATGGATAATCTCTGGGTTTCAAGACTTAGGAACAAAATCAATAACAACAGCAACTAAAGCGAAAATTGGTGTGGAAAATGCATTGGAGAAGAGAAGACATTTAAATCAAAGACAAAAGTTACTGAGATGAGAATGAGTTAAAAGATCATGGGAAAAGATATAAGGTCCTGGATACTACCAAACCCTATCACACCACTTAGTGAAATATTCTGTGACTAGTAACTCCAGAAGAAATATAAAAAAGCTAAAAAGGAATAACCGTTTCAGACTGATAAGATTTTTTTTTGGTTCATTAGATAATGGGCTGTTTCCTTTTGTTACTCTGCAGTTTATGTAGGGTACAGGAATATCTCTTCTACGCAGAGCCAAGAGTTTATTTTCTAATCTGTGTCTTAACAGTTTAGTCACCATGCACCAGTTGTTACTACTCTGGTTGAAATGATACTAGCAGTCCAAATTACCTGTTTTTTTAAGTAATTCCCTTTCATAACCCCAGTAAGACTGTTATGTACATGCTTGCCAGTACCTACCCCTTCCCCTGTGTTACACTGGCCCTTCCAATGCCCCTCTGGGTCCTTTGGTCAGTGGCTTCATATCAAGACGAGGAAACCATGGTAAGCCATCAGCATCTCAGGTCTCAGCTGAAGGGAGCATGCTGACGTTGATGGTTTCGTCTTGGGCTTGCTTGGGGTTATTTTCATACCTCTCCTAACACAGAGAAATACTTGGCCTTGCTTTATTGGTCTGCAGTTTGACATTACATCTGAATTTATTCTATGTATCATGTTTTTCCTTTGTTCCCTTGTAACGCTGATAAACTGGGCTGCGTTGCTTTAATGGCCCAGGGCTGTTGCTGGGTTGTTTACAGCCCTGGCACCTCCAGTATCACCCTGTGCTTGTGATTTCAAAGTCTCTGCTGTCGTTCTGGGACTGTACTCCTCTGTACTGTGATTTTATTCTAGGTTCATCGATACTTTGCTCTACACAAAATAGTTTCATCTTAAGGCTCTTAGTTGCAGAAATACACCAAAAGTATTGTAGTAATAGACATCACACCACCCAACTGCACAAAGCTGAGCTGAAGTGGATCAGAGGAACAGTTACTGTCACTGCTGAGACAGCTATGCAAGATAAAGCAAAGCTCCAGGCTGGCCAAGGCAAAGCCAGACAAGACTGGAGGCCTTGCAGAGTTTGTACAAATCCTGTGGCCAGGCCACGCTTTTCCTTCAGTTCTGTAATTCTACCTCTTTGAATTTATTCATCAAGCTGCCTGTTATCTTTATAGTTCTGCATTCACTGAATTCCTCCTAAGCTTGTTGATTTATTGAAAATGTGTGTAGATGAGTTACAGGGATGTTAGGACTTTATTAGTACTGTGTATGTTTTCAGTCAGTTTAATGGGGGAGCCCTTTCTCTGTAGCACATCATTGACTAAGGCAAGTTTGTGTCATGTTGTTAATGAGTATATTAAACAGCATGGGTCTGGTGTGAATCGGACAGGGGACCCAATTACCATGGTGGCTGCTGAGTCCTGTTGCGTCTCTGGGGCTCTGCTTGGCTGGCAATGGTGAACGGGGTTTAGACCTACTTTTCTTTTGTAATCTTTAGGAGTGGGTGCCAGTTTGGATCTTTCACCTCATTTTTTTTGTCCACCTTTTCAACCTTTTTGTAAGTCTTCGGCAAAGTTCTTGAGTTTCACAGTTCTCGTGTTTTCCTTATCTGGGTATTTTAGTCTCCAGACAGTTCTTCACCCTCTTGGCAGCTTACCTTTTATGTTTCAGTGAAACCATGCTTACAGTGCTCTGTGGCAATTAATCCATGCCTTTCTTTTTAACCCTTCTTCTGTTGCTTCTTCTGGCACTTTCCCTGTCTGCCTCCCTCTTCCCTCCACTTACATTCATATTTCCCTCATACAAATCCTAACAGTTCTGTTGCAACACTCCCAACTTTTCTGAAAGGGTTTGCTGACAGGCCTGTACTTGCCCTTGATCCATGAAGAGATTATGTTCATGTCAGAAGAATCAAACTGACCCAAGTGTTCAAAATAACTTTGTTAAATCCATTAGTCTGTGTGTTAACCTGGAGCTCACTCACGGTTTAGCTACAAGACTCAGTAAAAATGCGCAGTTGGTTCCTGTGCTGCCCTCGGTGCCCTTAATTTGATTTGAGTTAGTGATAGTGAAGAGGGCTGAAGTACTCAGAGAACCCCAAACTTCTGTTGATTAGAATTTATTCCAGTCACCCTTGGGCATACGTATCCTTGACAAGCAAATTCAACTGTGCTGGCAGAAACACAGCTATGGCAATGTAGAGGGCTTTATTTTTATACCCTGTGTGACCTTTCTGGCATGTTCATATCAGTAAGAGTTCACTATCATTGCTGTGACCATATAGATGGTACCACGAAGGACAACTGAGACATGGCCTAAGAGTGAAGTTGTGCATACCTTTGGTGTCTGGCTGGTTTGACTGCGTACTTCAGGAGCTGAAGTTTTGTGCAAAGGAAGATGTCCTGCTGGTATCACTTGTGGTGTTTTTTAATGATGTTTTCACATGACAATGCTGAGCTAAAATTGTCTAAAAGACCTGTGAGGAGCCCTTCTAAAACAGAGATATATAAGCAAACATTTTATTCTTGTCTCTTGCTTTTTAGACTGTACAGGGCAGGGCTTCCTCCAAGAATAGTCTTGGACAGAGAGGTAGATAAATCAAGTTCCCTTTTCCTATCTTGTAAAACCTTGCCTGGAATGAATTTTATTCCTATGACAGCAATGTCTTGCTAAAAAGCAAATGTGAAATCTCACCTAGCTGAAGTCATTGGCAGCCACTGGCAGCAGCCAGACTGTCCCAGTATTGATGCAAAAGTCGTGGAGCTCCTTCTTACCACACCTTAAGGTTTTCTGGTTTTCTCTAAGTCCTTCTACGTCCACAAATCAGCACTGAGAGAGAGAGAGATAGTTTGAAAAAGCAGTGTCAAGTATTAGATTTGGACAGTGAATCTGCAGATGGCTTATAACGGCTGTGGGCTTATTTTGGTTTGTAATTCATGTGGATACTACCATGGTGAAAACAGTATGCAGAAAGGGTTGGTAGTCCTTTCAGCTTTCTAAGATAGATGAGAACATGGTTGCTTTTCAGTTGTTTGTTTGTTTGTGTATCCACTGAGGGCTGAAGAGATGTCACAGTACATGCCTGATCACTGAAGTTAAATGATAGGAAAAGGCTGTTAGCTCGTGCATGTGAGCAGCCTTTGCTCTGGTGCTGTCTGTTTGGTATGATTGGCTAGATGTAGCAGTTGCAAGTGTGCTGAAATCTTTCCAAAGTTTTCCGTGCTAGAAACATGTGATGTATTAAATCTGTTACTTCACACAACTTTTCTCTCTTAGATTCCATCCTGCTACCTGTCGTTATCACCAGCACACTAAGTACTGCCATTCCTTTGTTAGAGGAGACACGTTGTTTTGCATCTTGGAGCCCAAACATCTCTTTGCAAAAAGGTCCTGAAATGAAAAGATCCTTTTGCAAGTAACTCTCAGGAGAACAAAGCTGTAAAGTAATTTATACTGCCAAAACACTTGAAAAGCGCTATCATGTGTTCCTCATTGTTTGGGGAAGCTGGGTATGTTTAGCTGTCACAGTCATTCTCTTATGAGCAAATACCTCCTGTTGTGATAATTGTTGTATTGCTTATCTTGGGACTCTTTTATGCCAATCATTATTATTGTGAGCTTTGCTCCGCAGGACGAAACTCATTACAGTGGATCTCCTCCTCCCCACTGTCATCCATCTCTCTGTCAATTTCCTGCTGATTTTTTTCCTTTGTGCCTGGACGTGCCGGGAGGTGGGGTTTGGAGACATTCCAGTTTTGTCAGTAGGAGCAGGTAAAAATGTTCAGCTACTGCGTGCAAGCAGAGGTCCTCGGGGTCCAATTCATACTCGTCAGCACTGAGAGAGTGGTTGCACAGTCATTAATACCAGATCAGTGCACTGTGGATTGCCAAGCAATGGTAAATTCATCTGGGTGAGGTGGTGTGCCTGTGGCTGGGATTCTGCTGAATTCGCTGAATGCACAATCTGGCTTTCCTATGGCTTTTTGGCAGCTGTGAGAGGATAGGCAATACTTGATTCAGAACACAGCCTGCAACTGTAGTTAACCAGTGATCTTCCTTTTAATAATTCTCAATTATAGCTATGCTTAGTGCCTGAAAAATGCATTGAGACGCACAGCTCTGGTACCTTGATCCAAGTATTGGGAGACTGAAAGCTGAATTTTTAGTTAAACTGAGACACAGTCTTAGCTGTTGCTGAACTCTGTTATTTATGGAAGTTTTGTCCCTGCCTTCACTGACTGTACAGTTAGCTCAGCAGTGCTTTGAACACTTCAGCCCTGGCCATTTTTTATGGCAGCTGTGCTCTCTGCAGAAATCATTAATGCATCCAACTGCAAGAGGAGCAGAAGCATCTCCCTGTGGATGTACCTGTCACTGGCAGTGGAGGGCAATGATATGGTTTGTGTTTGGACACTTTTAAATGATGAGCAGCTGAGCCCAACTGGGGAAAAAAATGTCTCACAGGCCCCTTGTGTGCCTGATCTACAGAGCTTGGATGTCTTTTGCAACACTTCCCATGGAGAAGTGGCTGCAGGCTAAAGCAGCTTTTTGTTGTGGAGGAATCAGGGTCAGTCAGCTTCTGTTGGCCAAGATGCCAGCCATCACACAGATGTTGGTTGTTTCTTTCTCCACATACAAGGGTAAGTAGATGCATAATGGTGGCTTTTAAACTAAGCTGTGGCCATGTTGTATGACTGATGCCTGGCTTTATAGGTGGGATGATACAACATCACATGGCTCCACTGGAAGCTCCAAGAAGAAACTTGCAGCTCTTATGATCCCATCATCTATTGACTAATTGTAATCATGATGGAGTTATGAATGGATAATTGGCACATGACATGAACAGCTAAAAGAGTCAGCCTACATTTATGAAATACTGGCTTAAACTTGTGAAGAAATAGTAAAGGGGACCTACTACAGCTCCTAATGTGCTCCATTGTATCCACTGCTAGTGACAAGCCACAGACTGAAGTAATTTCATTAGCTTTAAGATTTCAGTTAGGCCAGCAATAAATTCCTGACTCTTGATGTCAGGTGTATTTCTTTGGCCCATGTAGACGGCATGAGTTCATCAAGTTGGTGGAGAAAGCGGGCAAGCCATTCTGGGGGCCTTCATGGCATGCTGGGGCATCACTGAGGGCCAGGTAATGTGTGTACCTGTGGACCTGACAAGTATGTCACTTAAAATGTAGTAACAGATTTTTGGACAACTTAGATGATAAAGGATCACAAGAAAAACACAGAGGAGGGAAAAGATGGTCTTTGCCTCCTTGTCTTAATCTGGCTGGAACTCAACCTAGGCAAATTTGGGTTTAGTTAGGTGTCAGCCTATGCAGTGTGAGAGGACAGACTCTAATAAAAATAGGTGAGTCTGAGCAAGGTGGAGTCAGACAGAAGCCCAGCCTTTGCTGATACTGGTTTAAAATACTCTCATTATAGTCTTGGGTGAACAGAGTTCTTTGTCCCTGCATCTCTCCCTCAATGTAGTTGGGTCCCAAATTTTGTTTTTATTTTTACTTTGAGCAGGCTTTTCTGCAAAGTTGGATAAAGAACAGAAAAGACAGGAACACCTATACGAGAAAGGCAAGAGAACAGGTTTACATCTTTTTACTGTTACGACTATTCAAGAGTGGAAGTGGAAGCTTGTTTATGCAGCTCCCTAAATGGTCACTTCCTTGGGCAAAATTAGGCCCTTCAAATAAAAATATGTGCACTGAATGGCTTCTTAAATAAGAAAGAAGTATTTGCCTTACCATGACTGAATGAGAAAATGCTGTGCAAGCTTCCACTACAGCTTCTCGGTGGGTGGCTGTAAAAGCTGGATGAGATGTAACCCCTGCAGCCACAAATCATCATTCTGAGGAGGTGCATTGACTTCTGCAAGCTTTAAAAGCAATATAAAAAGGTGAAAAGTTACATTGGAGGAAAGAGGATGTGCCAAATAAAAGCATATTTAGGTCAGAAGAGATTGTCAGGCTCTGTCTGTGGTCTTCTAAACCAGTGGTCTCCAAAGCAGGGTACATGCACCGCAAAGGGTGCATAAGACAGTCCATTGGGGTGTGGAAGAAAATGGTTTTGTACCATTAATAATTTTTTAGGAGAGGGTTTATTTCATCTTTAGCTCATCCTTTTTAATTTCTATTTTCCTGTATGTTTTATAACTTACATAACATGTTAGTACAGTAGTACATGTATATGATTTATAAATTACATATATTGGGAGTGTGTACTCAAAATTTTTTTACTGATATGAGTTCACGATCACAAAAGTTTGGAGAGCGCCATTCTAAACAATAGCTGTGGACAAGATCTGCCTGTCGACCAGGCTGCATATAGAACATCTGTGGTGAATAGTCTTGCCCAGGAGGGCATCTAATTTTAGGGCCTATAAATATGTGAACTACATGGCCTGAGGCAGAACCCTGGTTAGAGAAATAGGAGTGTTTGGGAGGAAAATAAATGATTATAAGCTAAAGAAAAGTCCTAGGGCTAGGAAAGACAAAGAGGCAGTGCAAACTGCTGCCTTTGCGAACTGTGACTTCCCACTACTCTTGGGAAAAGTGGTGTCAAACGTGTGTGTGTGGGAAGAAGGTTGTGGCAGGTACCTTTGCTCAGCGTGGAGGTCGCGGGGGGAACGGAAGCAGTGGGGCAGTGCTTCAGTAAGTGTCATTCTGGGCCCTTTGTGGAGATCAGTACAAGAAAAGGAATAAAACCCAGTACCCCCAACCTCTCAGTCTCAGCCTACAGCCACCTCTTGTCTTTCTGGGGCTCACGCGAAGTTAAAACATGGAGACTGGGGAAAGCCTACGGTTCTGGTAGAAGTAAGAGTTGGTCAGGTATTAAAGTGCCCAGGAGCTGCTGCATACTGTTATGTCTGTTGATACAACAGCGAATACTGGGTATTAGGTGCAGACTGTGATATCTGCAGTTAGGACAGCTCTTGTAAGGAAGCAAATAGTGAAAGAGAATGAGGGGCTAAGGACTTGGTTATAGCAGGAGCAAAGGAAGAAAGAAGAGATGCATGTAGAAGTAGAAGAAGCCGGGGTGCTGCGATTGCCAAGGTACAGCTGCAGGATCGCACTGACTGAGAAGCAGCCTGGAAGCACAGTTACAAAGCAGGTGGTGGCAATTCACTAAAACCAGTTTAGTCTGAAACATGCCCTCTCGGTGAGAGGGCAGAGTGTGAAGCGCAATGAAAGCAGTGGTCTCCATCGTGGTGTGAGCCTCACGTGTGGGGGAGCAAGGAGTAGGAAGGGGGGCATTTGTGGCTCTGTAGCTCCTCTAGCATGCCTTCCAGAACGTTTTGGAAGAAAAGGTAGAAACATTTACAAAGAATATCTGAGTGTTTCCAGAGGTAAAGCAATGAGACTAAACCAAGGGAATCAAGCAGAGCAAATGCCAATGATATCAGTAGGAAAATAAAAGAGTTTATGCTCTCTGCAATCTTTGATATTTTTGTCTTGCATTGTACGGAAGAATATGTAACCCGTTCCAACACTATGGGTATTGTTAACTTGGCATTTATTAGCTCTGCTTTCACTGGTTTTGTTTTGTTTGTATTGTCATATATACATATATGTGAACAGAATGATGCAATTCTTTTCTTACAGGTCAGCTGTCATTGCTGAGATGACAACAAGAGAAAAACACAAACAAACAAAGGGATGCAGAAAAATGGATCAAATTTAAAAGCATGTTAATCTCCAAAACAGAAAAAGACTATCTTTTTGAGAATAGATATACTTCCTATTATTAATAGTGATCATGCTTAATAGATTAGGAAGATATGAATGCAGTGTTTCAGTATGTAATCAAAAAAAGGTGTGTAAATGTGTGTGTATACCTACCTAGAGAAATGCAGTTTTGTGCATTTATAAAATGTGATGTTTTGAGCACCACAAGCAGCAACTGTAGATCAGCTAAGTCTAGAACTGTTTCCCGTAATAAACTGAATTTTAACAGATTGCCTAAGTATAGCTTTACAACGTTGTGAATGGGGTTACTGCATCTTTGTCTAATATTGTATTGGGGATATTTTAAAAAAGCAGTGTATACACCAGTGGGCCTCACATGGGCAGAAAATAACAGATGGTAAAAACTAGCTTCCTCTGTTATGCAAAACGCTGTGTATGATATGCAGTCCTACACCAATTTGCTGGAAATGATTTTTTTGTTTTTAAAGAGCTGATCATGTAATTTTTGATAATTAGAATAATAGTATTTCAGAGGTGAGAGCTGTGCATCAGCAATGAAGGGCTATTAAACAAGACACAATGTTCCTGACAATCTCTTTAGAAGGACGGCAGCAAACAGCACAGGGCAAGATGGGCATGTTTATATGCATATGTCAGCTTTTAGTGTTTAAATGACTGTTTAATCATATTTTGACCAAGTTCGAATTATGACATTGTTCCATTTATTTTCAGTCATTGTCTGTCATGCCGTTTGTAGGTTCCAGTTGTATTTGAGTGTATATGAATTTGTATGCACATACACACTGATATGCACATATAAGGGTCCACAAAATATTATAAGCTGACTTTCTGTATACAGTTTACCTGATAATAGGTGTGTATCTAGTTAAAACTCTGTTAAAGAATGTGATCTTAATCACATTGCACTCTTAAAAGTAACATTATGGTCTCAACTACAGGAATTTCAGAATTTGGCTTTGTATGCTATAGTTGTCATTTTAATCCTAACAGTTTTGTTGTTTGTGCAGACTGTATTGGCTTTAAAAATCAAATGCTTAACAGGTCAAACAATGGCCATGTGAGCTCCTCTGAGACCTGTATAGGTGTCAGGAGACAAAATAACACAGGGAAGAGCAGAGGGCTCCAAGAAGACCCGTACTTGGCCCTAACCAGGAGCTTAACTCCATGGAAGGGTTAAGCTCCTGATGGTGGTAGTGGTAGCTGTTATCCAATCAGTTTGGCTTTAGCTTACTTTTATATGATTGTATAACATAGTGCCTATTTTTATAATAATTTCCATATATTTCTCTACCTAATAGATAGAACTAACAAGTCACTATTCTGTGTAAAATGGTCTGAACCTAGGATAAAAATGCAGCACAGAGGAGAACAGACATGGGATAATAGCAGAGGCCTTAAAACTGTGGACACAAGGTGGTACCAGAGCCAACGGAGCTACAACCAACCAACCCACCAATGGTCAGTTATTCATTTCTAAAGGAATGCAGCTGTGGCGTGGGTCAAGCTGGTTTTAGGTTTTACAAATACAGCAAAGAAAGAATACGTAAAAAGTGTACCATATATAGCAAATCTGAATGTGACGTGGAATTGCAGAAGAGTATAGAACAAGCAAGGTGTAAGTTATGTTAGAAAATGTATAAAAATAAGCCCAATTGGATCCTAGACTAAAGACAAATAAGCTCCCACCATCAGCACTGATGCCTTCCTCTCGGAGAAAAGCTCAGGACATTGACAGCTTGCCATGACCCTCTCTCTCTCCCATCCCAGACTAAAGCCATCAGCCATAGGACTCAGGGAGGGGTCTGTGGTGAGCATGACACCACAGAGAAGGGAGAGGTATTACAAAGTCTGTAAAAGATTTTTAACTATTTTGAAATGGTTTTGGTACAGTTTGCTGAATTTTCTTTTTTTTTTTTCCCCCCCTTCTTTTTTAATGGTAAAAATTAGATCTGGACTAATAACAGTTATTTTATTAAACTGTTAAGATGTCAGGTAGTCTAACAGTAAATTCTTAAATTCTTAACTTTCCATCCAGGTTGTGTTTCTGCAGCCCACATAAACTACGTGAGCTGTAGTACAATACTCTCCTTAGAAGTGGACAAATTACAGTATTCAGCCTGTAGGGGTTATACTTGCTTCCCTTGGCCACATAATGGACACAGAGACAAAAAGAGGAAAGCAAAATATTAAGGCTATTTTCTTCTCCCCCTGCCTTTTTTTTTTTTTTTTTTGCTTTTTAGGAGATCTTCTACCATAGTGTTTTGTATGAAGGAACAGTAGGTATGCCAGAAATCCTTTGTACTCTGTCCTTGCAAGGGATGAAGGTGAAGATGATGTTTATAAACCAGGTGAACAGATAAAAAATCCACATAAGATTGAGCTTGCTGCCAGGTTTGCAGGAGTGGGAGTCCATGCAGTCCTTGTGTATCTCTGGCAGCTCCACTGCCAATGTGAATACCAGAATGTTGGAGGAGCCTGAGGTTGTGCCTCAGAACCTCATCACTAAAGGCTGCAGTGTGGCAAGGCAGTTGCTTGTTTACTTTCATAATATTACAGCTTGCAATCAATACTCACATAGTTTTGCTTGCTTGGCCCTGAGGGGACAAAATGAATGCATTTTTTTCTGTGCAGAGTCCACTGGCTTGTGCCTATTACATGCCTAGTGTTTACTGTTAGCTCCTCATGATTTTGAGTTGAAATTTTCAATGCGGCATTCATCCCCTGAAAAAAACTTGGAAATAAATAGAAACATAGCACTCACTCAATTTTCCTCCCCTCACCCTGTCTAACATAGCTGTACTCTGTTCGTTCCCGTGCTCATCTCAATATTCCCGCTGTTTTATCTTTACACTATGACCTGTATGAACAGTCTTGAAAAGTGTTGGCTTCCTAACTTGTTGCAGCAGGAAAGTTGTAGGAGAAGGGCCTTGAAATTTCCTTGGAGTTCTCCATCTGAAGCCTGAGAGTAGCTGGCACTTTGCACAAGCTTCTTTCTTCAAACAAAGGAGAAGGATATGCCATTGCTTGCTCAGCAAGGAGAGGTGTGAAAGGGCCGTTCATTTTTTCTGGGCTCAGTTGTCAGTCAGAGCATCCCATAGACTTTTCTTTCACCTCTGTCAGCTGGATTGGTTGTACCCCTTGGGAACTGGCAGGGAGCAGATGCGTGGCAGTGCCAGGTAGCAGGGAGAGGGGCATATCGGTGCCGGGACTGGTTGCGCTAGATCTGTTCCAGTGCAAGCTGCTCATGGCATCAAGGAAATCCCTGCCGGCCAGTTAAGGTGAGATTGTAACTGCTCGGTTCCTCCTGCAAGTAAAAAGCATAACTCAATGATTGCGCTCAAATACATGAATCAGTGGCTTGCTTGGACTTAGGCTCAGCAGGGATGGCATATGAAAAGACCATGCAGCATATGTTTTTGAAATATGTTTTTAATATGGGGATTCACAAAATTCTTTCTGTGCATAGCTGTGAAACTCTTACAAATAAAGAACCATTACTTTTTATTCCTGCTGACACATAAGCCACCAGTTGTTTTTTCAGTGCCTAATGGATTTGAGTAGGACTGTTCACTAAAGATGTTTTGAAAAGAAACAAACAAAACAACACTAGCAGTTTTCTGGAGTAAAGCACAAGTCTTCATCTGAATGAGGGAAATTTCTTTGGACAATTTTTTTCTTCTATTAAAATTAATGATTTTAATAATTTTAAAATCAAATATTTTAATTAATATTAAAATCTCTTCTGCAAAACCCTGAGAAATTTGGGAGGGGAAAGGAGAAGTGTCTTCTAGAATCTATTGTATTGATGTCCTTTTATTAGAGTAGACAAAATTTTCAGTCTCGTGGTTTCCCATCACAGGCAAAACTTGTGGTCTGTTTCCTCGTCTGCCCTCCGTCCTGTAGCAGTTTTTCTGTAGGGCATCCAGTTTTCTTCTCCTCTGCACTATTGCATTGTTACCCTCTATATTCCACGACCTGGTGTTGCAAAACTTGAGGTTTTCTTTTGTTTTCTTCTTTCTCTTCAGTGTTGTCCTCCTTTTCTACCAGTTAGCTGTGATAAGAGCCTGAGGAGAAGGCTGCTTTATTTTTTTGCTGTTGAAACTGCCCAGAGCTTCCTCAGTGCCTGCCAGTGCTTTGCATGGAGATGCACCAAATGCAATGGAATTGGTTTCAGAGGGTGAAATTCAGTCACAAGGCCTTCATGATAATATCCCTACTATCAGGGAGGTCATACTTTAATATTCGGTTTCCAGCCTGAGCCTTGCAAGACTGTCAGCTGTAAATAACACGGGTTCTTAACCATTTTCTTTGTAGGCTGTGCAAATGAGACAGTGAAATTAGAACTCAATGCAGTATTTTAAGACTGGTGATTTGGCATAGAGCTAAACAGAGTACCCGTGTCTCAAGCCCACGATTAATTAATTCAATCAGTTACAGTTCTGGGTCTTGAATATGTTACTCTTGGAACTATAAACTGCTGTATTTTCCTTAAAGTAATTGTGTTACTAATCTCTGGAATTCAGAGCCCCTTATGTCTATGAACTGTTACTTTATTGCTGACCACATCTGCCAGTTTATTGCTATAAATGTCTTCAAAGATACACAGAGTTTTAACCAGTTAGAAGTAAAAGAGATTAACAGTTGCCTTTTGCATTTGTTCAGAGAAGCTCACAAGGCAAATTAATTAGCCTAAATCAAGATGACATGCCTTCAGGTGCATGGGTAAAGGCCAGAAACATTTTTTTTTCTTTTGCCCAAGATAATGCGCAACTCTTTCATTTAGATTCACTCTGAAGTTTGAAGGGATGAAATGAGAGCTAGAACAATTAGCTTTTTTGAGTTAAATGAAAGTTAGGAGCAGGATCAGCCTTGTTATTGCAGCAATTCAGTGGTTTGTGTTTTTTTTTTTTTACAGAGATTGCTTGTTACTTTTTTTTAAGAATTGTCTAATGAATCTCATCATCAGATTCCTGCTTCATTTATCATGCACTGCTAATCCTTTTGCAAGAAGGAGAGAAGCTTTATCAGCTATAGCAGGTTAAACTTTTTATTCATATGGCTTTGCTGATGTTTTTTGCTGATGTTTTTGCTGATGTTTTGATGCCCCACCACATTTTAGTGGGTATCGTTCAAAGCAACACTGAGTAAGTGATATACCAGGCATTTTTGCAAGGAATTGAATGCCTTGCCAAAAGAAACAGATCAACCACAATGACACTTTCAGACCTGTAGGACAAGGAGAGGTTTGCGGGTGTGAGATAGTTCAAAATCAGGCTTGTGGCCTTTTTGTTTGGCTTCCTGGATGTTAGCATGCACATACCTGCTATTTACACAGTTATGGTTTGGGTTCTAGTTAGACACCACCTGTGAAATTCCGGCCAAGTGGCATCAATGTAAATTTTGTCGCTAGCAGCTGTGGCATTGGGATTTCACTTGCCTCCCCGCAGTGAGAAGTTGTTATGAGGCCTCTGCCATGCTGACATAACACTTGAACTCTCTTGAAGGTATAAATGGTGCAGATCCCTTATTGGGCTGCCTGTCTGTAGATTTTATACTGCTGCTTATCACTCAGACACGGGATAATTTTCCACATGAAGCTAGTAGCGAGGGAAAACATCCCTAACAGAATTCTTAAAATCTCTGGCATTACTTTCTTTGTGGATCAAATCCTGCTTTGCCACCAGGGATTCAGCAACACATTGCTAAGAGATTGGTAGTTTAGGAATCCAGATAGCTATTCATGTAGCTTTCTTCATAACAAGCTGGGGTTTATATCAAGGATCATCATTTCATATGTGCTGTGAACTGTATTACTTAGGTATCATTGTTAGCTATAAAATGATTTGCTAGTATGAGTGCAGAAATGTTAAAATGTGACCTCTGCTAGCAGAAAAAGGTCAGAACTCTCATCAGAGAAAGTGTTTTTCTGGCTTAGTACTCAAATGCTGCAAAATTGTCTATTGTGATGGTGAACATGAGTGGGTTTATTTTGTGTATCGGTGGCGGATTTTTTGTTCTTTTACTCACTATCTTTAGTGATATGTAATTAGTTTCTTGTCATTGAGTCTGTGGAGACATGTGTGAGAAGCACTTTCACGGACAGGCCAATTTCTTTGAATGGCTGTAGCTTAAATAGAAACCAGGCATTTCTGCTGTTAGGGAAGTTTGTAATAAATTTTATTCTGTGGTGAGATCTAGATCCAGCAAACTGACCTCCTGCTTCATATCTGTTCAGCTCCTCTTTTCAGTGTTCTTGCAAAGTAGGAATTCATGCTACCTGGACTTGTGCAAAGCATGACACTGTCCCGCAAGACATTCTTGTCTCTAAATTGGAGAGACATGGATTTGACAGTTGGACCACTCGATGGATAAGGAATTGGCTGGATGGTCGCACTCAAAGAGTTGCGGTCAATGGCTCAATGTCCAAGAAGAGACCAGTGATGAGTGGCCTTCCTCAGGTATCGGGACCAGCACTGTTTAACGTCTTTGTCAGCAACAAATGGGACTGAGTGCACCCTCAGCAAGTTTGCTGATGACACCAAGCTGTGTGGTGCAGTCAACATGCTGGAGGGACAGGATGCCATCCAGAGGGGCCTTGACAGGCTAGAGAGGTGGGCCCGGGCAAACCTCATGAAGTTCAACAAGGCTAAGTGCAAAGTCTTGCACATGGGTTGGGGCAATCCCAAGCACAAATACAGGCTGGGCGGAGAATGGATTGAGAGCAACCCTGAGGAGAAGGGCTTGGGGGTACTGGTAGATGAGAAGCTCAACATGACCTGGCAGTGTGCGCTCGCAGCCCAGAAGGCCAGCTATATCCTGGGCTGCATCAAAAGAAGCATGGGCAGCAGGTTGAGGCAGTGATTCTGCCCCTCTACTCTGCTCTTGTGAGACCCCACATGGAGTACTGCGTCCAGCTCTGGGGTCCTCAGCACAGGAAAGACATGGACCTGCTAGAGCGGGTCCAGAGGAGAGCCACGAAGATGATCAGAGGGCTGGAACACCTCTCCTATGAAGACAGGCTGAGAGAGTTGGGGTTGTTCAGCCTGGAGAAGAGAAGGCTCCAGGGAGACCTTCTAGCAGCCTTCCAGTAACTAAAGGGGGCCTCCAAGAAAGCTGGAGAGGGACTTTTGACAAGGGCATGTGGTGATAGGACAAGGGGTAATGGCTTTAAACTGAAAGAGGGAAGATTTAGGTGAGATAGAAGGAAGAAATTCTTCCCTCTGAGGGTGGTGAGGCACTAGAACAGGTTGCTCAGAGAAGCTGTGGATGCTCCATCCCTGGAAGTGTTTAAGGCCAGGCTGGATGGGGCTTTGAGCAACATAGTCTATTGGAAGGTGTCCCTGCCCACAGGAGGGTTGGAACTAGATGATCTTTAAGGTCCCTTCCAACCCAAACCATCCTATGATTCTATGATTCTATGATATGAGAGTGCTCTGGGAGACAGACACCAGGCAAGTCTTGAAACTTAGAACACACATTTGTTTATGATCAGCTGCTAGGCAATTTATCAGTTAACAACTAAAAATCAAGTGTGACTCAAACATGTTAGTCAGGGTTTGGGCATACAATGTCATCAGTCTGACACCATGTTGCTGGTCTGATGGCTGTGGTGTTGGTGACTCTTTGCCTCTCAGTTCGTGGTGGATGGGCTAAAGAGTTCTTTGATGATAGGAAGCCAGAGCTAGGTGAATGTCTTCCCTCTTGCTCAAGCTGCATTGTGTGTACACATTTTTCCATAGATAAGGGCAACCTGATCCAAAGGATAACTTCCTCATTTGTAGGTCAAAACCAGTGTGTTCTGGCTCGTTGAGACAGCAAACTGAGTGCCAGTTGTCTGGTACCTTCTAATTGTTGCAGACGTGATCCCATTTTCTTAGCTTTACTGTTTTTATGCAATAACACCAAGCGAACAGTCTGTGTTGTGTTTGGATGCAAGGCAGACAAACCAAATCACAAATAGGCCTTTATGCTGCAATGTTGTTTGGACTTTGGAATGATTCATGCCACTACTCAGTGTTTCTGGTTACTTGGAAAACACTAAAAATGTCTGTACTTTAGTCAGGAAAACATTAAATAGCCATGACTGCCTTTTGCAGGAAAATATTACCTTTGATTCTGTAGGCCCTTTTGTATGCATTGGTTAGGTTTATGTGGAACAGAACTTTGGGAAAGACATTTTAACCCTCTATTATTATCCTGTTGCAACCTGTTCAAAATTACATGCATGTTCATGCCAGGGTTGCACTGGGATAATAAGGTGCCTTTGGACATGCCAGGGGTGAAGTTACATAGAGAGGGTGCAGGGCGCTCACGTGTTGGTGTGTGTTTGATCGGTCAGTGCTTGTGCAGAGTTGTGATGTGCATTCTGTCATGGTTTCAGAAGCAAAACTCAGTTTGGTTTCAGTAGCAAGCTAAGGGAAACCTCTATTACTTAAATGTACAATATCAGAACTGCGTAGCTCTTGTGCAGGAATTAGCAAGTACATTTCAAGTGTAAAGATTTTATATTCAAGTGGATAGAGCACTTGAGAGGAGTCTGTGAATAATATGTCTTTCTTCAGCGTAGACATTGAGTCATTGTGTGATGTCTGGCAAATTGCTTCAACTCGTTCTGGCTCTGTTTCCCCCACAGGAAATAGAGGACTCCGCTTTAGAATGAGATCTGTAAGAGCTAGTGTAATAAATAGTGGTTATAATGATGCGGTTCTCTGCAAAAACTTGGATAATCATCTTCAGCAGTGGCATTAGTTTGCATTTGGTTTCTTAATTGAATGGAGGTTTGACATACACAAATTCATGTTTCAGTTGGGCAAATTGATCCTTGGTGGACTGGTGCAGAAGTTTTAGTGATTTTTTTAAACTTGTAAACAAAATTCCTATTTTAATGAGAATGAAGATCTTCATAATTTGAAGCCAATTACCCACAGAGAGTTGCAAACTGTTAATGCAAGGTTAAACTAATTTACAAATGGGGAAATGCTGGCATTTTAAGTGTCTTTAGCATTGTTACAGAAATACCAGAGTTGTGTTCCTTCTCATATAACATTTACATTTTATTTTTGAAGCAGAATGTTAGCTGCTGCTGAAAAGATCATGAAACTGTCTATATGAAGAGGGACAGGAAATCCAATCCATTTTTTTGTGCTTGTATCACATCTGGTACCAAATAGTCAGTGGCTGCCCTCCTCACCGCTGGTCTGAGCAGATTTGGGATTCTGCAATGAACTGATGTCCTACGTGTGCCAGTGGCTACGCTGCTGTCTTAGTCTGTGCAGCGGTTACTGCATTTCAGGCTGGCAGTCTCTTGAGCTAATGGCAAAAGAAACATGCATTGGTACTGATTAAATGAAACACAGGTTGAAAACTATGACAAATGGTGCCTATTAGTTTTTCTGTATTGTTGATTTTAGTGTTTTCCACAGGTGCCCAGATATCCACTGTAGCAATACGTAACATAATGTTCATCATCTCCTCTCACCTATGCAGGACATAGTTTAAAAAACATACGGGTGACCACTGTCTCCTGAGGAATGGACAAGCAATTAATTGGTTTGAGCACTGATAACACAGAACAACAATCATCTGTACTGTACGTGCTGCAGGAGCTATACTATAAAGGCTCAGCAATCACTAGTTTGTCCTAGATATGTCCTTTTTGCTGTCTGCCACGTGCTCACATAAAAAGCTTTAGAACATACCTGAATGGAGCTTTTAGAAATTCTTCCGCTTGTTAGTAACCTGTAAGAAAATACCTTTTTTTAGAAAATTCTTCTTTCCTCCACTCTTTGACTCTTATTCTTCTTTTTTCCCCTGGATGGATCCCTGCGGCAAGAAAATCTCTTCAGCTTGAATTCTTTTTTCTTTGCTGTCCTTTTCAGTTAATTTTCCATTCACTTATGTACATTCTATGTCTCCACTTGTTCTCCCAGGAGATGTCAGACAATAACCTCCTACGCTGTAGTTCAGGGGCTTTCTGAAAATGCATGTGGGGTAAAATGAGCAAGATGAGAACTAACTGATGCTAATTAATTCACAAATGTTGTATTATACAATTATATATATTGTTTAAAGAGTAGAAGCACCTCATAATACCAGGTTTCCAGATTATTAATATTCCCTCTACAGTGGTCCCTAATTAGTTAGACAAGGTTTGACCAATTTTACTTTCATGCAATGCTTACATACCAGGCCTTAAAAGGTCACAGCTAGTGGGATCTAAAAAGCCTCTTATAGTTTTGTTAACATGCATTCCTTAACAATTGAGTCAAATTGATAAAAATAAAAACAAAAAATAGAGAGGGCAATACCAGATGCTGATATTGTAACTGTTATTTCCTATTGCTTTGGTCAGAGGCTTTGCACTATGAATATTGTTCAATGTGAAGAGATCTTCATGGATTATAAAACAGGACTGTCACTAAACACTTGTTTTACATCTTGTTATGATTCCTGGATTCTTTGGGCACAAATGGGTTATCTCTGACTGCTCTGCAGACTGAAGCATCTAGGGATTGCTGTAATCTGTGTTTTGCTGTCTGTGTCCCTAGAGGACTCATCGCCAGCTGGAGAGAGACAAAAGATGGTGCTCCCACCAAGATCACACCATTCTTCCCCTTTCCTCTTCCGTCGAGTGAGCTGATGAAACAACCTGCTGTGACAAGCACAGGCTAGCTGAGAGTTTTCCCACAATCTGGGAATTAGCTGGCCTGATCAGGCGACTATTTGGTCTCTTACTGCTTACGTCTGACACAAATGTGCCATCACATAGGAGAGAAGCTGACATGTAAAATGCTTTCCCATAGGCAATTCAGTTTTTTAAACCGGTGGTGCACAATAAGCTTAAAAGAACAGACATAATGATACATATTTATGACATCAGGAGTCCCCTAGCATTAAATTAGGCAATTTTATATGACTACTAAGAACCCTCAGCTTCTTTGCTAGTCTGTGCAGTTCCTTTCAGTCATTTGTTGAGAATATCTCTTAAATTCTTGGGTTGCCTTGCAGCCCTCTGCTTTGGTTAGGAACACGCAGCAGTCACAGCAGTTGGAACTCAAGGCACGGCTTGAAGTTACTGGACAGTGTTACGGAAAATCTTGATTATTTCTAAGCTTGATCTGGGAGAGCATCCATGAAGGTGCTGAGGTATTAACATCTTTGTACTAAGCCATTTGAAAAACAGAATTTGCAAAAAAAGGTGCTGACAGTGTATCTCCAGGATCCAAATGAGTTTAGTGGAATAATGCTCTGTAAGCTGCTCTAACTCTTCAACCTACTATTCTACCAGGTACCATGTGTTTGCCAAGTTAAAGGGAGAGCCACATGGCACCAGAGCCATGATTGGAAATTTTTTCCACAGCTCAGTTGGGGTTGGATTAGCTTGTCTTTTTTTTAAAACAGTGACTCTAACCTCTAAGAGAAAACCCACTTTATCTCCTAAGTGAAGTTGAAGTATGTTTGGAAAAACATGCATTTTTAAAATCCAGAATATTTGTATTTCAGAACTGGGATACAGTATAGGATGGGAGTGTCCGAAGTGTGTCACGGGTAACATATCCTGAGTATTTTGTTTGACCTGGAACTGTATTTTTCAATGGTTAATGTTCAGAAGCCATTCTGACACAGGATGTGGCTTCACTGGAGTCACTATAGCTGTGCTGTGCCTAGAACTGTATTACCAAAACTGTCATATAGATTGTGTATTTTACAGCTCTGGGTCAAATTGTGAAGAGCTGAGATCAGAAATACATTAAGTAGTTCATAGGTGCAAGACAGGAGCCTGCATCATGGTGCAGGTGGCAAGCTCTAGCAGCTGATCCAGCTCCTCAGGCTTCATAACCTCTGCTGAACTCAGTGCTCTGATAATAGTATTTCTTCCAGTAACCCTGCTGAGAGCTGGTGAGAAAGCACTGACCCCTTTGTGAACCTCACAGGCTCCATATGCCAAGGCCTGAATTGCCACCCAAATGCCAGTGAGGTCAAAGAGCTGGGGAAAGATGTTGTGCAAAAGCATCCTCTGGAAAATACAACAGCTTTCACCTCCTTCCTCCCCCCTGGCCCTGGCCTGTGGAGATGCTTATGATCTGCGCAGGGTTTCTGTGTGAGTGTTGGAAGTGAGGTCAGGCCCACCTAAATCTGTGCTCTGGCTTGATGTGATCATGTTAAAATTGATAGCAAAGGATTTCCATTCTCTTCTGTGTCTCATGCTCTCTGCAAGTATGCACCTGGCAGCTCTGAGCTACATGCTGCTTTTCCAGCCCACCCTCCCTCCCCTGGTAGCCTATTCCTCTGTCTAAAATCATTTAAGCCAGACCTCGCTTCTTGATGTGTTACCTCATGCATGCGGAAAAGCACACGCACTCACAGTAAAAATCCTCTGTGTTAGTCTTCTATTCTCTCCTTTCCTACTTTTTGTGCTGTAAAGAGATTAAGTGTCTTAGCACAGAGCATTATAAGGTAATGTTAATTAGAATAGCCAGTAGCCCAAAATAATGCTAAATAAGTAGGGTTTTGCAGGTTAATGTATGAATTTATAGCAGGCTAGAAAGGGTCTGCAACAAGGGCTCAGTCCTTTTTTGCATTTTTGTTGTATTTGCTTGTTAGGGTTTTTCTGTGCATAAGACATGCTGTCATCTTGAGCAGGTCACACTTCATGCATATAAACATTTTGATCATGTGCGCAATTAATGTACTATAAGCGTGTCTTTTAAAGTGCAAGTTCACAAGTCAATTACCAAAACCTCTTGATTTAAAACACACTCGAGGCAGGACAGTGGGCTGGAAATGTGATTTTACAATCCTAGGAGAGAAGTCTTTGCTTGGGGTTGGATTGTAATTATGGAAAACAGTTGTATTCCTTATCACTCTTTGCTCTGCAGATGATGTATCTTGTAACTTGTGTCTGACTTGCTTTTGTGTTGCAAAGGGGGTGCCGCCTTAGGTTATTTTGTACAGCCACAAGTTAGACCTTGATGTTCTTCTTAGTCTGTATCCCTGGTCCACTATGTCAGTGCTCCATGTTACAAACCTCGTTGTATTAAATGTGGAGTTTGAAAAAAAGTCAAACATAGAGAAATACCTTTGTCTTTTCTTTTTCAGGATAATAAAGTTTTGAACAGTGCCTCCCCAAGAAGTGTGATGAGAAATGGCTTTAGGAAACAATACCCAGAGAAGTTATTCCATCATCCCCTGCTTCATCTTTGTTGAGGTGAGTGCAGCATTCAGTTGCCAAGCCTACACAGAAGAGAGCTCTACCTTGCAGGAATTGAGTCATTTGTGGGCCATATTGTTTGTAAGGAAGAATGCTTTGTTACTCGGTAACATTAATATCCATCTTCTTACTGAGTGCCATTAAGTCCCCCTGAAAACAGTCCTGCATGAGTTAGCCAGATCTTAGGTACAAACACGCAAGAACAAATAGATGCTGTGTTTTCAAGACTTGCCTCTATCCAATTTGCCAGCTAGTCCTGTGGTATTTGGTAGAGAACGGCAGTAGCTGCAGGTGTAGGTCAGCAGCAGCTGATTGCTCACATCTTCCCATTTTTCCTCAGACCTATATCCATCTTGCTGCTGCACGACTAGACCTTGTTTAAGGAAGTGTCTGATCTCACAGTCTAATGGTTCATAGGCTTAGGAGTAACACTCGGCTCCAATTTCAGTTCGGGTGGAACATGAAATTTAGATGAGGCATGCCTATCCTTTAAGTGTGATGAAGGAGCTTGGCTACCACAAGGGTTGTGAACTGACTAGCAGTGAAGTTACAGGAGTGGTTGTTCCCACAATAGAGTATGGCTCCACATCTTTGTTAAGAGTAGGTAGTTTGGTTTTTTTTAATTGGCTTATTATTTTACTCTGTACAAATTGCTTTTTTGTGGTGCTTGTTTCACTTACCCTAACACTGCCAGACTGACCAAAATCATTATCCAAATCAATGAATGTTCAACTGGTGCTTATAAGGCTGGGATGGTTTTCTTGGCAAGGGGGGCAACTGTAGGTTTCCAAGGAGGATGAAAGCTTCCATCAAATTTAGATGGTGAAAAGGAGATAACTGCCTGTGACTGACCATCTTCAGAGTCACCTGTCTGATGTAGCTTGGATGGAATACTCATTCTTTGCCCCAAATTATGAGGCAACTTGTGCTCTTCCAAAGAAGCACTAAGAACAGTCAAAAGGCTAATTGTAATACTGGGTGTTGTGTAAGGCTTATTCCATTTCCACTGAAATCTTGGAAAGGTTTCAGTGTGCTGCAGCAGCATGGGTAATGGGCACTGTGAATGGTTGCCTTCACGAGCTCTGAGCACTGACCTTTCCCCAGGGACATGGGAAAAGCATGCAGTGGCATCCAGGACCTGTCTAACCCTTGCTCACCTGGAGTCCCCTCCTCATAGTGTCTTCTCCAGCCAGGAGATACAGTTCCCTTATACGCACTCCCTACTTTCTGTACTACCAGCTTATCCCCCAAAACACAGTCAGATGATCCCTGGGTGCTTAATCTAATCTAAGTGGTAGTTTTCCTTTTGACTTGAATGGGCTTTCCTTGCAGGAGCAATATGACTGGTTGGCAGATGAGGACAGAGGAAAAGCATAATAAAGCCACTAGTAAGTCTTGGCATAGGGCCTTCCCAGCTGGGGCTATGGCAGACACCAGGGTGGGAAGGTGGCTGAGCCTTGCAGTGCTTCACAGGGATTTATCACTGACATAATGTCCAGCTTCCTGGGGAATCCCTGTCTCTGCTCCCTGGGGAAACTGAGCAGCTGTTCTGACTGAGAAAATGAGTCACTACTTTATCCCATCAGCTAGAGAAAGAAAGGTTAAAAATTAAGAAAAAACAGCAGCAAGCTCATAAGAAACCAAATAAACACCATCAGGAATGAGATGTCTCAAATTTATTGCTTGAAACAAGCAGCTCTGAAGATTTTTAGTCCTCTAAATGTATGAATGATGAGCCTGGTTGGCAGCCTATGACAGAGGTATAAATTGTCCTTCCTGTAGACAAGACTGACATGAATATAAGAATAAATCTTTTTACAGGAGGAAGAGAAAAGAGTTTTTTGCCCTGTAAGTGTGCTTTCCTTGTCCTTTCATATACTTGCCTTGCTGATTAAAAGACAATTTTAAATTAAAAATCAGTCAAAAGCAGAGAAGTAGTGTCTGAAAAGATGTTCTCTCTGCTACATTTGATGAAAACATGTGTTTCTTCCCCTCTTTGTCCACAGCATAGATTTTTAATGTAGCACTACTGGAGCTACAAATTCATAGACTTATGTCAAGCATTGTAGCATTAAACAACAGGAAATCTAATTTCCTGCTGGAAATGCAGAGATGATTGATAGTAGCCATTTGGTCTGAAAAGGCCCTGTAAATCTTAAGGCACGCTGAAGGTGTTTTCCTACTGCCATGCTTCTGAGACTAAAGGAAGTGCTTTTTAGATGAGCTACCCCAGACGCCAAGTCCTGTGCTGGATTGCCTGGGTTAGGATGGGCGCTGTTTCTGTAGCTTTGAAGCAACCATGAGAATTGATTAGCTGTGTGACACCTTACTGCAGTTGCTAAAGGTGTATGCAGGACAGCTAAAAATAATGTTGCCTGCTTTCCTGATAACTTTTTTCCATACAAAAGCAATCTAGCAGCAGACATGTTAGGTGATCATGAGTAGGAAAAGAGATGGTCAGTAAATATTATCATAGGCTTGTTCCCCAGAATGTGCTCCTTCCTGCACTGTCTTCCATGGAACGTGGTCCTGTGATTAAAAGTTTTGAGATATTTGCTCTTAAGCAAAAAAAAATGCTGAGCTTTGATTGTCATGTCAGATGCCCTGTCAGTAGATATTTGCTAACTACCCAGTATGCAGTGTGCATTCAAAGAAGTTATGATGGCAGTGGTTGAAATGAGGTGTCACAAACAGTTTGGACATTTTAAATGTCGTTATGCTTCAGTCTGTACAAATGTGACACTTATAATTTCAGTGGTTATTCACATTTCCATTTTTTTCCATTTCATTTTCCTCACACTGAACTAACTTATTGCAGTTAGTTATTATGAAACCTGACCTGAAGATGAATGGCTCATTATAAAAACTTAAACCCTGTGCCTGACTCTACAAATTCCTTTTTATGTTCAAAATACGAACTTTTTAATAGTATAGAGATAGCATGTAATGCCTAATCTGTAATGACAGAAATGTTAAATCAACATTTTCAGTCTCTAATTAGAAACACAATGTCACATTACAAGTAGATTTAAAGGCTAAATAGGGAATCATTAAACTAATTTTTAGCCACTTATCAAATCTGAGTCCCTCTCCCAAATAATGCAGGCAGCTTTTTAGATGGTTCTTTATTGTATTATAAGAGGTATCATTACACTCTGGCATTTGTCACCAAACGTCTATGAAGATTTGGTGTATTACATTTTGTTAAACACTTAAGCAGTTAATTAGGGTGTACAGGAGACTAATATTCTCCTTTTACCTGCCCCCCTTTGCAGCACTGCTTGCAGCCAGCATCAGTGAAAGGAGCCCTCGGGAGGCTCTCACCTAGCCTTGGTTTACATGTAAGAAGTTGCAACAAGATGAGACCCATTTTGTTCCTCATTCAGCTGACACGTTCATTGCTTTGAGCAGTGTACGGACTGTTGAGTACCTGCTCCATGGGGACTGATGCTGCTAGCTGCTGACAGTTGTTAAACAGAAGTGCAAAGAGCAGGATGCCCTACTCCAGTAGCTTCCAGAGCCCTTTGGAGTCAATGATGGACCCAGAGCATGCAGCAAAGGCCATAGAGCTCCTAGCTGTTGGTATGCCCTGGATCTATCCCAGCAAATCCAAATAGTGCACAGCAGCCTGTTTGAGGATTTGTTGATGGCCAGGACTGATCACTGAAGTGGTCTTATGGATGGTAGGCAAGCATGAGAGAAAGTAGGAGAAGCAGCATCTGTCATGACAGGAAAAAATTTCTCATATATTCTTCCTTTTTCACATACTTTTGACTTATGGTGGCATTTGTTGCCAAAACTTTTTGTGGAGCATGTCCTCCCTCCTTCACCTGCTGGGGCATGCATGACAAAGTGCTGTCAGAAACATTTTTAACGATGCTTCAGCACAGCTGCCGCATTATTTTGCAACCATGCTTTGCAAGTTTTGGTCCAAGGAGCGCTGTGTTACATCCGTCCACATAACACCCACATGTGTACTGGTGGAAGGTGGGGAAAGGTAAAATCCCAACTGGCGGAGGTGCAGTTTGTACACAGTGGCCCAGTTTTCTGCAGGTGGGGAATAAATTGTCAGAACAACTAAGTTCCCTCAGATCTAGGCAATGTCAGGTGTAGAAGTGGGAGACGTGCAATGCCTGGTGAATCCCAGTTCTCTTCCTAGGGGACTGGTGAGCTACCCTGAGGTCTTGATCTAGCAGTGCTTTCCATGCGCTATGGTCTTCCTCTGTCATTCTTCATCCCATTTAGGGTGTTAGCTTTCTAGGACAAAACTCATGCTAGGGGGAGCGCAGGGGAGCTGAGTACGGTCTGGCTTTGAATTTGGTGGGTCAAAGTGATTATACTTGCTTTTGCAGCATATCTGATGCTTATTATTAGTGACAGGAAGTGTAATGCGGTGTGATAATTGCATTTTCTAATAGGTGTTGGAAGGATAGTTACACGCTATGAATAAACAGCATCTCCACAACTATATGTGACTTCAGGGGGAAAGCATGTGACAACTTTTGAGCCATTGTGTCTGTTTGAATGGTAGTTTTTAAAGAAGAAATAAGCAAGCAACACTTCCTTTTCCTCCAGAGAAAACCCTCTCATCTCTTCTGAGTCAACAGCAGTTATGACTATAATGGCTGTCTAGATAATAAAAGGAGAAATTTATTCTGGAATTTCTGCTGATGTGGTGCTTTCTACTTACTTTTTCCTCCTTCTCCTTCTCACACTGCAAGTCGTGGTTTGAGGGCTTGAGTGGTTTCAGGGTGCGAGTTATCCGAGGATTTATTTTCAAGTACAGTTACTTCTAAAGGAGTCAGGCGCATCTGAGGTGTGTCTTTGCACATGAAAACACTGCAATTTTCTGGCACCAGATTTAATTAAATTGTCTTAAACTGATCAAAGAGTTACTGAATACCAAGTGACTTTAATATGACTGATGTATGTGCCACATTGTGCTTTATTGTAGATTATTGTAATCCTGACATTGACAAGGTAGTAGGGGCAGACTCAAATAAGCAACACCATTAAAACTTAAAACATTGGACATCTTTCAAATTCTGTAGTCTGAAGATCCTACTTTTTCACGCTAAATCCATTATTTTGCCCTCAGGAAAGCTTTTGCAGGCAGAGTGGAAACTGTTTCTTCTTGACAGCTCGATCTATAGCGCATTGCAAAGAACTGAAGATTTTGTAAGAAAAATCTCTTCTCCCTTTCCCTCCCATTAATAAAATGAAAAATGCTGCAAAATACAAAGCTCTAGTCTTAGACCTATTCTGATGCAAACTTTGATATGAACTGTAGGTATGTTACAGTCTCATAGGATCTCTGTTTCTATAATCAGTGGGGTAAATTTTCCATTACTTTTTGCTATTTTAGTTTTGGACAGATTGAATCATCTTCAAATATCAGTTCAAACATAATTAAAAAAAAGTTTCAACTTACAGAAGCACCAAAGGAAAGCATTCTTCTTTCTCTGCCTGCCTACATTTTCATGCCAGTATTTCATGTAGTCAAGCCAACAGCTGAACTACTCTTTAGCAGGAGAATTTCTGCAATACTGAAATCATTTGTGTAAGTGAGACAAGTGCCTCTTGAACTCCTGTTTGTCATCAGCATCACAGCAGGGTTTAGGGAGCTATGAAAAATAACTGAATTTAGAACAGTCATGACAGATGTGGCACTTTTTTTATTCTAAGTTTTTGTTCAGGTGCTCTGAAATCTCAAAAGATTTTGCACATTTGGGTGTACTGGCTGGTGCCTTCTCATTTTGAGCAGCGTTTAGGGAGTGTGAAATGTCTTTTTCTGTGTGCTGTGGTCCTCAAAGCAACATTTGTAAGGGGCATAGAATGTATTGGGAGTGACTTTCTAGTTGTGTTTCTTTTAAAAAAAGGCACTTCTCTCATAAGAAAAACTTGCTGATTTCATTACAGCTTTAATGATATGATTAAAATTGTATAAAGGACATACGAACATAGGATCACAGTTTTGGATATTCAAAATATAGGTTTTAATTCTGGCAAGGTAATATCCAGTTCTCCTAGAAAATGCCAAAAAATTCTGGGCAGATTTAATATAAACATTAACTAAAAAGGCATCCCCAGTTGAACTAACTTCCAAACGGTTGCAATGATCAGTGACTCTGTTCCGTGGCAGTATCCAGTATCCACCATGTGGGGCTTTTTGATCGTTTCCTGCTGAGGCAGAAAAGAAGGGTTTTCCCGCCGTTTGTGTGTACCGGCTCAGTCCTTTCCCTTGCTATAGGTGTCTTGCACATACGGATTTAAAGCCCCGTGCCTTGTTTCTCCATCTGTGCCATGCAAGCAGTAGTGCTATGCTGCTCCGCTGGGATGCTGTGAGGACAAGATGCCCTGAGGGACATGTCATGTGCTGGTGTTGTATAAACTGCCTGTCATTAGATCCTCTAGTTAGACCGACTGCGAATTGATGGTGACAGATGCTGTGCAAATTCAGAGGAGCTCCTCTTGTAACAGGGTGATGTTTCTGCATAATCCCCATGCTTCAGTCATTTCTGTTTCTTGGGACTCATTGTTTCCTATTTTATTCACTCAGCATATGTATCTCTTTCTCTTTGTTGCTCTTTCTAACTGTCTCTTTATGTTCCCCATTTGCCAGTCATTCCTTATTGTTTGCTTTCTTTGTCTCTCCACCACGTACCTCCTTTGTTCCAGATGACTGGATAACTCCATTTTGTAAAACTGGCTTAATCTCAGTGAATAGGTGTCTCCTGAATGTTGGATTAGTTTTTCTGAATTGCTAGGCAGCTTTCATATTACCTGACTGTAAACCAAAACTTAATTTTTTTTGAAACAATAATCCTTCTAGGTGCATCACAATTAAGCGAAGAGCACAGAAAACTCGTGGCCAAAATGGGCACTCTGGAAAAAAGCAGATTATTACTTGAGTTTCCTTGTCTTCTTGAGGATGTCTTAAAATTAACATTAAGGGGCTGCCCAAGAGGGATTAGCTGCTTTACTGCATTCTTCTTTAAAACGTAAATGAAAGAAGGATTGTATTGTTGCTTGCAGACACATGAAGCCTATTTTGTGTCCTCCCTCTTTGTCCTGAAATTGCCCATCGCAAATAATCCCTTTGACACACTGAATAACATTTTAGGGTTTGCACCAATGAATTTGGTGCAGTTTTCAAGGAAGAGATTAAAGGTACCAAAAATTATTTGTCTTTACGAGTAATAAAAAAATGCATTTGGTAGTAGAGAAAAATGTTGTGAACGTACTGCTTTATCTGTTTCAGTGTGCCCTGAAACTAGCCAACACTTTTGAGAACTACTGCAATTTATAATATGTTGGTCTATATAACCAGGTTTGTAAGAGAAGGAATTGTGGTTTTTAAGCTAGAAAAACTAGTAATCAGAATTGATTGTATAGAGTTTTTAAGAAAATTGGTTATAAAACCAGGTGCCATTCATGCAAGTTTTCTGTATTATATGTGCGGAACTCTACAAGCCATGTTTGAAGCCTTCTACGATGGAAGGTATTTCCAGCAATGACTGAGCAACTTTAATCAGACTTAAAATAGATAGCAATGTGAAAATACATATGACACAATATGTAACATGGGTAGCTATCTCCCTATGGGAACAGAGTGATATTATCAGTGAAAATCACTGCTGAATTTTTCCCTCCTTTCTTTTCAGAAGTATACTTAGATTTTTATGTTTCTTGCAGATTATGGTAGAGCAGTTGATGTGTTCCTTTTTGTTTGGTTGTTTGCATACTTCAAAGACCTGAGGGTGTTTCATATTTTCTCTCCCAAGCACACAATGTTGAGCTATTTATTTGCTCAGCTATATGAAAATTTGGAGATCATTGCAGGTGCAGTGCATTATCATATTATTGACTCCTCTGTGACACAAGTGCACCATTTCCTCTGGTCTGCATCTGTGAACATACATTTTTTTTTGGTCTGTAGGAATATCCCTATGTTTATTTAGCATGATACCTAATTTGCATAAGTTACATGAAGTTTTAAAAAGAGTGGAAAGTAATTAATAGGGACTCACAAATCCATCCTAAGTAACCCTGAATACAACAGTCAAGCCTTCCCAGAACTGATAAGTAGGAAAGATCTGAAAAACGTCAGAGCAAAGCAAGACGCTTAAAGTATATTTTGCAATATCAAACCCATTCAAACTTTTTGACAACGGTTTTGACATCAGGAGAATTTTCAAAAGTGAAATAGGTCTCTTTAAGCATCATGTCCAATTTCATCAGGCTTGCAAAGGACTTGATTTCTGGCTCCTGACTCCAGACATTGAAAAGGAGAGTTTTGTTTTAGCAATGTTACAAGGATGAAGTCATCAAGATCAGTCTTACTGAATTACAATTTCACTTTGAAAGAATATTGGCATTTTCTGCTCTCTAGAAATTCCAACAGAGTTTAAAGACCAGCTTTAGGAGTCAGTCTGCCAAGTCTTGTGCTTCCTTTACAAACCTAAGGTATTGCACCAACCTGGAACTTCCCCAAGCTGCTGACAGAACATTTTAATGCCTTTGTGTGGGAAGCAAGTAGCTTCTAAATTGTGGTATCTTCTCCCTCCAAAGCGCAAACGTGTAATCCAGTTACCAGCACCTGAGTAACACAAAATAAATAAAGCTATTATGGATGCAGCAGAACACGTCAACAAATAAAATAAAATACAGCCTTCTGGAGAAATGATACTGTATGTTTCCATATTTCTAACTCACTTGGCTGGTGCACCTCAGGTTTCATGATTTATTTCATGACTTCTGGGGCAATCTGAAGGGAAGGCTGCTACTTCCCCTCAGTCCATCCCCACATCCCAGCATTTTAGCAGTAAACATTTTTTCTCCGATATATTTCCTTATAGTCATACTGCACTTCAGTGGTGTATTTTACCAGGAATTTCTATGAGGTGTTGGATATAGTACAAGTAGTTCTCAGATCACATTCCTAAAGTCTGATCATACACTTTCTCACACAGAAAATGGTATTACTGGGAATCGATGTTTTGAAAGTTGTTACATCTTGTGCACATGACGCTAAATGGGCGCTCAGGTCTTAACACAAGTGAAATCATTACTTGTGATGATGATTGCTTACAACAATGATTAGAGATTGACCCTCAGTTTTAGAGTTCATGAGTCTTCGTGAATTATCTTTCAGCTTGATGCCATGCCTAAAATAATACTTCTGATTTGGAAGTTCGGGCATTCTGTATAAATATACAATGATAAATTGTATTAGCTCTTGCTGGAACACTTCAGTTTTAAGTTAAAGAATCAGGAATAAAGATGCATCTTCATCTTGAAACAGAGTGATTTAACAGTCAAGATTCCTATTGCAGATAGATTTTTAGAAATAGTTGTTAGATGAATGATTAATCAATATTTTACTAAACACATAGTCAATTTTTAAAGAGTTGTGACACAGTTCAAGAAACCAAATGGTTGTTCATAATGGTCTGTAACTCTTACTTTTGGGTGATGTGTTTATAGTACCCACTGGGATTAAGATCTGCATCAGACTAGACATAGCTAGAGTCTCGTGGCTGGCTGTGGACTCTAGCAGCCTTGCAGTGAAGACTCTGCATGCTTGCAGAGGGTCAATGCAAAGAGCCAGGCTGTTTTGCCCAAAAAGTTTTAAACATACCCCAAAACCCTGCTATACACTTCTCTCTCATGTAATTTCCTTTACAACCTGAACACATGAGCTGACAAATGGGAGAACCCATGTAATAGGACACGTGGGAGAGAAGCTCTTGTGAGTTTAAAATAAGTTGAATCATTTATTAGCTTTTCATAATTCTACAGCATTATTAACTTTTTATGCTTCTACAGTAATTATTGATGGGGTCTGCCAAAAATATGCTGCAATAAGATTAAAGCAGCTTGGAAATAATGATGCAATTATTATCATAGAATCATAGAATGGTTTGGGTTGGAAGGGACCTTTAAAGGCCATCTAGTCCAACCCCCCTGCAATGAGCAGGGACATCCTCAACTAGATCAGGTTGCCCAGAGCCCCGTCCAGCCTGACCTTGAATGTTTCCAGGGATGGGGCACCTACCACCTCTCTGGGCAACCTGTGCCAGTGCTTCACCACCCTCTTCGTATTCCTGGAGTTAATGTCAGTTTTGTCACAACTTCAGTAGGGTGACTTCTATAATTTAAAGGATAGCTACATTTGGTCATGTAATGGCTGAATTATCCCTGTATTTCCTTCTCCCGGCTATTAAATGCTGCATGTTTATCCTAAAAATCAATAATCTATTGTTCGTCATGACTTAATGGCTTATTTCTGGACTGTAGACTTTTCATACCTGGAAGGAGCTCTAATAATAATAATAATACATCAATACTTGCTATATACTTTATTAAAACACAGAAATTTAGTGTGTGATTATTTTGTGCAGACCTACAGCAGTGTTAAATTAATACCGCTTTTATTTAGTTTAAACTGTATATAACAATCTACTTGATTTTTCAAGACTCATTGTGAGTTCTGCATGCTTCATGGAGAGAATGAGGTTTGGCCTTTAAATCTCTTCTCAAAATAGTTCGTGATGCTTTGTTTTTTATAATGGAACTATTGATCAAATTTCCATTTTATTTATTGTAGTCTCTAATCAATACTGCATTTTTAATAAAATTATAGCAAAAAATGTGTAAATGTACCTCATAAATGTAACCTAGTTTCTTATTAGTGCCTGACCAATATAAGATTCCAGTTGTAATGGAGTGAATTAACCTTTCAAATAGATTGGATAGCAGATTATACTTTTATTAGTTTTATAGTTGTGCTAATCTTTGACTTGGAGCCAGTTAACTCAGTAGTCATCAGGGATCTTTATGATCTTATTTAAACCAGCCAAAGCAAAAATCAGTGCAGCTCTGTAATAATGGTAGGAAACATACTGAAACTGTCAAACTGACAGAATTGTGGGAACAGTGTGCTTCATACAGCATTAGTTTCATATGAATACATATCAGCATTGGTTTATCATGATGAGTTTCAGGCTTTTCAAAAGTTCATAGACTGACAGAATAATTTAGGTGGGAAAGGATCTCTGGAGGTCTCTAGGCCAGCATGGCTCAGAACAGTGGCAGCTGGATTAAGTTCCTCTGGGCCTTGTCCAGTTGAGTTTTACTATTGCCTTACTAGGCAACCTGCTTAGTTTTCGAGTATCCTCATAGGAAAAAACACTTGTCCTAATATTCTTTCTAGCAAAGTGATATAACCTGATGTGAAGGAGAAGGAATCTAGGCCCAATGGCAGTGAAAAGAGAAGGTAGGATGCAACAAAAAAGAGGATGGGTAACAGAAAGCAGTAAAGGAATGAATCATGTAAAAAACCCTCCTGAATTTTAGAGGTATGTGCAGTTGGAGCCTTAAGACCAGTTTTGCCTGCCCAGCTCCTTTTCTTGCAATAATTTTACCTAGATATTTGCATGCTCAGTATGCAAATGTGTGTTGATCACCTTGTGTTGATTTCCTTGTCCACATTCCTTGTTGTAGACCCCAATGTGTTAGATAAAGTTTCCTATTCCAAGTCTTGCCACTTCGGTCTGTTTTGTAAATCAATGAGCTGTATGGCTGTGTTGCTTTTTCCTAACATCTTCATCCTGAAGTAATTTCTATTGGACTCTTCTCCATATTATCCACTATTTAGCCTCCTGCTACTATGCCTTGGTTTAGTAAGACTGTGAAGGAGATAAAACTGCCTTTGTGTATGTAGAGACTTGTTAAAAGAGAATCTCGAGGAGCACCAGTAATGTTAAAACCAGGTTCAGACAGACTATTCATGAATTAAAACCAAACCTCTTCATGATAAATAGCCATAGCAAATAGCAGTGAGTATTTCTACTTGTTTTGACAGGGCTAATGTTGAAAAGAGAATGGTATCTTTAAGTGAAAGGGACAAAAGTGAGCACTAGAACCTAGAAATTTTATGAAAGTTTTGAAACCCCAAGTTTTCCTTTTTTCCCTACTCTGCATTCACAATTATGTAGCAAGATGATTACAGATTCTGAAAAATGAAGTGGTCATTATTAATTTTTTAATATGAATGCCTACCAGTGATAGAGTTGTACGAAAGGATTGGCTCAGACACAACATGACTTGCAAGCAGCAGATGAGATTCAAAGTGATAAGGTAATTGTTTTTTTAAAAGCTTCCTGTTCAGTTGAAAAAATGTTGGAGGCAAATAATATGGATTTTATAATACATTATACATATTAATAAGACTGTGTCCATTTAGATGAAGTAAAATGTCTTTGATAGTTTCCTATTTAATTTAAGACATTGTCTCTATTTGATTCTTATGATTGGTCTAAGAATCCTCCAATCTTGATGTCAGCAGATAGTTTCTTTTGGCAGTAACTGCTGCATTCATCAATGTCTAACGGCTGTAAACCTGCAATGCTTTATTAAATAATATCGGTCTGGAAGTGCAGGCAAGTTTTATGAATTTTAATGAATGTTGTTCTATTAATGACAAAGATTCAGAGCTCCAACCACCTCCAAGGTTGTCAGCTTAGGGGGAAAGCCTTTATACCTGGAAGAAATAGGCAACAGAACAAGCATCTAAGAGGATGATAAGGTCAGTGGTGGTAGAGTAAGACTAGATTTGACTTTCCGTCTTCTACAAATGTTTTTGGAATGATGAATTCTGGACTGCCTTGATACCGAGAGATTTGGTGACTTTTACTGGACACAGCAGTCCAGTGCAAGGGTACTGGAACACAAAATACCTAAATACGGAACACATCAGGAAATTTACATCAGAAAACATTGTTTGGAACTGAGTTTTTAACGTAATTTCTAATTTGGTGTATTCAATGAAACTCTGGTAGTAGATACGATGTTGTCCCACTAGCTCACTAGAGATCCTGGATTTTTAGGATTCACTGTTGTGGCACAGCTTCATACAAAACCCATAGCTTTACCCAAGTCTGTGCCTGCCAAGGCACTGTCACCTTTAAGACTAACAGGAAAGTTAGGGAGCTGCAGTTTGGGTTTGTGTGGCAGGGCTCCTGCTTCTAGAAGAGGGCCTCTATGTAAGTCTGGAGGCTTGGTTTCTTGATGCTGACAGTGAAAGCAAACTGGGCAGGCAGGCTTGCAGGGTCTGTGGCTTTGAGAGATTTTATGGTCTGGGGCAGATAACTGCTTGGAGATGCCAACAAAGAGTCTTGTAGACTCTCGAGTCAGAGAAAGATCTTAACATTTCAGAAGGAGCATGTAGCCTGGAAGCTTTGAAGTTGAAAGGTATCTCCCAGTGAAATATTTTTTTGTTTTGTAATTAAATTTGCAGATTTTACTTTTCAGCATGCTCTGCTCCTATAGGATGTAGGTTAGGATGTAGCATAGCATCAGCAAGCAGATCTGTCTGAAGCTGTAAGACACCAGCAGCGCAAAATCATGTGCTGCATTTCTGCACTCAGGCACTGTAAAGCAAAGGCAGCACGACAGGGAGCCGCTGTGCCTCTGTATGTGCGCTGAGGGGATGGGGTGCCTGCAAGACCTGCAACACGGGGGTCCTGCACTGTTTTCCCTGTGATATTTTCACTTGTGTGCTGTCCTTATATGAAAATCAAATAGACAGCAAGGCTGATCACATGCCTATGCTGGCCATTGTCTTGTAACCTTCTCTGCACTGCTCTGTTTTAATGCTAATTACACTGCAATTTGTTTGTGTAGTGCCACTGGAGATCTTTCTGTCTAAAGACATCAAAGTGCTTCACAGCTATTAAAAGGATACTGAGCTGATTTAGAGAGGAGAAGAGCTGCATTGTCCCTAACCCAGCCAACTCTTGGACTCTCGAGGATGACATCTTTCACCAGTAGAATATAAGGCAGTTGCGAGCCAGACCAAAAGCCTGTCTTGGCAACAAGGCTCTGAACATCTGTGGTAAGCAGGAGATGATAGCTAGGAAAGGGTATAAAATAGGACTGTTGTATGGTGATTATCACTGGTATGGTGTTGGTATCTTGCCTGGTCAGAGGGAATGTCACTGTATTTAATAGCTTATGATAGATTTTCCTTCCAGGTTTTTTTGCAGTTGCTTTTTGAACCCTTGTAAATTGCTAGCACCCATAATTCCTATCTCAGGGAGTTCTACGGCTTACCTGTGCCATCTGTGTTTTTGTTTATGTGACCTGATAGCTTCATTTAAAGTCTCCTACATCTAATGCTTGAAAAGACTGCAATCTTTCCCTTTTTACATGTGCCTCTATGCCAGACACAGCCATTTGTACAGCTATTTCTGGGCTCTGCTTTGAGACTTTCTTGATCTTCTGGGAAATTCTTCTGGGATGCTCAGGGGAGTCCTGGGAACCCTTCGAGGAACATTAGGGTGCCATGAGGACAGATAAATGAACTGGTGGCTGCTAGCAAGCTCCAGCAGCTTCTAGCAAGCTCTGCTAGGGGCTCCTGATCAAAGGGGGCTCTGAGGTTGCAGATCTTGAGTCCTCATCAGAGAGGATCAAGCACTCTTCCAGCAGGTAGTAGGCAGAGGCCTCTGTAAGTCCTGGCCCAGAGCACAGCTCTCAGGGGTGGCTGTTTGTACAGCAGTGTGCATAGAAGGTAACCGGCACCCATGTCCTCAGTTATGACAGTGATGTGTCACAGGATCTAGTCCCCATCAGCCACTCAGGCAATTTTCCTGGTGACAATGGAGGCCTTGACTGGCACGTGGAGCTGCAGAAGAACTGCACGTGCAGCTTTGCGGGTCTCAGGCTACAGAGGCACCTGGGGCCTCTTGCTGTGGCTGGGGCAATGGGAGATGGCCTTTTGGCCAGCAGGAGGGTTGTTCTCATTGAGGATCTGTGTCACCAAGTGGATGAGCTGTGGGAGCAGGTCAGCAGACTGCACAGCATCAGAGATGACAAGAAAGAGATCAGTCAGGTCCTCTCTGAGACCCTTCAAAAGCCTGAACCTTCAACTGCAGCAGGGGGACAGGCAGAATCTCTGTGTATCAGGTCGGAAAGTAGAAACTCCCATGATGATGAAGGCGGGAAGCTGGTGACTTGTGGCCGTGGGAGGAAGGTTCTTGCTCCGCATGCAGCTCTGCAGCTATGAAATAGATTCAGTGCCATGGCAGCTCGCTGGCTGAGAGCTCTGTCCAGTGAAGCACTTGAGCCAGCTGAACCTGAACTGTATGGCAAGAGGAAATGGTGGGTAGTAGTGGGGGGAGACTCCCTACTGGTGGGAAATGAAGGCCCCCATTTGCCAACCTAACTTGCTGTCTGGAGAAGTTTGCTGCTTACTAGGGGCTCAGGAGTGGGATGTTGTGGAAAGACTGTTTCAGTCCTCAGACTATTACTCCCTGCTTCTCTTCCACCTGCACACCAGTGATACAGTCGGGAGTGACCTGGCAAATATCGAGCGTGACTACATGGCTCTGGGTGCAATGATCGAGGGCATGGGAGGCCAGGTAGTGGTATCCTTGATACTACCAGTGAGGAGGAGGAGGGCCTGAAGAGGACTGGATGGATCCTCTGGGTCAACAGCTGGTTGCACAGCTGATGTCAGCAGCAAGGTTTTGCTTCTGTGACCATGGGATCCTCTTTGAGGATCAAGACTGCTTGGAAGGGGATCAACCCGACCAAATGGAGCAAAAGCATCTTTGCCAACAGGCTGGCCAACCTGGAGAGGAGAGCTTAAACTAATAGTGATGCGGGTGGGAGATAATGACCAACAACCATGTGAAGAAGTGAAGGAGTGGGTTGGAAGGACCAGTGAAGGACCAGGACTGAGCAAAGGGCCCAGCATGATGTGAACAGGAGGGACACTAATCAACAGAAGAGTGGTGAATTGGGATCCCACCAAGCATAAGCACATAGGTAAGGAAGTGACGGGGAAAGGTCTCAAGCCATTTTTGGGAAATCAGCACAGCTGGATGCTTCTCTGTCATGCCACATTTAATAGCTCGTGACTTGGGTTCCTGGATTCCCCTTTGAGAGAACCAGATTATACACACAGGCACGCAGACAGACACATTCACTCACTCACTCACTCACTCAACGTTAATTATAAACTTTAGTCAGCAAGTAAGAACTGTTACATACCCTTGTACTAACTGATTCCTGAACCTCTGATCCCAATCACCATCCTCTCAATTCTGCAGAAAGAAGTAGGGTTTTTGAGCAACAGGAGGCATCCCTGCCTGTTGGTGGTAATGGGAGCCGCTCCGGTCCACCCATCAGCAGCCTGTTCCCAGCACAAAGGGTTAACAAAGCAAGCTCGTGTTTGTAGCTGGTTTCTTGGCAGGCAGTGCAGGTTATACCACTAACAGCTTTTCTTTGTCTAGCTCATTGGCAGGTGTTCTTTGTCCAGCGAGTGGCAGTTTATTATTGGATTCAATGTTTCAGCTCAAGACCAGCTTTCAGGGTTGCTGAGTTTGGGTAAAGTTCAAGACCAGGGTTGCACACTCTAGCCTTGACAATATTCAAGGCCAGGGATGAATGCACGGTCACACCCTCCGAAGTGCCTGTACACTGATGCACACACTGTGGGAAGGAAATGAGAGGAATGAGAGGTCTGTGTGCGTTTGCAGGACTGTGGTTTCCTTGGTGTCACAGTGATGTGGTGAGATAGCTTGCACAACTGGAGTGCTGCCATGGATAGACAGGCTTTTCAGGAAGAACAGGCTGGGACAGCAAGAAGGGAGAGTTGCCCTTTATATAAGGGAGCAGCTGGGACACATGGAGCTCTGCCTTGGGATGGGTGATGAGCCAACAAAGAGCTTATGAGATAGAATTAGCTGATAGACCGAAATAGGTCACATTTTTGTGGATGTCTGCCATAGACCATCTGATCAGGAAGCAGTAGATGAGGTGTTCAGACAACTGGAAGATGCCTCACTTTCACAGACCTGGTCCTCATGCAGGACTTCAGCCACCCTGATACTTGCTGGAGGGACAACAGAGGAGAGCCCAAGCAATCCAGGAGGTTTCTGGAATGCATTGATGACAACTTCCTAACACAGGTGATCAAGCTGATGATGTAAGATGCTGTACTAGACTTCACACTTACAAACAAGGTAGAATTTGTCGAGGATGTGAAGGTCAGGGATGCAAAGGTCAGGGACATCCTTGGCAGCTGTGCTCATGAGACGGTGGAGTTTAGGATTGTGAGAAGAGGGAGCAAGCCAAAAACACGATCACAGATGTAGATTTCAAGAGAGCAAACTTTGGCCTGTTCAAGGAAATGCTGGGAAGAATCCCATGGGATATAGCCCTGCAGAAAAGAGGCATCCAGCAGAGCTGGTTGATTTTCAAGGATCACTGCCTCTAAGCTCAAGATTAGTCCATTCTGATGAGCAGGAAGTCAAGCAAAAGCAGCAAGGAGCTCCTGACTAACCTCAGACAGAAAAAAGGAAGTACAAAAGAGACAGCAGCAGGGCAGGTGACCCAGAAGGAATACAGAGCCACTGTCTGAGCATGCAGGAGTGGGGTAATGAAAGTCAAAGCCCATGTGGAGTTCAATCAGATGAGGAATGTGAAGGGCAACAAGGAGGTTTCTACAGGTATATTAGCAGCAAAAGGAAGATTAGGGAAAATTTGGGCCCACTCCTAAATGGGTTAGAGAACCTGCTGACAAAGGACATGGAAAAGTACGAGAGATATTCAGTGCCTTCCATGCCTCAGTAAGACTGGCCTGCAGGAATCCCAGGGCCTTTAGACTGGGGGTGAAATCTGGACCAAGGAAGCCACCCTCAGTTGAGGAGGATTAGGTTAGGGAACATTTAAACAGACCGGACAGACACAAGTCCATGGACCCCAACAGGATGCACACATGGGAGTTGGCTGGTGTCACTGTGAGCCACTCTTGAGTATCTTTGAAAGGTCATGGTGATAGGGAGAGGTTCTTGAGGACTGTAAGAAAATAAATGTCACTCCTATCTTCAAGAAGGGAAAGAATGATGATCCAGGGAACTACAGGCTGGTCAGCCTCTCCTCAGTCCTTGTTAAGGCAATGGAAGAACTAATACCTGGAAACCATTTCTAAGCACATGAAGGACAAGAAAGTGACTGGGAGTATTTGGCATGACTACTGATCTCCTTATTGTGAAGGGGAAAGGACCTGGGGATACTGGTGGACAAGTTGAACATGATACAGCAATGTGCCATTGTGGCAAAGAAGGCCAACAACCTCCTGGGTTGCATCAGGAGGAGCATTGCCAGCAAGTCAGCAGATACCATCCTTCCCCTCTACTCAGTACTGGTGAGATACATCTGGAGAGCTGTGCTGGGCTCCCCAGTATGAGAGAGATTCTTCTCTGTGGTACCGAGTGAAAGGATGAGAGGCAGTGGGCACAAACTGAAACACAAAATGGCATTTAACAGAATACAAAGCTTTTTTCCTTTAAGAGTGATTAACCACCAGGACAGGTGGTGCAGAGAGGTTATGAAGTCTCTGTCCTTGAAGATATTTAAAACCCAACTGGATGTGGACTTGGACAACCTGTTCTAACTGACCCTACTTTGAGCCAGGGGGTTGGACTATGCAATCTCCAGAGGTGCATGCCAACCCCAGCAATTCTGTGAACTACAGATGAGAGCCTGGAACCTTATTCAGACATGTTGTAGCTGGTGTCTCCGTGTAACTGTTCTCTTGTTCACCAGGTCTCCCTGATGCTGAGGTAACTACTGTAACACGTGGGTTATAAGGGGAGCTGTATTTCTGTTTTACAGCTGGGGAAACTGAGGCACAGTGTGACTTGTCCCAGTTATTCCTTTGGCTAGGGTCAGGATCTCAGCATCTGCATATGAAATCTTTTATCCTGACTTCTGCTTCAGTCTGAGATGTGGCTGTCTCAGATTTGTCTGAGAAAACTTGGATGCATTTCAGTAGCTGCTAGTTGAATACTCATCTCTTCTCTTCTTTGTAAGTCTTTTCTTTCTTTAATGGCCTTGAACTATCAACAGAATTTTTCATAGCTGAAGAAAATAGTTTTCTCTTAGAACTAAACATTTATCAAGTTATAGCTCCATCGCACTGGCACAACATTTTAAAATATATTTTGGTAATAAATAAATGCAGTCATCTGTAAAGCTGCTGTCTCTAAAACACAATTACTCAGCCTTTCCCTTTCTTCTTTTCCTCAGCAGGTAGCAGAATAGGAATATTGAAGCATTAGTCATTTAAAAATGTGATAAAATGTTTTCATGCATATGGGAAAAGGAGGGGGATTAAACAGATTCTTAAAATGTGTCAGAATGCCATGCCACTATAGGGAAGAGAGGGAGAGTATTAGACTGCTACAAGAAGTAGTTAATAATAATAAAGGAAGAACTTGGCAGCAAGATGAAGAATTTAAAATTGTCATTTGTTGTAATTGATGAAACTATCAGAGCGTCATTTATGAAGGAAAGGAACAGCCCAGGCACACACGAGTAAGGACTCTCTGACTGCAAGGACAGTAGAAGATCTGAACACCTATCAACATCTTCCTAACAGAACAGTAGTTTGAGTGCAGCAAAAGAGTAATAAAATGTGCTCCTTTTTGGTATGTGCCTAGGTGGCTTGTGGAGTTGCCACGAGCCTGGTGGAGGGAGAGCCCCTGCTGCGGAAAGATGGCTGTGGCAAAGGGTCTGACTGCAGCCTCTTGTCTCTGCATACACATTTACTGCTGGGAAATTATTTGCCCATTTCTAACCCCAAGCACCTACCCAGAGCACTTCCATAATTAATGAAGGTTTCAGAGAAAAGGCTGGCTGTTAACACCTTTCAAAATCAATGGCAACATGACCATTTTTTTCAAAGGCAGCAGAAATGAGCTCAAGAACGTACTGTGTCTAGGTGTTTGGCTTCTCTGAGGCTTACATTTACCATGGGATTTTCTGGGTTGAGAAATATTGTAGAACAATAGTTCTGTTCTGTCTAAGAACAAAATAGAAGTTATTGCTGTTCTTCAAAACCTCAAAGCTCTCCCACTTGCCAATCTACCTGCAACGTTCACTAAAATATAAATGTGGGTGTATGTATTGATTTACTTTGGAGTTAGCCTTCCTTTCTACTCACATTTGCATTATCCAAAGGGACATCTTTTAAGAACCTGACAGGATTGGTTTCTGAGATTATTTCCTAACAGGCAGATTGATGACCAGAACAAAGGAGATGAAAGTACAGGCAAAGATGTCTGAGGAGAGAGCAGATCTGGAAAGTATTCTCAGTGTGAGGAAGGTGAGAGGATGGGTTCTCTGACGAGCTGCTCTTCCTAACCATGCACAGTTACTCTGCGACTTTACTCTAAGGTTTCCCTCCCTGGAGAGGTGCTTCCCTGAGCCTGCAAGGCACAGATGCTGGGGAGTGGAAAACAGCCTCCCTCTCCTTTGGCCAGATATGCACCCAGCAGCTTTTAGATCTGTCAGCCTGATGGGGAGCTTTTATATAGCTTCTTTGGTCTTCCTGGAAGAGCAATGGATGGGGCAGTGGCCTGTGGACCTTGTGGCAGCTGTCTGCAAGAAGGTAGCTCCTTTCTTCCAAGAAACAGGCCGGGAATGGTCTTCAGGAAAAGAAAGATGCGTGGGAGACAAGAATAAACAACTATTCATTGGGAGGAGAGTATGCACTACTATGTAGAAGGCTAGTCTGCTGTAGTGCACCTTTGTCTAGAAGTCAGGGTGGGCAAAAGTCCCCTCTTGACTATGTTTTCCCTTAAACTTTCCTCAGATGTGTTGCTAGAAATGTCACCCAATCCATCATTAACATCTAAGTTTACAGTCTGAAAACAAGCACAGGGAAAGTAATGATTGTGTTTTGGTGTGGTTTGATTTTCACTTTCTTCAGATCTTTGTTCCTTTTGTGTTTTGCTTTATCCTAGTTCTCCTTTTCATCTGATACTCCCACTGCCAGTCCCCTCAATCTTCAGAAAGATGCTTGCTTTTCTACCTACAAGGACACATCAGAAATCAAAATATACCTCTACATCTTTCAGTGAACAGCTTTGCATAAAGACACCACATGAAGATACCACGGAGCAATCATGAAAAGCATACTGAAAAGATATATTAGTTTGTTGTGCCAGAATCCTGTGTCTTGTCAGGATCTGTTGCTTCTTGTCATTTGAGGAATAGATTTTCCTGACAGCTTCTATATAAGTGAAAATAGTTGTTAGATTAAAATGCCTTTAGAGTGCATGACAGATTTAACAGCTTTTATGAGCCATTTGTACAGTGAAATACCATCAGTCAGTGAACCATTCTCAGGGCTGTACGGCAACTTGGAAGTTGTTTTAGCCAAGGGCAGCGTTTCACCTTTTCAGGGCAGTCCTTGTATTGGACACTTCTGGAGCACACAGCCTTATGCAAATAAAATGTGTGTGTGCGCCAATCAAATCCATATTTTGCGTGGAATGACTGTGGTCCTTCAAAACTAAATAAGCTGCAATTTTGTGTTTTGGTTACTGAAATTAGGGAGATAATGAATTATGACAAGATTTTGCAGTATTTCTAATGCACTGGATGACTCGTGTCAGTATAGTCCAGGTTAAGAACTGCTGTCAAAAAGAATCAAACTCAAAACAGCCCTTTCACAGAAGGACACATCTTGTTTCAAGTTAGAAGGACAAAATTCAACACCAAATTCTCATTAAACTTTTTGGAGTTGCTCTGAGTTTTACAAGACTTGTATTATTTATTATATTGCAATATTTAAGTATGCCAACAAGTTTCATGAATTCAGATATTTCTGAGGCTGGAACAGACCATTAGGTAAATCCACAGTGATCTCCAGTGAAAGGTAAGCTGCAGAACTTCATCCAGACAACTTTTTCCTGAATACAATGTCTTGTTCATGACCAAAGCACCTCTTTCATAAAAACATCTCAGATGGTGTGAAGATGTCATGAGAGGACAACTGTCTGTCCCGTCCACTCCCCAGTGTATGCCTCATCTGGGTGCTTGTGCATTACCTGGGTCCCTGTGCTGCTGTAGCTCATCACTGTAGGCACAGGAGTGTTGTTAGGCTTTACTGCACTGCAGAATGCTCTTTGCATTACAGTCATTGTCAAATCTGTCCTAAGCTCAGGGGAGACAGACTGAAATCCGTTATGAGGCAGATAACTGGGGGAAGATCTGCTCTCCAGATACATATCCAGTGCCTGGACTGACTCCCCAGGAGCAGTTTAGTGTAGTGACTGCTGAGATACTGGATCTACTAAAGCCTGGTAAAACATGCCCTCCATTGGGAGCCTGGGATAAGATGTAGTTAGATTAGGAGGTAAAAGACTTGGTTGGCTCAGTGCTAGATGTTGATCTATGGTATTTTAGAACATAATCACATTTTTTAGAGGAGCAAACCCTGAATCCTTTGGAGCACAATTTGGAGAACAGTTCTTTAAGGCCATGCTGGCAGACTGTTTTCTATATCCTAACTCTCCTGTGGGCAGTTTCATGAGATGCAGAGAACTCAGCCTGCACTTAGAAGAACCAGCGACAAATGTTCCAAGTCTTCCAACCAAACAAGCTCTTCCAAAGCACCTGTTCCTAGCAGTGGCTTGTTGTATGATGCTTGAAACATAGAATTTTTTACTAATGTGTTAGATGCTGGATTTCATGGAGTCAGTAAGAGCTCCCTTAACAAGTCTTGAAGATGATCCCAGGATTTTGGACTGTTGAGTTTGGGCAAGCACTAAATATGCAGGATAACCAGTCCTGGAGTGTATCTCATTTTCATCAGCTGCAAGTGGTCATATGTGTCTGCCACCTCAATATCTCTCCCTTTCCTCTCTCTCTCTCTCTCTCTTAGTTGCAGCAGCAAGTCTTTAAACTTGGGGAAACCTGTATAGTGCTGCTTTGAAAACAAAGCGCCTGTCCTTCTTGTTGGAGGTGCTGTATAGGTATTATTGGTGCTGGTACACGCCTGAACACTAAAAAGTTCAGTGATGTTCTCTTCATTTGAAAATGCTGGTTCTGCAGATGCTTTGATGGGCAAATCAAAAGAAAAGAAAAAAAACATGCCCTTGGCTTCTTCTAATTTAATATCAGAGTAGTCAAAATATATCTATGCTCTGCTTCTGTTGCTAAAAAAAATCATTCAGAACAGATGCCATTTCAACGCAGCCTTTTTCTCCTAAGAAAATTCCTTACTCTCTGCCATAGTTTGTTGATCATTTTAAGGTGTTAAGTGCTGGAAGCAGCAGTTTCCTGGCTGTGTGCCATTTGGAACTGGATAGAGCATTAATGCCACCTGCTGAAAAGCCTCATGGGACCTGCTCAAGGGAAGATATATACTATGCTTGGGGCTTGGAGGTTTTAATAACACTCAGTAATAGTGATAACATCCTTCATGTACAAAATAAAAATTAAAAAATCTGATACAGTCTCCCTCTTGGCAGATGGAAGTTGCTTGTATAAATCTCATCCTGACATGTATCAGGAAGGCTATCAGACCCAACATTACTCTATGTTTCTGGGGTCTTAAAGGAAAATTATAGTACAAGCATCAGGTTTTGCTAAGAGAGGAGTCTTAATTTTCACACGCAGAAGGTAGATGCCAATTTCGCAGGAAGTTCAGAAGGCCTGTATTACTACAGCTGTTTGAGGAACACATTTTGTTTTGCTATTGCATAACTGTTTTTTGCCATAACGAAGGCAGCAGGCTGCCTGTACCTGAGGAAAATACGTTAAGTGAAGTACATAATGCATATATGAGAGGCAGAAAAAAATGTGGAACATACCATGATGTCTCAGATACTGGAATCAAAGATAGAGGGTCTGGACCTGAAAGTAAGACCTAAGTCATTTGAGAGAGTAGTTTGCTACTGCAGCAGACAAACAGCTTAATGATCTACATCCTTGATGTGGATATCATCTGAATGTTGCTTCAACTCCCAATGCTACTGTGTATCTAAAACTGTTCTTCATTTTTCTTAAAAATGCCACTCCTGGAGTCAGGTGATGATGTGACAATCTCAGCTTTAGTTTAAAAACATTAGCTAAATTTCCAGCTTTTTATTGTGGAGAAAAAAATTTACAGTGCTAGCCTAAGGAATGTAATTCCTGTCAAAATTTTAAATTAATGGCTCTTTATGCTACATATATGGACATACTGTGGATTATTGTGAATGGCATATAGATTTCAATACAGGAAGATCAGACCAGATTCAGTAACTTTTACGCTAATGGTGAACAAAGTAAGAACGAGATCATGGTGTGCCAGGAGTAAGGATCAGCCCTGAGTAAAAGACCAAGGAGTAGAGCCAATGCACCCGTTGTCTCTTCCTCTTTAACTTTGACCCTTTCAGTCACCAGCTCAGTGCTAGATTGACTTTCTGATAGAGAAGCTTTGTGAATTGCCTTCAAGAAGGTTTAGGGAAAAAAAGTGTATTCTTTCTGTTGTTTGTTTGTGTAGGAAAACTAACACAAGATTAAATCCTAGTGACATGAACAGCTAGATTCCTTCTTTGTAACTGATAATTTAAATTGTCAGGGTGTCTACTTTTCCCTCAGAGTGAATGGAGAGTGAAATGGGCACTTTGAGGGGAAAATGGTGCGATTGAAGAATTGCCTTCTGGAAAGACCTCTCTTCTCCATGTCAGTAGCTACTGTCAGAGGGCGAGCATAGGAAAGTGGGGTGTTGCCAGTCATTTCCTCAAATGTGCACAATCTGATGTCGGGAAGCAGCTGATGCTCGTGACTAAATATTCTCCATGAGTGTTGAACCCACCTATTCTTCCTGCTGGAGATAATCCCCTTTGAAATTGCTGGCTGCAAATTTACTGGTCGTAAAATCAGCCTCTCCTCTTTTAAACTACATAAAACAGTGACAAAGACTTCTTTTTAAAATAAGGATGAAGCGGACAATAGGTTATTAAACAAATTGCTACTGTCAGCAACTGGCCTGGAATTCCAGCTCTACTTTAAAAAATGCGATGATGTTGTGAAAAATACAGGGGAGAAACCAAACGTATTAAAAACATAAAACACTACAGACTCTGCATGGTTGTTTGGTAGTTTGGCATTTGGAATTTAATGTCGCATTAATGCCCCCTGCTGATAAGTCTTCAAAGATCTACTTTGGATCAAGCTCAGTATTTAATAGTACTGTGCATCAATACTTTCCTTAAATGAAAAAAAAAAATCCAGCATATATCTCATCATAACTAGATTCACATCTTAAATAAATCACATTTCTTTTAAGTCTGCTCCATAACAAGGCCTGTGCTGTCACAAAAGCAGTAACAAAAAAGTCATATAATTGTCACATATGAACCCTTTCTACTGTTTCTTTAGTAAAAGGGACAAAGTAATGTAGCATGACTGTGTAGGAGCTAAATCTTAAAGGAGAGAAGGAATCTTTAAAATTTTGTAAAGAAAGCAGATAATTATAATGAAATATAGCTTGCCAAAATGGAGAAATTGCAAGAGGTTGAACAGATGTATTGCTATTCAGGGTTATACTAGGGGGAGCTAAATGATAGTCCTTTTCACAGCATTTATTATCTATTTTCTAGCTAAAGAAAACATACCATTAGTATTGATTTTTATAGGGACTCTCTTACATATGGCAACACAGGTATTACCTGATTCCATAGGAGGGCTGGGGATTCATTTCCTCCCTCTTCAAGCCACAGGGGAAATGCTTTTCCTTTGCTGTTAGTGATGAAAAAGACATGACTGTATTTTTTCCAGTTTCCAGCACCTGTGCTGCTGAATCTTTCCTCTTTGTCCATTCGTCTCCCGGCCTCTCTGAGGTACATAAAGTTGTGTGCAATTGTCTGTAGCATTGGCTGACCACCTAAAGCTTGCAGGGACATCCAGCCCTGTGTGTCATTCCCTCTGAAGAGACTGAGGAGACCTGTGTTGTCCCTTTCAAGCATCAGGGTGAGTTTAGCCTTTCACAGGCAGAGCTCACGTAAAGAGGTTGTCCCAAGGCAGCCCAGCTCAGGAGTGCCATGAACATGGTGAGGGCATGGTCAGGCTGTGACAAGATGGGCCCACAAACCCCTGGGTGAAAGCTGGGCAGGAGTAGGACAGAGGCACTCCCGGTGCCCCCCTGTCCTCCCTGTGTGCGGCGTGCCAGGCAAACATCAGGCGTTCTGCACGGAAACTGGTACCCGCCCGTGGCAGCTCTGCTCCCAGTCATCATAGCTTGCACAGATACTGCCTTATGAATTCAGAGAACTGTGCATTTTTCCCTTTCAGCAGGAGTTCAGAGAGATTGTGAAGGGAGAGAGACTGTTGCAGCTCATAGCCATGTGTGCATTTCATACAGGATGTCATGGATGTGGTACACTTTTGCACGTGTGTCGTAGTATTGGAACGTTAACAGAGAAGAGTGTGTGGGAAAAGGCCAGAAAATTTTGTAGCATTAAAGCACTGATTTTTATTAGTGAGAGGAGACTGTGGAGCATTGTTCAATGGTGTCATAGCCTTACCATGAAAACAGAACTAGGAATGCTCTCTGACCCTAAATTCTGTGCATCTAGTACAGGATCCGATGCAGACCTTGAGTTACACAGATGTGTACAGCTTCTTGTACTCAAGTCACTAACACGAAGAATTAAGAGGAGGGCAGGACCAGTTGAGAAGTACCCTCTTTACACTTAGCTTGACATATGAGCGGAGAGGGCAGTTGATCAGGCCTACAACATACATGCTTTCCTTAGTGGCTTTTAAATAGGCAAGTAAATATCCCCATTACCAGCACCCTCAGGAAACAGCATGGTAGATCTATAAAGAATTTTCCTTTGTTGTTTGTAAAGGCATTTTTAATAGTCTTTGAATTAATAGGCCCCTTCCTTACAAAGACAACGGTCACAGGTTACAAGTGAGAAAAGGAAAAAAAACCCAATAGGACAGAATCATTCATCCACTGTTTGGCCAGGAGCAGGTATGTGGTTCTTGTACAAGCACAGCATGAGATGGCAAATGCTTGCACACCCATTTCTGCTGTAGTAGACAGCCGACAAATCAGGATTTGAAACAAGATACATCCATCTCTTGAATTTTCTTCACCACAAAGGAGAAGTGTGTTGAGCAAGTAGGGTATGTAGGATAGAGAAAGGAGGGCAAAGTGCTACTGATGTCAGTTATCTTCGTTAGTTGATAAAGCCAGTGTCAGATTTCAGTGGATCTAGGAAAATTTGACTCTTTGAGGCTTTTTTGGCAGGGCAGTATCATGTGATGCATTCATCTGGTACAGCTCCTTGTCTTCTCTCAAGCTTACACGACTTTCCATGCTGGTCTCAGAGGAATCATCCCAGAGGTTAGAACATGGTCTAACATCCTTGTCAGCAGCCTGAGAGGAAAGGTAGCCAAGGAGTTACCGAGCTTGTTCATGGCATGTTGTTACTGTTCCCTTGGAAGGGTAGGGGATGTTTTCTGAGTTCTTCTCACTCCTGGAACGGCCCATGTTTCCATCCACTGTTGCAATACCTGGAGGAGTTGCACTTGCCAGGTGCCTGCCCAGGAGTACCATGGATTTGAAGGTGGTCTTCCTCCCGTTTTCTTACAGGTCCCAAAAGAATCAATGGAGGAGGTGATAGAAACAAAAGCCATTAGAAGCAAATTCATCCCTAGCGGAACCCCAAAATAATAGTGGAGGTCATATGCAGTTTAGATTTTTGTGTCGATATGGAGAATTATTAACTTTGAAAAGATAGATGCCAGGATAAAAAAGTCTTTTTAATTAATAGGAGTACCAGAGGATTATAGCTTGTAATGGACCCCTGCCACTGGAGTTCAGAAATCCAGCAGCTCTGCATCAGTCTTCTAACAAACACTGTTTCCAACAAACTGGACCCAGTATCTCCCATTATTCCTATCCTACCTGGGTACCTGAGCAAATGCAATGATGTCTGTCTCTGATGCTTTGAGCTTGGTTCATTTTTATACTCAGACCTTGGCTACTTAAAAACTATTACACTGTTGTTACACACAGCACAGCCTGTGGGTAGGCGTCCCTCCTCCCTTCAAGCTGACAGTTTCAGCCTGTGATCAATCCATGGGCCACAGATACCTGTCAAAGAAAGTAGGCTTAAATTTATTACATAGGAATCACTGGTAAAGTGTAAGGGTCTACAAATTAAAAGGTTGAAACCCATTGCTTTAAACTGAGAGAGTTGGAGCAGTGTGTAGAGTGGATTGAGTTACACCTGATAATCAAGGTGCCTCATACTGTTATTTGATTTCCTAGCTATGAAAAAGCTGTACCAGTTGCAGCATTTTTACACCTCTATGTCTCTGTTGCCATTAGGAGAACTGTACTGCTTTAACTACACAGCTAGAGCTGGAGAAATCTGGCTTCTTTATATGGAGGAGCTCTTAGGTAATGTTAAGTTTCTGTAGTGTAGCACATGGAAATTCTTCAAGGACCGTTACATAAAAAAAGAACCTGAAACAGTTTTTAACTAGGTGTCAGTATTTTTAAAGGCCATGCTACTCTCACAAAACTTCTTTTCCTGAAACAAGTGCCTTAGGAAGATGTAAAGTCCTCTTTTGTCTGAGACTATCTTCTTCAGCCTTACAAACTATATACCCAGTCCCAACTTAATTACTACAATGGTAAAATAATACAATTAGTTCTTGCAATGGACTTGTAAGAAGCTCTGCAGAGACCACTCTGATTTCTCCACAGCGCCAGCTTCAAAAGCCTGTGTGTGCTAATAACCCGTCGCTGCCTCCGACCTGCTTTCCACCTTGTGCCACCATGCTGACTGGACTTAAAAACTCCTGTAACAAAGCCATGTCCCATAATTGGCTGCTCTCGGAACAGACCGTGACTTTTGTGTGCTGCAGTTGCTTAGGAAAACTGATTTCAGAATCAGATTGCAAAGTCAGTTATATCAGATGAGGGAGGAAAACACTTCTGAAGAGGGACAGCTTAGAAAGATCATTGGCTTTCATATATATTCTGACAGTGTGAAATACGTGGTTATTTGGCATAATGAAACTATTCACTTGGAAATATTTTACCATTAAGTGGAAGTCCAATATAGATTATTTTTCTCACTGTCTCCAAGTGAACCATTTGTTCATTGCATATTCCTCTAGCTGCTTTGTCTTTTTTTGGTAATAGATTATTTGTAGATTATTTGCTGCATCCAATCCCTTGGCAACCTAAAAGATTATGTAGTTGGCCAGATCCTTACCATCCATTAAAAGCATTAATTCACTGAAGTCAGAGGCTGTAAGAGCCTTTACTGTCTAATAGGCTCTTCCTCTTTCTACAGACCTGGATATGCTACAGAAGTGTGAAGGTGAAACTTTTTAAGGCATGTCATTTGTGATAAAATGGTACGGAACAGATGCTTAACAAACTGCTGTAGAGACTGAGGCTTTTCTTGATGCCTGAAGAATTCATACTGCTAGCTCCCACTAATGCTAATGGGAGATACTACCCTCACACCTCAGTGTGAAGATAGGCCTTTCAGGTCGTAGCACATCTGGATCAGGTGGACTTCCAGTTAATTGTTTCCATCTTCTCTGTTATTTGTAAGAATAGGCTTGTCTGAGGGGGTGTTTAACGTTTTCCTTGCCACTTGACCACTCTACAATGTGAAAATGTAGACCCTTGTTAAGCAGTTACAGTCTGGGTTTTGGCATAGGCAATTTCAGGAGACCTGAAAAAATTCCCAGAGACATACTGTGAAAAAGCTTGTCAAAGTAATTGTTTTAAGTAAAATTATCATGTAATAACACAAATCCAGTATTTTCCAAGAGTCTGTAATTCTTCTGCCAGTATTTGAAGGAAGTTTGATTATTTAAGAAAACAAAACATAACTAATCTCTATTTATGGCAGGTACAAACACTAGAGGTAAGACATCTGTGTCAGGTGAAGGATGATTTAGTAAGTGGATATCTGTTGGCCGCAAATAAATACAGACAACACTTTCAAAAAAATTCTTGACCCCTGAACCAGCATGAGTTTCTGAGGCCTCATCCTAATCAGGATACTTCAGGAAACAGCCTCAGTAATTTTTGGATAGAGGCTTGATCTGCTTGTAGAAAGGTAAAAGTGGGTCATGAAATTTAACAATCCATGTGATTTCTTCCAATTTGCTGTGCTCCTAACATCCCTCTATTGCAGTGGCAAGACTAGAGTTCCCATTTCCAAGTACAAACAGCCTGGCTTCCTTCACAGAGAAAGACCCGGACCCATTCCTGGGCAAAACAGTCTGGGATGAACAGTTAAATATTTCTGATATTATCCAGTAGAGAGCAAAGACATACTCTTAACGATTTCTTCCAGCAGTAACTTAGGAGTCCTATACGTAGCTAACCTGTCTGTTTTCGTTACATACATATGCTATGAATGTTGGATGCTCAGTGTGTCTATTCCAAGAGTCATGCTCTCATCACCTAGCTCAAAAAAGCACGCCAAAATTTTTCAGGCTTTGCATAACAATTGGTCACTAGAGTTTATTCAGAGAGGGAGGTGGAAATCTGATTAAAGTGGGTGGAACTGTTAGTCACAGCATGTGTGTCAAGAGTTGGAAACACTCGTGCAGGTTTTTGTGACGCTCTGCTTGTGAAATTCTGACAGTTTCAATTCATGAACTGTAACCCACCGAAGCTTGCTGGAAATAAACTGAAAAAAGGTATCAATAGGTATCTCATTGACTGTCCACTAAGGAACACCTCATGCAAAATACTGGTTTAGTTTCTTTCAGAAGGAATAAAAATGTAGTCTTTTATGTTGTTATTTGTGTGCAAGAACAATTTTCCACTTATCAGTCATGCAAATTAAAGGCATTGTAAGATGTATTATCAGTAGCCTGTGGGAAGGCTGATAAGCTGAAAGAATTTACCTATTTATGTATAAATACCAGCAGTATTTGGGGGTTTTCAAGTTCATTCATATGGATTTGCATTATGATTTATATGAGTGACAAAACACACAGCAAAAGGAGATTTTTGCAGTGGCCAAATGCCTGTCTTACAGGACATAGAGATTGTATTGCTAGAGAATACACGACAATTTTTTACAGCCTCTGCGTTTTCTCCCTCAGTTTCTTGCTCCTCTATTAAGAACTCTGGGGAGTCTTCAGTATAGGCTGATGAAAAAGCTCTGCCTCCCACGGTGTCTACTGTCTTTTAACACTAATCTCCATCTTTTACACTTTATGTCCCTTTCCCAAATGGAGTTGGCCTCTTTCTTTCTTGTTTGCAAAACAGGGGCCTCTTTTCTGTGGGTGCTAGTAAGGGGGGGGGGGGGAGTTGTTCTGATTGTTCTTAAGGGAACTGGGAAGTGCTTTGCAGTGAATGAAGAAATGAAGAGAGCATATGCAGTCTGGGACTTCAGTCCCCCTATCTGGTATTGTAATAATTTTGGTTTGGATGTGCAGTAGTCTCTGAGTTATGCTGTCAGAGTATTAAGGTGAAGGGGAGGATTTCTGGATGTATCCCAGTAGCCCTGGGATTAGTGTGACTGAATTGTACTGCTTACTTTGAAGATTCTCTTTATTTATACTCAGGACACTATCTTACACTAATACCTGATTAGCACCTGCACCAAATAATTACCAGTTGCCCAAAGAAGATTGCAAGACTTGCTTCATATCTCTTGGGCATTTAAGAAAGTGATTTTTTTGATTGCAGAGAACTCCCACAACTTTAAGAGGAGCAAGAGTGTGCAGTGATGGGAAGGTCTGCAAGCACAGAATCAGTGTGGGCTTGTAGAGCGGTGCAGAATTTAATGATGTGGTGAGGGACAGGTGTTAAGTGCTACAGAATTAATCCATTTAAATAGCTGGCTTTGAGGAAAAAACACACACCAATTGTTTGAGTCCAGCTTGTCAAGCTTGATCTAAAATCAAGCAGGAGTTTTTAAAGGAGGCTGAATCAGACACATGATGTGTTTCCTTAATGCTATTATGAATGACCTTCTGCAGAATCAGGACCTAAGCATACATCATTGAGCTTTTTCATGTGCAGATTATTGACTAATCCAGAAAAATCTGGTCCAGAAGAAAGGTAAATCTTGGCTGTGCCACAGGCTCTACTGTGATCTAACGGCAGTCATTTTATCTCTTCTGCTTTTGTCCCCTCTCTGTAAAATGGTGATAAGAGCATTTTCTTATCTTACAATGGAGTAGTGGTGATAAATATTAAGGATTATGACATGGTTAAATACTGTGGTAATGGAGGCCATTAAGCACCTTAGACACTTCTATTCATTGGTTGCTTTTCTAAACTGAATTATTGAGCATTTTAAATTTTTCCCAAGTAAACTCAGGGAAATGAGTTGATAAGGATTAATAAATAAACCCTGCAAAATGTCAGTGTTAAACTGCATTGTGTTTTCTGAATTACGTAACTGGATTTTTTGTATCTTTATCTTAAGTCAACCTACTTGTTCCTCTTCACTGCTTCCTTCAATGACTGTAAACCTGAAAATGCGGAGAAAAGGCGAAGTTGTTATCTGCTACAAAATGACTGTGGCTACAAAAATCAGGGATTTGTGCATTTGTCATTTTAGGTCCCAGCTTTAGAAATGGAAAAAGATTAGGTGTCTGAAGTTGATTAAGGCATCTGTGACCAGTAAATCAAAACAAATATTGGGGAATTTTTATGCTATCCCTCGAGGCTAATTAAACACGTTTGTTCTTAAATATAAAAGAAAAATTTAATGAACAGTGCATTTGGCAGAGTCTACATGGAGTTCTACATGGAGTCTGCAAAGATACATCACATAGCAGATTTCTTATATACACTTGCACCAGCACCCATCCTGTGAGCGGCTACATGGGGCACCTCAGCCTGGCCTTGGGTCCATACCCCAGCTCAGCTCTGCTGCCTAAAGGTGGCCCCTGAGCGCTCCTATTCCAGGATGGCTACAACACAATGCTGTGGGTATTTCTTACCTCATCACCAAGGGAAACTTCACTTCCTTGCAGGGCATCGTTCTGTCTCTGGAACCCCTGCTTCCAGCCAGTGCAACCCCTTCTGCAGCTGGACCTCCTTGCCCTCCATGCCAGGTCATTCCTTAGTCACAAATTACCACTGCTGAGCAGTTACGATTAGAATTTCCTCTTCACAAACAAACCAAAAACCTCACTCATGCCACAATAAATACATATGAAATAGTCACTAAGTGGAAGGGAAAGGGGAAAGGAAAAAGGGAAGGGAAAAAGAAAGTAAGTTCTCCATGTTTCTGTTTGCCTTTTGCTGAGAAGCTCCTTAGAGCAGTGAATACTCAACACGAGGCACAGGAACATGCCACACAGATGTGGTTAGATCTTCACTGATTGTACGAGCAGCAAAAATTTTGCTCATGTTCGTGGTAATAGCTGGACTGTCCTTTCTATACCTCACATCATCCCTTGTCATCATGGGACTGTGGTAGGGTCTGTTGAGGGGGAGGTCTAATTTATGATGTCTGCTGTTGCTGTTTCCCTGAGATGCTGGGCATCACCTACAGCATCTGATGTTTTCACAATTCAGATCTCTTTTTGCAGATAGTATGTTTTTTCTTTCTTAAAAGAACAAAACACAGAACCTGAAGTGTGACTGGGATTGGGTTTATTACTGAGGTATCTGTGGTGGTGTAGGTTGGTATTGACATAAGTCAGATTAGAGCTGTATTTTATATGCAGGAGGGGTTTTCATGCAGCACTGAGGCAGCATTTGGCACTGGGGACGTTGAAGTTAGTTGTGCAACCACTGGCTAGAGAGCACATTTGGGATAAATGAAATTTTCCTCCCATATCAAAAACCCACATTTTTTGAAAAGTGTTTTTTTCCATATGACACCCAAAGAAGGGTATACATTCAGTACCTGCTTTCTCCCTTTCCCAGTACCATGGGGAAAACCAGCTGTCTCTATTGTACCGTCTCCTGTTCTCTCCCCTGTGTATGCTGGCTGGGCCTGGCAACCTAAAGCATGTCTGGAGGTGTGTTTGGGATAGGAAGAGTGGGCCAGGGTGCTTCTGACAGCCCTGGGTGTATGAGGTGCTGGAACTGACCTTAAATACCTCTATATCCAGGCATTCCGTAATCTCTAACGTGTTTATCTGGGCATGTCAGGTAGACTAGTGATAGTGTCATTGCCTTCCTCTGATGTTAATTTATAAAAATGAGTTGCCCAAGGTTGATCAGGAAATCTATGGCTGCTCAAGGAGTTAAATTCAAGTGTTCTAAGTCCTTAATTACAGGACTGTGTTTATAAAGAATCTCACGGACTCATCCAGGATGCTGTAAAGGTCTCTAGGGAATACACAAATAACAGCATCTTGTTTTATGCTTGTTAATAAAAAAATCCTTTTGGATAGGTGTATGGGGTCTTGAAAATGTCAGGATAAACAATGGAAGTTGAAAAAGTAAGTACTTTTTCAGCTACACATTTAAGAAATTGAATACTCTAGCAGTTCCATCTAAAACTATTATTATATGATCCAGCTAAAATTATGTGAGAGAATACATTTGTTCACACACCTTTAGAGGTAGATATTGCATAGGAAAAAATACACAGACTAAATCTTTTGAGTTTCCAGCCAGTTCCAGCTGTGTCCAATGGACACCGCAGGACATAGGAGAAGTGTGAGGGGGAAGGAGTGGCAGAGAGCAACTGCCTTGCACTGACCATACATGGTTAGCTTCTCTCCAATTCATTGTGGAGTGGTAGATTGCAAAGTTCTGGATCTTAAAGTTACTGAATCATCAGGAGGAAGCCAAAATCTTCAGAAAACAAATGCTTGATTAACATTTTATGTTGATATATTACATTCATGCTGTAAATCAGGGTGGGAGAAAGAGAGAATATGCATCTTTTGAGGAAATAATTATGTAGATTCCTACTTGCGTGAGCTTCTAAAAAGGGGCTATGTGCTTTGTCTATATAAATTTCACTTGGTACCATAATTCTGTAATCAGCAGAAGTAGATGTTTGAATCTATAGAACTAATTGGTTGAGCTAAAAACATTAAACAATCTAGGCTGTATAATTATTCCAGGGGTGGAATAATCTGTGGTCTTTCGAATCTGACTACAAAATGATATTGTTAATTTTGAAGGTAAAAAATGGGTGAGGGTGCAGAATCTCTCAACTTTGGCTTCACTTTTCCTTGCTTAAGTCTATCTTACAGGTTGCTCAGGGAGGCTGTGGAGTCTCCGTCCTGGGAGATATTCAAAAGCTGCCTGGACATGGACCTGGGCAATGGGCTCAAGGTGTCCCTGCTTGAGCAGGGAGCGTGGACCAGGTGACCTCCAGAGGTCCCTTCCAACCCCAACCACTCTGTGATTCTGTGATCTTCTAGTTTCATCAGTGATTTCTCTGATACCAAGTTGGGTGGGAGTGTTGATCTGCTTGAGGGTAGGAAGGCGCTACAGAGGAATCTGGACAGGCTGGATCGATGGGCCAAGGCCAATTGTATGAGGTTCAACAAGGCCAAGTGCTGGGTCCTCCACTTGGGTCACAACAACCCCAGGCAACGCTACAGGCTTGAGGGGGAGTGGCTGGAAAGTGCCCAGTGGAAAAGGACCTGGGGGTGTTGGTCGACAGCCGGCTGAATATGAGCCAGCAGTGTGCCCAGGTGGCCAAGAAGGCCAACGGCATCCTGGCCTGTATCAGAACTAGTGTGGCCAGCAGGAGTAGGGAAGGGATCGTCCCCCTGTACTCGGCCCTGGTGAGGCCGCACCTCATGTACTGTGTTCAGTTTTGGGCCCCTCACCACAAGAAAGACACTGAGGTGCTGGAGCGTGTCCAGAGAAGGGCAATGAAGCTGGTGACGGGTCTAGAACACAAGTCCTATGAGAAGCGGCTGAGGGAACTGGGGTTGTTTAGCCTGGAGAAAAGGAGGCTGAGGGGAGACCTTCTCACTCTCTACAACTACTTGAAAGGAGGTTGTAGCAAGGTGGGGGTCGGTCTCTTTTCCCAGGTAACAAGTGATAGGACGAGAGGAAACGGCCTCAAGGTGCTCTAGGGGAGGTTTACATTGAATATTAGGAAAAATTTCTTCACCAAAAAGCTTATCAGGCACTGGAACAGGCTGCCAGGGAAGTGGTTGAGGCAGCATTCCTGGAGGTATTTAAAAGACATGTAGATGCGGAGCTTAGGGACATGGTTTAGTGGTGGACTTGGCTGTGTTAGGTTAACAGCTGGACTGGATGATCTTAAAGGTGTTTTCCAACCTAAATGATTCTATGATTAGTGACAACCTCTGTGAGATCATTTTGAGAGGTATTGTTGAAGCAGTGTGGGAAGCTGACACAGACACTGACAATAGCTCATGGTCAGTAACTGTGGATATATACAAAAAAATTTGATAGCTGAGGTTTTCCAACCAGCTCATTTAGCCAGCAATAAACTACCAAAAAAGAGACAAGAAAGGCTCCTTGCAGTTTTTATGTGTAAAGATGAAAATCCAGACTCAAGCCAGAGTCTTTCTCAAAAGCAGTTGTGATGGAGTGGGGAAGCCAGGCGGTGCACAGTAGCCCCAACTGGTTGTTCAGGGAGTCCAGGTTTCTGAGTAGACTTCTAAAGCTTTACTCATAAGCAGTAGCTCCAAGGAAAGGTGAGTAGCAGGAGGCATATTTCCCTCTGAATGAGTCTTCATCTAGGACACGGAGGGCTCTTCTGGATTAGCACAGGGTGTACATTCCCCAGAATGGGCTTGCAGCTGCAGTGGGGAAGCATTTTGGCTTTAGCTTCTTTTATCCTTTATAATAATCCTTTCCAGCTCCCTACTGCTGTGCACAGGTTTTAGCTTGTCACTGTTGGCTCCTGCAGTGCTGCCCCTCATCCTGCCAGCTTTCATTGATTGTTGCTGCCATTGACACTCACATGCCCTTTGATAAAGTAGCTGTCAAAGCTCCCATCCCTCTACAAGCCGCGTTACAGACCCACTCCTATCTGAGACGTTCATTAGTGTCGTTTGCCAAAAGGTTTATGTAACAGATGTTGCAAAGCAGATGCATAGAAACACACACACACTCACACACCAGTACTGCAAGGGCTGTCGAGGTGACGATAAAGGGAGGATGGTCTGCAGGACTAGAGTAGCTTGAAGGCATAGCTGCATCGGTTAAAAAAGCAACTAATGTCTCTGTGTGACCATGCTGTATTTTCAGCTTGTCATCATGGCTGGGACTGTTCTGCTCGCCTACTACTTCGAGTGCACCGATACTTTTCAGGTGCATATCCAAGGTTTCTTCTGTCAGGATGGCAATTTGATGAAACCATACCCTGGAACAGAGGATGAGAGCTTCATTTCACCTCTTGTGCTCTACTGCGTGCTGGCTTCAACTCCGACAGCTATTGTAAGTACAAGACATTACTTGAATTCTCCACAACCGCTCCATAAATAATAGCAATAGTCCTGTAATATCTCTGTCCCCTCTCCTCTCTTTTCAGCTGTAATTGATTTACACTTAGCTGGGTCTCTGTTTTGCCTTAGCCTAATATGATCTTCATCAGTTATCTCCAGAAGTAATTATTCTGAAGTGATCACAATGCAAGACTGAGCGGTAGAGCTTGTTAAGCCTTTTACAATAGCTTTCTCACTTCAGTGATCTGTTGTGAATTGCCTGGGCTCCAGAGAGGCTCTAATGCAAAGGTGGTGCATTACTGGAAATAAGAAAACAGGATAAAGCTGAAGTAAAACCTGGGTCGGACATGCAGTATATCCAGGATTATTTACTGCTATATGAAAAGGACTGTTGAAGGGCTTTAAAAGGCTTAGATGAGCAGAAGGATGTTCAATACAAAGAAAAGTAGGAATGCTATTTCCTTTTTATTAATAATCTCTTTATTTTTGGCAGTCACATCCACTTAACTTTTTTTTACCTTACTTTCTTTACTATCCAACCAGTAAGCTGCAATGTAGCCGTTCTGAGCAGGTGAAAATATTCAATTAGCTGAGTACATACAATTCCAAACAGATTATTGCAATCACTGATTAGCAAAACTTTGGCCATTTTCCATTTTCTGTGCAGAAAGTTGCAAATTTCACAAATAGCCAGCTTTGCTGCATTTGTAATTACATTGATAAATTCCTATCAGACTGCATCTTTGTGTACTTCGCTTTGTTTTATTTCTTTATTTCTTTATCTTTCATATTTCTTTCTTATATTAACTTTGCTTTGCATCCCTTTCAAAAGTTGATTAAAGCTGTACATGATATATTTACTTGTGAAAGGTGAATGTTGCATGATAGCCCATTTTAAGTTTTGGTCTGCAGTAATTTTAATGCATGAAATAGTGTAACACAGAACGTTGTAAGAAATGTGAAAGGGATCTGCAGAAGAGGATATAGTTTTTGGTACAAGACACCTTCTGAAAAAAAAGTAGGAGTTTTGAATTGGATTATATCATGAGCTTATGGAAATCCTCTGCAGTAACAGTATTCTTTTCTGTATTGAAACTCAGTTGACTGTTAAGACTTTCATTTTATGTCCTTCTGCAGTGATAGATGATTTGCAAATGAAAAAATAAATACTACATTTCTCCAGCTTCCCCTCCGTAAACGTAGTGCCATTGTTTAGGGAAGTAACTTTCACAGGCAGTGTTTGTAAAGGGAGATCAAGTGTCACTACCAGGCCTTGATGCTGTAACAATGAAGTTAATGGGAGGTTTGTCCCTCGGTTCAGTGATACGGCATCGGGTAGACAAGTGGTAATAAGAATGTTGTTCTTTATTTGGATCTTCTGTTTAAATCTTTCCTCTGGCAAAGTTTGCTGCAAACCTTTCAGGTTTTGCTCCACTGGATTAGCATTTTCTTTCTTTTCAGTGACCCAAGAAGTTTTTCCTAGTTACTCTTATTTATGAAAAGCTGAATTGGAGTCTTCTTCAGGAGATAAACAATGTTGTTTTTGTAGTTTCCATAGCCCATGTTAAACACAAGGAATGAAAGACTGTAGTGAATGTCAAATAACGTTTTTGGGTGCTGAAGAGACCTTCAGCTTAGAGCTGGGTGAAGCTGGTGTGACTATCTCATACAATGCAAGCTGTGCAGAAGTGCTAGCCTGGGTCCAGAAGTACAGTAATCACCCTAGATGATTGGATCCGGTGCTGGATATAAGCTAGTACGCTGTGCTTCTTGGGTTATGCTATGCCATTACACTGGCTATACTGCTTCAGCTAGAAAAGACATGGTCAGGGACAGCACAGGGCTTTTTGCACCGTGCTTCGTTGTGATCTCTATATACAACCTCAAGGAGACAACAGATCAAACTTTATTGGGAAAACATTTTTCTTTTCATTTTTAATGTAGTATGTATTAATACATTATTTAATGCGTTATTTGCATTATTTGTATTATTGTATTGTATTATTACCACATTATTTAATTCTTTAATGTATTATTACTTAGTATTGGGCTAATCTTCAACCAGAGCATATGTCAGAGGGATCTTTTTCTTTTGCCCTGACTAGTTCTCAGCACAATGTTTTTATATGAGTAATTTCACTTTATTTCTCATTCCCATCTTTTTCTGAGAGACTTTCCTCTCCTTGCAGGCTAATTACAAACTCCTGCTTCAGTTAGTAGCTGACTCTACAGACTGAGTTTTGGCAACGATCATTAATAGAAAGCTAGTAAATGAGACAGAAAGTGAGCTCAGAGCCTCCCTAAACTCTCTCCTTGCATTGCACTGCTGGTCAGACCACTCAGAGTGTGAGTATCCTCGGCTGACATCTGGTACCCGCATGGGTGCTGCCTGTCATTCAGACCGTCACAGTCTGGGAAGAGAAGTTTGATCCAGTTGAATCTCCCAGGGATTTCAGTGAAAGGAGCAAGTGCAGCCATTTCTATTTATATACTGTGATGATTGTACTCTCTCTCAAAAAAATCCCAACCAAAAAAACCCTCTACAAACAAAAGAGCCCACACAGCTGTGCTTCGTGGGAGGGAGCTTTGTGTGCATTCGCTGTGGGTTAAGTTGTGGCTTCACTCTCTACACTTTGCTCTCAGGAATAATCACTGACATCCTGCAGCTCCGCTGTGAAGAAGTGACTTAGGTCAAAGGTAATGCCAGTCCCTCCTTACCATTCCTTGTTTCTCCTCTGCAAGACACTTGTTGCTTCACTTTCTGACAGCAAATTGGTTGGTTTGGCTGAAAGCATTTACGGTAGAAAGTCTGATCTCTCTGTGTTGCCTGCATGTTGCCACTGCCCTGACACCTCATGGCATGAGAGGATTGATTATTGTTAGGAGGGGTGGAACCCAGCAGCCACAAAGGAGCACTCATGGTACTAGTTAAGAGTGTTTCTGGAGCTATGGAAAATAGTCTAGGAGTCAGTACAAGCTCCTTCATCGGAGACACAAGCAGTGTTTAAGTGCAGTCCTGTGTGCACAGGTCTGGAGAGGTCTCAAAGCCCTGATAGCTCATAGCTGCGAGGTGTTAAAACGCTTGCAAGCCAAAAGGGAGCGTCTTTGTGAAGTTAATGGAATATCTGTGTGACTCAGTCATTTCACTATGACAGCGGCCATGGGGAAAACGAAGGCATGTATTTTATTTCTTCCCTGGCAACACTTCTCGGAAGTGTTCTTGTGGGTTGGTACCACTGCATGTGCATTTCCCTGCACTTTTAGTGGCAAAATAAATGAGACCAGCCTGTTTTTCTGCAGTTTTATTTGTTGTTCTTGAAACGTGATGACGCTGACTCGGTTTAACCATTTTTTTCCTGCTACACTGGGTAGTTAATCGTCATACATAAGAATTACAAAAGTCTTTCAATGCTCCTACTGATAACCTCTTAGTCTCTGATAATGAGAGTTTCTTACAAGGGTAGATGCCTGAATCTCATGACAACACTGTTAAATAAATGAAAATCATGTATGCCTGACTCTGTTCTGTGAAATGCATTTTTCTCCCAAACGTTCCACTGAGGATAGGTCAAAGGCTTTCATCTGCTTTATTCATTTTTAATTTTCTGAGTGTGGTGGTATTAGCATCTTTGCAGCAAAGTAGTAGGTTATGGTGAATTTAGTAATAAATTGCTACATAAGGAAAATTTGGTTCTTCTTTGTAAAGAAACAAATGGCCAATTTATTTCAGATTTAGTGATTTATCCCCTGAAACATACATCTTCAGACTCAAACAGTAAATTTTCCTGTCAGCACTGGTAGAAAAGGGGTATCCCTGGACTCCTGTCTGCTTTAGATTGAACTTGTAGTTATCTGTAGATTCTGGTGCCACAAAGAGCTTTATAAGATATATATGGTTTCATTTATCTGGACTTCTGTAAGGCCTTTGACATGGTTCCCCACAATATCCTTCTCTCTAAATTGGGAAGATACAGATTTGATGGATGGACTGTTTGGTGGATGAGGAATTGGTTGGATGGTCACACCCATAGTAGTTGTCAATCGCTCAACATCCAGATGGAGATCGGTGGCAAGTGGTGTCCCTCAGGGGTCCCTATTGCAACCAGTACTGTTCAATATATTCATCAGTGACATAGACAGTGGGATCAAGTGCACCCGCAGCAAGTTTGCAGATGACACCAAGCTGAGTGGTGTGGTGGACACGGCTGAGGGACGGGATGCCATCCAGAGGGACCTGGACAAGCTCGAGAGGTGGGCCCAGGTGAACCTCATGAGGTTCAGCAAGGACAAATGCAAGGTCCTGCACCTGGGTTGGAGCAACCCCCAGTATCAATACAGGCTGGGGGATGAAGGGATCGAGAGCAGCCTTGGTGAGAAGGACATGGGGGTACTGGTGGATGAAAAGCTGGACATGAGCCAGCAATGTGCGCTCGCAGCCCAGAAGGCCAACCGTATCCTGGGCTGCATCCCCAGCAGCGTGGCCAGCAGGTCCAGGGAGGGGATTCTGCCCTTCTGCTCTTCTCTGGTGAGACCCCACCTGGAGTGCTGCGTCCAGCTCTGGAGCCCTCAGCACAAGAAGGACATGGACCTGCTGGAGCAGCTCCAGAGGAGGGCCACAACAATGATCAGGGGGCTGGAGCACCTCTCCTCTGAAGACAGGCTGAGAGAGTTGGGGTTGTTCAGCCTGGAGGAGAGAAGGCTCCACGGAGACCTTATTGAGGCCTTTTGATACTTAAAGAGGGTTTATAAGAAAGATGGGGAAAAAATTTAGCGGGGCCTGTTGTGATAGGACAAGGGGTAATGGTTTTAAACTAAAGGAGGGGTGACATAGACTAGACATAAGGAAGAAGTTTTTCGCAATGAGGGTGGTGAAGCACTGGCACAGGTTGCCCAGAGAGGTGGTAGATGCCCCATCCCTGGAAACATTCAAGGTCAGGCTGGATGGGGCACTGGGCAACCTGATCTAGTTGAGGATGTCCCTGCTCACTGCAGGGGGGTTGGACTAGATGGCCTTTAAAAGGTCCCTTCCAACCCAAACTATTCTATGATTCTATGGTCTTCATCTCATGTCAGTTGTTTCTAATGCCTTTTTTTTTTCTTAGACTTTCCCCTTCTTGCAGGCTGATTTCAGTTGAACTGATGTTGTTCGTGGTTGGTTGTTGAGCAACTGCTAAATTTCCAGCGGTCCTGTTGTCATGCTGAGATGAGTATAGGAATGCTTGCAGCCTATCTCATGGTGAAGTAGAAGCTATGCTTAAATCATTTTAATTTTTGCAGGCAGGAATGTACCATCCATGACAGTCATGGCAAGCACTTGGGTACTGTATGTACCAGCCAGTCTCTGGGGGCCAGGGAAGGAGAGTGAGAAGGAGGGTATTTTTCTCTGTGGCCTTCCGAGAATAGCACAGAACTTCACTCTTTGCCTCCACTGCATTTCAAAGGATCAAAAGTCTCCATCTTTCCAAAAACTGCTTTTGTCTTGGGCTTCAGGTGGCCTACAGCAACATGTCTGCACATTTGGATAGCTGACCTCTGCATTACAGAGCTTTAGACAGACAGCCCCTCATTTTGGTGGCTATAGGTACTTCAGGAAGGGTGAAATTAGCCAGAGAATATATTTTTTTTTCAGAGTTGGAGATCCTAGAATGCAAACCCTTTTCTGGAGGTAAATACAGCATAGGTATTTTACTCAGCTGGTTTTCCAGTGGCAGGGAATGTAAAAAATAAGAGCAGCTTGAAAGTTTAAGCACTGGAGCTTGAGTTCCATGATCACAGGTCTGGTGAATTTAAAAGTGACCTGTCCCACAGCAGCATGTTACACAGAGCCTGGGAGAAAGCGTCATATTTCAATGCACTGTCAATTCCAAAATATGGGGGGGGGGGGTGTAAGAAATAATAATTCTTTTAATTTTTGCCAGTATGACAACTTTATGAAAATGATGGTTAAAGCGGAACAAGTTGCTTTGTACAAACATAAAATTTTCAAGCCATTTCCTTAAAAATATTCTGGGATGACTCCACCACATTCATTAGTGGCTCTCAAGACTAGCTTTCCTTGTTACGAGGTTACTGCAAATCAGCTAATTCCCCAGCTGGTACTAAACAATCCTTCCAGAGTTCAGAGCTGCTGCCTGCACTGCTCCATCCATTGTGATTTGTCTGCCCGCCCGAGGGAAGCAGAGAGGCTTAGGAACAGAGCCAGCTCACTGAAATGAATACTGAACAGCAGCAAAAAGCTTCAAGGGCACCATTCTTTGTTTCTTTAAAGTAGAATATAGAAAGTGCCACTACTGTTGTCACGCAATCTTCAGTTTCTTTCCTTCCGTTTCCAGGTTGGAAGTGGCAGCCTACATGTAATTGTTAACTGGCCGGTGCTGTTAATTTGTGCAAAGGAGTATTGGTTTTCAGATAATATTGGAATCAGTCAAACTGAACTGGTCTGCTTATTAATTAGAAGATGAGTTACAGTATTGATCAAATTTATCTGGAGTGGGAGGAAACTATTCAAACTTCTCTCTACAATCTGCACTTACCTCCCAAGCTTCAGAAGCATGATTCTTTTAGATGGTTTTCTTATTCTCTCTGCCACCTTGCTTCCTTGGCTTTGGCTTAGTACTGCCATGTTATTACAGTGATTTATTTCTAGAAGGGAAGCTGTGGAATTTCTGCTTGTGTTGGCTGATTCCCCTGTGGCTGCTCAGCTGCAGATGCTGGGAAAACGGAACGGCTAATACAGCTCAGAGCTCTGTTACAGTAGCTTCTTCCTAGCTTTTTCAGGCAGAAATCCCTAGGCTCTGCTGGTGAGGATGCTGCCAGAAAGCTACAGTCGCCTACCCGCCATGCTTCACCCTGTGCCGGCACGGCAAGGAGGTCAGTGCCAATGCATGGAGTGCCCCTTACTCCTTGTTAAGGAAGGTTATGTCCCTTTTCCAAGGAGATGCACCACACATGGTGCTCGCGTGGTCCTGGCTTTCAGGGCTGGCCTCCACTTCAGCTTGATCTCGGAGAGGGGGATCTCTGCTCAAGGGCATTTGGCTACACCTTCCTTCTGTTGTTGGGAAACAGAGCTGGGGCTGCTGACAGGGCGAGGCTGGAGGAAGAGCCCCGCTGCCTGTCAGGTGTCCTCTGCGAGCGGTGGCCCGTCTCCCTCTTTTTGAGGCTTGCCAGGGCCCACGTTGTGAAGTGGTGGATGGCAAGCTGGGGTACGTAGGAGTGAGGCAAAGGTGTGCCCATTACCCTGTGTAAATGTTTATATTCTGGTATTTCCACACCGTTCTGGAAAATAATAAATACACCTTGTTTGTTTGGTGTAACACTTTCAGGTGCTTCTACTGCCAGTGTCTCCAGGTCTTCGTAATGGTCCCAGTCACATGCCAGTTTCTGAGGAACAATGCAGAGCTGTGGGAAATTTCTTCCCTTGATTAGAACTTCAGTATAATTATTTTAGACAGTTTTACCACAGTAAATTGTTTTTTTGAGCACAATGATAAGACAATTGTGGGTTTGGGGCAGGCTAGAATCCAAATTGTGGATTTCGGCCCTTTTGACTTGGAATAAAGGAAACTAATTTTCTTTTTCTGGAAAAGGACTTTTAACTGTTCTCTGCTGTTATTTTCCTTGAACAATAACAAAAAAAAGAAACAGAATGAGATAATAAGTAATTGAATGCAGATTAAGGTTTTGTCTTCAGATGGGTATGGGTGAGCTGGCTCTGCAATATTCAGCTGAAGACATTGCTTCATTTCATCTTACAGTTATGAAAAATACAGCATTAATTCCTGTGGGCTAGAGAAGACCTGTCTAGATGGTGATGGCAAAGATGAAAGAGTGTCTGAGAACTCTTAGCTGATCCCTGGTGCTCATGACCCGCGACGGTACTGATGTTCTCAGGGAAAACCTCTGCCCTCCCAGGCAGGCTTGGCTCAGGGTCCTGGCTGCAGATCACGGCAGAAATACTGTGTCCTGGAGAGGGTGACAAGGCAGACCTCAGTGACTGCTTGGTGTCTTTTCTCAATATGAACGTTGCTTAGTGTTTGGCGCCCAGGTTTGACTATGGAGTCTCTGCTGTGCAGTGTCATTATTTGGCACTGTAGGTAGCAGGTAGGATGGCAGATCAATAACCCACAGGGCGTAAGGCTAACTGCGAGGGAGATCTAAGGAATTAAGGAACTAACACCACTAAGTGAAAGTCAATATGAGCCATGTTATTAGTGGGGACTGTAGACAAGATGGAGACAGACCGTTCAAAGCACAAGAGGCAACCCTGCAATGGGCACAAGCTGCAAGAAAAGAGACTGATTAAATATTGGGAGAAATCTTTTTGGAATGACAGTAGTCAAACACTGAAACAGTGCCACCCTAGAGGCTGTGGGATCGCTGCTCTTGAAGGCATTCGTAACGTGACTGCTCAAGGCTGTGGTTTGTGCTGGCCCTGCTTTGAGTAGGGGTTGGACCGGAGGCGCCTGGGGCCCCTTCCCAGCTAAATCACGGTGTGGTTCTGTGCCTCTGCTTTCTGTAGTGCTAGTGAAAATTTTCTGCTGTTTCACTAATGACAGACGAATGGAGCCATGAGCTCCCGTGTAGAGCCTGAAGAGCACAGCGATGGGCAGCTGTGCTAATGCAGTCCTCAGATACACCATGATGCAAAAGGGCAGAATTGCTTTTGGCCCGATGCAAGCCAGTGCTGATGAAACACCTGCTGGAACACTCTGCAAAGGTCACCTTTTGGGGGACAGCCCTGCTTCTCCCAGGGAGAGCTGTGTGAAGTCATTTTGAAACTGGCCGATTGGGGCTGAGCTCCATAACCCTCATCTCTTTATATTCTCTGGTTTTGAGTGCTCTGCATATAGCTTGTCTCACAGCCAGTGCCTTCCTTGTATCTGTTCCTCCCCTTGGCTGCTATTTGAATGCTGCAGACTTGATTAATTTAGTTCTTTCTGTTTGTGACATTAAAAATGCAGCCACACACATTCTTATAGAAGATTCAGGAAATGTCATACAGCTTGCTGAAACCTGCCCAGGACAGGGACTGATAATGTCCTGAGACCCAGCTTCAGTTTTGTTTGCTGCCGGAGATTTTTATGTGTAATAGGACGTCTCTGGATGCAGTTTCGATGTATAGAGTGTTGTTAACAAGGATTGACTGCGTCACAGGGATGCTGTTAGAGAAAACAAGTTGCAAGATTTAAAAACTCCCAGAAAGCAGAATAATGTAAACTTTATACATAGAAAAGACAGACAGCTGTACTTCACATAGTTCTTCCTAATATGCGATCTCCATCTTCTTGCTGTGATCGGAAATGCCATCAGTTGTACTTTTTCACAGGAAGCAGCAGAAGGGTGTTGTTTCACAGGAGACTTCAGGCAGTCCCAGGCTGTGGGCACAACTGTGCTTCCAGTGTCTCTTCTGTGCGTCCTGGCTGACGCTCCTCCTCCTTGATCTGTGTGGAATTGCAGCTGAAATGAAAACTGTCTGTGGCAACTTTCACAAAACCTCAGTGTTCACTGAAAGTGTGAAAAAAATAGAAAAACAGTGTTTTCATATTTGTTGGCCCTGAGTGAGTGAGTGAATGAGAGGCAGGAGGGCTGTTGAGACGCAGCTTCTTCCAGCAGCAATGTGGGACTGCATGGAGGCAGTCAGGCCAGACCCCGTCGGAGAAGAGGGGAGAGCAATTTGACTAAGTTGCAGTGAATCTGTAGTGCGTTTTCAAAGGGAGGTGGGGAAAAAAGGAGGCAAGTCTGGGGCAGTGTAACTGGTGATGAGCCAGTTTGTGCACAGGAGAAACCGGATTGTGGCACTCTCCACGCACAGGAGTTTGGAAAAACATGGCTAAGGAGGAGGATTTTGGCTGCTAGCGTGGCAGGGGAGTGAAGCAGGGGTGCGGTCCTCAGCTTTGCTACAGGATTTGAATTGAGGTACAAGGCTAATGTCATGAATGAGAGAAACTAGTAAAAGCAACAAAAGTCTTAAAGCCGGACCCATCCTTGGCTGTCAGCACCATCAATAATTACTTTTCTAAACTGAATATAACTCTTCAAGTCTGCCCTCACCCCACTGCACAGTTCCTGCAGGAGTATTGCTCCAGGATGCCACTCTTCTGCAACCTCCTGCTTCTAACCCAGATTCATTCCTGGATGGTTTATCTTAGTTTATCCTTACAGAGACAGCTCTTCTTGATGTTTACCCCAATCTACCTTTAGAATAGAGTTGTGCGAAGAATCATTTGGCAAGGGGATTGTGAGCTTATTAGAAAGTGTTATAGGGAAAAAATTAAAAGAAAAAATAAAGATTCCATGTCCATTTAAAAGTAATAGTTACATTGTTGTGTTGATTAAATTGATAATTAAATTAACAAACTGTTGGTAATCTGTACAGGAGTGCAGGGAGTATTGGGTGCTCCTGTTGTGCTGAGAACTTGAAAGGGGAAGATGTGATATTTCACTGTCTGAAAATGTCCGTTCACAAGTTGCAGGATTATCGTTTCCAAATATATCATGGACAAAAGGCTGTTGAAGAAGAAAACGGGACAGATCGTTTTATCCATCTCTTTGCTCAGGAGGAGCCAGGAAATAAGTAAAGCATGTGCAGCAGAGGTTTTTGAGAGCTGAATGTTGAGGAGCAAGTATTTGGTGACACTGCGAGTAATGGGAAGGCAGGGGAAATTGAAGAAGTTTTCTCAATGGACGGGTTGAAATCAGCAGAGGAAAAATGATGGCTGGGGAGATATTTCTAATTCATACTGGGGCTTTGGGGCATCATCATAGTATTGTTACCTAATAGTAATATGGAAAGGAGTGTGAGCCGGCATGTCCAAGCAACATAACCTCAGTGTAGTTGGGCTGCTATTGCATTCAGGGAATCAAGAACAAAATCACATGCAGCGGCACTACCTTTGCTTCCCTATTGCCTACATCACCTCAGACTGCAGATCACCTGTGCTTTCAGTCCCCAACCTCCAGTGCAATTTTCTTGCCATTTGTACTATCTAATTAAGCCAGTATGCTACAGCAGTTCATTAACCTTGCATTGTTTTCCCAAACAGAAACAAAGTAAACAGTTTGCTTGCTGTTTTCTTTTTCCACCTGTATCTGTGTATCTATATTTAGATTTCAGATTTAGAACTGAATTGTACCAATTCCTGGGGTGCTGATTCTGTTCTGGCAGAAGCTAAGGTACTTAACAGTGTCAGTGATTGATTTTGGGAGGCCAGCTGGACAACTTGGCTGGATGCAGACCCTGCTCATGCAGAATCATCAGGTTTTGAATCATGAGAATCAGTGGAGTTACTTGACTTCAGAAATGCCTGGAGAAAAAAAAAAATCAGTCCTCTGAGGAGCTATTCAAACCACATTCAGTTTTGCACAGCTAGATTAGCTATCAGAACTAGGTGCCCAGGCCCTCATTGAATTTTTAGAAAACAGCAAGGCTCACTTTCTAGACCCCACATACAAGGAAACAAAATCCTCAAATTCAGGCAACTAAATTCAGTGTCAGAGATGGCACCACAAGAATAGTCCAGTCATGTTGAATCATCTTACATCACCTCACAAATACAGCATTATTACAATATACCTAAACTCTGTATTAAACCAAAGGCACTGTTCACTTAAAAAAATTACACTTTGATCTGTTATACTATAGGAAATCTGGGTTAACTCAGCTTAAATCAGTGGAATGGAATTGAACAGATTTATAGCCTGGCCAAATTTACTCCTAAATCTAAGTGGAACTAATCTATCCACATGGGAGTTGCTAGGAGTATGCCAGACAGCTAAATTTATAGAAATAAAGTTGAGACTTGAAGCAGGAAAATATTCAGCTAACTTCTGATGCAAAGGAACTTTAAAAATGAATGTATTATTAAAGGAGGACTATTAATATATTTTATTCCTAAGTCTCTTTTACTTGAGAAGTTGGGGTTTTTAAAGTCCACTAACCCATGTCTTCACAGAGTAGAATTTCCTCAGGGTGTGAATTGTCTCTGAATGTGTATGTACAGCCCCAGGCAGACAGAGAGCCAAAGCATTAATTCAAACTTCTGAACATTATCGTAATTCAAATAATAAACGGTTTGAAACAGTGTCACTTTTAAACTGCTTTAGTGCAGATGGTCTTTTTCTTAATTCCCAGCCCCGTAGTTAGTGAGCTAAGCTTATTGAACTGCTTGCCAATTCTGTTAAGAGCAGATGGAGTGAAATGGGATAAAGGCAATATTTCACTGCGGCTCCCATGCATCGGCTCCCACCCCCAGATGCCATTATCGACATACATTTTACAACTCCACAACTCTCGCCATCAGCAGTTAGAATTATAAAGAGGTTGAGCATACTTGGCTTGAATGTCAATAATCAATAAGGATGCTCATCTGGCTTAATAAGTATTAATTGTTGCCCTTGAAACAACATACCATTCCAGCAGTCAAAGTGGACTAAGACGAGTTAGTTGATATTTATACTAACCCTGGGTGTCTGTGTGCAAGCGTGTGTGCACACACACTTTTGTTACACATTTCTCTGACCGTTCCCTAGCACTATGAATTCCTCCTGTGTGTCCTATAACAATGTCTTAAATTAATTCTTTTGAGTGCTCCCCTTTTAAAAGCTCATTTCTTCCACTTCACACTGGCTTTTTTTTTCTAAAGACTTTCATTACAAACTCTGTCTTTCTAAAAAGCTCCCAGTTTCCCCTTCTGAAGCCTGCTGACAAAACATGATAGGTGGGATTTTCAGAAGTGCCTGCTGTGTGTGGAGCATCACTGGCTCTAAAGCCTGTGATCAAATTCTGTCCAGCTTTAGCTAGGGCAGATAGACCTCTGTGCAACAGACTTAAATTAATTCTGAGTGCTTAGGAAATACTGATCCTACTCCTATGGGAAGCAGTTATCATTTTTATAGAAAGCATGAATGTTCTGATCACAAAAAAACTATGTAACACATAAGCACAGCTAACATCAAGATCAGTGGATCACTGGAGATTTCAGTTTTGACGTTTTAATAAATAAAACAGGACATTTAGTAAATAAAACAGTCCAGAAGTCATCTTCTGGCCCTCAGATGCATGCAGCTTTCCTTGTGGGACTTGTCCCAGGCATTTTCTGAGAGACTGTTGTCACCAGGCCAGGCTATGGCAGGGACCGTGCAAGCAATGTAACAGTATGGGTGATTGGCTGTGCTGCACCCGTATCCTGGCACTTTTTACTTCATTAGTACAAATATGATGTATTTGTCCAGAATTTTCACAGACCTCCCCAAAATTTTTGTGACCTCAGATCAATTTCCATTGCAGGGATGTCCTTCATCTAAATTTCTTTGCAAAGTTGGCAGGAGCTCTGTAACCTATCTGGCAGACTTAGACAAATACAAGTTCGAGAAGGTGTGGAGGCTGCAGGAAGCATCTGATATTGCTGAGGTTTGCTGGTAAAATGTTGGGGTGGAAGTCTGCAGCATTACTTTCCACTTCCCCGGATGTCTAGAAGCCTTCGGTCTGTGAAGTCTAGACTGGCAGTAAATTTTAAATGCTAATAGCAGGACGTGACAAACTCTGTGCCAATCTCAGGAAAAATGGGAGCTTCTGTGATCCACGGTATTCATAAAGTTCTATTTGCCCCCTGTATCCCAGGAGTTAGTATAAGAAGGCCTAATATTTGCTGTGTCTTGCAGTGAATACAAGAATGACAGATCCTTTTCTTGTCTGGGAGCTGGGTCTGTGTCAGTTCATCTCAAGTGAATAAGTGTAGCCTTGCTGTGGAAGTGCAATGTCGCAAAGACACACTGCTGTGTAGTAGTTTCTGTGGGACGGAACCAGACACTCATGTTTCAGTGTTTGCTCATGTCATTTTTAACCTTCCGTTTCTTTCCCTTTCCTGGCAGATTTTTATTGGTGAGATATCCATGTATTTCATAAAGTCAACCCGAGAAACCCTAATTATTCAAGAGAAAACTATTTTGACTGGAGAATGCTGTTACCTGAACCCGCTGCTTCGAAGAATAATACGTTTTATAGGTAAGCATCCGGAGCACTGCAAGTTTAGTCCCTGTTTGCACCAAACCAGGATGAAACATCCTAATAATCTACACCACAAAATTAATTAAGCTGTGAAATCTTTGCAGGCGTCGTCCACCTTAGAGGGATAGTCCCCCTCGGGATTTGCAAGGTAACGTTCAAAATGTGCCATATCATGCTGCCTGGAGCTGGTTTAAATCCTATTCTGCTGAGCTTAATGCTTCTTCTGGACCCTTGAAGAAAGGTTATGCCAATCAAATCCTTATATGAATAATTCCATCATTGCTATTCTGTGTAAGCTACCCATTTTACTTACAAATTGGTCTTCACCAGCCCATCTCTTTGGCATTTTTCTTTTCAGCTCTAATTTTAACATCCATAGCTCTGCCACATAATGTTCAGCTGAGCACAGTGTAAAAAAGCCCAGAGCCCACTTCAAAATAATGTTCTTATTTTTATTGTATTTGTTTTTTGTTAGAGCTTTCATTGAGTTAATCACTGAGAAATGAATGAAGAAGTTCTGTCACTAAACCATTTGGAAATTGCTTTATATGGTGCTTGCAAACCGCTGTGCCTTTTTCACACTGTTGATTAGTGGAAAAAATGCCTACGAGACCTTTCTGAGGGAAACGTCCCATGGTTCCCATGGAGCAGGAAGAGGAACAGCATTGCGGTTTGCCTTTCTGCTGTGGCACTGACAGAGAATATGGTTGTCCTCTGCAGTCTTCCCAATTCACAGCCATTTAAGGCTGCCCAAACCGCACCGCTTGGTGTTTAGAGATAAGGAGGGCTGGTTGCTCACTTACTGCTTCCTTGTAGCAGCAGAGTAAGAAGAGGGTAGCTCTGAACTACATGTGCAAGGGGCTCTAGTTTCCCTCCTTCTTACTTGTTCATGAGAAGTCCCGAGTTTGTGCATGGGATGGGGTGGGATGGGATGGGATGGCTTGGGATGGCTTGTCTCACTGCTGGCATGGGCCAGTGGTAAATATGGCTCCCCACTGACCAAGAGGGACTTTGCCCACAGAGCATCACGGCACCTCCCTCCCTGTATACTCTTAGAGTTAAAGCGTCCTTACACACTGCATCTTACGGACAGGTGGGTCTGAATTCACAGTCTGAGTTAAAAGAAGCAACAGAACAAAAAGCTGGAAATACCTGGATTGCTTCTTCCCTGTCACTGCTGAATTTTTGAGCTTTATCTGGAAGAAAAATGACTGCTCTGACTGTGGCAAGGGTTGTATTGCTTCCATGGAGTATGGCCCTGGCGGCAGGCAGGGATACTTGCTCAGAGCATGGAGTTGAAAGTCTTATGCTGTGCTAAGGTTTTCATCATCAGCAAATATATGCTGCAAAGGAGGAAGAGCCATGGTTTTCTTTCTCCCTCTCTTCTTTCTGTACCTCCTGCTTTATGCATGGAAGTTAGGAAGTGAAATGGTTTTTTACCTTCTCCCACACTGGGGGTGGAGACAAACCAGCTGTGGTTCATTACTCAGGCCTGGCCTGTGTGCTGCTGCTGAAAACAAAAGACATGGGAATGCAGTTAAAAGTAAAATACCCTTGAACTTCAGATAACCTCTAGGATATATTGATGGATAGTAAACTGCCATTAAGAGAGAAGCAGGGTAGCAGAGTCCACTGGACCACTCAGAGCTGTTTGACTGTTCCAGCACATTCAGCATGTTGCAAAGTCCTAATCAAATACTCTTGCCTGCGGGGTCAGCACTAAAAGAGCTCAGACCATGGAGGTTAAGCACTTGCTCTGTATGTTTTCTTATAGTTAGCTTTATTCTTAAACATTCATGCTATTGTTTCTCTTTTGGTGGAAGACGAGGGGGCAGCAATGATACAGTGGACTCTCAGAGTGGAGCAGGATATAAACTCTGCTAGAGAAATCAATCTTGGCTTTGCAGCTTTATTTGTCTTCCTGAGAAGAAGGAAGCTGACATTATTAGGAATGGCTTAAAGTGTTGGTCTCATCTTAAACTACACTGATTGTTGGCTTGTTTTCTTCTGAAACCTTCTCCCTACCTCTGCAGGAAAATGAGAGAAGCAGACTGTTGAAAAGTGGCTGAAATAATTTATGTAAGGAACTAAAAATAACTGCATGTTTTTCATTGAAATTCCCCCTGCATTTTGCAAACATGACATGAACTGAACAGCTGTAGCCTGTGCTGGATGATCAGGGAAGTTAGCTCCATACAGCTGCTTACTCCAAAAAGAGGCTACCTGGATGCTTGGCTTTGGAGACTACCAGGTTGCTCATACACGGATTTACTTGTGTGCCTCTTCTCTTGCTAAACTTGAGGGCTGTAAGTTACAAAGCTGATTAAGTAGGCTGTCTTCCAAGATACCTTAGCAAGCAGTCTGGCTTTTTGCAAAGAAGTTTGCTGCCAATTGAGTCTTGGTACAAATGCATTGGAATATCCACATCTGATGATTTCTTTTCGCCCAGATGTGTAGGCAAGAGTCTTAAGTGAGTACCTGCAAAAAGTAGTAATTGAACTCCTTGGAATATTGCCTTATAAGTCCTTACAGTTGGTATTACTCAAAAGGATGAGAAAAATCCTTCACTGTATCTGGGTGCTCATGTGTCAGGAAAAATGAACACTGCTTCCTGGCCCTGCAAGGGACATCATGGAAATCTTTTGAGAATTGCTATTCCCAAATTTTAGAAAGGCAAAGAGGCTTTTTCTCCCTACCTGACTTTGTAACTAGAGTTGCTGGAAAGAGATGGGGTTTTAAGAATAGTAGCCTGAATGTGCTTTCCACAAAACAAGGAGAAATTTATAGATACTTCATTGAACATTCACTTCAACTTTGTAGGGAAAGAGAAGCAAAAAGGGAAACTCCAGACTATCTTTTGGTGATGTGAACGATAAGCACCCTTGTCATACTATCTCCATGGGATCTTTTGGATTTGGTTACTAGACTTGAGCCTTTTCCCCTCTTGCTTTTTCTTCATGTATACAGAATGAAGCACTTTTTTGCACTTTGATAGTGGTACAAAGAATTGAGCAAAACTAAAAACCCACAACTCTTCTGGGATGTTGGCAAAGCCCCATGTTTCTTTTCCTTGATTTTTCTTATCTTGCCTACTATGCTCTCTCCTTATTCTCTCCTTGTTTTCCTCAAGCCTTCACCAGCTGTCTCTTTCTAAGATTCTCCCCTCCTTAGTTTAGTGGGGACCTTGAATGTTGAGCTCTGTCTTAAATCCCTCCCTGGTTCTTCGTCCACAGGAAGCAGAACCAAAATTCTGTCTTGCTTCCTGGCCCAGGCATGAAGTCTGCACCATGTTGGTCGACATTTGCTTTTGTGGTGAAGGGCTGCCTCTCAACTTGTACGTCAAGTCTTTTACTGCAGCTTAGATAGGTGAAACCCAGTATGTTCCCTATATTTAGAAAATCAATTCCTTTATCAGTGAAAAAAAGCTGTCTTAGCTTGGAAACATCAGACTTTGATATATGTTGCAATTTGTTCCATCTTCCTCTTTATCTTTTATAGCTGCTTCCACAGACATTTATTTTGAAGATTTTCACGTCAAACAAGTGGTGTGCAATTGCTTTGGAGCAGTTTTTTCTGTCTAAAATACTGGTGCTGCACTGCTATGCTTTAGTCACATCATTTCTCCTCCCTCCTCTCCCCACCCCTCCCAGCAGTTTTATTAAGAATTTCTGCTGCCAAAACTTGCCATTTACATGCTGGACCTTTGAGAAACCAGGGGGGAATAGAGGTTGTTTCTTGGGCCTCTGCCTCTTCTCCCTGTCCCCTAACTTGAGTACACACAGCCTTTTGTATTTTTATTCACCCTTTCTTGTGGTAATTTCCCGTTCAGTACTTTGTTAACATCTTGCCATCTTGCATTTGCTTCTGTGTTCTACTTCATCATTTGTATTGCAAATAGAGGTTATGAATTATTTTAGCATTATTTAATGAATGGTTTCAGTCAAGGATTTAGTCTGTTTATATACAGCTGCTATCATACGCCCAGGGTCATGGATTCAGACCTCCCTGACTCAGTTTGGCAGGGTGACTAGAGTGTGTATTGTGTTCCATTTCATTATATTAGGTTTCTAATCCATGTGATTAAGTTGTATACCTGCAAAGCCCTGATAACATGCAAGTAGCTTCTCTCCAGTTCAGATATTTAGAAATGCAATGTGCTTCATGAATTTGTTACCAGTGGCTTTTACTTTGGGGCTGCATAATTTGCAGTTAACAAATGGCACAGATCAGCTTCTGCTGACAGCTTAATTTAAGCATGGTGACACCTCACAGTGGGCAGCTAAATAATGAAATTAGGGCTTTATTTCAGCAAATTAAGGCTTTAGTTCAGCAAATAAAGGTTTACAAGATTTATACACACATTGAGTTTATTGTAATGGGATAGATATACCCCAGAGCTCTGATGTCAATCCCCTAGGCAGCTGCAGGACATAGTTTGCCTGATCTTATCCTTCTGTCTGCCTTGGATCTGAAGTTCACTGTGAAACCATTCACATTCTGTTATTAACTGGCTGGCTTTCAACAGGGCTCAAGATGTATTTGGGTGTGCTGCCTCTAACCTAAACCACTGCAGCAGCTTAAACTACTGTATGTGTCCCTTCTTATCACTGAAGAACCTCCACAATGAGAAACAGGTCACTGTGTTGGGGACAAATCAAACCTTACTGTTCCCTTTTACGCCAGACTCTGAGCTGGCTGTTGTCTAGATGAAAACTGATAGTTGTGAAGCAGCGAGGAAGAAAGAAATCCTGTGTGTCTGTGGGGAGGAGTCTTGATGCTCCAGAGTACTTTTGCACTGGGAACTGAATTTCTTCTTGCATGCTCAGACCACATGTATTCCTTCTTATGTCTTCAGGGAACAGTATCCAGGCAGGACACTCACAGGTGAAGCAGGCAGACACAAGAAGCAGTAGATGCCTGGAGCAGTGGGCTTTGTGAGGTCTTCACTGGGAGATCAAAGCCAATCCTGGGGTTAGATTATGAGTGCTCAGAAGCAGCCTGCTGTTGAGCCTGTTCCTGATGCCATGGCAACAGACAATAAATTTCCCTGCAACCCCCATCTCTTCAGTTGTAAAACAGATTAATGATACAGATCTCCTTTAACAACACCCTTTAAGATATAATGATGAAGGGTGGGTTAGCAGAGTCTGAGTCACAGGACTATAAATGTATGGCTTTATTGGATGCACAGGACTATTAGAGCAAAACCTTCAGAAATGGGCCGAGGATCAGCATTTCCATGGAGCCATGAGTTCTTCCAAGGACTCTCTCCATTGAAACTCTAATATTCTTTAAAAAACACAGGGGTGCAAAAGGGGTTGGGGGAGTGTGATTGTGCACATGTAATATGAATGTTTTCCGAGCAAATTAGGTAGAGTGTGACAAATTCAGATAATTGACTGGGCAGAGAGGAGTGCCTAAATAAATGCACTTGGTAGAAGACATGACGATATGTTACTGAAGAGCACAGCTTCTGATGTCTCATGAGCCCTTCAATGCATTGTTTCTTTTGTCACTTTACTTAAGGGTTCATGTTTTTTCTCTAATAAAGCCTTCTACCTCCTCATTCGCAGTTCCACCCACTGGCTTCTCACTTCTCTCTTCCCGATGTCTTTTCAGCTGCTCTTCTACAGCTCCCAGGGCTTTTTTGTTGATTTTTTGTTGCTGGGGTTTTTGTTGTTTTCAAATCAGTGGCATTTTAAATGTCTGTAATAGTGGGAGTTTCCATGGAGCCAACAAGCAGCTGCAGTCACTGATGTTAGAGAGATTCAGGGTGGAAGAAGAGAGTGCTTGAGCACGAGCTGCAGGGAGAAGACAGGGTTGTACTGAGGATACAATGAGCAAGGAGAGCTGGATTCTTCTTCAGGGCAGATGTCTCTGTAAGCAAAAGCAATAGACAGAGCTGGAGGTGGCAACACTGATGAACAGCCACACAGGGAGCTCGGTAGGAGAAAGACCGTTAGAGTAGCACATGAGTGAGAGGCCAGGAATTATGGGTTTGTGCTTGGAGGACCTTTTGGCAGCAATTTAGGGGAGGTGTAAGTGGAGAAATTAAAACTGAAGCATTCAAAATTGAAGCTGCTGAAGATTTAGATTCTTCTGCCAAGGCAAGTGTTAGTTCAGGTGAGATGGAGCTGGAAAGATTTAAGGTTCATGTTGTCTGTCCTCAGCATTTTTTAACAGGACTTTCCTTGTTTGTTCTTTTTTTTGGTTTGCGCATGTAGTCTGTCTAAGGTCTTTCTCACTGGAGGTAAAGATATGTTCCAGTCTGATCCTCAGTTCCTTCTTCTTAGACTCTAGGGCAGCTAAAGAGAGTAGCAGGGAGTATAGCCTACCCTCTATGTCTGGCCTAAGTTAGTCTCTCTCCCAGTTTCATTCTGCTTACTGGTTTGCCTTCTAGCCTCCTCTTTCTGGCTGCTCCTGACACACAAACACAGCTGAGAGCCAGGACAGCAACAAAAAGTCAAGAAGCCTTTCCAGAAATAGCTTCTGCTCCTTCTTTAAGGCCTCTTTGTGCAGCCAGACTGTGACACGGGTGGATGAGGGGAAGGAGTGTCTTTATGTAAATGTAATTAACCTCTGTCCATCCTTTCTGCTAGTAACCGACTGTAGAGGCTGTAGGTCTTCTTTGCATGTGGCTTGCACTGTTTACATCTTTTCTCAGCATATGCTAAGTTCTGTACTAAAGTTCACCCCCAGATTTTCTAGGCCGGAGTGAGCACAGTGAGATAAAATGCTTGCTCCTTAGCAGGATGACATCATCTCCCATTATACCTTAGCATCGAAGTCTGGAAGAGGTACATGTTCTCCCATTATCTCTCTGTGGCGTTATGTCACGGACTTCAGCTGTGTGACCCTGAAGAGCTAGGGCTAGTTGCCCTTCCCATGAAGCCTTTCAGCAGCAATTTGTCTGCCTCTAAAAAATTGGCAATCACGTCACTGCATTCTCGTGCTCTGGTCAGTTAGCTTAGCTGCTGTAGGTCGTTGAACAAATCCATTGAACAGATGGATTCCTGAGGTACAAAAACCATCAGGGGACACTCCACCACTACCCAGGCTCACTGGTGTTACAGCCTTTAAATCAATTACAGCCAACCCTATCTCAAAGTCTCCAGAGAGTAAATGATGTGTAATCAGTCTGCAAGGGTTAAATTCCTGCTAGACAAATTCATTACTGCACATAGCTAGGATTTTCATAAGGCACAGTTTGGCAGAACTGCAAGAGGGGAATTACAGTGATCAATATGCATCGCAGTCAGAGCATGACAAAGGTTTCAACCATGGCTCGTTCTGCTGCTCTGCAGAGTACTGCAGCCCGCAGCAGTTGAGTCTGGGCCAGCACTTTCAGTGCTACCAAATACTGAGAAAATGCAGGTGTTGAAACTTCTTTTTTTCAGAGAAAAACACTGGACCACCTTTTTACCTGTGCACTGCCTAGAGATTGAAATAACTTTGTGAAGCCCGTGAGCTTTTTCGGAAACACCTTGGTTCTTGACTTGTACTTACACGATAAAGACAGTGGGCCAGACTGCAGTATTTGCCTGGCTGTTTGATTTCCTCTAAGTATTGTAAAGGGCTGGGTAATAATCCTCGCTGCATTCCATGTGATTTGCACAGCACATCAAAAAGATGCCATTTAAAGCAAACTGTGCCAAAAGAATTTAAGAATTTGGCCAAAGAGCTGTATATAAAACAAGATTCATCTCTGGCATAACTTGCTGCTTCACGAGGCTGAAAAGATGCCTACTGCCTTTTTCATTTGAACTTGCTTGTGCACTGGCTAATGTACATGAGGAGTTCCTGCTGGCTGTGAAAAACCATGGATTTAAAATATTAGCAGAGGGATAAAGGAAAGAAAGGAGCAGTGTCAGTGCTCTCTCCATTTCCCTTTTAAACACAGATACTTTGCAGGATAAATGCAGGGAAGACTGTCATGCCAGTAAAAAGACAGGGGCCAGTCCTGCAGTCTAGAACCAGAGGAAGGCTACCTCCTACTGGCTTCTTAAATCCATGATCACACATCCGTTCATTAATAATGAATAATAATAAACTCATATAATGAATAATAATAAACTCAGTCCCCAAAATCGTCTTCACTGTGGTAAGGCTCCTTCCTAGCCTTGGGGAAGTGTGGTGAGGACGAACCGCGCTGCACTCCCGCAGCCGCTCCAGGCTGCTGCCCAAGGAGCGGGCGCTTCCCATCAGTCCCCCAGGGAGGCATCTGCGGTACAGCACAGCCGTATCAGTCACACCACACCATCTCTGTCAGCCAGTGGCACTGGCAAGCCCCACTTGACACTCGTACAATGAATCCATTTTTAGTTGTGGGTTTTGCTTTATGTTACTGTCTATATGAGCATCCTGTGTGTAGACAGGCCCTGGATGTTTAGGAGGACCTAACTCGGTCAGCTGTAGCCCTTCTGCTTTCTGTTAGCTGCATGGTGGGTGACAATATCTGCAGAACAATCCTCAATTCTTGTTAATTTGATGTAAAGCATTTTCTGCTGCATTATATTGCTGACTCCCTGATTTTTTTTTTCTCAGACTATAGCAGTCTTTTTTTCCTTTTTTTTTTTTTAAAACTCTGTACAGATAAGCAGTGAAGTTTTTATAACCATGGCGGTGCCAGCTCTTAAGGTTTTATCGCAGGTCTCCTAAGATGTTTTCCCTGGAGCTCCAGCTCTTGGTCATATTTAAAAACATAGCAATATCTCAGCTAATTTATAATTTAAATGACTTTTGCTTACAGAGCTACAGGAGGGAGAAAACAAATATATGACCCTCAACATTCCCACACCAAAAGTAAATATTTATTTGTTCTAAGTTTTTATGACACTTTAATCCACCTTAGTGATGGAAAGGGGGAAAGGGGAGGCAATTTACTCTTTCGAACCATTTAGGTTTGGCATTTCTGCAAAGCTGCTGTTCTGTTCCTTTGGTATGTAGGCAGTACATGCAAGTAAAAGATTCTCATATATGTTCCTAGCAGCTGTAGCAGGTATTGGTAACACTTGTGGGGAGTCAGTGGAGGATGTGACAATTGCAGTATCAAGCAAGGGATGCTCCACAATCCTGGAAATGTTCCTGGGTTCGAGTGAATGCTTTCTGCTATAGCATGTGCTCCCAGTGACATGAGCTGAACTGCAACTGTGTGAAAATGTCTTCCAGAGCAAAGCATTAGGATGTTTCCCAAAGGACCTGCCAAATATTGCTAGATCAGGATCTTAATTTTTCAACATCAGGATGGTGAATAGTCAAAATCCAAAAGGTAGTTGACACTAAGCAGTCATGTTAAGATAAGTGTAGTGTTGTGTCTCAGCACTACACTGCTCTTTCACGTGCAGAGCCATTATATTACCATTTTTTTGGCCCAGGTGTGGTAGAAATACATAAACATTTTTAACAACTCCGGTGCATGACACTTGACTGCAGGGTCTGAGCCTTTGCCATAGTGGAAACTTTACAGGCATAGTATAGGTGCAGAGTTTTCAGTGAAATCTATAGCTCACAGTTGTGTTCAGAGCTTGAATCACAAAAGTACTTGGGCACACGCTTATTGTTTTCAGCCTGTTTCTGAGTCCTTCTGGAGTTGCTGAGTTAAGCACGTGTGTCCTGGTTTCGGCCAGGATGGAGCTGTCAGAGTTGAGCGTGCGGTCTTCTGTGTCGTGCCTTTGATGCAGGACTCTGCTGGAGTCAGCAGGGGCTTTTTCCGGATAATGACTGCAGGGTTTGGTCCCTTACCTCTCATTATGTCTCTTCCCTTCAGGTACCAAGATTTTTTTTAAACCTGTTTGAATAATTATTATTTTTAACCTTTCCTCACAGGAGTGTTTGCGTTTGGACTTTTTGCCACTGACATATTTGTAAACGCTGGCCAGGTTGTGACGGGGAACTTGGCTCCCTACTTCCTGACTGTATGTAAACCCAACTACACTGGAAACGACTGTCGGGCCCACCACCAGTTCATAAACAACGGCAACATCTGCACCGGGGATGTGGAGGTGATTGAAAAGGCAAGGAGATCCTTTCCATCCAAACATGCTGCTTTGAGCATCTACTCAGCTTTATATGCCACGGTGAGTGCCAGTGACGATTGCTAACTGTGTGAGAGGTTTCTGCATGTGCTTGTAGATGGGGCCATTTTTCTTACAATGGGTTTTTGAAGAAGAAGAGGGTTGTTTTGGGGAGGGCTTTCTTCTTTATCTGTAGGGGATAATTCCCTTGTCTCTCTGTTTTAGCAATCCTAGTATAAGCAAATCAAATGCTCATTGCCTTTGAGGTACTGTATGCTGTGGAGGTGTGAGGTCCTAATCTTGTCTTTGCTGCTGATTTTCTCAGAGGCCTTTGAGTATGCATTCAACCTCTTCTCCCTGCCCCTGTCTCATGAACATTAAAATGCAGTTGATGCTTAAACAGCTCCTGGATCACTACTATGTCTTCTGTTCACATGCCATGGGTTGTTGAACATTTAAAATGTAAATTGTGCCATTTCAGTGGGAGGCTGAACTAGACTGAATTTTGCTTCCCTTGTTTAAGACCTGAATTCCCTGTGCAAAGAAGGTTGTAATAAAAGTCAGGGCCAGAATTTTGTTGTTATCATAGAGAAGTGGACCTCAGTTGACATCTTGACAAGGTGACGTCGCTGTACTGTCAGGAAGGAAATTGTCTCTTTTTAAAAGTCTAGTGAAACAGATCAGCTGCTCCTTTGTGTTCTCTGGATAAAATTTGTGTAATGTTTGAAAATTGACCCAAGAAGCTTACTCACAAAGCAGAAAATCTTGGTGGTTTTGCCATTAAGATCCAAGGATTTAACCTGGTTCTGATGTCAAAATGGCTTAACTATGTCTTTTTTCCCCCAATAGCTTGACTCAAATGAGTGGCAGAGTCTGTCTGTAGGTCATCAGGATTTGGGAAAAGCCTTGAACTTACTAATGACAGGGTATTTACTGAATATTTTACCCTGATCTTGGTAGCAGATTAATAAAACATCACATTATTACTATAAAATGAAGAGGCCACCCACTGCTGTTTCAATATACATCTGTTTGCACTGATTGTTGCGTGAATAATGATGGAGATATAAATTGGTAACTCTTTTGATAAGGATTTGTTGGGAAGTGTTTGGAAAGCCCATAACATTTTGCATGCGTTACTTCTGAACAGTAAGCAACCATGTGTGAAATACAGTTCCCAATAAACTCAACACTGTTGTAGCAGCTGTTGTCTTAATGATAATGATAATTCTTAGATGGAAGCTCCAGGATCAGGCTTCGTCCTGGTTCTGCCCTAAGGTAGTTACATCCTTTCATGGACTTTTCCTGCCCAACCTCACTTGTTTCCTAGGAAGTCAAGTCTTCTACAAACAGGCTGATTTCTGCAACTGAAGGGGAATAATGCTTTTTCTTCCTCAGCTTAAGTCCCCAGTAGTTCAGCATTTCTGAGCTCTAGTCTTTCAAAAATACCTGCAACAGGCCTGCACTTTTCCCAACATAGGAATATGTGAAGTGCAGCCAGGACACAGAGTTATTTCTGAGCTGCAAAGTCATGAAAGTCTGCCCTTAAGGCATTTCAGCCTACAATCCAATTTTAGCCCAGTTCTCTGCCTGAAGACACCCTCTAGCACTAAAGGTGTTGTCACTTGTCTTTTCTCTGCCTGTCAGCTGGGATTAACATGAGCATTACACAAGAAATGCAGTGTTCAAATCTACTTTGCTTAATAATTGTGCTGTGCGCAATTTTTTGAGAAGTGTCTTGCTGATCCTAATATGCATGATAATATGGGCTGCTGAACATAAAACATAGGGTATTTGGATAGTAATAGCTGTATTTTGCATAAAGCTGAAGATTTGAGCCACGGAGCAAGAAGAATAAAACTGGTTGAACATGAGGATGCAGGAGAATGGAATCAGCACAGACATTGTCTTTCATCTTATAAATGTCTGTTACGATCTGTGCGTCTCCTCCCATCACTGAACCTCGAGTATCCTCTGCAGATGTCTCTGTACTGATTTGTTCATTAGTCTGCTAGTGACAGTACTCCCACTGTGATTGGTTTGGCTTTGTGGTTTTTGGTGGGTTGTTTTTTTTTTTATAATCTGGGTTTTATATTTAATCAACTAGGCTTTTTCTTGTCATCTGCCAAAGAAACTGAGGAGAACCCAAAGTATCACTTTCTTTATCTCTGCAGGCAGAGGTGAATCTTGTATGCCTAAAGTAGGGGAAAGAGAAAACAGCCAGCAGCCCTGACTTCCATACTTACACAAAAATTAGAATGGCATCTAATGAACTTTATTAGTCTCCCAGAAGTATGGCAGGAGGAGATGGTAGTCGCTGTACATAGTACACACTGCTGTAAAGTTAGAAACACATGCTTCTAAGTACCTTTCCCAAGGGAAAATGATAGGCTAGAAATACTCCTTAATTCATTAACATTTCTGGCAAAAAAACAAAAAACAGATGATATGTTGCATATGGGTATCCCAGTTACATCGTCTTTAAACAACTGTTACTTCATGCACCTCTGAGAAAGGCCACGGAAGAGTCAATGACAAGGGTGTCTAACAGATAGTCATGTTCAAACAGAACATGGAAAACTAAAGTATTTCACTAGCACAACTGGAAGACCTCTTAGTGTAGAAAGAAATTAGATGTCCTTGCTGATCCTCTTGTTTGCCCCTGGAGTAAAAGCAAGGAGAATTGTTTTACAGGCACAACAGGGTCTCTGTGGTTGAAAGATACAATTAATCACTTACGTTGACCATTTAGTAGTGGTTTTAGGATTCTTCAGTTAAGATCTTGCCTAGCAGCATCCGCAAGGAATGCTTTTTGTCACCTCCATCTGGCTAGAAGACTCTCTCATCACACTGGATCACGACCTGGCATCTGTCATTTACGCCTGGGTGCGTTGCTTCTTGACTAGATAAGAGTGATACAATGTACCTGGACATGAAACTTCCAAAATTTGGGAAATTCTGAGTAGCAGAGAGCACTACAGCAAATCCCTTCTGCAACCGAGGTCACTGTGACCACACCATCAATTTCTTCCATTTCTGCATTAACACCTACCAGACTAATCGGTGAAATTCAAGGCCTTGGCACTTCGAGCAGCTGCACGGAGCATCTAGCAGACTGCACCATGTTCTGCAATACACATCACTGTCAAAGGCTCTGCATCTCTCTTACTGTAGAAATCTCTATGGTAAAGGAAAAGATTGTCTGTAAAGTTTGTGGGACACAGAATTTTCCAGTATTGGCATGAAATTGTGAACTTTCCAAGGAAAATAAACTATCACAAATCTCCCCACTTTCTGCTGAAAGGACAAGCCAGACTTCTTCCACTCTGCCTTTCTCATCGTAGGTATAACATACATTCTAAATATACATAAGCGTGTATTTGTGTATATATATGCATGTATGTCTATTTTAAACTTGCAAACAAAAAAGCTTCTTTGACTGTCTCTGCTTTTGTCTGTCTGAAAAAGATGGGAGAGGAACTACACACAGGATGAATGCTACTATCGCACATTGCACATTGCTAAATACACTGCTTGAGTGTACTGATAAGAGCACAGCACAGAAGCTGAATAGATAATTTATATAGTTAAATCATATGTAGTTTATTTTTTAATATGATTTCTTCTCTTTTCTTCACTTCTTTTTATATTCACTTCCTCGCTCCCTCTCCTACCCATCAAATAACTGGGTTTGACATTTAGAATTTTGTAAATAAATTTACCCTATAAATAGCTTTGTGGGACATTTTCAGAAACACCTGCTGTGTGTAGGAAATCAAATGTAAGTGACTTTTATTAAGATTTTAGGCTTTTATACAAAGCTTTGAAAACATACTCTAAATGAAAGGGTAAACACATTGTGAGAATCTTGAAAAATATCTTGGCTTTAGGGACCAGGACAATAAAGATCAAACTGCAGTGATTGGGAAGTCTGACCAGAACGGAGAAGCTCTGCTGGTTATTTCTGAGCGCAGTGTGCGAATTATGGATGAACTGGAGCCTACCTTCTGGGAAAACAGTTTGTCTTGTTTTAAACCCTCCTTGTGAGGGTTTAACAGATTTCCCTTGGCAATCTGTTCACATGGTTAATTACCCTCATTGCTAAAAATGTTCCCTTTACAACAAGTTTACGTTTTCCTGCTGAGATGCGTGAAACTTCAAATACGGTAGATACTTCCCATCTGTGATAAGGAGAACTCTCCCATGTGGGTAACCCAAAGCTTCATCTCATACCTGTAAGAAAACAAGCATGTGTGGGTTGTTCCCCGTAGCTAGGGTTTGCAGCTGTCGCAGCAGGACTGCATTGTTACTTTAAAGACGTGATGCTTTTCCTTTGGATGCTGTACACCGCAGTAGTGCTTTGGTGGGGAATAGAAAAGCAATCCAGCTCCCTATTGCTCGTTCGAATTGGCTTCTGCTAAAAGAAATGCATAGGGTGAAAGGATAGGTGGTGATTATTCACACAGTGGCACTTCACGATATTGTTTTCTATTGTTTCCAAAGAAGAACCTTAACGGGAGTTTGGTGATGGTCAGGTGCAGCTCAACCTACCAGCAAAGACTGGGGCAAGATTGCCGCCTAGTGCTCAGTCGCTAGCTGTCAGTTCAAGGCATGTGCTGCAGTTAGGTATCAGGTTGGAAAAACAAAGCAAGCAGGAACCCCTCGAGTAGCTTAGTCCCATTCCCTCTGCTATTACACACCATAATATTCCAGTTCATAAATTGCATTCACCTTTAAATGATGTGCTCAGCAGCACATTTAAAGGCAGAAGACTTCACTTTCCCAGAGATCTGGCAAATTCAGATGTTAGAAGCCTAGTCCTGCAGTCTCTTGGCAGGTGACAGTATAATTTTACCTAGGTACAGGTCCGGAGGCACTCAGATCTGCCTTCCCCTGGTTGGTGTCTCTGGCCTGTCCCTTTCCCTTCCAGGAGGTGGCTGCTGCATCCTTTCCCTTCTTCTGGAGTTACGTATTGTATTGGGTTTAGGGCTAACATTTTTAGCACCAGCCAGTGAGGGGAAGCCAGCTGTAGGGACAATTGATGGCCCAATCAGGGAAAAGGGAGAAGAAATACAGACAGGACGAAAGTTAGAGTAAAAGATATGCATAATACAGCAGAATAAAGAAATGTATGAAAGGCAATGAACAGAGTGACCTTGAGAATGTATGTAATTTCTGTTTCTTGATCCCAAAACTCTGTGCCAGACCACAGTGACTTCTGTATACCTGGCTCATGAAGAAAGGGACAGGCATTAAAATACAGTAAAATAATTGCCCATGGTTGCCAAATAGATCATGGAGTGTGAAGGAAGCTGTGCTGGTAGTTGCAATTGGAAGCACCAAGCCAAACCTCCTTCCTTCAGCACAGGCACAGGAAAATGCCGAGGTAGCTTCACCCCAGCCGAGCCATGGTAGTCTTGGCCAGAGACTGGCAGTGTGAGCCGGTGCGATGTCCTCAGCTGCTGCAGCAGCAACAAAGGAGAACAACTCTTGGGTCTCCACCATCCTGCAGAGTCCCGCTCCAATTTCAGTGCTGCCCATGGCAAAGCACCTAGCAGTGCGCTTCCCAAAAATGAAGTCATCCCAGAGAAATACAAGGTTTGTGATCTGCAAACAGCACAGTCAGAGAGCATAGTTCTGGTGTTACTGCAGATGTGATTAAAACAATAAGGATCTTTTATAGAGTCTTTTGTCCAGAAGACTAACAGAAACATATTTCCATTTCTGACAACTGAAAAAGGGTCAAGAATAGAAATATTTTCAGCTTTGGTGGTTTTACTTATTTTTACAAAAAAACCCGTATTTTTTCTTTACAAATAAAATGTCATCTTTTGATATTAAACACTGGAAGAGACACTTCCATGGTTTGTAATCTTTCCATTCCTCAGCAGAACAGGTGGTTGTGCTTTCACTGGATCAGATCTATACTATGTGAATCAGGTTCATTTACCGGCTGATTGGTAATAAGAATCAAGTGAATTTTTCAAATGTCTCTTCCTGATTCTGTTTCATGTATGGGAGGCAATGTGTCATCTGGAGACATTTCTGGCAACCGTATTTGATGTATTTGCTGTGCTTATCAAAGCTTTGGAAATCATGCAGGCATCCATATTTCCTTGCTGAAAATTATTTTACTGAATTGTTTCGCTATCAGGCTTGGTTTGCTTGATCTTTGTCATTTTGTGGCTCTGGAATGAATGACTGGTTGCTAATTGTGACTCACATGGTTTTACTCTCTCCATCAAAATGCATTTAAAATAAAATACAAACTGCCAAAAATGTGAGGTTCATTAAAAAATATTCAGAGCACAGTGAAACTTATGCTCTGGAATTACATTTTCAGAATCAACTTTGTTTTGAAAGAAATCTCTCTCATATTCTGTGTTTCATTTCATCTTGCAGAGAAAATGGAATGGTTTCTCTTAATGTTCTCTATTTCTTAACTTAACTCCACTTACAAAACTGGAGCAGCTAGTTCATATGGATGCTAGGCACTCCATCATGTGCACATTACAGTTTCTGCAGGAGTATAAACATAAATTCCTGACTCCCTTTGCAAACATGTCATCATGTACATTCAGAGTGCATGTTTGCTAGCGTATGACCAAGTACTTGCACAAGTTAGGAAGTTAGTAAAACTGAGCCTGTACATACCAGCTCAGAAAAAGTCCAGCATGTAAATGCAGTTGATGCGGTATTTGACATCCTGAAATAGCATTTAACAGTATCTGTTTTGTTCTCTTAAAAGTGTTCTCTGAATTACTTTAAACCTCATCCTTCATTTCCAAATGCTTTTTTAATGAATCATGGGTTTTGTCACATTCTTGCTGATTTAGGATTTGTCTGCGTGGAAAAAGATGTGTTTCTGGCAGAGCCCTGTTTCATTTTTGGCTTGCCCTTTGTTTCAGATGTACATCACAAGCACAATTAAAACAAAGAGTAGCAGGCTAGCCAAACCTGTGCTGTGTCTGGGTACCCTGTGTGCTGCATTCCTCACCGGGTTAAATCGAGTTTCTGAATATCGAAACCACTGTTCGGACGTGATCGCAGGCTTCATCTTGGGGACTGCTGTAGCTTTGTTTCTGGTAAGCCCATCAGTCCTTCCATGTTCCTTTTAAAAATACCTCAGTTAAAAAACAAAACCACAAACAAAAACTATTCTCTTGTGGCCTATTGCAGCTGATTAATCCAGTTGCAAAGAACTAATTCTAGCCCCATCTAATTAAAGGTATCATCAGAGAAACATCAGAGAATATCCTAATATGAGATCAAGATGATACTAATTAATAAGGCTAATATGATGACACTTGTGCATTGTATATATTTAAAGATTATTTTAATTACTGTACATGTTCTTACTTGACCTGTCCTGGAAAATGCTTTAAAGATGGTGTAGATTTCAACTAAGGTGAAAAGGGGGGCATGCTTGAGACTTCTTCTCTGACACCCCTGTGTGGCAAAACCCCACTGTCTGCCTGGTATCTGGCAAAAATGTAGGATACAGGGTGTTGTCTGGGGCTCTAAGCAGTGGTCCTGGTTCCCCATTTTGTTTCAGACCGTAACAGAACTGCAATAGAAAGGAAGGTCAGGACAAACTCCCTGGGACACAAAGTGACCTCCCTTTGCAGCACTTGGGGTTGAGCTGAAATTTTTCGCCATCTCATAGGATAACTACCTGTATTAAAATGTATATCAAAGGCCTTCCCAGAGAATCCAGGAACAGCATCTCTCTGGACTTCGGATGTTACTTGCTCCCCTGTTGACTGCATGATTCAAGTGTTTTGTTTGGTGAGGCATCTCTTGCTGAGGGTTTACCCACACAGCAGTCAAGGTTATTGAGTCTCACTGCTACCAAGAAATGTGCCTGGTTCCATTTAATCAAAATATGCTTCAAAGCGATCCACTGCATAGCAACAGACACTTTATCCCTGCAGTCAGGAGGGATGAGGTTTTAAAGATCCCTTAAATCTAGATTGTCCTGTCACGGATTTTTTTTCTATTGTGTACTTAAAAAAACCCCAAAACAACAAACCTTCATATATCATCTATTCCTGTGTTCCCTTTAATAAAAAGGTGTTCGCAACCTCTGACTTGAATCGTCTTGGCTTTAATGTAAGTAGTTTGTCTGATTCCCACTGGGAAAGGCAGTTTAAATCTAGCCCATGCAATATAAGAGGCAGTCACCCCATATATCTGGTCAGGACAATCCATGTGTTCCCAGTACCTGTTTCTAGCAGCGACAGCCTGCTCCCAGCCATGTTTTGGCCCTGCAGCCTTCTGCCACCCTGCAAGCGTCACAAGCCCAGTTGCAGAGTGGTGGAAGGTGTCTCCCCGGAGCTTGGAGGGGAGGGGTGCTGTGAAATTCCTGCTGCCAGCACAAGGCTCACCCAGGCTGCAGCGTGTTTCTTGCTCAGGTCTAAAGAGCAGCGAAGAGGAAGAGCCAGCAAGGAGCTGGATGCAGGAATCGCTCTGACAGCACGTGTCAGCTCCTGTATGTCTTTTTGTCCATGGTGTTCCCAAGCCCCAACCTGCCACGTGTGTTTGCTCTTTTAGCATCACCATATGGCTGCAGTAAGTCTGGTCATGCACGAGGGAAGGGCTTGTAGGGTAAACACCACAGCAGTTGTGCTGGAATTATGCAGGAATGGTGCTAAATGACCTTGATGTCATCCAGATGTGAGGTAGATTCAGCCATCCAGTGAGCCGTTTTCACTGTTTGGAGATGGTCAGAGTCTGAAGGGAATATTTGGCCAATAAAATGCATTATTGGAGTATTCCATGGTTCTGTGATGATAAAGCAGACATGGGAGTTTCTGCTGTATAAAACATAAAAAGGCTGAGAATGGTTCATCACCTCAGATTACAGGCCAGATGAACCCACTTACCAAGGTAGTCTACCATGCCCAACTGTATCAGTAAACGCACTTTAGCCCAAGGCTGAGATAGATGATGCCTTGAACCAAAACTCAGGTTAAGTTCTTTGCAAAAACAGGCGGTTGTGAGACCCCTGATGGTAATTCCTGTACATTTTTCCTGGGGACAGAACATGCTGACCTCACTTTTTTTTTTCCTGCATTACACAGGGGATATGCGTTGTCCATAACTTTAAAGGCACTCATGGAGCTCCTTCTAAACCGAAGCCTGAAGACCCACGAGGAATGCCGCTAATGGCTTTTCCAAGAGTGGAAAGTCCTCTGGAGACATTGAGTGCACAGGTACTGTAAATCCTCTCACCCAGACCATCACCAAGCACATTGTCTGTTATGGCAGAGTAAAAACTAGTTGTATACATAACTACACATGGAGCTGGTTTTATTCCTAACATGAAGCCCATTGAACAGAGTGAATTTGCATCAGGGGAGAGTTTGTTTTAAGGCATTTATCCCTTAAGCTATCAAATACTCTAGATCTTCTGCCCCTCTGCACATCCAAAGCTAAAGCAGTAGGATTTCACATGCCCCTGCATATCATTTGTGATAACAAACTTTTGCTTAGAAGAATACAAAACTGAGGGAAAAGTAAAGATAATTCTGTCTAATTACACTTTGGAATGCTTTTGGGATGTCATAAGGATTTACTCTAAGATTCATAATCCTGAGGATGAACTATGCTGTCCAGAAAAATATTATAGAGATTAGTTTTTTATCCTTATTACTGTTGAGAATCTTCTATAAGAAGAAGAAATCATATACTATTTTCTATCTCTTAATCATCAGAAGAAAAGTTAATAGCATTCTTTCAAGTTTGCAAAAAAATAGGCTAGCGGGAGCATCATCATTGATGGTGTTTCTGTTAAAGTACTAACTTCAAATGGCTTGTGTTGGCATAACTGAATCATACCCAGTCCTTTCAAAACAGACAAGCAAATTCCACCTGCCAAGAATTTCAGTGAACAAGGAGGAACTGTAGTTTATCAGATGTCTGAAATGCGCTGGTGTAATTTATTTGTTCTTTAAATTGTACTTCCTGTATTAGACGGCTATCATTCCTGTGTACATGGTGTGTGGCAAGATCAATAGTGAATTTGTTAAATCCTTTGACAAATCAACTGAAAACAGGAATTTAAAAAATGGAAAAGACACTGTATCTAAATCCTGGAAATATTTTGCTTAATTGAAAAGTCAATTTTAATTAGGCAAAGATTTGCTGGAAGACTTTCAACTAAATGTGCAGAACTGTGTGCATTAACTGTTCTCTTTGTGGACTTGCAGTCCAGAAACTAAGTGCTACTTACATATCCACATTGCATCGTGTATGATAAAAGGGCTGAACAGGTGAAAATATTCATAAACTGTGAGAGAAATTTTGTCTAGTCAGCTATTTATAGCTTCTGGACTGTGAAGTGCAGGAAGGGACTAGGTCCTAACTGTTGATGTCCACTACAATCAACGAGATAATTTTCTCTAATTCAGGGTATCGGTCTCTAAATGACCATACATCTACCATGCAGGAGTAGATTGGGAAAAAAGTGACCCTACTCTGAAGCTATTATAAACAAGTCCTTGGGATTGGCTGCTCATTACTGTGTCTTCAGAGGTGCATCATCCTTCTCTGTGCAGATTTCTGCATCCATTCCCACTCTTGTTTTGCCTTGCCCCCACACAAACCCTGCAGATGCAGCACAATCCAAGGACAACTCAGTACTGCCACTGAAGTCCTGGACACTAGCTTCCAAAAAGATTGGATCAACACTGTTTCCACCTAAAGAGGACTTCTGTCTTGCTGTATATCTGTGGTTGCATGTGTTTTGGCATAATGACCCCCATCTGTATGGGTTTAAGTTCTGTATGTTCCCTAGTATCAAACTGTGTAGGATCTACATGCGCACATCACATGAAGCCAAACCATGGTCTTTCAGGCGCTTCATGACTGCGGACAGACCCACTGTATTAGTTACGTGACTGTATGAAGTGCTTGAGCCTGTATTGACACATCCTTCCGGACAGGATCCAGTCCAGTTTGAAAGTCTCTGTTGAAATCAAGTGGCACCTTGTTTTTCAAGCCTGTCAGTGAGAGTTCATAGCCCAGAGGCAGGGCTTGAGTTCAGCGTTTTCCACCACGAGCTCAGGACAGACAGCGGTCACATTTGCAGCGATCTCTTCATTTTAAAGCCTTACATTAGCAGGGCAACAGATTTTACTAGGGAAGGTTTTCCTCATTCATTTTACGCACTAGGATATGTAAACGCCAAAATGTATACAAATGTTCATGCGTTTGCCTTTTCCTCTTTGCAGAATCACTCTGCCTCTATGACTGAAGTAACCTGAGATGGAAGACTGGCAACAGAAGCTATTTTTTATTACTCTCCAGTACAATACTCCAAGACACACAGTTACTAAATGTCTAACTGTGATGACCAGTATTATGTTATGTCTAGTTAGAGGCTAATGTTTTGTACTTTTTTTGTATGAGAAAGTGATGTAGCTTGCCCTGATTTTTTGTCAGCTTTAATATTATTATGCCAGAATTTAAAAGCAAAACGGAAAAAGAACAAAAAAAACCTTTTCTTGTTTGAAGTGTGCACTGAGGAACTACATCTATGGAATTGTTGCTGTTGTTATGTGATATTTGTACACAATTTTTTTTTTTCATTTTTGAATTTATATATCTTGGGGGGAAAAAAAATCACTTTTACCTTTTCTTACCATAAGAAGTGCTTCTACCAGTGGGTTAGATTCTGATCTGAGTAAGCTCAGCATAGATCTGAATTAATTGCATATATTTAATTCAGATTAAAATGATGGTGATCAGGAATCTAACCCGAGTGATACTATCAACAAGTAATAAACATCCATCCTTGATTCAGCGAGCTACTTAAGCATTCCTTAGCATTACGGACTTCAGTTAGCCATCCAGTTTCCACACTACTTGGCAGACTTGAAGTATATCCTTAAGCATCTCACTGAATCAAAGCCTGATTGTTCTGGTGTGGGTGATTGTGCTAGTTATTGAAGAATAACTAAAACAGCGTACTCAGTCTGCAGTATAGACAGGCTGGACATGAAAATTTATAGTAGTAGCTGATAGCATGTGAGCTGACTATTATCATCTCCCTAGATCTCCGTTCCTCCCCGAGGCCCAGCTAAAGCTCCCAGTGAAACCTGGCTTCAGGAATTGACTATGGGGATATACAGCCACCACTGTGGAGCTGAGGCTGCGCTTTAAGTGTTTCATAACTTCATCATAGATTTGTGGGGTAACTAGTAACACTGGTGCAAAGGAAAAGTGACACCACTTCTCCAGTGGAGTGGCATTACTTGGCATTCAGATTGGCATAACCAAGAAGCTAATTTTGCCCCAGCAGTGTAGTTTTCACCAAGGGGCTTTGGCAAGTCAAAAAAAAAAAAAAAAAAAAAAAAAATTAAAAACTGACACAGTCTGTAGTAGCAGTCTGTATTTTAGTAAATTCTGCCATACAGAATTTATATCAAAACTGCTATTTTACAATTTAACAACTTTGTTTAAGGAAAAAAAGGACAGTTAAGTAGGGGTGGGGGGTGGGGGGAAGAACAAAAAAGAGCCCATTTACAATGGCTATAACTGGGGCAAAGGCTTCATTACGTGACTTCTCACTGTTTCTAGGATTTTCCTGCATCTCATTCTTCTAGCATGGTGATAACTGCTGTGTGTCTCCTTTAAAGAATGGAGCCTCTGTCTGTACTTTTACTGGAATGTTTACCTCACATTTCCATGTTGGTTCTTCTTGGCTTTTTTTGTATATTTTTTCCAAAACAGATGCAAAAAAAATTATCAAAAAACCAAAACTTGTAGCCTGGTCTCTGTCATTTGCCCATGACACAAAGAAAATTTGGGATGTCTATTTGTGTCTGGTCTTGTGGTACTTCTTCCAGGTTGGTATTTTCTTCTGACTCTACTGATGTCTGCTTCAGTCTTAGGAATACAAGGATCAGACATGGGCCATGCAGGCTTTCTGTGACCACGAGGAACCATTGACAGTGTTCAGGGTCCCTCACTACAACTTTGATCCAAATTCCACAGGGAAAACTTCTGCTGAATAAATTTGGCTGTGGAACTGGTCCTTGTTCTGCTGTGTTAGGAGAATAATGGCATGTTAGGAAAGCTTATCAGCAATGAATACTCCATTCAGTACGCCCAGTAGCAGCACCTCAGTCCACTCATACTGCAAAGGGTTAGCAGGGTGTTGAATTCTAAGATAAAAACTTCATGTTCTGTAGCCTAGTTTGCAGCTGTGGACCCCGGCGTTGTGTTTCTCCCAAGTGTGCTGTTACCACAGCATAAATCTTGTGTTCTTGGTCAGTAGCTTCCACAGAATTGGTAGTGATGTTGTCCCCCTCTGCTTATCCTGTAGCATGATGCTGTGGGCAGTCTTTCTGAAGGTGAAAGATGTGGTTTTGAGTTTCTTCTCCATCCTCCAGGTTGAAGAAGGATTTGAATCTCGATTTTCCACTTCCTGAAGGGACTGCTTTATCCTTCCAGTTACAGTGCGGCGTGGTGAGAGGCACCACTTTGAAATAAGCAAGTGAGCCCTGCTCCCTTCTCTGACATAGTACATAGGGATGCCTACACCCAGGAGAGGTCTGCAGGTAGACGCAGATCCACAGGGGTGTGCATGCTTATCTGCAAGTGCTTAAGTTCTGGATGACTGGTTAGATGAAGCTAGACCTATCGCACACGTTCACTGCATTTCCTCTTGGCTACCTCTATGTGTTTGCTACCATTTTAGATTTATAGTACCCTCAGCCTTTTCCAGTTGACAGATAACCCTCTGCACAGGAAGTCTACACCTAACAGCACATTTGCTTTTCCCAGGTGCCTTTCCCTTCAAGGGCAATGTGTGTCCACCTCCTGGAATCCGTGACCCAGTGAAAAATCAGTTTTTAGGTAGCCTTTGGATTTTTTTTTTTTTGAGCTCCTGCTCTGAGGTACATCATTCTCTATGTGCTATGCACAGTGAGCTCAGGCAGCTAACAGTGGCTTCTCTAGTCCAGTCTATGACCAACTGCCTAAAATAAACATGTTGCAGCGACTAGCTTTTCATCATGGAGTTGGGTCATCTCTTAAGAGGGATGTAGAGCCCTCGGGCTGTGTGCAGTTGCATGCACTTCGGGTATGACTCTGGCCTACGTAACGTGACTGGCAGCAGCGTCTGATCCCCTGCTTGGGGGGTCACCCAGCTAGCCGGCTGCAGCCTCTCTCTGCCCCCCAGCTAACCCCGTCGGGTACCCCTGCAGAGCTGTTGTTCTTGCTCCTCCTGGTGTGCCGATTGTGCCTCTTGCTGTGCGAAGGCCCTGGAACGTGGCTCTTGGGATCAGGAAAACCATCTGCCCGTGCCTTAATCAAGCACCTGTATGGAGGGAAAATTGGCACACCTCATCGAAACCGGAGGTCAGCGTTGGAAATGAAACGTTCATCCTCCCCCAGACTCGAACGGGCAGGCTTTGCTGATGCCCCCACAGGCCAGCAGACGTGCTGGTGTAGGACAGCCTCGCTCAGCTGGTTGTACACGTGCAGGAGCCTCTTCGCAGTGCACTGCAGCTTCCTCTCGTTCATGGAGACACCGGTCCCTCCCATCCGGCATCCAGTCTCTCTGTTAAGAAATACTCTCCCAACCTGGCTTCTTGACACTTCCTTTTGATCTTGTCTACTGGTTCTGCCTAAAACAGATGAAGATCAGCCCTCCAGCAAATGACGGGCGGGGCTTTTATTTATTTATTTATAATTTAATTCAATAGAAATGAGGTACTTTTGACAGCCCAAGGATAAAAAAAAGTGTTTCAGCACCTAGAAGTCTTAGCCCTTCCACCGCCCAGGTGTTCTGTGCAAGACTTTGATCTCAGTTCAGACTTCTGCTTTGCCAGCTTGTTATAAGCCGTTAGAAGTTTTGCATCTCAAATGCCCCTGTCTGATCTTCCCTTCCACTTCAGTCCCTGCAGCTTCTCGCACAGGTGTGCTGATGGAAGCGTGAGGTTTGCACCTCAGAGGGACTGAAGTATCCGAGGTTAGGGAAATGGCAATTTGACTCAACTCAGACACAGCAAAACACGAGTCGGGGCTGTAGTCATGCTCCTTTCTTGCCTGTCCTCCTATTTTTCAGTCTTCTGTTTTTCGCCCTCTCTTCTGATCACATTACATGAGCTATCAAAGTTACATGCTGGGAGAGACACAGAAGGGGGGATGAGCAGAACGTGCAACTACCACTGAAAGTGTTTTTTTAGATAATGACTACTAAGAAGAAACAAGGAAGCGTAAGTATCTTTCCTTTGATGGAAAGAAGACATAATTTAATGAAAAAAGTACTTCCAATTCATTGCTTCCAAACAGCCTCTGAAGCAGACAAGACGACACAGATTTAGCTATTTATCACACTGTGTTTGTCCCTAAGCTACAGGGAAGGGATCTGTGAACAGCCAGCCTTCCACAGTAACCTGTGAAACATCCCTAGTCCCCTGACGTTCACCCCGCAATGGAACATGTAGTAGTACACTTAACGCTATTCCGTAATTCCCCAGGACTCAAAAGGAGAAAAGAATGGGTTTCTTAAATTTCTTGAGAGCTATGAGAAGAAAGCAGCACTTGAGAAGTTTGCTGAATAAAGAAACTGAGCACTGTAACACACAAAAGCAGCAGTTCCTAAGCGTGCTTCAGGTATTTGTATGCTAAAAAACCCCAAGGGAGCGAGGGTTCAGGAGAGGGAGTGGTATAACCAGGGTATTTCTGGATCATTCCCAGATATATCACACATACAGGATCTAACCTCACTGCAAACAACCTGTTTTGTAGAAAATATTCACAAAGTACCACTCATTTCTCAGACTGTTGCATTTATTTTCTTGTCCTCCTGACTTCACTGTTTGCCTCCTCTGATTAAAAGCAAACCTACATCATCAGTTACATGGGAAGAAAAACTAACATATAGCTACTACATGTTTTTCCATAGCTACAGAAAAACGAACATGTAGCTAACATATAAGAAAAACTAACTAATAGCAATTAGGAGCAACAAAACTTACAAAAACAAGGTCCTTTGACAGACAGAATTCTGCATGCTGCCTTGATGGCAGCTGTTTTTATAGGGCTGTTGAAGAGTTCACCATTACCGAGTTAAGAGATTTCAGAATTCCACTTGGTGCTATCTTCATGTAGCAATTTTGAGTAGAACAAGTGATTTTATTTTAATATTACATCTGTAATGGCTTTTAAAAACCTTATTGCTGACAAGGTCTTCTTTTCAATCTCAAGGAAAAAGAAGAAAAAAAACCAAAACAACCCAATGCTGGCTTACCTCCCCCCTCCTTCCTCAAGAGTTTCCAGCCCCACTGGTCTTGGTGGCCGAGCTGAACAGGGCTCCTGACGTAGCCAAACGGCACTGGCAAAAGCCCATTACACAGTTCAGAGCTGAAGACAGGAAGTTTATGTGGTGCAGGGAAGAAACTGGGGAGTTGGTCCCCTCTATTTATCCCCACTGGACCCCGTAACTGCTGGGCAGCACGGTAAAGGCCAGAAACCATACATTAGTACTGTTACTGACCGCACTGCGTCACTGTTCCACAGGAAGAACTTCTGCTCTTTTTTTCCATATATAATAAACAGAAACAGTGAAACCTGAGGACAAATAAATGAACTTTTATTAGTGATACTCATCTATTCGGTTGCGACCACAATGAAAGGGCTCTGCTTCTGCTCTGCAGTCCTGCCTTAGGAACACAAACAAAGCAAAGCGATGCTTTGTGGTGCGACTCACTGCTCCCAGGTAATCTTCAGGTTTGGGGGTAGCTCTGCAGCACACAGTTCATCGAACTTGGACGCATCCTTCACAGGAGTGCTATAGAAATTCAGGACATCCTCAGCGCTGCGCATCAGGTGGAGCTGTGAATTGGGGACAGCGTGACCAAGTTCTGCTGCCAGCTGAGCCAGGAGGCGATACTTTAACCTGTTTTCTTTGAGGGGTGTCTGCTGCCAATTATCAGGAAGTGAAGGTCCAAAAATCTCCGTGACATGAGACTCCACATAGCTCTGTATGTTCTCCGGAGGAAGATAGTTTCTGCTGCGTGGTGGGGGACAGATCAAGCTGGGTTCACTTTTCTCTTGATGAATTATTTTGTCTGCTTCTACTTCTTTTTCCTCCTTCCTGTTGACACCAGACAGAAGTACTTTCAGTCTCTGGGCTACTTACAGACTGAGTCAGAGCACATTTCTATTCATAGTCTTTTAATATCACACTCAACTTAGCCTGTGGACAGTTTACACATCCCATGGACACAGCAGGTTCATTATACATGCAAAAGCAAAAGCGCATAGGTGAGACCTTGGGGTTTCCCCCAAATGTTGCTCACCACATAGGTTGTCTCTATCTAGTGATCACCTGCCTAGCTTTATTGGTCTGAGTGTAAATAGAATTTTAACCAGATTAATGACTTGTTTTCCCAGTTACAGCTCCATTTTCTAATCTGCTGTGAAAACAAAAGGATAACAGAAACTATAGAACTGCTGTAACTACTATAGAAAAAAACAGTGCCCATAGATAAAAAAATATACGATCACTAGTTTTAACTAGAAAATTGAAGCCTACCCCAAGTTATTTGACTTGCTGATATGCTATAATCTAGTCAACACCACAAGCATGGTTCCACCTAAGAAACTGCACAGAAACGACTATTTTTCAGTCCCATTGTAGTACGGCCCTGAAACATCTCTTTTTCCACACCTATGAAAGCTCCCTTAGCAAAGCAGGTAAGAGCATTAAAAAGCCGTAACTCCGCACCGTCACAGCCGCCTGCCAGCAGCGCGCCCTCGGCAGGGACACGACCAGAGCACTCGTTGCCCGCCCCGAGGCCACTCGTTGCCCGCCCCGAGGCCTGCGACCCAACGCGCTCTGGTGCACGGAAACCAAGCACCGAGGACGGCAGGTCTGGATGACCAGCCTGTCCCCCGACCGCAGCACAGCACCGACCCCAGCGGGGGGCCGCGGCGACACCGCTCGGGCCTGCCCAGCCCCGCCGGCCGGCCGCAGGCCCAGCTCGGGGAGGCAGCGGGGAGGGGGGTCGAAAGCCGCCGGCGCCGGCCCGCCGCCGGGAGCCACCCCCCAAAAGACAGGGCGGTAGCCGGGAGGCCTCCCCCCGCTTCCCCCGCCGTTACCTCGGGCCGCCCCAAAACGCCCTGCGCGCCGGAGCGCCGAGGCCCAGCCGCCGGCCCGCCGCCCGCAGCGCCGCAACCGCCGCCATCGTCAGGGGACGCCAAGCCGCTTCCCGGCCCGATGACGTACTTCCGTCCCTCCCCCGCACTGCCTCACGGGAACTGTAGTCCCGCCGCGCGCTCGGCTGAGGGCGCGCTGGGCGTTAACGGTCCCCCCCGAACCGCCGCTGCCCCCTCAGTCCGGGGAGGGCGGCCATCGCCTCGCCTGCCCCACGCACCGCGCGAGGCGGGTCCGGCAGAGGCCGTGCCAGCAGGCGCGGGAAGGAGCTTTGGCAACAGAGTGCGTGGGACTAAAACAACATAAGGTAGGGACATATGTCGTCACCCGCTGCGACTTCAGCGACCGCTGTGTATTTTTGCCAGTCAAAGACTCTTGGCAGCTGTCTCTGGAGGTTTTCATCCCGTCTTTGGGGTGTGATGGTTGCCGGTGCTGTCAGCCAGCCCCTTTTCACAGGGAGTTTGTTCTGTAGGCCACATTTCTGATCCAGGCACACAATTATATGAGAATATCACTTCTCCTATTTTTTAGAAGGATGTTCATTCTTAAAAGCGAGAAATAACGCTTCATCTGTACACAGCCTTGCTTTGATTCATAGCAGTACATTCAGCAGACATCTACTTGCTCCAGTCACAAACATCTCCGTCAAAGGGAAACATGAGGAGCCTGGGCACAGCTGCCAGCCGCATCAGGCACAGATGTGTGACACATGTCCGGCGAAGGAGCGGGAATTATTTAGCAAAGCTACAGCTTTAGTTTTACAAAGCATGAGAGGGTTTCTTTTGCCAATTTGGGTGAACATTTTTTCCACTCTCAATTTTAAAGGAAGTGATCTACATAGATCAGTAGATCAGTAGGATGCTTCTCATCAGGAGCAGAGGTTTATTTGAACTCAGGTGCATGGAGACCTACAGGACCACAACCGAACCAGAGTAGAGGTGTTGTTCCTGAGTCTGGTATCGGCCTCTGAGTGTTTTTGGCAAGTCACTTGCTCTTCGTTCATGGTTGAGGTCAGGACAGACTAAATGCATGCATAAATTATGCAATGATTGGATCGGTGTGAAGGAGTTTGGCTATTTATTGCCTCTGTGAAAGAGTGGTTACTAATGCAAAGAACATGAGGAGGTTACAGGGCAGTGATTTTCCCTATTTTCCCTCTCCTTGCTGTCAGAAACAGTGTGTGCCTGCGGCTGGGAGGAGCAGCCTACGGAGCTGGGTAGCTCTGGCTGTGCAGGCTTGGTCCCAGGTAGCTCTGAGGGGAGGGGGGGGGGGGTGTCTTCTGGGTTTTGTGGTCTTTGCTGGTTGGTGGGCTGCTCCAAGGTGTCACTAGTTGATTGGTGTAGCGTGTTGCTGGGCAAATATTCTTGTATCGCCTTATGTCTGCTGTTTCTGCCATGTCTGCCTTTTTTCGTAACAACTGTCTAATTGTGCTTTAGCTAACAAAGCCTACATCTCTGACAGGTACACAGAAACATACCAAAGGCCAAACTGTGGGCCTTCAACAGCAGCCTAATTATTCAAGCTATGCCAACAGGGTAGGCCAAGACGCCTCCTTACATGTTTTATGTTAATTATTGTGGAAAATGCCACTGTAAAAGTGCTTTGGAAAAATAGTCTCTGCACAGCACTAACTCAACCTGTGCAACCCTAAGTCGGTGTATAGTAACATCATCACACGAACCATGATTCCGCAGAGACACGAGAAACTTCTGAAAGTAGTGTTATTTATCTGTGGCCTGAGTCCTGTGCACTGCTCGCCATCCACATCTCTCAAGTTTTCTCAGTGTCTGTCAGACTTCAGTCAGCAGGATTAACGTCTCCAGCTGTATGACTATTGGATTATTTCCCTTTGATCTCCTCAGGGTTTCCCAAGCTCACCAGCAGTAACACTTTGTGACTTAATCTTTGCATAGGCTACTGAAAACCACAGGTGTGTGAAAGAGACTGCAAAGTTTATACAGAATAAAGAATTGTGAGATGGAGATTAGTTTCCAATTACTGTTTTATTCCCATGATTGAAGACACAGTCAGGTTTTGTAATTCGGGATTTTGGCTGCAAAATGTGGTAATGGGCAAGGGTATGTATTTGAATTGCTAGGGAACTACTTAATCTGCCTGCTGTTCTGGGGGCTAAGTTTAAACCAGGGGCAGAGCGGGTTTGTAATTCATTGGCAGCTGTTATTTGTTCTATGGAAAGAATTCTCCTTCCTTGGAATGGGCAGATGAAACAAGAACATTCCCTCGGTAAATTGTGGGAGCGAAGCGTGGAGAGGAAGCTAATCCATTTTATCTCCAGTTTTGTTTAGGGTAAGGAAAAGAGGGAAGGGAAGCTAATCCATTTTATCTCCAGTTTTGTTTAGGGAAAGGGAAGATTTCTTTGTTGTTCTTTCATTTCTGAACATCTTCCACCGTGTGAAGATGGACAGGACGAAGGAAGGTTCCTGCACTTTCAGTAGGTGTAGCTGGCAGTGAAAAGTGACTGCGTGGCAGCTGTGTCAGTCTTCCCAGACACGACATACTGTCCTCTGCAAGCCAAACTGTTAATCTGAAAAAGAAACAAAAAGGATGGGGAAACCAGTTAGCTTGCAGTAAGAAAGACAGATGTGGAAAGACAGTAATCAAGCAAGGCAAAATACCAGAATAACATCCCTGGTGAACATGAAGCACCAGGAGAGGTGGGGACAAGAGGAGCCTTAGGAAGGTGAAAACATGTCTCCCTTCATGGTGAGCAGCTCCTCTCTGCAGTGGGCGGAAGCCTCGTACCTGTGCCCGCTTGCAGAAGGCCTCCTGTGCAGCCTTCTTGTTCTCGCTTTTGCCCACCCATGCTGCCAGGGCAGAGGCTTGCAGGGCTCTCCCGTACGAAAAGGTCAGTTTCCAAGGCTTAGGCAGAGGGGACTGATTCATGGCGTTCAGGTTGACAGAAGCCTCCTCTTCACTCTGACCTCCAGATAGGAAGCAGATGCCTGCAAGAAAGAGGTTTCAAGGCTTAGAAATGGAGTGCTCCAGCCACCACAATCCCTGACCTTTATGTGCCAGAGGAGCAAGTGTGTCAGATGTAGGAGCAAGGCCAGCAAGAGTGACAGTGTGAATGGATACATAGGAATGAATCAGGAATCACCAGGAACGGCAGCAGGGACGGTGCGGAGAAGAGTAGTGACGGTTGCTGTGGCTACATCCTGAGGGGTGTACTTCTTGGGGCAGGAATGCCCAGCCATCACCATGTTGGGTTTCAGCAGTGTCCCTTCCAGGTACACATGATGGTCATTCAAGGCCTTGTAGACAGCAGCCAGAACCTGAAAACAGGAGGATTGAATACAGACTTCTGCTCAAATCTTCACCTCAACCTGCTGTGGAAAGACAGCATATTCCTTGGGAATGTGAGAAGATCAAATTGAACTTTGCTTTCTCATGAAATTTATCACAGGAGTTGCACCCCCAGAGACACCACTGCTTTTGAGAGGACCAGGATACCACTCTTCATATTTACTGGATTTGTCCCTGCAAACTGAGGTACTGAAAGAGGGTTAAGTGGTTTGCTCCCAATGCATCTTTCTGAGATCAAGAATACTTATATTGGCGCTTTGAGTGGAAATACAAAAGCATGGATTCTACTCTCGCATTCACTATTAACTCATTACTTGACTGTGAGCAACTCATTTTAGTGATGCAGTTATCAAGTACATTGCTGGTCAAAACTCTTTGAGATCTGTGAACACACTCCGTATAAGATTAGCTACTGATTTGTGAAGGGGAGGAGAGGGGCAGGAATCTCTTACCTTTTCTGTGACATACTGGCAGTGCTGGAGATCATGGTCTCCATCAGGCAAGATTTCTGGCTCCACAATGGGCACCAAGCCATGCTAAGAGAAGAAAAACAGGGAAGACTTTGGGAGTGTGGAAGAAAAACCTGTCCTTGTTGTCTGCCCTGACTTTGGTGGTATTCCTTCTTGCTGCGCTGCCCTTCTTCCTCATCTTTCCCAAAAGCCTCAGAGAGATTTGCCTTTCAAGTTATCTAGCATGTTATCACAGGGAACAGTGAGAAGGGGCAACAGCATCTCAGGAGAGGTTGCTGGAGGGTAGATACCTGCTGGCAGATGCTGGCATAGCGTGCCAATGTGTTGGCATTCTCTTGGATGGCAAGTTGAGAGGGTGTTGTGCTGGTGATCTTCAGCACTGCACGCCACTTGCCAAAGTCAACACCGTCTTTCTTGTACTGGGCACAGCGCTCTGCCAGTCCATCCAGCCCTGCAGATGAAAGAACAGTGCTTCACTGAGAACAGTTCTTCAGGACATAGCTCTGAAAAGGATCATGACACCAGCCAAGGCTGCGACTCAGGTGGGTCACCCCATGGCTTTTGCTGCACCAGTCATAGCTGAGATCTCTTCTTACCTTGGATGGTGGTTTCTCCATTTGTTCCTGCTAGGGGTGCTGTGCCTTTATCCAGCTGTGGAGACCAGAAAAACAGGAAGGGTTACAGAGAAATGGAGATCAGTCTCATCCTTATCTTCTTACCTATGGCTAGTCTGTCTTTGCAGGCTGACTGTGAGTAAAGTAGGGGGCTGAACAGGGTAAGGGGTGCAAAGGAGGGAAGGGTTGGAGCAAAGGGGAAGAAAAGGAGTGAATTGGGTAAGAGGAAGGGGCAGCGTGTAGATGGCTGCAGGGAATGGCTGGAGAGCTCTGTCAGGTGTGGAAAGGAGTGGATTTTGGTTACTGCATGGAGGGATTTCATTGCAGTGAATGGTGAGTAGATGGGAGTTGGTGGATGAAGAGTTCCTGCATCAAATGCAAATGTGCCCCTAGTTAGTTCTACAAAACCAATGCAGAGAATGGTAGCAGAGATCCTCTAGTGATTTTAAAACCAAGCACAAAAAAGAAAAAAAAAAGTGTTGGGCAGGAGAGAGTGCAGCCCCATATATAATTTTAACTGGAAACAGGGTTTGGAGTATGCTGCCAGCCAGATATGTATAGATACTCACCTTTATTCCCACCACAATGCCTTTTTCTTTGATGAGAGCTGGAAATGGCTTTCCATTGCTGTCTTTCTGATAGAGAGTCTCGTGGAAGAGGATCACTCCTCCAATGCTCTGGTTGATGGAAGCATCTGAAGAGAAGAGGATCTCTCGAAAAGCCCGGCGATTCTCCTCTGTGTTCTCCACATTGATCCTCTGCAGCCTGTTCCCCATGGTACCTAGCGAGGTGGACGAAGGTCAGGCAGAGAGGTGTTAGGCTTAGCTGGCCTCCTGGTGCCAGTATGTAGTAATGAACTGGGGCTTCAGTTCAGAGCTTCCCTTCTCAAGCCATAGTTCGTCAGCTTTTGTTGCTATAGATGCAACCCTGCCTGGCTAAGTTGTTCCTGATCAGTCAACAGTTTTTAAGTGTTTTCATTTACTACACTGATTTCAAAGATGAAGCAAAATTAAGAGAAAAAGTCTTGGGTACTGCTAATTGATTGATATCCAGAACTCACCCACTGATTCATCTGCAGCTAAGATCCCCTTTCCTGAAGCCACAATCCTCTGAGCAATGTCTGAAAGAGCTTTCTTCTGCTCTGGAGACAGCGCTGGGAACTGGTGGGTCATGTTGACTTATCTGTGGAAGAGAATTACTGTTACAAGCCGAGGGAGAGTGTATTGTGAACCAGAGACACCACTTGGGTATTTCTATTGGAGGGCTCTCACTGCTTGTCTGGTCCACGTTATCACAGGCACATGCCCAGAAATCCATTCGAGTTCTTCTTGGCTTGGTGTGTCTGGCAAAACTAGGAGAGAGGAACACAGGAGCCACATCCTAACACATCCTTCCAGAACCAAAGTGGGAAAGACTCTGTATTTTACATGGATTTGCTCAGAGACTAAAGGAAGGTCACTCTGTCATAAAAAAATGTGCACCAGGCTAACAAGTGTGCTAATTGCACACTCTGCAAACTTCTTGCAAAGCACTTAACGACTTTTTGGTCCCAATCAGAAGAATGGCAATTATCACATTGCTTACCTTTACGCTTTTCCTAACAATGCCCCTCTCCCATTCCCTGGCCTGTGTTGGCTGTATTTGCTACTTTGTGTAGTTGACTTTCCATCCCCACCCTCCTGCCTTGCTTTGTAATTTTCTCCTCCCCATGGCTGCTTTCAGAACTGTAGCACATTGCTTACGCTATAAGACTGTGGGGTGTAGAAGGATTCACAGCCCATTTCTAGCTTTTCAGCTGTGGCAGAGGCTTCCCAGCTGCAGACAGCCAGCACCTGAAATCCAGGTTCCGTCTTGTTATGACAAAATGCTTGATCTTATTGAAGTTTTGATTATATGGTATTAAATTACAGTTTCTCAGATCATCTGAATAGTCCAAGTTACTTCCCTATGTGCATAAGCCTGTGTGCCTGAGACATAAAGACTCTCTTCCTTCAGTTTATCATATGCTATAGCTAAAGCAATGCCCATGTTTTTATCAGCAGGTGGTAAATTCACGAGATGAATCATTAAAAAAAACACTGAAGAGCTCCGATATCGTTTTCCTCCAGAAGGGCAGGCCTCTGGGAAGTGTCTGCATTTTCTCGTCGCAAACTCAGCCTTAGAGAGGAGTGAGAACATGCCATTTCCCATTTCACCCTGTGCCAGAGATGGCTAGCAAATCTGTCTCCCCATATAAGCATGTACACAGACAAATCCTCCACCCTCTTTCCCTGCACACAGATATTATGTTGCCAAGGAATCCTTGTCTTGCCCTCCCTGCTGAAGGGCGTAATGGGGAGAAATGATCAGGGGTCTGGCTGCTACTCATGATAGGGTAAAAAACTTCTGTGCACCACGCCAAATGGTGCCAAAATTTTCTGGCAACAATGCCATCACAGTACTGTGACAGCTATAAATCTGTGTCTCTGTTTTACAGTTGAAGGTACTTTGGTATTGGTTGTCTACCAGTACAGACCAGTCAGATGCAGTGTCCAGGTATCTGCTTTACCTTTTTGTGTGTTGTTTGAGACTAGAATTCATCCTATGCAACTTATCAACGCTGAGTCATTCTAGGTTTACGGGGAATTTGAAGGAGTGTGTGATGAAGACTGCGTCAAATGAGAGAGCATTCCCTCCTTTTCCAAGCTCTGAAATGCCTTCCTGTGGTCCTGCAAAAACAGGCTTTGCGGAACTCTTCTCTCTGCATGCCAGGCCATGGCCAGAGCTCTGGGAAGCATCCTTCTACTGTGGTGAGAACAACTCCATCACTCCCAGCTCTTATCCTGTTCGGCCCATCTAGAAGAACTTGAAGAGCTATGGTTTATGCTGCATAGCTAATTAAGTTCACCTGTAACCCTCCTTATCCCTCACCTGCTTTCTGTGCCTGACATGTTTCTTAGAAGTAGGACACTGTCTTGTTATTACAATTACGGTAATAATAGTTTGTATTGTAAGCACGTCAGTCAAAACCATAGCACTGTTAAAGAAATTGCTATGCAAAATGATGAGGAATCCCGCCAGTAGTTCACAGTCTCTGTGGAAAAGACTGGAAAATTCTGGTCTGGCAAGAATATGATTTTGCCCAAGGTCAAAGCTAATGAATTGCTAAATCAGTAATGGGATTTAGGAGTCGCAGGTTGGAGGTATGCTACAGCACGAGTAGTTGTATCCAGATAATCTTTAATCCAGCTAGCTGAATTACAAGATCGTCAGTCACTCTAGTTATGTTATTACGGGTACACTTTCTCTCCAGCAATGCACTAAGCAATGAAACTAATGTCTGTTGTATCTTGCTTATTTCCAGTGTTTGCATAAAGATAACAAAGGGACAGTTATCACTCAAAACCAGCCTGCAAAGCAAATTGCCAAAATACAGAAATATGAGTTTTCAGGTCCAAGTGAGTACTCTGAGAGACTGAAACAATACAGTGTAATTCCACAACGATGAATTGGAAGACAGCAGATTAGTTCTAGTTTCCATGCAAGTATCTCACTGAGTGTGAAGGAGTAGGTGAAGATTTGCCAAAAGGCTCCCCAAAATGATCTGTAAGGCCATGGTGAGTGGTTCCCAGCTACCCTGCTGAGCTACAAGGATGAATAAAACGCAGCATTTCCAACTGAAATGGTGAAGAAATGAGTGCTAAAGAGCGGTTGTACAGCAGATGATAGCTCTAAGGTACGGAGTGTTCCAAGTACTCTTGATTTAGGACTTTATTTTTCTGTGATTCTTTCATGAGGAGCATAATGTCCGAGGATCTTCCCCGTTGGATTCAGAAAGGGCGTCTCTGGTGTAAGGTACTGCTCTGAGCATTTAAAGGGTAGTGGAGAAGTCTTACACGTCAGTAACACTTCATACAGCTGATTGTAAAGAGTACGATCCCAGCACATCCACAGAAACACTAATGTCCCCCCTTAAAGAGCTGGATACGTCACCTTACAGGTCCCGAGGAAGAATGGTTGTACCCAGGCTGCCAAAGCTGCACAGCTCATTTCATTCTTCCAAGAATGAAGCCTGTTTGCCTTATTATTCTGCTTTATTTGTTTAATTTGACAACTTTTCCAGGCAGGGAAAAGCTTGAAAGAATTGTGTTCTCAGTATCTAGGAGTTGTCCCAGCACTTTTTCAAGAAGTTTTTCAAGTTTTTCAAGAAGTTTTATTTTTATTTATCCATTTTAGGCTGTGGGCTAGTGTCAGTGTCACAAGTTCAAGTGATTTCACATTGATTTGACATTGTATGAATACAATGTGTTCTCTTTGTGGTAACTGCTTCATAACATTTTTAAAAAGTGGAAGAAAAACCAAAAGAATAAAACTGCACAGAACGCACAAACCCCCAGCTTTATGGCTACCTTGAGTGTTTGTCAGGCTTCAGCAGCTCCTTAAGCAAAGAAAGTTCTTTGTTCAGCCCCCAGCTGTGACCAGCAGGAGGTGGGGGTGGGGGGAAAGGGAACAGCACAGCTGTGAAAGTAAATACTGTACTGCTGAAGTCTCCAGTTTTTCTCAGCTACCATAATGGAGGACTGCAGGGGAAAATACCTTCCTGGATACCAGCACAAGCACTGCATCCTGTTAATATTAATAGTGAGAACCAAAGGGCAGAGGCAAGACGAACAGCAGAAGGAACAAACTGTTACATTCCACTTCAGGTCATCTTAGAAACATTAATATTTCATTGGTGTCTTTTCTCTCCAACCAACTCAAGTGACTGGCATCTTCTAATCTTACAGAAAATCTCACCTGAGTCCTGGTTTGCAGACAGGAAAAGATTGGATTAGAATCTGTAAGTTTATCTCTTGGGTCTCTTCATTGCATTCTTTTATAAAATTGGTTCCAAAAGCACAGGACCAAACTCTCAAAATACAGTTTGTATCCCATGCATGTAGCTTTTCCTGTTCAGTTACTAGTAAACACAGCCCTTCAGCATCATCTCTGACAGTTAGTAATACAAACCACATGTGCATGTCATTGCACGGTGCACACAAGAGATTCTGCTTCCAAAGAGCAGAGTTGGAGAAGCAAAAGTTGCATATATAAATAGATAAATACAGTTGATTGGGAGAATGAAAAGTATTTAAAAATTTAGCCCATCACATGCAGGCACAGTGTTGACCTGACTGGATTTACTCCTCATTTACACTTGTATGCTTTGGAGAGACAGACACATAATGAGTTATGCACCTTATATTCTCATTCCAGTGGATAAATCTAGTTATTGGCCTCACTTCTCTATGGAGCTCCATTAAAAAGCTATTTCTGAGTAAGTCTGGTTACTTGGACATTGAGCAAACTGATAGGTATGAATGGCTGGGCAAGCCTGGCCCCATCCTGCTAACAGAGTACATTCTTATCTAGCCTGCAGATGACACCAAGCTGGCAAGGATAGTTGGTGCGCTTGATTGCTGGGCAGCCATCCAGAGGAGCCTGGACAGGGGCAGGAAGAGACCAATAGGAGCACCTTGAAGTTCAGCAAGGACAAATGCCCAGCCATTGCCTGGAGGGCAGAGTCCTGGCAGTGATCCCACCAGGGCTAGTGGGACAGGGGAACAGCTCTTTGGAGAAGGCCCAGGGCCCTGTCAGGCAGCGAGGTGAACAGGGGCCAGCAACACGGGCCAGTAGCATCCTGTGTGAGCAGGGGTCTGGCCCAGAGAGCCAGGGGAGCACAGGGAGTATCCCCCTCTGCTCAGCATGCTTTACATCACATCTGGGTACTGCATCCAGTGCTGGCCCCTGCAGTACAGCAAAGACGTTGACAAACTGGAGTGAGTTCAGCAGATGCCACCAAGAAGGTCGGGGGCTGAAGCACTTGATCTGCGAGGAGGAGGCTGCAGAGCTGGGTCTAGTTCAGCCTTGAGCAGAGATGGCATCAGGGGCACCTCTCAGCAACCCCCAGTACCTACAGAGTGGTGGTCCAAGAGGCAGAGCCAGGCTCTTCACAGCAGCATATGACAGGAGAGTGACAGACAACAGGCATAAACTGAAACTAGAGAGATTCGGATGGGATATGAAGATTTTTTTTTCATTACTGGGACAGCCAAGCAGTGGAGCAGGTTGACAGAAAGGCTGTGGTGTCTTCATCCTTGGAGGTTGTCAAGACTCACCTGAATAAAGCCGTGAGCAGCCTGGTCTGACCTTGTGTCTAACCCTGCTTTGAGCAGGAGGTTGGACTACAGACCTCCTAATGTCCCTTTCAGCCTGAATTACCCTGTGACTCTGTGTGTGTACTTGCTTTAGGGAGCTGAAGTGGAAGCAGTGCCTCCTGCATGTATGAAGGAGCTCTGAGGGAAGAACAGGATGTTTCTCCCTTCATCTTTGCAGTGGGAGTGAAGGTTTTGTTATAGCAAAATGTTTCATTTCTAGGTTTTAAAAAGTGGCAAGGGTATGAGACAAAAATAGATATTCAGACTTCTGTCACCTAGAAAAAGCAACAGATGTTTTTGATTGACACACTAATTTCACTGGCTTGAATAGGTCCTTTGCGGCATATATGATGGTAAATTGCCTGGTTGGTTTTTGCTCTCTGAGAGTGGGATGGTTCTTTCCATCTTCATGCTCTGTCTAGGGACCTTGCTTCAACATCCTGTCTCAAGTGGATGGGAGTATGTGAGACCTGCATTTCCCTGTGCTGATTCCCACATTGGCCTCAGAGCTATGCTCAAGCCCTCAGCAAATGTACCCCCATTTCATCTCTCTAGCAAGTATGAAAGGAGGTGATGTACTCAGGGACCTGGTCTCTGCAGTCAGTGCAGAGCACCCCTGGAGCACTCACGATGGCTAGAGATGGCTGAGGTGGCAAGAAACTGGTTTCTTGGAAATAAGTGTGGTCATTAGAGTGAAGCTGCTTCTCTCACAGGGCTAGGCTCTTCTCAGAGAAGGTGAAAAATGCTGTCAGACTTGCACGAGAATTCAAGTCTTGTAACGCCAGCAGGGGAGGCTGGGGGAAGCGGTGGTGAGGGTTTCAGGTGAGCTAAATAGTTTTGGGTGCCAGGCACATGGGATAGTTGAGAAAGTGATGGAGGATCACAGACTCGGTGAGGATTTGAGTTTGTTGAGCAATATCCTGAAGCTGGCTGTTCACAACTTGAAAGGTTACAGCCTAATGCAAGAGCAATTTTTAGTTTCCTGCACTGCAGACTACCTTACATCCCCCTGCTGAAGAATGTTACCCACACTACTGCACTAACACTTCAGAAGCAGCTCCCCAACGAACACACATAATTACACTTCTGTCAGCAGTGGTGTTTGTCAGGACCAGCTGCATTCTCCAGTCATTCTTTCTTCTCCTTGCAAAACATAAATTTATGTACTCCACAAGCATAAACAAACATACAAAACAAAACAGCATAAAGCAATGCAGGTATGTTATTGCTCTAATCCCCTTAGACTAAGGATTCACTTACTCCAGGAGTTCTGAGTGACTAAGCTAAGTTAGAAAGCCAGTGTTAGCAGCAAATGGGTCACACTGGAAGATCGCTGGAGAATGGCTGAGTGCTTATTTCTTGCAAGCTGTTCCTGGAACAACAAAATAAAAACAAAACCAAAAACAACTCCCCAAGCCCACTGTAGATAAACACATCATGTCTCAGCTGTTGATATACGTACCACCTTTACAGTTTAGAAATGAAATGATTACACTTACTTATTTGTGGACAGTGCCTCTGCTGCTACAAGCCTCTGGTGACGTGGTTGCAGGCGAAGAGACCGGGTCCTTCTAATCACTAACTTTTATAAAATTCTTGACATTTTTTTTTTTTTCTCCACTCGTCATTGTCCCTCCTCCCCAGGCTGGCTGGGGAGGTGTCACTGCTTGAGGTCGGTCATTGGCTGTCAGACCACAGCCACACACAACCAATGGGACCTACTCTCGCTCCTGGTGTTCCTCCCTTTACCCCTCCCCTGTGTATATAAGGCCATTTGTGATGCGGTGAAGCTTGAGATGTTTTCCAGTTATTTCAAATTATTCCTCCTTTTTCTAAAACAGACTGAAAAGAACTACAAGAGGAACCATGGAAATTGTTTACAGGGATCCTGGGCATAACTTTCCATTTAGGGTTAGATCTTCTGGAAGCTTATACTTAGGAAACTACACAGTGCAGGAAGAAAGAGTAGAAAGCAAAGTGCAGAAACAATGCAACAGATCCTTAATTGACATGAGTTACTGTCATTTCAGTGACTTTCTAAGTGTTACACTGATTTTCCTTGCTTGAAAACTTAGCACAGAAACATGTTTTCTTTTTCCAATTAGTATACGGAAAGGCAAAATGTGATGCTACAGTATCAGGGTTATAATAAAACTGCAAGTTCTGATTTCCTTTAATGCAGTGTATGTATGAAAATGATGGTTATCAAAAGAGAAATGCCCATATTGAGGTGCACATGTGCAAGCCAAATTTTCCACCAAAATCCCATTGAAACACCTATCCATATTACAATGACATACAAAATTCTCAGTTGCTTAGCAAAATTTTTGTGTGGAAAATGCTAATGTTCTATAAACGGTATGTCAGCGTTCCAGTTTCTATGAAATCACACTACAGCTATTCACCAAATCCAGGTAGATAGACTTGATTTCCCCACCCTCACCCCTCCATGCCCCCCCTGCTACTGCAGGTCAGTACTCCTGGAGGGAAGTACAGTGTAGGGACTGTTCGGCAAACATCATACCCTCAGCAACAACACGCTCTGCGACCTTGGACATTGCCTGAAGAATGACGTAGTTTCTCCATTTCTTTGGCTCATGTAGTGACACCTTTAGCCTTTACAGAGACATGGTGAGACATCTGATTTCTCCTGTCACTGAGCAACACTGTTTTCATTAGGGCACTTCCTCCTTGAGCCTGTCTCTTCTAGAGCTGCATGCCAAGTGCCTGTAGCAAATCTTAACAGCTTACATGCTGCCAGCGGTAGCACTCCGTGACAGACAGCAGAGAAACCTCTGAAAAAGCTGAGGATACAGTCCAATTGAAGGCCTTGTGCTTGTGTTGTTTTGTTTTCTTTAACGTTCTCCTTCCTGATCTATACCTTTTTGCTGAAGAATGCTATGGCACATAACAGGGACATAAAGCCTTCCCTGCTTTACAGTGTTTGCTTCATACTCCATTTCTCCCATCCTAGCAGAAAGATGAACCCCATGGTGTATTAAAGTGTCTCCACCACAGAGGCATCTGGTATCGTTTAAAAATATTTTTAATGAAATACATTATCTAAGACCCTCTTGAGACCAAGAAGGTGTCATACTGATGGTCTTCTTCAGGGCCATCAAGAAAATCAGAGTTTGAGTCCTGTCATTCCTGGTTTGGTTAGAAGCTGTCACAGGTAGAAAAGCACCTGGAAATGTTTCTTTTCTTGTGTCATCTGTGATATGGTCTGACAGGCTATTAGGGAAAAGCTGTGGAGAGTCTTCCTGAAAAATTAGTGTCTGACATTTAGAAACCACTTTAAAGAATCCCCTGCAGCCCACCTTGCATTCTTAACTCTTTCATTAGTATTTCCAGCTAGGTAATGGCTAGTATGTGCCTTTCTAGTCCTTCTGAGTCAATATCCAGCACTTCAAGCACTAGGATTACAGAGGTCTAGCTAGCACTAGGTCCTAGCAGAGATTCTGAGGACTGAGGAGAAAAAAAAAGTGAATGGACATGATGGTTAACTTTTTCACTTAATTTAGGAATGGGAGCCTTTTCAGGCAAGACTATAGAATAAGCAGTCATGCTAGATAATGTCACTGTAAGGTTCAGTACTATTAACATGCAGACCCATGACGCTGACCATGCTGTGCAGAAATTAGTAGTAGAGTGATATTTAAATGACACTGGAAAAGAGTGCATACTTTCATCATCACAGCTACGTAATCATAGTTTGGGGATATTTATACCTCTAAAAATTAGGTTGTAGTGGTATTGTGTATCCTTAAATTATGATGAATAAGCTTGCATCATAAGGGGAATCCAGCATACTTGCATTTAACCAAGCAACTAACGTGCCCCATAAAAAATACCAAATCATTGCCTGCATTAATTATTCTATGGTAAAATTGGTGTATTATCCAAATTGTAAACCTGTCTCACTGAGTTAGTGTTTGAACTCATAGTATTGCCAACTGTCTCAGCTTTCCAGTGACCCAACTAATTTTGGAATGGTTTCTTTTTTAAGCCTTTTTCAGAATAATGGGATGCAGCCATAGGGCTGCAGCTAGCAAGAGGCTGTGTGCTGGTGTGAGCACCCTTGGTAGAGGTGGCTACATCTAGACATTACTTTGACAGAGATTGAATTTGTGGCCATGGACAGCATGACTTTGATAGAAGCACCTCAATGCAGGAAGACTGGGACACCTTTGGTGGACATGGAGTGCGAGGAACACCAAAGCCCTGGTGGAAGGTGTGTTCAGAGGAATAAGGACACAGGTCAGGAATCAGATTTGGGGGCTTCAGGAAAACAAGAGGCAAAGAGAGGCAGAGATCATGCAGATGAATGTTAAGGGGTACAGATAAGAACTTTGTGGCAAAGTGGCTTGGTAATGGCATGAAACAGATGCCCTTTTGTAGCATCCACTGCTGTTCGTGTTGCCACCCATCTTAGTGGTATGTGGGGTTTGTCTTCTGCAGTTTGTAGGGCTGGCCATGCAGGCAGGGTTTCCTGTGGGAGTTCAGTTCCTGGGGAAGCACCCGCTCTTCTCTGCCTCCTTAGGGTTCCTCATCCCCCTCTGCCTCTGGCAAGGGAAGGGGGAAGGAGGAAGTACTGCAGAGATCCCAGGCTGAGGATAAGGACAGAGAGAATGGGAAGGCAAGGCAGTTGCGCTAAAGAACAAGTACTCTCAGTTTCTGGTATTCTTAAAAATAATTTTACAGACTATTGCAGTGATTGCTGATCCACTTTTCTAGTGAAGAGAAAAATCTTTTAATAAAGGATTACTAACTATTTTTTGAGAGTTTTGGATGTGTGAGAATTGATTACTTAAATATGTATCTAACTAAATACAGTGATTGAAGTTTTTCTGCATGGATTATGGCTTTTTTATCTGTTAATGAGAAAGCTGATATAAACAGTCTTGTAATATACAAATCTTTAAAGCTCACTCAAATCTGTGTTTGAAACATCACTGCGAATAAGATGCATAACTAGTAAGAGATCTTAAATGTTCACTGTTGTGCCTTCTATAGCATGGAAACAGAAAATGGTGGTCAGTGATAAAAGAGATGGATAATGTTACAACACAAGCATCTAGCATTTCCTCTCACAAACATGGCACAGCATAAGTGAATTTTGTATTTGAATGGCTTGGAGATTTTGCTGATGTTGACTTTTCCATCTGAAATTACCATACAAAAGATGACAGAAGTATACATTTAAAAATTTTAAAGACCACTAAAATCTCTCTTTACAGGTGGCTTGGGTTGTTTTGTGGTTTTAATTTGTGGGTTTGCTTTCTTGAGTTTGACAATGCAAGCACTGGATTTTCATAGTAGAAGTTGATTTAATTGCTGTCCTTATTATATCCAACCTTGCTGTCAAAGGATCTGTCAGTTCTGCACTGAAGTTTTGAGTGAAGACTGTTGCTGGATGAAGTATGTTAAAATCAATGGAAAGCCTGGTTTAAAGGTAATGAGTAAAAATTTTAGAATTGTTTATGTTTCTTTAGGTGGATGATTGTGTTTTTTCTGTTTCTAGCAGTATCATTCGGATACTGATTTTGCCTCTAATTAGTCATATTAACTACTGTCTTAAAAAGTAAATTTGAAGAGAGGCAAACTGTAGTACATCTGAGAAAGAAAGATGGAAAAGAAAGAAATGGATGAAGCAATTTCAGAGATTACATGGTCACCAAGAGAAAAATGAAAAAGCTTCCCTCTGAACTTCAATAAATGAAGTACTATTAATCTTATCAACACTTATGTATGTGGTCAGGCCTGTAAAAGGGTTTGAAATGGAATGGAAAAAAACACTGAAAGTTGGAAGAATGTCCAAGTATAATATGCATCCACATGAAAAACACCTGGCTCTGCGTGCCCCAAGAGAGTGCTGCCTGCGTGCTGGGGTTAAAGTCTAATGAGATCAGACTTCAGCTGAGTGGAGTCTGCCTCCTCCTCGCCTCTCCTGTTTTCTGTACTCTGCAGTCTTGCTTAACTGTCTCAAAGTCCAGCTTGTTCATCCCTATCTAAACAGGTATTGTTTATTAAGTGGTTTGTTTTCCTCATTCACCTACAGCCCTCACCCCCAGCGCAGAGAGCCTGGCCTTTAACCCCACTGAAAGAAATCACCTGTATTGCTGGCTCCGCAGCAGTGTCTGCAGACGTGTACCTCAGGGAGGGTGTTGGGCAGAACAGACTCAGGCCCACAAAGAGCACTGAGGGGATCGCACAGGGAGGGTTTGCTTGCTCTTTGTTCATTGCATCTTAAAGCTGGGCTGCAACAAACACCATGACTTGGAATGAGAAACAGGCAAGAACATAACATTACTGTTATCAAAACCCAAATCTTTGTAATAATTTCAATAGTGGGGACAGCAAACAAGGATACAACTTTAAATCAGGCTGCCAGTGTCAGAATTTCTGGGCTGTGCAAAATAGCTGTAACGGGACATGAAGATAAATGCAGTAATGACACTAGTCTCTGTGCCTTTCTGTTGACATTTTGTTTTTAAAAAGGCAGGTAGGCAAACAACGGGCTGCTATAATGGGAGACACTTAACTGTTTACTACCTGTTTATCTAAGCAGCACATAGTTCTCCCAAAAAGCACACTTAGGTGCTGCATGTTAACATTGGCATACAATTTGCAAAATACAAACTGCAATAGATATCTGAAGTGGGCCAGTTTGCTGAAAAGACCATTGTAGATGTGGTTTCTGCACTGCTGGAGGAACACTGGACACCATGGCAGAAATTCGAAGAGAAAGTAGGTGCTGAAGAATAAATAACTGGTCAGAGGCTTACTAACAGGGCAAGAAGATATAACACTATTTTTTTGGTCAACATTTAAAAATCACCAGTGGTTACACAGCTGGGAATGTGGCATTCATAGCTTGCTGTGCAGAACAGAGTCTTGGAAATGGACATGGATATTGCTGACTCTTAGCCTATAGGTGCACGGATAAACTGGCTGATGGGGTGGATTCTCTCAAAGCATGAGCTGTCAGGACAGATAGTTTGTGGAAATGAAGTTACTCTAGCAACAGAGACACATTCAGTGAAGAAGCACAGACCATGGAGTACCTAATTCTATATGCATTTTTGGCAGATGCATGTTTTACTGAAGATTATTCAGAACCATATGTTGGGCCCTGCCATCTGCTGAATTTGGATACAACGTCTGTAAAGCTGGTGTGGAAATACACAAAAAGAAACTCTAACTTCCGGGAGAAAAACTGCCAGTGCCTTTGTTAACTACAGCTGTCTCCCACAGAAAATTACCTTTTTTATTTTGTGAAATATATAGCCTTTCTAAACAAAAGTATAGTAAGGTTAAATTCCAGCACTTAGAGCTTGATTTTCTCTCAGGTCGCTATTAAAATGCCTCAATACTTGATTGGAGAAAGGCCTGAGCAACCTGGTCTAATAAGACCTGCTTTGAGTGGGGAATTGAACCAGGGACCTTCAGAGGTCCTCTTCAATCTGAATTGTTGTAGGATCCAAATTATTACATCCATGCAGATGCAGGAACACAGAAGTATCTTTCGTAGTCAAATATAGTAATGAAAGAGATGGATCTGCCAGTCAGGAAAACCAACAGTGGCATACACAAAGAAGAGACAATATACTTTTAATAGAAAGGTTGTTTATTTGGTAGAAAGTTTGCTTGTAAATATCTTTATAAAAAAAGTAATGCAGCCTGCATCCAGTCAAATTACTGTTGAAATAACCCAGTCTGGCAATTCACAGCTCCTCACAACTGAGAGGAATGCTTTTTCCTTCTCTCTTCAAATGCAGTGCCTTCTCACTGAGACATTGATACCTACTGTAGTTGGAAAATCCTCTTGGGCTTCTAATCTAATAGAGACATATCAATTTATGCTTTGTGTTCTGCCAGAATCATGCTTATGTTGGACATGCCTTGGAAACAAAGGTAGTTTTTGTTTAATTGAATAACTTCCCCTGAATTGTCTTGAACAATAATGCCTTGAGTCCTGCTGTCTGGCCCATCAAGAAAGAATCCTCTTGTGCAAGCAGTAGTTGCTGCGTTGAAAAATAGTCTCCAAACTATTGGGAATGAACCAACACCCAAGAAAATCCATACTGTTTGTTGCAAAAATAGTCACTAGGTTTGTTTTAATGTGAATAAAACTAAACTCTTAAGGCTGCATTTCAAGGAGTTAATGCTAGGCCTTGAACTTACATAGCCTGAGATATGGCAACTCAGCTACGCTCCCCTGATAGAAAAGAGAGGCTTCTGTGTTTGAAACTGCATTTTTAGCCCAAACTGTGGAACAAAATCCAACATGAATTACGAACTCACAGTAACCTCCCATTGTCTGTTCCAAGGGCAAAGTACACTTCTCTGATTTGTCATTTCTAATAAAACATGTGGCACAGAAAACAGAAACAAAAATCAATCTACTTGTCAATGTTCAGAGGCAGCAGAAGAAGGAACGCTTGCCTGAGATGCCACATTGGCATGGTGGGCACTGAGCAAGTACCTGAGCCCCCAGCAGGCTCAGTAAAAGCAGCACCTCTTGTAAAGGTGAATTGGGCACTTAAGGAAATTATTCCAGAAGTACCTGAAGAATTTATTAACCTGCTCTTTGCACAAAGGAGTTCGTTCTCAACGAGTTTATCTGAAACTCTCTCACTGGCAGGTTCAAGTTGTAGGCCCTCTCCCTATTGTTTGGTCTCCCAGTCAACCTCTCTCATCTCTTATGCCCTGAAAATTGTGTTCTGGTTTAGAAGGGATGCCTTCATGTTCTTAATTTTCACCTATGAAGCCCAGTGAAATTATTGACCTCGCCTGGACTTCTGGGACGACAAATAAAGTACTACTGGGCAAACAAGGAAAATAACTTCAAGACAAATGGATAAATCATTTCCCACATCAAAACATTTATTAACTGCATATGGTTAGTTGGTTTCTAAGGTTTCTTTATTTTCCTTCCTCCTTTTTCCTTTCCCTGTCCCACTTATTGTACCTTGCTGTGAGATTTTCTTTGCAAGAATGAGTATGAATGGACCCTCATGAAAACAATAGGGTATTGTCCTGGATTTGTACAGTACAAAGATAGAAAAAGTGTGAAGAAAAAGCACACTGCACTGAAACATTCACAGCTGAAGATGCATAAACAAACAAGTTGTATTTCCTCACATGTGCAGGCACTTAGTGCAATAAATATACAGTGGAATGACATGGAATCCATAAGCAGTTTTTACTCACATCTGATTTCCAAAGGTGTTATAAAAGTATCCCAGCTGATTACTATGAGAACAAAGCACTGCTCTGTCTTGTGAAGCCATTTCTTGGCTAACCTGCATTATGCATTTGTGTTGTGTAATTGATATCCATCGCATGCTGACAGCTGGAGGTCTGCAACTTTCTTTGGTTTCATCTCTCAGGAGTTCTATGTCTTTCACTTCTACAACCAGACTTGTTAAGAGCTTAAGGCATAAATCGCCTGGGAGAGACTGAGGGAAAGAAAATTCGAAGTAGAGCTCTTCCTTCACCACCAACAAAAAACCAAACAACCCCCACTGACCAAAACTTGATAAAAATATTGTACTTGGTTCATTCCAAAGCTAGGAATATGGTTGCAATAGTAGTTCAACTGAACTCCACATATAAGTGAATTTGATTCAAAGCCCATGAAAGTCAAGGTGGGCTTTTCATTAGACATAAACATTTTGGTGCCAGTTTTGATTCTCTATGAGAGTTCTGTCATCTGCATGGTTTTATATTTAACTGTGCCCACAGCTGTGGTACAAAGTACCTATCCCAAATGCCGAACAACCAGAGCACATGAAGTTAATGGGTCAGTATCAGAGTGGCCCCTTGATGTGTTGTGCTGTTGTTGCTTGTTTTCATGAAGAGCTAGCTTTGCTTCCTGTGAGTATTTTGCTTGCTGCCAGGAGTGGTGAATGAACCACTGAGGCTGAGCTGTGAATTACAGCTCCAAAATGAAGCAAGGATTGTGCACAATAGCAGCACCTGATCTAATCTTTCCTTTGCCTCTGTGCTGATAGGAAGTCAAGGTGAATTCATGTTGAAGGTCTAAGTCCAATCAGCAACTGATAAGGCCTCTTTTAATGACCTGGATCCACTACAACTAGTGATGATACCAACCAACACAGTAGTCATCCTATGTTGTTTATAATGTCTGTAATGTATCAATGAAAACATGCATTTGTGGCCTGGTTGTGTAACATCAATGGCTGTTATTCTGTTTTCCTATTTCTGCCTTCAGAGGTGACCTTTAATGAAGCAGCAGAGGCTTTGTTTTTAAGAGCCTCTGTTCCAAAAAAAGGAGTGGGAAGGGTGGAGGTGCAGATAGGATCTGTAGGGGGAGACAGTAACAAATAGAGGCTTCATCAAATTTGAAGAATCTAGGTGAAATTTGTGAGAAAGTTCACATAAACCACTGTTGCTTTTGAAAGGTCTGCTCAAAACCATAGCTTTGAAACAGAGGTCAGAGATCAGACCTTAGTAAGGATGGGAAAATAAGGGCTCTTCCGCCTCACTAGCTTAAATTTGAAACATTCACTTTGTCCAACGTTTCTGTTGTCCTAAGGTGAGGAGTTCTGTAACCAATGTAAAGGAGAGTAGGCAGTATAGCTGTTTATATTGGTGTGAGAGCTTTTCCCTAAGCATGATTAAGGAGAGTAGACAATCCACACCCTGAGCTGGAATCCTCCACTCCCCTCCCACATGGTGCATGGTAATTAGTTCCAAGTATATAATAAATAGTTTAGCTTTTAAGAAACTTTTTTTTTAAAGAGAGTTATTCTTTGTCTACCTGGAGGCACAGGATGCCCAGCGAGAGCAGCACAACATCTGAGTTTGCACACTGTGTTTCTGCCCCATGGCAAGTTCTCTGGGCTTTGCGTCTGGAAAGGCATGAACAGATCACAGCAGTTTCGGGTTGTCGTTTAGCCGAAGGCTGGAATACATTCCCACGTGCCGGACCAGGTTGGGTTCCACCACATAGGCGTTCTCCCCCTTAGTACGCAGCAGCGAGTAGAGGGCAATATCCTTAGCAAACCCCTGGCGGCAGTGCAGCCCCTTCAGGTAACCTAAGGCACGGCGGGCAGATGGAGCAGAGAAGAGCATGGCAGGCGTGCAGCACTCGGTGACCGGCACGATATTATACAGCGTGGGGGCCAGCCGGCGCAGCTCCAGCAGGTAATGCCGTCCCACCAGCTCTGACAAAGCCATGCTGTACAAAGCAAAAAACAAGACAACGGGCCAACTGAGGCTGGGGCGCCCAGTTGCCCAGGAGTACACACAGTTCAGCACGGGCCCCAGAAACATGCCCAGACCTAGCCACTCGAGGATTCTCATGGGTTCGGGGTTGAAGTAGCGCTGGAGCCTCTCGGGATGGTAAAGCTTAAAGTAGAGTGCGTCTCTGAGGTATGGTTTGGAGAACCGGGCCAACAAGAAGTGCTGCAAGACAGCGAATATCTCCTCCTCTGGCACAGCATCATCTTCCACTATGAGGACGTATTCTGGGTTGTATGCCAACAATGACTGCTCAAGGCAGAAGACGTAGTCCTGCTTCTCCTTCTCAAACTGGTTCACTCTGGGGTCAGGGTTCTCCCCAGTTTTGTCACGACTGACCACAGGAAAGAAGCTGCTCAGCAGCCTGACATCCTGATGGCTACTGGGGTCTGAATCCACATTACAGAGGAGGATGCGGTAGCTCCGGCAACGTGCACCACATTTCTGGAGGAGGCGGTGGAAGTGGGAGGCCACTTGCAAGACGTAGTGGAAATCATTCCGCCTCTGCACAGTGATAATGGTGACCAGCAGCAAGGGCTGGAAGGCATCACTGCCAGAGGCCTTGGAGGCATTTGGTATCTGCAGCTTCTCAAAGTAATGGAGGGCAGCCTGGCCCTCCTGCTGGTTCTGCTCCAGGAACGCCTGGCTCATAGGGTTCAGGTGCCAGCGCCGCAAATAGAAGTAAGAGTGGAGGAGCCGATGGCAAATCAAAGGCGCGAGCACACCGAATGTCACCACAGTCAGTGTGAGGAGATGGATAAAAGGACTGGACCAACGGCACCATCTCCCATAGAGCTGCCAGGCTTGGTGTAACATGGCTGCTGCAGAAGGAGGGCACCTCTGCTCTATTCATGCCCTCATTCCTTCACTTCTGATGCATCCTCCCTGGATTGCCAAGGTATCACTGGGGCAGTGGCTGCCAAACCTGCACAATTTCTCCAAGCCTAGAGAGGAAGAAAAAAGATGGTTAATGAAATAGGAACTGTCAGAGTGGGAAGACCATGATTTGAGAAAATGGAAAGCTGAGGGTTAGTCTCTGAGTAAGGCGAAATAAAAGGCCCCTGAGGAGTCCCTTGTGGTGGGGGCATCACAGAATTGTCGTGGGAGGCTGAGGAAAGATGAGCGAAACTTAGTTTCCAGCAAAGTGCCCCTAAGGCCTTTTCAGCACGTAGGAGCTCTGATTTGACTTAGCTAGATAGGACTTTGTGGTGTTCGTTACTGTGCTTCAAATATGTAACAAACAGGCAACGTGGATGCAGGATGTGTGGAAATCCCTTTCTGTTAAAGGCAGAGAACTTAGATACCACTATCTGGTCACAGTGACATAGTAAGACTTGGGTCATAGTCAAGAACCAAAGCCAGATCTCTTGTATTTTAGCCTAGCATGTATTTTAGATACAACTTTTTACCTCTGTGGAACAACACGTGCTTCCCTTCCATTGCTCACACACTTCCAAATGCATGCTTTTTCACTTTACTCCCCAGGGTGTGAAGCAAGATAACGGAGATACCAATTTACTTCACTAAGTGCATATGTACGCTAAGTGTAATGTGTGTGTGTGTGTGTCTCTCTCTCTCTTAGATGTCTCCTCCTCTCTAGACCCTATGAAATACAGTCACAGCAAGATTAACAAGTTGCAGTTAAGCCATTGACTCATATTTGTCATTTAAAAGTTTGTAATTTAAAATTATATACCTTTAATTTAAAACTGAAAAATTTATATAAACATATTTTTTTTATACACACACACAAACACTTCAGGCAAACATCCACCTTCACAAAAATTAGATTTTGCTATATTTGGCTTTTCTGTTCTGCTTCTCTGGGCTGCCATGAACACCTAACAGCCTGGCTGTCAGAAGCTTACACAAAATCAGGGCAATTAGGCTGTTCAGATGAATTCGCTTGTGCCAGTAATTTCCCTTCTTAATCTGCTGTTTGACTCTCACTTATATTTTCCATTCCCTCTTCTTATGAACTGTATTATTCATGCCCCCCTCAGCTGACTGACTGTGCCCCATTCAGTGGGGAGTTTCTCCCATTTTTAACCCTCTGCCTTCATCAAGTTCTAATCATCAAATGGTGCTCCCAGACCAAAATGTTACCCTTTTTCCTCCTCTGCACTGTCATCTGAAGCAGCCTAAGCAATGATGTGTGGATAGAAAGAAATGCGGGCCGTGGCTTTTCTTCTCTCTCTCAGAAGAATGGACCATGTAGAAGAAATGACTCAGAGGACACTGAGCACGATCTAAATCTGGAACTACTTCTAAACTGCCTTCATTACCGTAGCTGTATTTACCATCAAGAGAACCACTTCCTATTGCCATATGGGAATCTGACAATCTTATATGAAAGGCCTTTTACTAAGATTACTGGAAAATATACAAGAGTTATTTCAAGGATTTGTTGGAGACCAGGCACTTCATCCTGTGAGATCTCAAACCATCCTTGGATAGACTGTGGCATCAGTATTGTGCTATCTTATGATTCATGAAAACACAAGACTTCAAATATCTAGTGTAATTAAATAGAGATAACAAATTTACACGCTGATGCATAAGAATCTGCAGTGTATTCCCATATAGCGTTTTTTTTTTTCTTTCCGAGTACACAATGCTGTTTCACAGACACTGCATTGTATTGCATCAGTGGACCTTGTAAAGGCCTTAAAGTGATGGCTCCATTTCAGCTGCCAGATCCAAGCCATGATGATTCGACACACAAAGACCTGAAATCCATCAGATGCAAAGGCGTGGCATTTAAATGCACTTACTCTTCCATAATACAGGGCTTTCCTTTTTCTTATTTTGTGCTAACCAGTCACAAACATTAAGGGAACACTCAAATGCAGAATTGTATTCTGCAGCTCACGCTGGCATACTTTTGACCCTCCTCTTGATGCAAGCAGCATTGTTGGCACTGTCGCTGAGTCAGCCTCCAAACTTGAAGGTGAGGACCACAGTGGGAAACGGAGACGGAAAAAAGCTAGAAGGTAGTTTAGTTCTCAGGGAGTAAAGAAACTTACTTTCCATCTGCCAGCTATGCTGGAGATCTGAGCTATAAAACTGCGAGCCTGCAGTGAGCTGTGTAGCTCTCAGGATATACATTGAAGGATTAATAATCCCCACTCAAGCAAGAGGCCTCCTCCTTCATACTGTCTTCTACTGAAAAGGGAGAAATGGGTGACATGTCTTCCCTGCAACGGCAGGAACAGCTGGCTGGTGGCCAGCTGAGCTGTGGGGGCTGCGGTCTCACGCAATGAATCAAAGAGAAGCTTGCCTGAGGTCTTGCTCTTCTGCAGCCCGTGTTGTTCACGGGTCAGGCTCACCGGCACCAGGAGAAGGTACTCCCCAGGTCCCTGCGGGTGGACTCCCTTTCAGTCCGCAGCCTGCCGGTCAGCTCTCCACGGGCCCTGCGTGCTGGGAAAGTTGTGCTGGGACTCCACCTACTGGTGTCCCAGCCCCTGCACACGGCAGGGTAGGTAAGGTGGCGCAGGTAAGCAGCACTGGCTCAGGAGGGAGCTCCTCCTGTCGTACAAGGCAGTAGCCTACTCTGAAAAAGCACACAGGACTGGAAGCCAGCCCTGCAGGTCACAGTGTCACATTCACAAGCGTTTCTGACTTACCCTGGCTTCACCTCATCAGTAACACAAGATCGTAGAGCTCTTATTCTGGTTTTGCAACTCAGAACATCTCAAAGAAAACAGACACTTTTGCTTCTTTCCAGGTCTTCCTCTGCTGCCTGGGCTGTTAGCACTCACATTGACTGCCACGTTCTTTATCAGTTTATTTGCAGAGGAAAAGACTCTTTTCACTGGGTAATGGAATCACCACAGAGGCTAAAAATGGTCAAGAGCATATTAAAGTGGGTCAAATACTCTAGTTCATGCCAAAAACAAGCTGAAGGATCTAGAAAAGAAGAGAGACACTGACCGTCTCCCCACTTTTTGGCTGTAACACTTGGAACCAAAGAGTTCCAAATCTAGATAGAAACTTCTTGCTCCCACAGAGGTGTATCACAGAATCACTAAATGGTCGGGGTTGGAAGGGACAGGTTCACCCAGCGCAGGCTGCACAGGACCACATCCATGCGGGTTTTGAATATCTCCAGAGAAGGAGACTCCACACCCTCCCTGGGCAGCCTGTGCCAGGGCTCTGTCACGCTCACAGTGAAGAACTTTTTCCTCATGTTCAGACGGAACTTCCCGTGTTCCAGTTTGTGCCCGTTGCCCCTCGTCCTGTCGCTGGGCACCACTGAGAAGAGTCTGGCCCCATCCTCTTGACACCTGCCCTTAAGATATTGATAAACATTAATGAGATCCCCTCTCAGTCTTCTCTTCCTCAGGCTGAACAGCCCCAGCTCCCTCAGCCTTTCCCCACAGGAGAGATGCTCCAGGCCCCTCATCATCTTTGTAGGCTCTGCGGGACCCTCTCCAGTAGTTCCTCGTCTTTCTTAAACTGGGGAGCCCAGAACTGGATGCAGGACTCCAGATGGGGCCTCACTATGGCAGAGTAGAGGGGGAGAAGAACCTCCCTCGACCTGCTGGCCACACTCTTCTTGATGCACCCCAGGATGCCGTTGGCCTTCCTGGCCGCAAGGGCACATTGCTGGCTCATGGTGAATTTGTCATCCACCAGGACTCCCAGGTCCTTCTCCACAGAGCTGCTTTCCAGGAGGTCAACCCCCAACCTGTACCGGTGCAGGGGGTTGTTCCTCCCCAGGTGCAGGACCCTGCACTTGCCCGTGTTGAACCTCATGAGGTTCCTCTCCGCCCAGCGCTCCAGCCTGTCCAGGTCTCGCTGAATGGCAGCACAGCCTTCTGGTGTATCAGCCAGTCCTCCCAGTTTCGTGTCATCAGCAAACTTGCTGAGGGTGCACTCTGTCCCTTCATCCAGGTCATTGATGAATAAATTGAACAAGACTGGTCCCACTACTGACCCCTGGGGGACACCACTAGCCACAGGCCTCCAACTGGACTCTGCGATACTGATCACAACCCTCTGAGCTCTGCCATTCAGCCTGTTCTCGATCCACCTCACTGTCCACTCATCTAACCCACACTTCCTGAGCTTACCTATGAGGATGTTACAGGAGGCAGTGTCAAAAGCCTTGCTGAAGTCAAGGTAGACAATATCCACTGCTCTTCCCTCATCTACCCAGCCAGTCATGACATCATAGAAGGCTATCAGATTGGTCAAGCATGATTTCCCCTTGGTGAATCCATGTTGACTACTCCTGATCACCTTCTTTTCCTCCACACGCTTAGAGATGACATCCAGAATGAGCTGTTCCATCACCTTTCCAGGGAGGGAGGTGAGGCTGACTGGCCTGTAGCTTCCTGCGTCCTCCTTCTTGCCCTTTTGGAAGACTGGAGTGGCATTGGCTGTCTTCCAGTCCTCAGGCACCTCTCCTGTTCTCCATGATTTTTCAAAGATGATGGAGAGTGACTTAGCACTGAAGTTTTATCTTATCCGCAGGACTTGAATACAGAGTTTCTGGTCAGGCTGTTTTCTAGTCATTAGGACAGTTCTGACTTGACAGAAGCTACTCTGTTTTCAGAAGCTGTTGGTACTGTCACTTTCATTTTTTTCCCTTTTTAGTGAAAAAAATCTTGTTTAGTTTGTTCTTCTTCAAGTATTTAAGTAGCATTTCTGACAGAGAAATGAAGTTTGAGGAGAAAAGCAAAAATCAGAATTGGATTTTATAGTGCTTCAAAAAAACCTCTATGAATCCTGAATAGTAACTACTTTGTAACCATGTAAATACTTGCAGTGGAAGCCACTTCTATGTATGTTCTGTGTAGAACTAAGCCATTGCTTAAACACATTTAGGAGCTGTGAATATATATATATTCGGCTTGTTTCTTTACTTAGATCCTCATGATGAAGATTCCTTCCAGAAACACCTGGTTCACCTGGTTCCAAATCTACATTCCCATCTTCATTAGTCTGCTAATTGCTTGGCCAAATTATACTGTTCAGGAAAAAGTTACCTCTGCACACACTGAGGAAGAGTAGAAAAATGAGTAATGTCCTCTTTGGGGTGCAGAATACTGTCTGCCGTGCTAGTGCTTTAAAAAAGAACACTGATTTTCTGCCTACTCCAAACTCCTCTCCACAGAGGTATTCCTGCAGGCAGGCATTCCTGGAACAAAGCTTCCTACGTGTTTGAAAGCTGCAGAATTTTAGGAGGCTCCTTGGTAGCTAATGCAAGAGGGAGCATCTCTGTCTTCTAGTGCCTGCTCTGTGAGACAAGGCCGTAATTATTCCTTTATGATTACAATATTAAATGATTCCTTTTTGCCTAACTGCACTTCTTTTCAGTGTCAATGGGAAAAGCCATTCCTTTCCTAACATAAAAACAGCTGGATGAAGTCATGTGGTCAGAAGCCGTAGAGTCACCTCTGTGGGACACAAAGGTAGGCTCTCAGAAAACATCATGGGAAGGCCAGTTACAGTTACAGTCCCCACCTCAGCCATAATGGTGGTAGTAGTAACAGTGTTCACACAAGTTGTAGTTTCGACTTGTGTGTCGATCCTATAGCGGCATCCCAAGTTGAAACCTTTATGCAAAAAACAGTTCTACACCCCAACCTAACATTGTGCAGACAAGCTGCAACCTCAGGACCAAGCTCCTCTACTAATCAACCCTCTCTAGCAGAGACAAGAGCTTTGTCTTGGCTGTGATACTGTTAGTGCACCAGCAAACAGTCCTGCCTGAATCTGAGGAAACTGACGCAAAGTCATAACGAGCCACATAGATCTCCTTCTGTTTCATATATGCATGCTGACAGCTGACTGTTGTGTACAGATATCCTCAGCTTTCGAAACCTGAGGTCGCTACCATGAGCTGATCCCTATTACTTGGACCAGATGGCCAGCTTTTCTCATCTGCAATTCCTCTTGTTTTCTGACAGCTTTTAGTAGGTCAGGTGCCAGATAATATTTCTGCAATGTGTTCAGGCTCACCTTGAAAACAGCAGTGTCCATCAGAAGCCAAGCATTCACAGATCTGACCATTAGACTTGGATGCCAAACTGGGAGTTCAGCTCCCTAGACAATAGAAACCATCCTGGCAAGAGCTGTGCTTCTAAAAACATTCCGCAGAATCTTAATGGTAAGAGCTCAGCAGTTGTTCTTTGATTGTGTTTTACTAGCAGGTACCAAATATCTCTCTTACCTCTTCTACTTCAAGCACTGCTTAAAGCAGTTGTCATTATGTTATTTCTAGACAATGAACATCAAATAAGCCAGGCTGTTTCATTTAACTTTCACCTAAAATGCTTCCTGCCATGGCAAAGACCAGGGCTGCTGGTGATGCACTTGATCTCTCAGTTCTCTTAGAACTTTTTCTTATGGTCTATGTACTAAAGGCATAACACTGCTACGGTCTAACAGGTTAATGATAGCTTGAAGCGTAAGAGAAGAGGCTAGGGAGGTGGAGAGGTTTTAGACTTGGCCTTTTGCAGGACTTACGTGGTCTAAGAGGTAGAAATCAATGGCACAGCCATCTGTTTTGATCTGCCATTCCTCAGAGCCTGTCAATGAGCATACAAACTTCTTCTGTTCAAGGAGACGTCATTTAAGCACTATTAGAAAAGTGAAAATGCACAGATACACAGGGAGTAGCCCTGTCCAGTTAGAAAACCCCCAAAACTGCAGAATTGCATCTTGAATGTAAATTTACTGATAGGCTGGCTTGCTTTAACTGTAGTTAACTTTTATAGGTTGTTCATAAATCCCTAGAAATCCAAGGACCACAGTTTGAAAGCTACTGAACTAACAGACAAGGTACATGGATGTGGCAGCTGGAAGATACTTTCTCCATTTCCCTTGAACTAAGAAGGTAAAACTATGCCACAGTGAAACAGGCTATGAACTGATTGTATATTAATTACAGTTATTCCCCCAAGTTCTGTCTTGCTTCTCATATATATTAATTTTCTTCTGCCACATAAATCTGAAGGGAGCCCATTCTCAACACCTGCTGACTTTCACCTGGCTGCCTCCCTGCTATGCAATGTCATGGGAAAGCAATGTTCCTCCCTGTTGCTATCAAGCAGTAAGGTGAGTATTCAGATCAAGTAGGAGTAGAAAGCAACCTGGAGAAGAGAGTTCCGCAAGATAATAGCTTAACACAGAGAATTAAGGCAAGGAGTTCTGTGAGGAGCTGTCTTTTAGAAGATGACACCAAAGGTTTACATGGCTTTAAAATTAATTATGCAATCTGTATCTGTCTGAATTTACATTTTCTTGCATGCCAGAGGTTAAAGAAAAGGATATATTGTTAGAGAATTTGATAATGATCTGTATAAAAACTGCTGCATATTTTCACAGAGATCTGCCTGGAGCCCTCCAGAATCTTACATGTGGCTTTCGGTTTGAGCCCACTTCTGCTTTAGTATAAAATTTACATCTCTATTTGTTAAAAAAAAAAAAAAGAAAAATAATATTAGATAAAGCTGCTGCTAATAATGGCACCAGCTATTACCTTTTGCTGTCTGCTCTTGGAATCTCAGAGCTAAATGTGCACTGACTCATCAGAGATGCTATAGATAATTTGTATTTTAACTCCTTGTGTCAGAGTCTTTTGCTAAAATAAGACCGGGGCCCCTGCATGCACAATAGATACTGTACACAAATATAGCAAGAGGCAGTTTCTGCCTCAGTGGATCTTCATCTTAAGAATATAGAAGATAGGAGGGAATCTGTTTTTCCCAGATATATAACAAACTGGCCTGGTTTTGTTGTCATGAACAACTGGCATTTTATAGTTTAACCACACTGGTAATCCACACAGGTAAATTATCTAGGACAGCTATTAAAACAACAGCTACTAAATGTGGTATGGTGAAGTAATAGCAAGTCTTTGCAAATTAAAGCAATCTAAACAGACAAGGAAGAAGAATTCTTGGTGTTGGAGAAGTCTGTCCAGAAGGAGCTATTCCTGAGCAGCAGGAATGAGGTATCCCAGCATAGCTATTGCAGAATAGCTCCTTCTGCCGTAGCTCTTCTACTCAATTTCTATACACAATTGTGCCCTCAGGGCTTCCTAGGAAACCAGCCATCTCACAGTCTCTGAAAGAGCAAGGTGCAGATTATATTAGCTCCCCGAGTATCTCTGATCTGGGTAAGTGTGACAGGTGCGCACGCTCTGAGTGAGTGACCAGCACTGTGGTTCAGGCATCACCGACAAGGAGGCCTGACTGAAATCAGCCCTGCTGTGCAAACCGTGATAATTGTGCTTGGCCGTGTCTTCTCAGGAACTAAGGAGTCTAGGACATGTCTTATCAGGAGCTGACCGTACCAGCCTGAGCTGGGACTAGGCAAAACTACAGCTGCTACAGCTGCATACCTGCACATACATCAAAGGGTGGGTTGGCTACAAGTCAATCACTTTATGCTATAGATATCTGTAGCCCCCCCGAGCCCTGTACGGCAGCAGGCTGCACGGCGGCCATCTCCCCTTGAGCAGGGATGCCTCTCAAGGTGACTCCTCGATCTTGAGAGACCCTTTACCCAGCATGTGATATCTATAATGAGGTAAGCACATTTTACATTAGGCCTAAAAGCATATTGTATGCTAGCAACATGTATATATCCCGCTATAGCTTAAGTATTAGAAGTGTAGTAAGTAGCAGAGTGTTTGACCGCCGTCTAATCATCATTTAAATCATTGTTGAAATCATCAATTAGATCATCGTTCAATTACCATTTCATTACTTATCAATTATTGTTAAATCACTGTTTAATTATCTTTCAGTTATTGCTTAATCATCATTTGATTATCATTCAGTTATCAATCATTGATTATCATTTGATCATAATTTAATCATTAATAAAACCTTTTCGTTAACCCCACACCGATGCCTTCTCATAATAATTGACCTGCAACAGTAGGGCTGGGGTTGTGGGAAAGGAAACAGAAGGAAAGAAAACAGATGTGATGATGGCTGCTAATGCAGACAATGTTGCAGCTTTACTGTTGTTCATTTATGATTGTAAAGAATAAGCAGTAATAAGGAAATAGGACATTATTTTTGTGAGCAAAGGCCTTTGCTGATAAGGCTGTAAGTTTCCAGTTGGGGTAGGTCTATGTAACAGTAAAAATGCAAAACTGTACCAGGCCACAACCAGAATATTCTGATTCTAACCTCTGAAAGAAAAAATGTTTAGTCATTTGATAAACAGCATTACTCTTTTAAGAGATGCTGTCTACTAATGTTAAACAGTACTACTGACTTTTTCTCTGTATTTGTCACTTGTGATTGAGGAATTCAGTCTTCCTTCCCTCCTCCCCCACGTATGAAACAGACTATCCTGCATAGAAGGGCCTGGTAAATGGGATGCCCTGGTTCTGCGGGATGTTGGTGATCTGTTTGAGCCCCAACGGAAGAAAATGGGACAAATACAGTAGCTGAAAAATAGTCTGTTATATAATTAGTATTGCCCTTGTTGGACAGACAAGAAAGCACCAGACTTCACACGTGCAGGAGGGTATTTCTGCTGGTTTTTGTGCTGGCAAATGCTTGCTGAACCTGGTGTGCCTTTATGGGAGCCCATTGGTTGTACATAAAATGAATTTCTCAGTGACTGTGTGAGAGCAAGCCAGCCTATGAACCTGAAGTGCACACTGGTATAGTTTCATGTTTTGCTGCACCACCAGCACAGCTGCAGATTGCCTCCACAGACTATGATTTTAAATGTCAGAGACTTCAGCCCTTAGGTGTCTTAGGTGCTCCTCTTTCCCTTCAGGAGAGCTGCCAGGTAGCACAAGGTGACCCTTAAAGCCCTGGCATTAATAGCAGTTACCTTAGTGATGATGGTCAGAGAGGAGAGGGCGTTAGATAAGAAAAACTGATCCCCCTCCACTCTCTGCCCTCCCTGCAGAACAGCAGAGACACAGATGGTATTTCAGCATGACCCGTCCTCAACCCCCTTGCCTGGACTTCTGACCAGAGAAATTCTGCTGAGGGCTCCTTTGGGTGGCACCAAGCACAGGGCAGAACCTGGCTCGTTTTTTTCTTGTTTCCTTGAAAGAGTTTCATTCACCTTCCCTAACAGAAGGGCTGTTTCTTTAGGCCCAGCCAGGCTGTGGCCACTCTCTCTTCTGCCTGTCACCATATATAGTCACATCCTCAGAGCAAGCACAAAACATTTCCTCGTTCGCTGGAGGCTGTCCGCTCTCCGCCTCGCCCGGCTGCCTCCGCTGCAGCAGCTAAGCCCAGCCGGTGTCCGAGAAGCGTGCCCTTCTCCGCTGCTGCCGAGTCAGTAGCTTGGTGCCTCCCCTCGCCCAGCCGCCCCACGGCTCGGTGCAGCCGGCAGCACACAACGCCCCCCGCCGCGCCGCGCCCCGGCCGGTCCCCAAAGCCACGCCGGGCGAGGACGGCGCCCTCTCTCCGCACTCCCCGCAAGAAAAGCGAGAACCAGCCCCCCTAGGACAGCCCGAGCCCCGCGGGGAGATCTACCCTTTCCTGCTCGGCAGCCGCGCCCCGCGCATCGGGAGTCGTCCTGCCGCCTGCTCCCCGCAGCCGGGCTCCCCGCGGCTCCGGCACCTCCTCGCCCCGCACCGCGGGCTCTCCGCCCCGGCCGGGGAGGGGCTGTGGTGTCCATGCAGCTCCGATTTCTGTTTTGTCTTGCCACTCTGCTTGTTGCTCACTTCCCTCCCGCAAATTTTCCTCCTCCCTCTCGGGCGGTGAGGGTGGGATTACACGCATGAAAGCCTAAACATGTGACTCCGCCAGCACAGAGATGCTCGGCAGGAGGGGAAGGGGAGCTGATGAGCGTGAGAAACCGAAAACGGGGGGGTGGGGGGAGGGGGCGGGAAGGGGAGGTGTGTGAAGCAGGTTAACAGGCGAAAGGCGAATTGCCTGCGCCCCAGCAGGACTCCCGGGGCAGGGACCGCAGCGCAGCCGGAGCTCCTTACTCCTGCGCTGCGGCCCCCGAATGCTCCATCGGGAGCAGCGGAACGCCAGCCCGGGTAGCGCTGCGGAGCCCTGCGGTCCCCTGCGGCTGCACACACCTCCCCAAAGCCCTTCCCTAGCCAGGATTTAAAATGCACTCCCGGCATGTGTCAGGTGTACGTATCGGCTCCTAAGGCCACGCCTTTGCGGCACTGCCCCGTCCTGCGCCCTCCGCGTGGCTCCCGTCCCTCCCGAGTGGGCAGCCTCTGTATTTCCCGGAGTCCAGCCTGCGCCCCACGCCGGCCGCCCGACTCCGCGGGGAGAAAGATCGCCCCCCGCGTGCTCACGTGGAAAGTCCGGGCTTCAGAATTACCAGCAGATGGTTTTATGTGCATGTCAACCCTGATACGTAGAAATGCTAAGCTTTCACCGAATTAATCGGAAGTGGGGAGGCTCATCAGCTACACCAAAATTTGTACCAGGTTCTTCAGGATCCAAAAATCATATCAAACGGACCCAAGAGTGCTTCTGACCTGTTCGTTTCCCCTCCACCTTTTCTCTGTGTTCCATTTCCCTGTTCTTCTACACACACACACACCCCTTTCAGCTCCGTGACCATAATATTTAATTACACAAATTGTTTCTAACTACAGTTATCTGAAATATGCCTGAGAGAAAGTTTTCTGTCTTTCATTGTAAGGAGTTGTAAGAACTCCTTAGTTTTGTGCCTGCAGCTCCAGGAAAAGTGCATGTATATATTTAGGCTAAATTATTTTCAGGCTCTGATCTCTCTTACTTCTAGGAAAAATCTGAAAAAAAAAAAACCCAAACACAAAAAACAAAACCCAACAAGAAGAAAAAGAAAAATCCCTTATACTGTTCAGTAAAACACTATGTTCTCTTAAGCAAGCTATAATTTTGCTAGAGCCCAGTCCTGTGATCAGAAGCTTCTAGCATGAGGCGTGCTTTTGTTTTTAAATTTTAACATATCAATTTATATTATTCCCTCTAATAGGCATTATGAACAAAGGAACTCAGTTATGCATGTCTGTGATCCATACTTCTTACAACTGGTAAGAGCTGTCCCTCAGCTAAGGCTTCTTATTTTGGAGACAATGTGGATGAAGGGGGAAAAAGCCAGAGGAACAGAAATGCTCAGTAATAAAATCAAGTATCGCATTGGGATTCCTATAGTGACTTGCTCTTCTAGGAAAAGGCGAGGCACGCTGGAAGGTCCACACGTTTACCTAGATGCATGTTACTCTCTGAAAATAATAAGGAAAGACAGTAGAAGAAAGCATAGTTTCTCCGGTGATTTGCTTTCCAAAATCATTCTTTGCTGACCACCTCTGCCTCTTTTTCTAACAGTTCTTAATGACAGTGATTCATACTCTACCTTCCACTTAAACATTCTCATGCCTGCAAATACTGATGCACTGGAAACACAACAGATCCTGGAACAGAACAGAGGCAAAGGGGTATATGAGGGTACTGGAGGGCAGAAAGAGATTAAACATTCCTGGGAGGTCCATTAGCATGTTTTTCCCACGATTAGAGTTGCAGCATTTGTGAGAAACAAAAATATTTTTTTCCTCCTCTGTGTCAGTATGTGTGTGGGAAAGTGACTATTGAGTGACACCAGCAGAAATACGTCACATTGCACCCAATATTACATTTCAGATGGGGTTTCAGCCAGCAGAACAATTCAGCGGTAATAAATTAAAAGGAATGGGCCAGAAGGCCTTTTCTTCAGGAGTAAATATTTAGGTAATTGTCATTTTGTGAGGAGCCCCTCTTTATAGCGTTCTCTGATCCCACTTTCTTCACTTGCCTGCTTTTCAGGGAACACTTGACTTTCATCCTTAAACGCTTCTTTCTTTAAAACAGCTTCTGTTAGACCCAAAAGAATGAGGGAGAAAAGTCACAAGTGATTTTGGGGCAGTGGCACAGTTTAAACAACAGCCTGTCATCCCTGACTACTCACTCTTACCACAGTGCTGTCTCCTGCTGTGCGCTGCCATAAGGGAGACTGATCTGCCTGAAAAATAAACCTTTTCTTATGATGGATGACTTCTTATCCAGATCACTTCATCTCTTCAGTTCCCCACAATGAATGACTATGACAGCGCAGCAGGGACGGGTCTGGAGAGCAGAGATGAACATGTGGGGATGCGATCGTTCATGCAGTAATCTAACTGCAACCTGAAATGCTCAGAAGAAATAGTTACTTCTCAAATTATTCAGCCTGTACAATAACAGGACAATACTTTAAAATTATAATCAGAAAAAAAATCATGTGGTGAGAATTGTCTCCAAGTAGGGGAGGTTCAGCCCGGCTGTTCAGATCTGAGTATTTTCTGTTGCCAAAGCAGCCTTCCCCTCTGCCATCCTCTGTAATAGCTCTCACAGCACTGAGCACTTGTGCAAGCGAACGGAGCTATTATTTTCTTTTGCTTTGCTTGAGATCACGTACAGCTCCTACTTTTCATAAACATGAGTGTTAGAAGCAGGACAAGCTAGGCAGGTGATGTTTAGATGCTTGCGCAATGTGGAAAGCAGCAGAGCAGAAATTCATGGTCTTGGGGGCTGCTGAATTGAGAAGCCTAGTTTCTTACGAAGTTGTGTCATTTGTGCCCTATGCATCACTGTCAAAATATCCTTAGCTCCTGTCTCATGTTCTTTACCCCCCTTCGATTCCCTAGCTTTCCTCCCACACAGTAGTCCTACTGCTTCATGTTTTTACCAGAAGGTAAGGGCATGAGGGTGTGCATACTCCAGTTGATTTTGAGCTACATGTGCTGATTATCCAGCTAGCAAATCAAATGTACAGGTTCCTGTTCAGTGTATGTTGGAGGCTTTCACTCAGTGGGATGGAGATGTGGGTCTCTCTGCTCCACAAGGGACTGCATGAAGTACATCGCAGCAAACATACTCGAGACTTACGTCCTTCAGCCAGTTGCAATGAAATGTGACAAGTGTGTTCAAAATTTGTTAGGGACAAGGAAGAAGCGGTGAAAAGCCAGAAAAAAAAGAATTAAAAGGTAAAGAAGAAAAATAAAGAAGATTTTGTAAGCCTGGTGTCCTTAGGAAAAAATCCAGAGTGATCTCATTCTAGCAGGAGGAATGAATAGTATGTTTGGCACAACACATTGTACCAGTATGTGTATAACCTGGTCAGTTGTAAAGGCTGTGCCTCTTCTACAAACACTTTGGGAAGTTCTCCAGTGCAGTGATGGTATTATTCCTTTATGTTCAGGTACCAGATTGTCCTGGTTTAGGCTGGGACGGAGCTAGTTTTGTCTCCAGCAGCTCCTGTGTTTTGGATTTAGTGTGAGAAGAATGGTGATAGCACACCGATGTTGCTGGTTGCTGCTAAACCATCAAGGACATTTTGCAGTTTCCCAGGTTTTGGTAATGTGCAGGTGCAAAAACTGGGGAGGGGCAGAGCCAGAATAATTCATCCAAACTGGCCAAAGAGAGTGTTCCATACCATAGATGGCATGCCCAGTATAAGTGGAGGTCGGCCGGCGGGCCACTTCCCTTAAGCTTCCCTTCTTGTTGCTTTTTGTTCCCTGCTTTTCCTTTTTTTGTTTGTTCTGGTCTTTTTGTTCATTCGTTTGGCTGGTCATTCCCTCGCCTGCTCTCTCTGGAACTTGCTGTTCTGGGACAGCTTTGGAGGATACCTCTGTTCCCTGACTGCTGCGTGAGATGGGCTGTATCAGTTGTCGGGTGGTGAGAAATTGTGCATCGTTTGTTTTAGTTATTCTATGATCCTTATTTTTTTATTATTATTATTATTATTATTATTATTATTATTATTATTATTAATATATTATTATATTTTTCTTTGCTGTCCTGGTGAACTGCTATTATGTCAGCCCGTGAGTTTTCCTTTCTCTCCGATTCTCCTCCCCACCCCACCGGGGAGGAGGGGAGTGAGTGAGCAGCTGCGTGGTATTTGGTTACCAGCAGGGGTTAAACCATGACAGAGATGATAATAATTATCTGGTTATTCCTGTACTGCCAGCTGCACAATAAGTATCTTCTCCTTGTACGTGTCTGTTTTTAATATTTTTAGTATTTTTCTTCCCTTGATACGTGTTTATAGGAAAAAATCCACAGAGAAAATCAATGAATATTTCCTGCTTACATTCTGCTTTGTAAGAAGCAGCAGACATCTCTGGTGTCTGTTTTGAATAGGAATACAATATTGATGATAACCAAATTACATACAGTGGCTTTCTCTGTTTTTCTTTTAGACTCGGTATTGATCACTGGGGACAAAAAGTGTTCAAAGTCCTTTGTTGTTTACTGGAGACACAGTGAGCTCATATGTCAGGGCTATTGTGTTTGACTTTAGACAACAGTGGTGAGATGAAATACAGCTCCAAAGGGGATGAATTCATGCTGGCTTAGCTGTCTAGGGTGCATTAATGCTCTCTAAAAAGGCTGAAATATTTTGATCTCCTTTTCATCCTGGTCTGTGCATTTGGTTATCTATTCAGGACTAAGCGTTCTTCATGTATTTCCCAGGCCTTCCCTCTGTACAGCCTCCTATATACAACTGCATTCCAGACTTTTCAGGCTTATGCCAATAACTAATTCATCTTGTAAATACATTATTAAATACTGTTCCTGTAATCTCTTCTACCTAATCTGCACACGTCTGAGGATGACAGAAACACACTTACAGTCTAGTTCTTTTTAGAGAGTATTGCACACAGACACACACACACAAAGCTTTTCTATGTTTCCTTTGCTTCTCTGATCAAATCATTAGGTAGGGCTGTTCATAGCAAAAAAAATGCCAGTGTGAGCTAACATGGTGATGTGTTAAAGGATGGCAGAATTTCAGAAGGACCACAAGTGTGATCACACTCAGAGAAATGGATGTACCTTAATCAGTTTAGCTGTATATGCTCTGGTGATCCAACTTCCTACCTGTCTTGCTCCAGCATTCTGACTCTTGCAGACCACAAACCAAGTATTTTAAAGAGAGGGACAAATGTTTTAATTTAGAAATAGAGTCAAGTGGCTCTCGCAACTATCTGTTAAAATACATTAGCTCTCAGTTACTTGCTCTGTGTTGGAACATAGAAGAATAGTCTGGAACAGTGTACTTTTTGCAGATGCTAAAAAAAGAGAATGGGGTGAAGAGGCAAAACACAAGATTTCCAAACTGAGGGTCAGACAGGAATTATCCCCCAGGGACTGCTGGAAAGCTTTTAATTTTCCCTTGGAGAATGGTGTAGTTATTTTGTATGGTCACTGGGCACATTTCACTAACAAATTCTGTGCCTGTATGAGAAGCACAGAGCATTAGTAATTTCTCTGCTCTCTTTCACTGCAAATTTTAGGTGTGCACTTCTGGAACTAAAGGTCTGCTACCGGCATGAGAGAAATGGCCTGTCTAGCTGCAAAGTTTGGGTACCACTCATACAAGGTTTTAACTACAGACTCTCACAAAAACTGTATCAAATTATGACTATTTTAAAACTGCTTCAAATCTCTAAGGGACAGCACTTTGTGAAATTTAAGAAGTTTTAATTCAGTTTAGCTGAATGCTCTTTGGAAGAAGTGAAAGAAGCAAAATAAATTTTAACGTTTTTTCATTCTGCATAATAGTGTCTGTACAGGATGTAACACAGAGACTAAATAGTTCACTTTTCGTTCATATTTTTAATTCATTCAGATTATTTTTTTTGAATGTTCAAGTTTAGACAAGTCCTGGGAGGCCAACTAGGTGCACCGGCCTTACTTGAAGAAGGACATATAAATCTGTGACTAGTCTATGATCTAGAAAGATAACTGCATATAATTACTAGAGCTACATTGGCTAGTATAGAGATGCAAGTGATTTCTCTCAAGTTTATTTTGTAAAGTCTGTAATTTTCACTGATGATGAGTAATGAATATTTTCCGATAAATCTCATTTTCCTTTTCCAGTCTCATAGTGCAACAGTATAGAGCTTACCAAGATGACAGAAAGCAATTTCTGAATAGCAGCTCTTTAAAATTTAAGTGTATCTACTAGTACAGTGGACATAGGCTCATTTTGAGGAAACTCTTCATAGCACTGTTCCCAGAATCATTTGCACACCGGAACCCTCCACGCACAGACACCAAATTAAGGGGATATGCTGCCCATCAACAAAAATAGAAAGAAAACACTCAAGCTTCTGCTCCATTTGCTGGGCTTTTTTTTTTTTTTCTCATGATTGTTATTGCACCTGGGCAGTGAGGCAGCAAGGCAATAGCTAGTAATCCCTGTTGAGACTTCTCAGTCTGGGTTACTCACTGACTGGAGTCTTTCATTCCTTCTTTCTTTCGATTGACTGCCAGGGTGTTCTGGGTCTCTTCTCTATGGTCTCGACTTTTAATAGAGCTGCTTCCAGTATTTACCTTTTTGTATCTCCAAGGCTGTCTGGTTCTTGAGGCACTTCCAGTGTGAATGTTGCGGGCTTTGGCTTACTACAGAAGATCATGTTTATGACTTACTGAGCTGTGCAAAAGCAACTGTCATAACTATAGAGTTAGATCATATGCAAAGCTCATATTTTGAAAAACTATGGGGGGCCATCCTTGTGAGTTACCAAACAGGAAGGGGAAGTAGGTAAGGCATGTTTTACAGATGTCATTATTTCCATAAAATACAACCATTTAATCATGTTTTGCATTCACACCTATATTCTCCATTTAGCTTATAGCATCAAGTGTTTCTCTACAAGAGGACGACAATTAGGGAAGTAACTTGACAAAAGTCAGTGATAATTTCTGTGCAGAATATAAAAGCCACTTAAACATTTCTGACCAAGTCAGTACTGGTCAGATGACAATGGAATTTCATTCCTACACCCGGGCAAAATATAATTTGTATCTCCTTTCCCAGATGTGTGTCCTAAGTATTATAGTAAGATGCAGGGTTGACTTAGATGAGCAATAATTAACTAAGTTTTTTAAAAAAGTAGTACAATTTCTTTTTACAGTAAAGCAAGATCCCACTTAGTCCAAGTGCATTGACTACAGTTTTATGTGTTTTCATTTTCTTTAGTCAGCTTCTCTGCCAAGAAAATTAGACCATCTTAAATAATATGAACAGCAATTGTTGGATAGATCAAGGATGCTGTAGAATGGTGTATTTTTGTGTGATCTGATGTACACACTGCATTGGGTGGATATTATTAGGTACAGTACCCCAATGTCATTAAATACAGTTCCACTAGTGTCCCTAATAAATGTGTACCTAGCACAGCACACTGCAGCATTGCCTTTTCATTCTATTCATGCCCACAGCAACAACATTAGCTACTTCACAACATTTGTGAGAGAAAACAAAAATTATGCTATTTTTACAGCACATCCTTAGCCACAACGAGGTAAAGACAAAGTCATGCCAAGAGCATGGGATACTAGAACAAACCTTGAAGAACCAAATTTTGAGCAAGGACTGAAGCTTTGTGCTTCAAAGGTCAGATTTAAAAATTAATTTTCTTATTGCTTATCACACTTTGGTAACATGAAAGTGCCTCTTACACAAATCAGCCAATAAGAAACGGATGTCGTTTAAGACATTAGTGTTTCAATTTTTGCTTCAACGTACCAATGATGAAAATAGAAGAATAAGATAGAATCACCTTGGAGTCTGTAGCCAGTACATGAGGAAATTAAGGGGGTTAGGAAGTTCAGGCTAAGCCCTTCATCCTATTTATTTATTTATTTATTCATTTATCTGTTTATTGTAGTTCTTTTTCCAAGGAAAGAGCTACTTTTGCTTTGAAGCCACAGACCTGCACACACATCTGACAGGATCTGGCACTTTTATTTGGCAGTATGTTCCACTAACATGCATTTTCCTTTTTTCTTTTTTTTTTTTTTTCCTTTTTGAGACTTTCCCTACCTTTCCTGTCAACTACATGATCTGATCTAGTAAGCTCTGAGCATATGTGCAAGCTACCACAGGACACACTGAGGGTTGTGTTTCGTACCTGCTCTTCTGTGGTAACTGGCACTGGGTTATTATGAAGTAACTGCTGTGGTTCCAGTTTACAACCTAGCAAATGACAGGCTGACTTGTGTGCTGACACAAAAAGATACTTTTTCCACGGAATTATTTATGGCAAGGGCTTTGCTCCATTTAATTTTGGGGTCTGGTTAGCTCTTTTAGGGCAGTTAGTCTGCTGTGAGCGTTGTGGATGCTTTGCCTATTCACAGTGGTTGCCTGAAAGTGGCATTTTTCTAGCTTATTATCTTAAGCTAGTTGCTTCTTATGAGGCCCAAATCCTGGGGTCCGTTTGTCCAACCACTTTCCTTATGTACACAACTTGCAATCCCCTTCTCCATCGGCGACTGACAGCATCAGGAGCTGACTGGCTGAAGCTCTTCCGTTCCCGTCTTTGGGATAAATTTGTGTTCTGGTATTTCCTCAGCAGGCTCCAGGGCACACAACCTTTCTGGCAAAACGCGGATTTCTCTGTGCCCTCCAGGGCAGAGCTTTCTGTTAGCCATGATCTCAGAGCGAGTTTCCTAACAGGTTTTAGCGAGATAGCTATCACACCATCTCCCATATGGCCTTTCCTCTTGGAAGCAGCACAGTTCTGCTGGATGAAAGATCATTTTAGGTACCATACTGGGTGCGCCAAACTTCCAAATTTAACTGCATATCTGCATGCTGCTTGTCTAGACACATCTGGGTAATGTGTGAACTGTTCCCAACACTGTGTCTCAACATCCTGCCTTACTGCAGAGGATGCATTTCAAGCCAACGTGTTGGGCTTTCATAACAAACTTTGGTATATGCTACTACCCTTACAACTTGAGCGAGAGCAAATATTTTTTGGTTTTGTAGGTCCTTTTGATTTGGAATAGAGATTAACTGGCAATGGGTGATGCTTAGCACAACCCTGGTCACAAGGCTGTGCAAGTCCTGTGTACACAAGTAGAATCAGTCAATCTGAGTGTCTTTTTGCGGTCACAGCCTTAGCACACTAACACTACGAGCTCAGAATTGTCTCCTCTGTAGGCTGTTCCTTACACAACTTTATTTACTCAGTTCATGTCTGGGTCTTTGGTGTGTTTCTTCTTATCGGTCTCCCTTCTGCTCATGCTAAAACAAGTGCACATCCTTTCCAATAAACTCTCTGGTTGAGTCATTCAAATTCTTAAGCAGCTGAGGTTTTCAATGGAGTATGTGCTTAACTCGCACAGCAATTCCAAGTGAAGGACTCTGGTTGAACCTGCCAGTTTCAAGAAAAAGCAACCCTACCTGCCACATTGCTAGTAAACTCTTAAGTAATTGCAAATTGCTGCAGGACATCGTCTGCAGTTCCTCTTCAGTGATATTAGATAGCTCAGCTCTCCCAGTTTCTTCACAAAAGTATCTCAAGAATTAATACAAGTAATTAATGCTCCCTCTCTTTCTCTCCTTAGCTCTCATATTTATGCTTCTATTTTTTCCCACATCTGCTGTGTTGTCTGTGCATAACAATTCATAAGGATGTGACAGTTAATCTATAACTGCCACTAAGGGGAATGGCACGTTCCTTATACTGGAGGGGAGCAAGTGCCTCCGTGCTCAGGGAAAACGACTGTCAGGAGTTACTAAAGTCAGAGTGGTAATGGAGGGGAGGAGGAGGGCAATCTTTGTGTCTCGAGTTTGCAGGCTTGTGTGGAAAGCTACAGAGGTATCCTGAAGCACAGCCAGTGCTTTTTAGCACTACAATGTGGCTAGCTGCAAGAACTTTCCCCTTTAAACCCCGTTTTATGGCAGGCCCAAACACAATGTGGTATGCAGCGTATAAAAGGGCAGCTCAAAGATCAGTTTGAATGCTTATCTAAAGCATGGTAATTACCATAGATATGGAAGAGACTGTACAGAGTAGGAGGGCACCTTGCAGGAAAAGAACTTTTCTTTCCCTGTGGAGGAGATGCCAAGGTACATAGAGATAAAAGACATAGATATGAAATGAAATAAAAGGTTGTGATTGTCCCCATTTCAGTTTTGCTGTGATGATGTAAAGCTAGTCTGCATGGGATCAACACCTGAGAAAAAAATATGTAGAGGGGAGAAAAACCAAGTATAAAGCAACGCAGGGAAAACACAAGGACTGAAAGCTCTGCTGACTTGAAGACCTGATTTGGAGTGCATTTGATTCAACAAAAAAGCTCCTTTGGGTTTCAAACATTTTGGTCAAGGACTGGCTACACTGAAAATCAATGACTGACTAACCCACCATTTCTTACTCAGCTAAGGGGTCTTTGCAAGGAAATGCTGTGGTTGGAAAATGCATTAGCAAATGTTTCAGAGTATTTTTAACTAGGAGAGGTTTGAATGCAACTTAAAAAAAAATCCCCCGAGGTACTCACCTTTCCAGTTCTGTTACGTGAAGTTTATTTTATGCCGCAGGACTGTGTGGATACAGACTTTAACCAAGCTGGTCAGCTTCCCCATCCCGGCTGCTCTCACGCACTTGCTTGCAAAGCTGTACCAGCTCACTGGCTCGACAAGCTCGTTCCAGCAGCTGCAAAGGGGGGAAAAAAATCATGGGGGAAGCTTTGTTTTTCCTTCAGGAGCAGATGTTCATTCAGCCTGAAGTCTTGCAGTGTATTACTAGGCTAGTCTATTGGTCTTGGGCATCGCAGCCCATTATGTCGTGATTTGCAAGGCGGGGACTGTACCTTTTTTGGCATTTCCCGGTGGAGACAGCTGCTGGGGAAAGAGAACCCCAGCACCTGCACAAAACGCTTGCAGCTGCTTAAGAGGTACAGATCTAGTTTAAACTGATAAATAAAATGGGAACACTGGCAGTCTGATGATGTTTGTAGGTGTTTTCATGTTTTTCTACAAAGATGGGCAGAGATGAAGATATTAAAACTAACATACTAAAATTATGCCTTAAACTTCCATTATCTAAAATATTACTTCAATCTTAGTTGGAACTACCTATTTTTATATATTTTACATACATAAATGTTATCTGCATTCCCAAAGTTTACACACACTTTATATGTACCCACGGAGCACCGCGCGGGAACACGGCCAGGCGGGTGCCGGTGGGGGGACACCCCCTCCGGGGCACGGGGCTGCCGCCGCAGCCGCCAGGCGAGCCCTGTCCCGCTGGCCGCCCCCGGCGGGAGGCCCAGCCCCCGGCGTCCTCCCGGGGCGCGGAGGAGCGTGTGGCGAGGCGACAGCGCCTGCCGCGGCTGCCTGGGTGGCGGCAGCCATCTCTTGTGCGGGTAAGGGCGCTGGCGTCAGGCGCCGCCGCGGCACCATGGTAACGGCGGCCATGTCGAGCGAGGGCAAGCGGCAGGGCGAGGAGCCTCCATGACGGGTGAGGGCGAAATGGCCGCCGGAAGGGGCGGCCGCCGATCGCGCCGGCCGAGGGGCGGTGCTGCTGAGCCGCACACGGGATTGGACCGCCGGCGGCGGCAGCGGCTTCCGGTGGGCCGAAGGAAGGTGGCGGCGGAGGAGGCAGTTGGTTTTGGGGCGCGTATGGGGGTCTGTGGGGCGGCCGGATTGGGCCGGGTGCTTGGGGAGGGGCGGGTCGGGCCGGGCCGGGAGGCGGCGGTGCGGGAGAAGGGGTGCGTCGGGTGCGGAGGCACTGTACACCCATGAAGGAAGGGATGGGCCTAAGGGACAGTACGTGTGGGGGTGTCGTGGGGAGCAGCGGTCGGTGTGGGGCTGCCCAGAGGTACACGCGAGGCAGCGGCGGGTGCGGGGCTCTCGGTGCCCGGGGAGCAGTGCCGGAGTGCCCGGAGGTTGCGCGGTAGGGGTGTCCGGCTGTGGGCGCGGGCCGTGGTTGGTGGTGTGGGAGGTTCCTGGGTGTGCGTGGGGTCAGTGGCAGGAACGTGGGGGTCCCCACTGGGCGTGGAAGACAGGGACAGGTGTTAGGGCACGTTCCTGACTGTTTGTGGGCATTGGTGAAGTGGCTTCCTGCAGGTATTTGGGGAGTGAGTGGCGATTTGGAGTGGGTTTCTTGCTCTCTGTGGAGAAGAGTCTCTGTTGCGTGATGTGGAGCTTTTTGTACCCTATGTGGGGCTGTGGCTCTGGAGGAGATCTCTGGGATTTGAATGTGTGGCCATGACAGCTTTCTGGGGAGCTCCAAAGTGCTGTGGATTATATGAGCAAAAAATGAAAGTGCAGAGAGTGGCTGGTGTGTGTAGGAAGCTGAATGGTGGGCTTTGAGAGGTTTCTTGGCTAGAGGTGCCACGAGTGTGTGAAGGGGCTCAAACGTGGTTGGTGGGCATGGGTTGTAGATGAGTGGCTAAGTGTTGGGCCTGGGGAAGTTTGCTCTCTGCAGGTGATTGATGGTGGTCAGAGTGGGTGACTTTTGGCCAGTGGTAGGTGTGGGGAGTGCCAGGTGGAGGTGTATTTTGGTCTCTGTATAAGAGGGTTTTAACCAACACAGGGGCATTAAGACGAAGCCAAGTCTATGTTAGGGAGGACCGTCAGTCTTTGAGGAGTCGGTGTGGTCTGTCTGGGGAGAGAAGAATGTGAATAGCCTGGGACTGAGGGTAAGGTTGAGTTTCTAAAGGAAAGAGAGGGTCTGTGGCATGAAAACTTAGTGGGTCAGGTCCTGGCGTGTACAGTATGTGAGGAAGTGAGTAGTGGGGAGGGGGGGAGCTGGAGCTGTGAGGGATGGCGTCAGGAGGCAATGGAAGAAATATTTTGTCTGGACAAAAAATGTGAAAGGCAGTAGTCACTAGTTGCTTGCTGGACTGATAGGTAGCAGATGTTTTTAGTGACAGCTATTCTCCCCCCTTGAATGGCCTAATCATTGTAGCTAACATCAATGCCCACTGAATTCCGTTGCTAAAAGGAGGAAAACGGTTAAGTGGAAGTTGTCTTTGTTTATTTTTTAATTTTGAGATGTACTTAATACTTAGGTTAAAAGAGAAGTTACAGGAACACTATGTGTGCTGTTTCAGTAACTCATTTAGAAATAATCTTTGTATTGTTTTGTATTATATGGTGAAGGGCAATGCCAAGCTAAAATGCTTGTTAAATGATAAGATTTGGCAAAGCAGTGTACCATCTTAATCTTAAAAATACAGTAGCCTTATTACTTTCAGTAGAACTGCTCAAGTAAAGCAAATACACAAGAACTGGCAGGTTCAGTTTGTAACCCTTAGTTTAACTGTAAATGCCATTATAGATTTCAATGGAATAATACAAATCTTACTTGTATGGTCTGCATTTCATTTACTTCTGGGTTTCATTTGGTTTAGAGGTAGAGAGAGATCTGTGGATTGAGTTGGCACAGCATCAGCGAATACGAGAGAAGAACGCTGCTTATGTCTAATGAAGATCTTACTGGTTTGGTTTTCTGTCACTAGCTGCTGTATTTGCTTGAAAACCCTTTAAGGAGATACTTGTTATTTTGCTAAATAATATTTTAGGGAACTGGAAGAAATACTGTTCAAACATAAGAAAAAACTGTTTTAATGATGAGGGTCATCAAGTACTGGGATAGGTTGCCCTGAGACATTGCTGAGTTTCTATCTCTGGAGATACTTGAAAGTTGACCGGACAAGAGCCTTGGCAACCTGCGCTGGCTGACCCTACTTTATTCAGGAGCACTGAGCCGGTGATCTCCAGAGATCACTTCCAGCTTCAACTATTCTGTGGTTCTGTAACTAGTAGTCCAGAGCTTTTCAGATTGCATTAACTTGGGGATATATACTCTTCAAACGTGCCTATGTCTCTCGTGATACACAGGAAAACTCTTCAAATGGGCCTTTACAAACCTTGGCTTGGAATCGCTGTTCAGTTCCATAGGATTTGTAAGATCTCTATGTAAGCTCTTACAGGGCTCATCTTTAAGGTGTTGCTGCCCTCAGCTTTAACTGACTTTGAATGTTGATATAATAAGAACAATTTTGTTGTTAGGAAGTGAACGGGTGCCACGTATACACAGTCTCAGTTGCTTGTTGAAGTCTAACTCAGATCATTTTTGTTAATACAGAGAGAGATCAAAAAAGCAGAGACTGAACCTGCATGAAGATTTTTTTCCGAAGAGCGTGATAAGGTACAGTGCTTCCATTTTAACATTACAGAGCAGTGGACTTTTTTCCCATCAACTTGCTGTTTGCAATGCTAATCCTAGTGGTGTCTTTTAGGACTTAATGTTTGACCAGTATTTTCCAAAACCTTTTGAGTTATATGGTCTGTACTGTGTCGGGCATCTTGTTACCATGATGGATCAGTATGATAAAAACCCTAAATTGAGTTGATTGTGTGGGTGTGTGTTTGCTGTTTTTTTTTTAATAGTGTTCTTTAATGTTCAGGAAGAACTTGGAGAAGGTGGGAGTCTATATGCTTCAGCCACCATGTCTGGAATTGGCAATAAACGGACAGCTGGAGAGCCTGGGCCTTCTGCACCTCCAGAGAAGAAGGCGGGGGTTGAAGATTCAGGGACCACAGTGGAGACCATTAAGCTTGGTGGTGTTTCTTCAACGGTATGTCTTCCTTGCACACCCCCACTCAACCTCTTGCATATTTTCATCTGGAAACAAAAATATCTCTCTGCCTACTGTATGAGCCCAGTGATCTGGCTTGTGTACAATGTGCCCTGACTTGTGCCTCTGCACAGGAGGAGCTAGACATCCGGACCCTACAGACCAAGAATCGGAAACTAGCAGAGATGCTGGACCAGCGGCAAGCCATTGAAGATGAGCTACGGGAGCACATTGAGAAGCTGGAGCGTCGGCAGGCCACTGATGATGCCTCTCTGCTGATTATCAATCGATACTGGAATCAGGTTAGTAACGCGCTTTGTTATTTTATATACACTGTTCTTTTGTCCCTTCTTCTGTTCCACTGCAATCCTTTTATTCACATCTGTTCTTTGTCATGTCTTGCCTGTCCCATCATTCAGTTTGATGAAAATATCCGCATCATCCTTAAACGCTTCGACCTGGACCAAGGTCTTGGAGACCTTTTGTCTGAAAGAAAAGCGCTGGTGGTACCAGAACCTGAACCAGACTCGGACAGTAATCAGGAGCGCAAAGATGAGAGGGAACGAGGTGAGGCACCTGGCTGGGGACAGTGGAAAAGATGGATTTCAGCTGTGGACAACATTGAAGTCCCTTTCTAAAGGGTGACAGAGGCTCTCTGATTGTGAAGACTAATGATACGTTGCCTGCCAGAGCACATTTACCATTTTACACATCTTTCTGTTCCTAGGTGAAGGACTGGAGCCCGCATTCTCCTTCCTAGCCACGCTAGCCAGCAGCACTAGTGAGGAGATAGAATCTCAGCTGCAGGAGCGTGTAGAGTCCTCCCGTCGTGCTGTTGCCCAGATTGTGACAATGTACGACAAGCTGCAGGAGAAAGTGGATGTGCTGTCCCACAAGCTGAATAGTGGAGGTATGACCAAGGTGGCTGATCCCTGGCTGATGCTCAAGAATCCTCATCTACCTCCAGCGTAGTCATGATTCTGCATTGTAAGGGTTAAGGCCTAGTCCTTCTCCTGCTCATTTATTTTCCAAAATAAATTGGCTTAGCTTTCCAAACTCAAAACCCAAAATCTCTAATAGACTAGTGCTATATGCTAGAAGTGTATTATAACTGCCTCTAAATTTGAATGCTGAGAACTCTGCCCAGTGTGTTGGGCTAAGGAAGGGCTTGTTTCTGCCAGCAGTGTGTTTGTGCACCTAAGTTACAGATTACAGTTGAACCTTAGCAGCCAGCTGTCCTCAGCCACCGTGTAAAAGGCTTCATGCTTACAAGTGAAGAAGTGAAATTAGTATTGCAAACTGATGTGGGACTCCTTCTCACTGGCAGTTTAGTAAAAGGTGTAGGAATAACCAGCTCCTCAGTTTCCACTGAGTCTTGAGCAAAATGGTAGCCATCTTGGTATGCCTAGTGCAGCTGTCAGTTTTGAACACAAAGCAGAGTTCTGCAGAAGAAATCCAAATGACTAGTTTCTGAAAATTAATGTAGCAGATTCAGTTTACACTCAGATGACTCTCTGAAAAACTTCGTTAGCTTAAGGTTAGAATTTTAATTGTTTGAATGAAAATTTAGGTGGAATATCATCAACTCATCCTTGGTTTGCCTTCTGTCCAGAGTGTTCTATATGCTCTGATCAAGGAGCTCTGGCAATTCTAGCATTGGTGTAGCGAAGCATTGCTGTCCTTAGTTGGCAGCCTTAAACTCTGTAGTAGCGTTGGCATTAGTGCAACGTGAGCCTGTACTCAGTTGCTGTAATTGCCATCCGGTATGTTAGCTGAAGCCACCTGTTGTAGCAAGTTTATGCATGAATTTGATCTGCGTTAGGGTGCCACTGGGTTACAAGGGCATGTTCTGTGTGGCTGATACTGGCACAATTGGAATGATCTCTGACATTAGGGGATGGTAACTGACAATTGGAAATGTGTAGTATGTTAAACTGCAGAGCGTTTTGCTTAGTGAGTGCAAGTCAAAGCTCTGTGTGGCTGGGGATCAGACCCTCGATCGAGAACCCACCTGCTGGAGAGATACAGGAAGCAGAAGTTAAAACCAGAAATTGCTTTTTCTGTTTTCTTTTTTCTCTCTTTACTGTTTAAGAATTAAAACCAATCTTCCTTGATTTCCATTAATTTCCTTTTCTTTATGCACCTTTCAGATATTTCATTGATGGAAGAAGCAGTCCTGGAGCTTAATACCTACCTCTCACATGAAAATGGACGGCTGCAGGAGCTGGCTGATGTTCTTCAGGAGAAGCACCGCATCATGTCTCAGGAGGTATAAAAAGGAGAGAGAAAGAAATCTGCTTTGGGGTCCTGCTTAGAATAATTTGTGGTTACCATAGTTTGGAAAGCAGGTTATTGCCTTGGAGAGGGATGGGAGTGACACAGTTTGAAAGTTGCCTTCTGAACAAAGGTTATGGAAAGGGTGATTGTTGGGGAGAACTGTATGTAGATTTTCTGTGTAATTCTGACTGATTTGCTTGTTACATCACTGAATGAAAGAATATAACCAAACCAGTGAGTTGAATAGATTTAATTTTAAAAGAAGACAGAGCAGAGGAAGTGGTAAGGTGATGCTAAGGTGGTTGTGTAAAAATCTGAGACGCTTGACGTGACATCCCTGTCATTTCAAATTCCTTGGTTTCTCTGCATCATGTATGAAAGTGTAATGACATTAATTACAAGATGATCCCAGTCATTAAGGGATTCACGTTATTGGCAGTGTTTGTTTTAGAGGTTTCAGTTGCTTTGAAAACTGTGTTAACTCTGGCTTTGCTCAGTGTTAGACCACCAAGCACTTCTGTGGTCTGTAGAGTAGATGAACATATGGATTGAAAAGACTAAAAAAAAAAAAGCCTTTGAATAAGCTGAGGTGGCTGCCTCTGTATTCAGAGACAAGATATTACCAGCTTCTTGCTCTTTCTCCATTTTCAGTTTAGTCTTATTTTCATTACTGTGTTGGGGTTCAGCCAGTATAAAATTCAGGACAGTTCATTGAGTAGTGTTGTCACCACAGCAAAAGGTGGGTGGAAAGCACATGAATCCAGGGTATGATGAGTAAGAGAAAAATTAATACTGAGCAGTCTCAGAAAATGTTGATTCTATTCAATATGCTGGGTGAAACACTCTTTTGATTGCAGTTCTCCAAGCTGCAAGAGAGAGTGGAGACAGCAGAATCTCGGGTGTCTGTTCTGGAGACTATGATTGATGACCTTCAGTGGGATATTGACAAGATACGCAAGAGGGAGCAGAGGCTCAACCGGCACTTAGCAGATGTTCTGGAACGAGTAAGCACCATCCTCTTTGCCAGAAAACCAGAGAAATGGGTGTAGTTTTGAGATGTGTGACATCATCTTATGGTACTTTGCTGTGAGAAGTGAGAATCTGTGATGTACCATCTTTGGTCTTGAATATGCTCTGTCAGCAGTCTTGGCATTTAATTGGGTATTGATGAAATCTGTTGCCTTTTTTGCAGGTAAATTCCAAAGGCTACAAGGTGTATGGAGCTGGGAGCAGCCTGTATGGAGGCACAATCACCATTAATGCTCGCAAGGTAATATCAGGGTCTTGGTTGTGGGCAAGGGGAAGAACAAAGTCAAGGAGAGCCTGTGCGTAGGGTCATAGATTGGAACAGAATTTAGATACCTCCTTTGCTACAAATCTGGGTGACTCTGGGCAAGCCATTTTGTCTGTGTACAAGTTTCCTACTTGCGAAACAGACCTGGTGGAAGTAGACTCTGTCTCACTTGGTAATGTGAGTCTGTTACATCTGTAATTTCTGTTACTGTGTAAACACTTACTTAATTAGTACCCTCAGTAGATAGGTTACCAGTAGGATTTACAAGCAGTTTATCCCCAACAGTTTGAGGAGATGAATGCAGAGCTGGAAGAGAATAAAGAGCTTGCTGGGAATCGCCTCAATGAGTTAGAGGAACTACGCCAGGATCTTGAGGAAGTAACAACACAGAATGAAAAACTCAAGGTGAGATATCTGTACCTATTTAAGGATGAAGGTGTTCTGTGTGATTGGTTGCCCTCCGTCTTGCTGTACTGTGTCTCTGAAAACCATATTAATACTATTCTATTCTGTGCTTGCTCTTTAGCTGGGTTATATTTTGTACAAGGTACCATTTAGCAAGTTTGTGTGACTTACAGTTGCAGTTCATTGCATTGGTGACACCATGTGGTCATCACTGGAAATTGTAATGGTTTCTTATTTCCTGTTTTCCATTCTGATCTATTCAGTAAATTTTAATGATGTCTAGTTAAAACTAATTTCACCTCTTTACGAATATTGACCCCTCTTCCACCTTCCCCCTCACCCCGTGCAAGTGGAACCAGAGAACTGAAAAAATCGTGGAACTTGTGTAGGAGAGCTAGGCTCTTGAAAGAGTTGACGAACCTAAATCCTTCTCACTGTGGTAGAATGGATAGGTAGGAAACAGCATATGAGCTTATTATGTCTTAAAGGTGGTAACACAAAGAGCTGTGACTCTATAGTAGGTAAGTATATGATATAGAGAATAATCCAAATTTTATCTTGGTGATCAATAGATTTGTTACCCTGTTACAAGAAATGTCTGAGCTGGTAACCTAAGTTTCAGAGATGAGATTCCAGAAAACTGTCTTGAGGCGCCTCTAAATTCTGTGTGTCTACATGAGTTTGCTTTGAGAAAAACACCATTTGGCTTACACCTTTCTTTTTCTCTTAATTAGTGTTAGGCTGTATATGTGTGTATATATGTCTGTTTCACTGCTCGTAGTCACAATCATTTGCTAACTTTTTTTTTGTAAGGAAAATTCAGATTCTGTATTTCTGTCTTCTCTCATTTCTCTTCCTTTCAGTCATTATGTCTCTTACTGGTAGAAAGCTAACGTTATGCCTACTTGCACATGTATTTTCTGTAGTTTTCTATCATACTTTTCTATGTGTCCATCTTTATTGATTTAGGTGATTATGGTTTTACAGTAAATCCACTGAAACGGTATATCCTGTTTTCCAAGTTTCTCATATCTTTGAGAGAAACTGTTGCAGAACCTGAGAATCAAAAACTCTTGTCATGTGACCATGCAAGAGAAACAGCCTAATGCACACAGAGAAAGCATAGACTTTTTAAATTGATACTGAAGCATATCACTTGCATACACTTCATAGCAATGCTATTGAAGTTCTACTTTTGTCTTCGCTTGTGGCAGATTGATTCACTGTTCTCCTACCTTGCAAAATAGATACCAAAGACAAGGAGATAATTTTTCTTTCTGTGGCATTTTGTTGTGTCCTGACTAGGTTGAGCTGCGACGAGCAGTGGAAGAGGCTGTGAAGGAGACCCCAGAATATCGCTGCATGCAATCCCAATTTTCTGTTTTGTATAATGAGAGTCTCCAGCTGAAGGCACATCTTGATGAGGCCCGCACTCTGCTTCATGGCACCCGCACCACACACCAGCGCCAGGTGGAACTAATTGAGGTAGCACCTCTGCTTCATCAGACTAGAGAATGTTGTCATCCCATTTACCATCACTGCTGGGTCTGGGTGGCTCTGGGTATGCTTAGGAAATGTATCTTCCTGGCAATAATTCATCTGTTCTGGTACTTCATCTCAATGAGGTGAGACATACTCCAGGGTCACAGCACCAAGTTCTGTCCCCTTCTTACTCCTCAGAGGGATGAGGTCAGCCTTCACAAGAAACTACGCACAGAGGTGATTCAGCTAGAGGACACCCTTGCACAAGTCCGCAAAGAATATGAGATGTTGAGGATAGAGTTTGAACAGACACTTGCTGCCAATGAACAAGCAGGTATGGAGTTTTTCTGCTGTGCTTAAAAACAAACACACACACCCCACACACACCCCCTCCCCAATGCCCATTAGAGGCTGCATTGCAGTAAAACACCTGGTTTGATTCGTTGTCTGTTATTGTTAAATACTTGGCAGGTCTCTATCTCAAAAAACAAAGCTCTTCACGTGTTTTATGGGAGGTCAGTTCCATGTGGGCAACAGGAGTAGGGAAGTGATCATCCCCCTATACTCAGCCCTGGTGAGGCTGTACCTCGAGTACGGTGTTCAGTTTTGGGCCCCTCACTACAAGAAAGACATTGAGGTGCTGGAGTGTGCCCAAAGAAGGGCAATGAAGCTCGTGAAGGGTCTAGAGCACAAGTCTTATGAGGAGTGGCTGAGGGAACTGGGGCTGTTTAGCCTGGAGAAAAGGAGGCTGAGGGGAGACCTTATTGCTCTCTACAACTCCCTGAAAGGAGGTTGTAGCGAGGTGGGGGTCGGTCTCTTCTCCCAAGTAACAGATGACAGGACGAGAGGAAATGGCCTCAAGTTGTGCCAGGGAAGGTTTAGATTGGATATTCAGAAAAATTTCTTCACTGAAAGGGTTATCAGGCACTGGAACAGGCTGCCCCGGGAAGTGGTTGAGGCACCATCCCTGGAGGTGTTTGAAAGACGTGTAGATGTGGTGCTTAGGGACATGGTTTAGTGGTGGTCTTGGCAGCGATGGGATAATGGTTGGACTTGATGATCTTGGAGGTCTCTTCCAACTAAAATGATTCTATGATTCTATGTTACCTGACTTCCTTTTAGATGCTGCAAAATACATACATTTTGCTAATAATTGGTTTATGACAGAGTATTTTGCAGTATTATAAATTATTCGGGGGGGTACTCGTTTGCAAGTCTGGAATGACAGCCTGGATAGGAAACCAGTAATTTTCAAATTTCATCAGAGGAAATGAAGAAGTTCTTTCTACATGTCGTGGTTTAACCCCAGCTGGTAACCGAAATACCACGCAGCTGCTCACTCACTCCCCCCCTTCCTGATGGGGTGGGGAGGAGAATCGGAGAGAAAGGAAAACTCACGGGTTGAGATAAAAGCAGTTCACCAGGACAGCAAAGGAAAAATACAAAAATATATTAATAATGATGATAATAATAATCTATATATGGATACTAGAATATATAAAACAAATGATGCACAATTTCTCACCACCCGACAACGAATGCAGCCCATCCCAAGCAGCAGTCAGGGAGCAGGGGTGTTCCCCCCCCACAGCTATCCCAGAACAGCAAGTTCCAGAGAGAGCAGGCAAGGGAACGAACAGCCGAACAAACGAACAAAAAGGCCCGAATGAACCAAAAAAAAAAAAAAAGGAAAAAACGGGGAAAGAAAAAGCAACCCAAAGGGAAGTTTAAGGATTAAGGCACGTTAAGGCGTCTAAAACTAGTGGCCCACCGACCAACCCTCACTTACACCAGGCATGCCATCTATGGTATGGAATACTCTCTTTGGCCAGTTTGGGTCAACTGTACTGGCTCTACGCCCCCCAAGTTTTTGCACCTGCACATTAGCAAAACCTGGGAAACTGCAAAATGTCCTTGGTTGTTTAGCAGCAACCAACAACATCTGTGTACTATCCCCATTCTTCACATGCTAAACCCAAACCACAGTAGCTGCTGGAGACAAAATCAGCTCTGTCCTGGCTGAAACCAGGACACTACAGTGGCATTTAAATCATAGATGTTTTTTTGTAGCATGGCACATTGCCCTTCAGAACATGGGAAAAAAGTAATGTTGAGGGGAAATGAGGACTGGGAATTTGCAAGGACTTATGGTTGCATGTAATGCTGGCATTACTTTTTTCTGCAAATGTGTTGTGTTGCTCTGTTGTGTGGCAGAATGATAATAGTCTTATTTTGGTTCTTGGTCATTGTCTCTTCGCTTGTTTCTCCATCTCCGCGAAAGTCCTTGCACAATGTTGGCAAAAGTGTGGTTTGTTACCATTGTGTTCCTGTTTTTGTAGGCCCAATTAATCGGGAGATGCGTCATCTCATCAGCAGCCTCCAAAATCACAACCACCAGCTGAAGGGAGAGGTGTTAAGATACAAGCGCAAACTGAGAGAGGCCCAATCTGACTTGAGCAAGGTATCAGAGCAGGAAATGCCAGAAAAGAGCAGAAAGTGCTTAGGAGGAGGGGGACTGCTGTCACCCATGCCTGCAACATCAACCTTTCTGATAGGGCATGCAGGATGCACTGTAATTTTCAATGGAGCTCTATACTCTACTGCTTCCACTTACCAAATGAATTCTCTTCCTTTGTAGCTATATAGCGCTCCATGAAAAGTAGTAGCAATTATGGAGGGAGGATGCAAGAATGGATCTGGGAAGACAAGGGAAGGGGGATAAGGTAGATTTCTGGCTAAGAACTTAGTAGTTTGTTTTCTTCTGTGTCTTCTTTCTTGCTGTTCCACAACAGATCCGCTCTCGCAGTGGTAGTGCTCTCTTACAGTCCCAGTCCAGTACTGAAGACACAAAGGAGGAACCTCCAGAGATCAAGCAGGAACCTGATGATCCTTCTGCCCAAGTCTCTGTCCCCAAGGCTGCTTCTGAAGATGTTAATGAAATGAAGGCCAGGCGAGATGAAGAGGAACGAGAGCGAGAGAGACGGGAGAGGGAGAGGGAACGAGAGAAGGAAAAAGAGAAGGAGAGGGAGCGAGAGAAAGAGAAAGAAAAGGAAAAGGAACGAGAGCGAGAAAAGCAGAAGCAGAAGGAATCTGAGAAGGAGAGAGAGTCCAAAGAGAAGGAGAAAGGGAAGCATGAAGACGGAAGAAAGAAGGAGGCTGAAGTGATCAAGCAACTGAAGGCTGAGCTCAAGTAAGAGTTGTCCCTCCCTTTCCTGCTTGAGTAGTGCCCAAACTGGGGTGTTTGTGTGAGATGACTCGTAGCTCACTCTTACGAGATTAGCTTCACTGAACTGAAGTGAGAGGTTTCTGGCACCCTCTGTATCTGATTGTGATTTGGACAACATAGTAACATTTCTCCTACAACAGCCTAAAGCATGAATTACCAAACCAGATACTTCATGGTGTGGATCGAGTAATCTTTGTCGCTGTCGTAACAATTGCGTAAAGCTTTACAGCAGCAGGTTATTGATAAAGGGCACAGTAGTCTTCCCTGTCTTGGATCAGTACCAAAGCAGAGATGGCTAGTTTGTTGCTTACTATTAGGGTACATTTTTCCTCCCCAACCCACTTCTCTTGGCTTTTCAACCCATGTGCCTGAACATGTTTCTTTTCAGCCTCCAGTCTGTACTCTTTGGTTATTTTACGTTACCAGGGTAAGATGAGCCAAGGATGACTCCATATGCATACCATGTGGGAGATGGAGAGAATATTGCTCTGACTCTCATGCTGGATATGTAACAGCGTAACTTTCCTATTGTGTTCTCACAGTTGTCTATCTCCCTGTCTCCAGGAAGGCCCAGGAGAGCCAGAAGGAGATGAAGCTGTTGCTAGATATGTACCGCTCTGCTCCCAAAGAGCAGAGAGACAAAGTGCAGCTGATGGCAGCTGAGAAGAAGGCAAAAGCTGAGGTGAATCTAATTTTTCTTCCCTTTTTCTTCTTAACGTGTTACTTAAAACTTCTTTTTGGATACTCTGCACCTGAACTGTATTGTTTTTGTCTTCAAAACTGGAGATTGTTCCTCTTCTCATCTTTGTCACTTAGAAGAGAGATTGGAATGGTCTGGAGATGAACAGGGAGATCCTCTGGGAAGGGATGATCCCTTTGCCCAGGCTGAGGGACATGGCTCCCACTTTTCCAGTTGCAGATTCAACCAGTAGCGAAGCTGAGCACATTTCCCAGAGACATAGACACACAGAGGACACTGACATGGCCAGTCACACTGCCACAGAAAAGGTGCTGCCTTCAACAGCAGGTACATAGAGGACTCGTAAAACATAAACATAGACAGACAAGTCCCCTTCCTCCTCTTTAGCTGGTAGAGATAGAATGTCACTAGTGCAGGCACATACACAGCAATCTCTAGGTTCACAAGCACACACACATTCGCAGATCCCTCAAGTACCAGCATGGCCCCTCTGTCTGTCTGGTACCCCTGTGATCCCGGGCCCTCTTACCTTCTTCACGTGCAGGTCTCACCTGCAGCTAGCACTTATTCCATGCAGCACACATACACATGGGGTAGAGAGTTAGATTATGCGGAGATAGTTAAGAAAATATTTAATAAGAAGATACAAGAAGATAGGACAGGCTGCGGTGATCATGCGCAGGGCTGAGCCAGACAAGTGTGTACTGACTGCCCTCATTTTACATGTGACAAGCTTCTTTTATACCCTTCTCTGTCTAACCCCAATTTGTTCATCCTTGCTCTCCCCCTGCACATCCCTCCTGGGTTTGTACAGCTCTATCGATTCCCACAGCCCTCCCAGTCCAGGATCCACCCCTGTTTTACAGTCTTATCAGTTGCAAAGTCCAGGTTGATCTTCCTGGAAGTGGTGCCTGTAGTTTCTTGGTAGCCTATCTGCTATTGCGACTGGGGAGATTTGTTTCTTCTCTTTGTCTCCATGTCTGTTTTGTCAGGTCTGTGTCTCTGTATATTTTGTTTCTGGTTTCCTGCTTCCCTGTCCCTCCCACCCCCTTTGTTTTCCCAGTTGATGGGGTCCACAGTCAGATAACCCTGCTGGAATAAACATTCTCACACTCTCACATGCTCTCATCAATTAGTGTGACTGACCAGGTTTGGTTCTCATCACTGCCTCCCTTATTATTTGTCTGTGAGGTCTGTGTGTCTGTTATGTTTTGTGTATGGCTTTATCCTTTTCTTATTATCCCTTTTGGTATTGAAAAAGGTCCTTGACCAGACGCCCTTAAAGGAGCAGATGCTTTCCATCCACATACCTTTACATATACAACTGCAAGAGACTAATTTTCCTACTCTGATAAAAGATGCTATGGAATTTTCAAAGGTTTTGAAATCAAGATCTTGGGCTTACAGCCCATCTTAATGGTCCATCTGCCAGTAACACACTGTCCTGTCAAGATGAGATGGGTTTTCTTTTCCCATGCTTTGAAGATGGTTTCTCCAATGTTTCAGAGACGTGTGGGGCAAAACAGACTCTTAAAAATGTTCAGGCCACGTTCTTGTGTTTAGTGTCATTTCTGATTTGTCCTTGCTGTAGCTGGAAGAACTGAGGCAGAGGGTGAAAGAATTGGAAGACAAGGAGAAAAAGGAGAGTAAAAAGATGGCTGATGAGGATGCTCTCCGCAAGATCCGAGCAGTGGAGGAACAAATTGAGTATTTACAGAAGAAACTAGCCATGGCTAAGCAGGTGAGAAGTTTCTGATGAGTTCTGTCTTGGCTGGAGCACCTGGGAAGGAACTGCCTCCAGGTTACAGCCAGAAAGATTACCTGAGAGAAGGAATTTCTGTCTCTGTATGTGCCAGAGATGTGAATTCTGTCCCTGTTTATCGGAGGGAGAAAAACCCAACCAGCCAAAAACCAACGGCGATGAAAAAACCACAACACCAGGGTGTCACAAAGCTCATGGCAGGGGGTGGTGGGGAATGTTTAATTGTTTGTGGCCTAGGTGAAGAGCACAGAGGAGAGATGGCTGGATCAGCCTTTAGGGGAGGAGGTTACAATTTCTTTTTAAAAGTATTATCTGCACAGTTCATTAATTACTACATGTGTGTGGTACCGTGACGTACCTTCTTCCACAAAAAAGGTTTTAATCTAATGATAAGAGAGCAGGACCGCCTCAGTAGGGGAGAGGCAAACCAGTGGCTTGACATGTGCTTTTTTAGAATTCAGATTCTTTTCCTTATAGTACAGAACTGTTCTATCTTGTCACTTACTCCTTTAATGTTGAAGTGACCTAAGTGAGTTTAAAGGGCTTGACAGCCTCTTAGTTGGAAGCTGTTGAGTTGTCCATATGTAGAATTCTTGGCCTGGTGTATATGACAGCTATTCAGCTAGCTGCCTGAAGTTGGGAGTCAGTTTCTGCCCAGCTCTGACAATGACTGTGTCACAGCTGATTTTGCTAGCAGACAACCCACAGTCTGTGAATGCTTGTGAAGATGACCATCTCTTCTCTACACCTTCTAATTCAGGGCATCTCTGCTGTGGTGCAGACTTCTAGGGAGCACTTTTTTCTGGTTGAGGGGAATCACAGAAGATACTGTTCTCTGATACTGAGACATCTTCCTTCATCTGTGCTAGGTTTGGTGTCTCCGAGTAGAATATTCAGGGTCATTGTAGGGGCTACAGGAGACAATTTTGCCAGAGTCTGTGATTCTTTTGCAGGAGGAAGAGGCCCTGCTGTCAGAAATGGATGTCACAGGCCAAGCCTTTGAAGACATGCAGGAGCAGAACATCCGCCTGATGCAGCAGCTGCGGGAGAAGGATGATGCCAACTTCAAGCTGATGTCAGAACGCATCAAGTCCAACCAGATCCACAAGCTGCTGAAAGAGGAGAAAGAGGAGCTGGCAGACCAAGTTTTGACACTGAAGACACAGGTAACGTGGGAGAAGGAGAGAGGACAACAGAACCGATGGGGGAAGGTGGAGGTGTTGTGGGTTAACTCTGGTAGGCAGCTAAGCTCCAAGCTTTTATTGCTGAGCATGACATCATATGGTATGGAATATCCCTTTGGTCAGTATGGGTCAGCTGTCCCAGCTATGTCCCCTCCCAGCTTCTTGTGCACCCTCAGCCCACTTGCTGGCAGGGACAGCATGAGACACAGAAGGTCTTGATGCTGTGTAAGTACTGTTCGCCAATAGCTAAAACAGTTGTGTGTTACTGATGCTGTTTTCATCCCAAATCCAAAATATAGCACCATATGAGCTGCTATGAAGAGAATTAACTGTATCCCTGCTAAAATCAGTACAGGAGGGAGTGTGCCCAAAGAAGGGCAATGAAGCTGGTGAAGGGTCTAGAGCACAAGTCATATGAGGAGCGGCTGAGGGATCTGGGGCTGTTTAGCCTGGAGAAAAGGAGGCTGAGGGGAGACCTTATCGCTCTCTACAAGTCCCTGAAAGGAGGTTGTAGCGAGGTGGGGGTCGGTCTCTTCTCCCAAGTAACAGATGACAGGACGAGAGGAAATGGCCTCAAGTTGCGCCAGGGAAGGTTTAGATTGGATATTCAGAAACATTTCTTCACGGAAGGGGTTATCAGGCACTGGAACAGGCTGCCCAGGGAAGTGATTGAGTCACCATACCTGGAGGTATTTAAAAGATGTGTAGATGCGCTGCTTAGGGACATGGTTTAGCGGTGGACTTGGCAGTGTTAGGTTAATGGTTGGATTCGATGATCTTGGAGGTCTCTTCCAACCTAAACGATTCTATGATTCCCCTAATCAACCTAGGTATGCTGCATAAGACTTTGAAGGGACTTGTCTTAATAAGAAACAGACACTGCTGTATGATTATAAAGTGTCCTGCAAGTTCATTGCTATGTAGAGCAGGAGGGAGACAGAAAGTGGGAAGTCATTTTCCTGTTGTAATGGTACTTCTACATATATAATCTGCCATCCTTGGAACCAGGGTGGAACTGTTCTCTGCCTTGCGGCAATTCTCTAAGCCACCTTCCAAAAAATAAGACATCTTTGTTGTGAATATTTGACTGCTAAGTTTTAAAGTGTTCACCGGAGAGGTCTGGATACAGCTCTTAGACTGCTAGTGTGTCTGTTCAGGGAGAAAAAGGCAAGCTGAAGAGGTGCTCCTTGGTGATGGGGAGGCCGGGATAGTTGTAGCACGCAGCTTTAATGACAGCTCTGAAGACCTGCAGAGTATGCATTTCAGTCCTCCTGTACCTCCTCTCTTCCTTTCCAAGGTGGATGCCCAGCTGCAGGTTGTGCGTAAGCTGGAGGAGAAAGAACACTTACTGCAAAGCAGTATTGGAACAGGCGAGAAAGAACTAGGTCTCCGAACACAGGCCCTGGAAATGAACAAACGCAAGGTGAGTGATTGCTATTTCCTCTTGGGTTGTAAGATGGAGTTGTTGTCTTGTGGGAAGTATAGAAGGCTCCTAGCTCTCATTGGTATTACAGAACCTGATATTCCCTGGTTTCGGACTAGTGTACCAGAAGGCTGAGAAGTCCTGAAGAGAGTTCTGATTAAAGTATTGTAGACTGATGTTTCCTTTGATAAGGAGGAGCAGGTCATAGATGTTTCTGTGAAAGTCTGATTAGGGAGCTGAAGTAAAGTGCCTTTAAAAGGAAACCTATTGTAAAAGAAGAGGCAGCAGCCAGATGAAGTTAACTGGGGTCAAAGCTTTTATAGGAAAGATGGGGTAAGTAAAAGAAAACTATGGCTGGGGAATGTTAAGACCTTTAACAAATGTCTAAGATCAATAGGTCTGTTACAAGTAAAGTAAGACTAAGTCTCATGGTTGATTTTGCCTTTGGTGTTAAATCTTTAGTAGAAATGCAGACAGAAAGGAAAGAAAAAATATCACGGTGAAGAGCAGATGGGAATTCAGCACAATCACTTGTGTTTAATATCACAATCTGTGGTGCTGAGGGAACTTGGCTAATAGATTCATTGGTGCAGGGACAGTTAGAAAGTGATAGGAGAACTGGTGAAGAGAGAAAATGATTAAAAAAGAAACACTTATCTTGCAGTTCTCTCTAGTTCAGCTATAGAACTGCCTCTAAACAATTTAGTAGAGAAAATGTAGAGGTGGAAAGCTGAAAACCTTTGAAGAGAATTGTGTGGTCATTAGTATTTGTCGAAGTGGCATGCATTGCAGTGTGACAGGGGTTGGCTCTGTTAAAGAGGAATGTTGAAGTTAAATAGCACTAGCAGCACGGCGAGCTGCAGGCAATCCAGGAGCCTCCTGGAGTGCATGGAGGATGACTTCTTAAGCCAGGTAATAGACAGCCCTACCAGAGGGGATGCTATGCTGGACCTGATGGTCACCAACATGAGTGAGCTAATCGGTGACGTCAAGATTGGAGGCAGCCTGGGATGCAGTGATCACGCACTGGTGGAGTTCACAGTCCTGAGGGATACGGGTCGGGTGAAGAGTAAGGTCAGGACCCTGAATTTTAGGAAAGCAAACTTCCAGCTCTTCAAGGAGTTAGTCAATAGGACCCCCTGGGAAACTGCCCTCAGGGACAAGGGAGCAGAACAGAGCTGGCAGATCTTTAAGGAGGCTTTCCATAGAGTGCAAGAGCTCTCAATCCCCAGGTGTAAGAAGTCAGGCAAGGAAGTCAAGAGACCGGCACAGCTGAGTTGAGACTTGCTGGTCAAACTAAAGGGCAAGAAGGCAATGCACAGGCAGTGGAAGCAGGGACAGGTGTCCTGGGAAGGGTATAGGGATGCTGCCCGGTTGTGTAGGGGTGGGGTCAGGAAGGCCAAGGCACGGCTGGAGCTGAACTTGGCAAGTGATGCAAAGAATAACAAGAAGGGCTTCTATGGGTATGTCAGCCAGAAAAGGAAGGTCAAAGAAAGTGTACCCCCCTGTGATGAGCAGGAGTGGCAAACTTGTATCAATGGACGAGGAGAAGGCTGAGGTACTCAACGACATTTGTGCCTCAGTCTTCACTGGCAACCTCTCTTCCCACACCTCTCAAGTGGATGGACTGCAAGACAGGGACTGGGGGAGCAAAGTCCCTCCCACTGTAAGAGAAGATCAGGTTTGTGACCACCTGAGGAACCTGAATGTACATAAGTCTATGGGACCTGATGAGATGCAACTCAGAGTCCTGAGGGAACTGGCTGATGGAGTTGCCAAGCCACTCTCCATGATATTTGAAAAGTCATGGCAGTCAGGCGAAGTCCCTGGGGACTGGAAAAACAGAAACGTTGCACCCCTTTTTAAAAAGGGTAGGAAGGAGGACCCTGGGAACTACCGACCTGTCAGCCTCACCTCTGTGCCTGGGAAGATCATGGAACAGACCCTCCTAGAAGCTATGCTGAGGCACAGGGAGGACAGAGAGGTGATTGGAGACAGCCAGCATGGCTTCCCCAAGGGCAAGTCCTGCCTGACCAACCTAGTGGCCTTCTATGATGGAGTGACTACATCAGTGGACAAAGGAAGAGCTACGGATGTCATCTGTCTGGACTTCTGGAAGGCCTTTGACATGGTCCCCCACAACATCCTTCTCTCTAAATTGGAGAGAGATGGATTTGATGGGTGGACTGTTCAGTGGATGAGGCATTGGTTGGATGGTCGCACCCAGAGGGTAGTGGTCAATGGCTCAATGTCCAGATGGAGATGGGTGACAAGTGGTGTCCCTCAGGGGTCTGTACTGGGACCAGTACTGTTTAATACCTTCATCAGTGACATAGACAGTGGGATCGAGTGCACCCCCAGCAAGTTTGTGGGTGACACCAAGCTAAGAGGTGTGGTGGACCTGCCTGAGGGATGGGATGCCATCCAGAAGGACCTGGACAGGCTCGAGAGGTGAGCCTGGGTGAACCTCATGAAGTTCAACAAGGACAAATGCAAGGTCCTGCACCTGGGTCGGAGCAACCCCCAGCATCAATACAGGCTGGGGGGTGAAGGCATCGAGAGCAGCCCTGGTGAGAAGGACTTGGGGGTACTGGTGGATGGAAAGCTGGACATGAGACGACAATGTCCGCTTGCAGCCCAGAAAGCCAACTGTATCCTGGGCTGCATCAAAAGCAGCGTGGACAGCAAGTCAAGGCAGGGGATTCTGCCCCTTTACTCTGCTCTGGTGAGACCCCACCTGGAGTGCTGCGTCTGGAGCCCTCAGCACAGGAAAGACATGGACCTGCTGGAGCGGGTCCAGAGGAGGCCACAAAAACGATCCAAGGGCTGGAGCACCTCTGCTGTGAAGACAGGCTGAGAGAGTTGGGCTTGTTCAGCCTGGAGAAGAGAAGGCTCCACGGAGACCTTACTGCAGCCTTTCAGTACTTAAAAGGGGGCTTATAGGAAAGGTGGAGGAAAACTTTTTAGCAGGGTCTGTAGTGATAGAACAAGGGGTAATGGTTTTAAACTAGAGGAGGGGGGATTTAGACTAGATACAAGGAAGAAGTTTTTCACAATGAAGGTGGTGAAGCACTGGCACAGGTTGCCCAGAGAGGTGGTAGGTGCCCCATCCCTGGAAACATTCAAGGTCAGGCTGGACGGGGCTCTGGGCAACCTGATCTAGTTGAGGATGTCCCTGCTCATTGCAGGGGGGTTGGACTAGGTAACCTCTAAAGGTCCCTTCCAACCCAAACTGTTCTGTGATTCTATGATTCTATGATTCTAAATGATTAGAACTTGTTAATGCTATTTTGCTGTTGAAGTAATGTTTAGGGAGTAATCCCAGTTACTCTATTCGGAAGTACCAAAATTAGATTGAAAAAATAGATCTCCAGCAGCCCGAGGAGTATTCTGTGAGCAGTCCTGGATTGCCAGGCAGAGACACTAGAAATCACTAAAACTGTTTTTCCATGTTTGGTACTTCTATACTGGCTTTTTTTTTCAGGCCATGGATGCAGCCCAGCTTGCAGATGATCTGAAAGCCCAGCTAGAGCTGGCTCAGAAGAAGTTACATGACTTCCAGGATGAGATTGTGGAAAACAGAGTAACTAGAGAGAAAGAGATGTTCAACTTCAAAAGGGCTGAGGTATATATGTCATGCACAATCCTTCAATATGTCTGCTTTGGTGTCTGTCTCCTTGTACATTAAGGTTGGAGTGGGTTTCAACTACACTACTTTTTTGGGGGTCCAGTTTCACTTTGATTTCAGCTTCATCAAGTCTTGGCTGCTTCAGGTTTTGTCCACTGGTAACTGACAATACACGTGGCACCAGATGATAATGTAATGTGTCCTAAATCTGTGGACTATCAGGGATGAAAGTATGGGTGGAGTGACTTAGCCGGGTGCACTGTTGGCCAGGTGCTAGTTCTCTTTGGCCCCTGAAGAAGCTTTGACAGAGAATACATTGCTCATTTATTTGGTCTCTTGTTTTTATGCAGGAAGATATTTCTAGGTTACGCAGGAAGCTGGAGACCACTAAGAAGCCTGACATGGTTCCCAACTGTGATGAGATATTGATGGAAGAAATCAAGGATTACAAGGTGAGTAGCTGTCTCTATCAACTTCCCTCTTTAACTCTACTTTAGTCAAAAGGCTGTGTAGTCATGTTTTCAGTATTTGGCATCTCTCTCTGTACTCTGGCATTGTAGCCCTGTCTTGCATTGAAGAAACCACCTTCTCCTTATGAGGAACTGAAGGACCTTCATCTTCAGTCATCTTTTAACATGCCTAGTGCAATGCCATGGGTCCTCACTATAATGTTTCTTGTCTTGCAGGCCCGCCTGACCTGCCCATGCTGTAACATGCGCAAAAAGGATGCTGTGCTCACAAAGTGTTTTCATGTCTTCTGTTTTGAGTGCGTGAAAACACGCTATGACACCCGGCAGCGTAAGTGCCCCAAGTGCAATGCTGCCTTTGGTGCCAACGACTTCCATAGGATCTACATCGGTTGATTCTTTCCACTGGAGTGACGGAAAGTTGCCGCTTACGCTGACCACCCAGCCTCCCTCACTTTCTGTGATTGTTACCTTTGGGGCAGTCAGTGCTTCTGTCAGCTGATCTGCAGTCTCTTCTGGGAAGTGTGGTTAGGGTACGGAAAGAAAGAGATTCTGGATCTTCGTTCCTTTCTTGTCCCTTTTCTTTTATTCTTGCCCTCAGTTTCTGTGGATTCTTTGTGCCTGAGAAGACATTTCCCATCCATCACCAAGTTGGTAACATCTAACTGAAGTCCTGCCTTGATGGGATGGAAGCTGTCTGCGGTGCAGCAGAGATAATTGAGGCCTTTATTTGAGGATTTGCTTTGGATGTTAGTTATTAAATCCCATCAAGGTATGGTAGTGTTTCTGAGAGTGAGCAGTTTTCCAGTTAAAGGGCCCAGTAACAAATGAACAGGTGCATCTGTAGACTTCAGTGGAGTGACTTCTTAGACCTGTATCTTCCTGCGTGAGGGCAAGAATCTGCGAAGGCTGGTGCATTAGTAAACATTCTCCCTACCCCCAAAAGCAAACGCACATCTTAGTATCCAAAAGCGGAGAAAGGTAAGATGTTGGAGAATCTCTGAAAATAGCATTCCACTGATGAACCTTGGTTAATGTGGACATCTTCCCCTAGGTTGAGGCATTGCTGTCATTGTCCTTAGTTTCTAGAAAAGAATTTGTAGGGGTTACTTTGTTGCAATTTTGCACAAAGGTTAATCTTGTAATGCACAAAATCTAATAAAAGCTGTTGTCTGGGTTATTTTTCTGGTTTTCTTGCCTCTGGTAGTATCTGTCTGTGCTCCTGTCCTTTGTTCAGTTATTGGAAACATTTTTCACAAGCGTTAAGCTTGTAAAGTAGAGAGATTAATTTCTTCCTTCCTCTGCTTTCAAAAAATGGTTAACTAAAACAACTTTGTCCTCTTCACTACCTTATTCCTGACGCAACAGATGGGCCAAAATGCTGGATTATTTATGCAGTCATTTTGTCATGGCCACTGGGAATTTTGTGAAAGGACATGGTATAGGTCATAGTCTCTATGCTCCCTGCAATGCAAGGCTGTATTTGAAGTCTGCTCCTAAAATCAAAACGTGAAGTCATTTATTCACAACATTCCTTCATTAGGGTATAGTGTTTCTCCTGTAAACTTAATTTTCTTGGAAGGTGCAGCTGTCAGAGGTTTGTCTCATCTGTGTCCCTTCTCTGAATCATAAAATCTGTATTACCTTCCTGTATTCACTGTAGGAAATAATAGAAACAATAGTAAAGTGAAAGCAATTAATCATGGACTGTCTTATAGTATGCATTATTATTTTTATCTTTCTGAAAACATTCAGAAAATATGAATTAAACCTTGTAAATTATTATGAATCCTGAAAAGTGACAAGGAACACATGACCCTATCTTTGCAAGGGGAAGCTGGGATGCTGAGAGTTTGTGGTATGGCTTAAGTTCTGTTACAGCATGTCTAGAAGAAATGAAAGCGGAACCCTTTCTGCTTTCACTGGAAGTTGTTCCCTGGATTACAGTTTGTGACGTCAAGTCGGAGAAAGAACGGTGCGTTAGGAATACTAATGCTGATGGTAGATTTTGTGGTACAAATGCTTGTTCATCAGAACCACGACCTGGGTCACCAGCAAACGTTGTCTGTATCTTCAAACAGCTTAGCTATAACAGCAGACTTCCTTTTACAGCTGTGAACAACAATCTGAATTAAACAGCCCTTGTAGAGCTGCAAAGCCCCTTTACTCTTTCCTAGTCATAAAGTCACGTCACCTTTCTACTGAAAGTCAAGCTTGAAACTTTTGTGTGTATACTGGCAGCGTTGGGTTCACTCTGGTCACGGTAGGAGACAAACGCTTGAAACAGTCTGGATTTGTTTCACAGCTGAGGTTTGGAAACTCCTATTTTCTCTTTCCTCACCAAGAAAAATGTATTTTCTTATTTTAAAATAATATTTTATTTTAAGCTCAGGAACTTCTTGAAGCTTATTTTGGAAGTGACTAAATTTCTCTCTGTGCTTATAATTTAAAACATTGAGAAACCGAAAATTTTAGATGGTCTGTTTTGACTGGCCAGAATGAGTAGAAATAATTAAAAGTTTATCAAGACTAGAAGTATTTTATGGTAAAAGAAGGGAAGGGGTGTGACAAGTATTCTTTATCAAAAGTCTGTGTAAATTCAGTATCTGAGCCAGAGTAATTAAGTGTAAACAAAGAAAAAGCCTCATTTACAGTCTCCAGTGCATCTTCTCGTCATTCTTACGCAGTCTGCAGGCATTGACGTGTGTGATACTTCCCATCCCGTAGAAAGCTGCGGCAATCTTTTTTTCTGTCTCCTCTGGGATCAGGCTGGAGCAATAGTTGAGTAAGAAAATAACATGCCGAAATGCGTCTCTGTTGGCCAACAATAACTTGGCCCTTCTCCCAAAGGGCTCGTAGTTGGTGCTGCAGTAATTTGGAGCAATCCCTATTCCGCATTTGACATGCAAGTAGCACCTAAGGCACCCACCAGAAATACAGATTTTTGCTTAACATTATTAGGTGGTTGACGTTTCTTCACTTAAATTTTTGTTTTTAAATGAAGAGTGACTTGTTGAAAGATCGGGTGTTTAGATTTGAACTTTGAACTAAAAAATACATTTTTGTTTAAGATATCATTAGCATTTTCAATTAATTTAAAAAAAAATTTTTTCTGGGCTCAGGCATGTAGAGATAAGGACATAAAAGCAGTTGATGTACTGATAAAATTGGGCTGAAATGTTTCTTTCCTAGTGTTTGTCTCATAATAATGAAAAAGGCAGTGTTCATCTATTCTAACCAAATGATGTTGCAGGTTGTAAGGTACCGGATGCTACGCGAGTAAAAAGCTCTTCCTAAAAAGCTGATTATCTAAAGATGGGAGGGAGGGTAACGGAGGGCAACAGCAGCAACCTAAGTGACGTGCCCGTAGTCATCTAGCTTGTGAGGAGCAAGGGACAGCCTCGGTCTTTCACGCCTATCTGGTGTGCAGGGCTCTGGATCTCGCTTTCCTCGTTTATGTCCTAACTACTCTTTCCTGTGTTACTGACTGCATTGAAAGAAGCAGACACGCTTGCTGCCCAAAAGCAGAGGCCAAGGACTGAGCAGGGAATAGAATATGAACTCCTCTTGATGAGGCTAATTAGTCTGGGTGTCGCTGCTATCAGCTTTTAGTGGTCCATGCAGAGCTTTTCATTTGCAAGTGTTTTTCAAAGGTTAAAGGTACAAAAAGGTAGAATGCCTTTTTCAACCCCCAAAATACAGTTTCAGATCTACCTGTAGCCTTTAAATCACGAGAACATCACCCCTGGCGATATTCATGCAGGTGGCTGGAGATCCAAGGAGGGTAAAAATGACTTTGGTGACGTATCTGGGAGACCAGAGTTAATTCTGACAGTGTTACAAACGTTCTTTTTCTGTGTAATGCGGGACGTGTTGGGAAGCATTGTTTAAAACTTCATAGCAATCCTGTTTAAATAACACAGTCAGTTGGGTTGATGCAGTATTTATTCAGATGCTGAACAGCTTACCCTTCCTTCCCCTCTACTCATCATCCAGGCGGGAGGGAGCTCCACTGAGTACATTGCCTTTGAAACCACAACTCTCCCTCTCCTTCACAGTGAGCCCTGGTCCACAGGAAGGCTTTGGTGTCTCCCTTTGACTTTGGTGAGAGATTGGTGTTAGAATAAATCATGGACCAGACTCCCTTTATGTCACTTTGGCTGTGAGAAAGAACCTTACTGTCAACTGAAGATGGAGAATATTAAGGGAGTAGTTTCCCACTCGGCAATACTTCACTTTCAGCAGTAAATACCAATTTACAGTACTGCCATCGCTCCCTTCCGCTCATCCTTGCTCTGTGCCACCATGAACCCATCCCCTCGCATCTGCTGGTGGAGCTGTTTGCATGGCTTCTCTCTGGGTGGGAGTGGAAGCCAAACCTGGGCTCAGAAGCAGACAGAGGTGGTGGTCTGGTTTTTGCCAAGTTATTTTTAAGCTGGACGAGTCCCTTTATCACAGTCACAGAGCAGCTACATCTGCATTTGTGCTGACAGAGCTGAGGGAATGGTGTGTACTGGGGCTGCCACCAAGAATTTGTCTTGTGAAACCACAGCCTGTGCCAGGGGGGAAGGGATTGCCAACACAAAACTAGCACCTGGTGTAATGAGGCAACCATAAGGAGCCTTAGCATGAATGGAGACTAGACCCATAGGTATCACAACAAAAACATACCAACAAGGAACATGCTTCCAATAAGCAGTTTAAATTTCCTTCTTTTTTTTTCTTTTTTTTTTTTTTGAATTAATGCACAGAAAGGGCTAAGAAAGTGGGAACCTCACTGTACTGTCAAGTGGAGGAACCAGGAACTCTCGCTGTTCGGATGCTCCTTGTTTCTCCAGTCCCTTGGGAAAGGCTGATGTTTGCCAGGAGAATGAGAAACTTGTTAGGAAAGGAGGAGGACTCAGGAGGGTGGCAGTGGCTGTGGGCTGCTGCAATTCTGCTCTCAGGAAGAGCATATTGCCTGCTTTATTTTCGCACCTCTTTCTGGCATTACAAAAGTGTGTTACAAATTTTACAGAGGGAGGGGAGAAAGGAAGAAAAGGGGAAAGGGCCCAGGTATGCTGGCCTAGGGCTCTGCAGTCCTGTTTGTCCTCTGGTACTCTTCCAGCTCTGATTTCCTGTCCATGGCGAGTTGCAGCTCCTTCTTGATGATTTCGATCTGCTTCTCCAGCTCTGTAAGCTCTTGCATCACGGAGGTCCTAGCAATCTTGTGGGACTCTGCTTTCCCGTTGGTCGTTAAAGAAGCCGGAGTCTCTCTCCTCACCTGTGGCAGGGGGATGTCTTGGTGCTGTCGGATCGTCACCTCATTTTCCCCTTCATCGGTGCAGATGTATTTTTTCCGGTGGCAGTTGCCCAGACTGGCTGTATTCCACACAGCATGCTGGCTGTTCCCTACATGGGACCTGAACAGAAATGTGAGAGTTAATGTGAAATCAGAGCCTGCTCTTGTGTGTACGGAACCCTCCCCTGTGAGCCACCCTACTGAAAAAATACGATGCTGCTGTTACAAATTACATAGAAATATTATCCCTTTATCCTTGGAATTATTTTTCTTGAGAAGCACAAATCATGAATGTAAATGGCCAAATTTTGTGTTTAAACCATAGCAAAGACTAGAACAGAATCCTAAAATTCATCTTCCCCAAAACTTTCTTTTTGTTAGTTATGAAATTACAGTCCTCTCAACTCCAGCTCAGGAAAATGTGAGTCCTCCTCCAAAGCCTTCTGAAAGCTTTTGTGGTTGCAATGTCCTAAGTTCATTACAGCGTTAGTCCTTTGTGTGTTAGTGCTCTGTGCTGGCTTGGGCGTTTGCTCCCATGGAGGAGGAACGAGGGTGCCTAGAGTTGGTGTGGAGAGACGAAGGGGAAAGTGTGCCCTTTGGGCTTGAAGTCTTGTTGAGTAGCTGCTTGCACTTTGGGGGATGGACACAATGTTCTGGTGTATCCAAACCGTGCAGGTACAGACATGAGCTTCCTGACAGAACAAATAGAATTTGGAGTTTTCGTGTTGGAGGAGAAATTCCTATTCAGAAACTTTTTAAAATGCTTCAATGTTTTCCTGCAGAAAAGTCTTTCCAAAATATTTTGATTCCAGAGAATCTTTTCGCTCTTTTTTGGGAACTTCACTCTGCAGCCCTCCCAAATCAGGGCATTTCCCAGGGTTTCTTCCTGAATAGAGGAGCACCCTGTGGCCTCCACTCTCCAACTGGGACATAAGGAAGCACAGAGTTTGCTGTTGTGGGAGAGGAGCTTGGCTTTCCTACCTGCTTTACCTTTTGGATAGATCTGTGTGCATTCATTTTATAAACTGAGGTTGCTCTTAAAGCTGTTCCATCATAGAGGTCTTCTGTGGGTATCCTTGGACAAAATGCCTATTAGTGTGAGCTACCGATCGGCAGGTTAAGGAAGAGGATTAACATTTCAGTATTGGGATTGCTGAAAACAGTTGGTTTCAGGGGGAGTCTAGAGCTGGGAGTAGATACTTTTCTCACCTGCTTGCAGACAAGGAAGTTGGAAAGTGGAAATTTCTTTAGAGGAGGTGGCGATCGGGAGTGTTTTCAAAAAGATGGGATGGCAGAGAGGGAGGAAGGGAGGCTTTAGGCAGGAGTGGCAGCCCCAGCCTGGGTGACGCTCCGGAGGGATCAGGGAACCCCATCGGGGATGTGTATGTAGGGTTGTTTGTTTTTGTGTAAATCAGTGATTTTTCTCATATTTCAAAATAAAAGACAGGAAGACTCTAAAGTCTTGTGCTAAACTGGATGTGTGTTTTGTGATGCAATTATGTTAATTCCCTAAAGAGATGAAAATAAACAAGTACCTCTTAAGCATGTTTCAGACAGGGAATAGGAGTAGCCTAGACAAGTAGAAACTGGCAAAGCATTTCTGGGGCCAAGAGCAGAAGGCCACCACGCTGCATTTCCACACAGAAAGCGGTCTAGACGAAAAAGGCCACCTAGCAAAGAGTGGAACTACTGACAAGGGGCTGTGGTGCCCGAAGCTCCTCTCTGCTGTGTAGCTCTGCAGAGCCCATGGTCCCCAGGGTCCTGGGCAGCCAGTGCAACCAACTTGCCGTGGAGCCAAAGTGCACGTCTCAGAGAAGCTGCAGCCCTTTGTTTTGTAAATATTTCTGAGAGTCATATCATTAATCCATAATTTCTGATACATTTTTCTTTCGCATATCAAAACACAGCTTTTTGATAAAGTGTTAGTAACTGACATAGCTTCTGCTGCTGCTGGCGGTGGTGCTTTTGCCTGGGGATCTGGGCAGGTGGTTTTAACAAAGGCCAGTGTCCACAGCTAACACTCAAGTTTCATCAAGTAAAGAAAACCCTTTACAATTTGGCTACTGGTGCTGAGCAGCTCTCCTAGTTTTTGGAAAGTTATGACTTGAAAAAAAAAAAGGATTTTCTTCCCTGAGGAAAATCGCAGTAGCATAATACACATTCTTTCCACCTCTTTTCTTTATCTTGGTGCTTTTAATAATTCCACAGTACCCAGCAGGAATAAAAGAAAGTATAATAATATAATTGATTTGAGAGCCTTGGGTCGTCCCTTGCCACATCAGTGTTCATGACAAGCTGGGCACCCTGTTACTAGGTGTCTCGAGTTAAATTCACCGTAATTCTGTGCAAACAGCAGCTCAGACCATGAGAAGAGCAAGGACGGTGGGTGGGTGTGCATGCACACACACGTGGGCTGGATGCTGTGTGGGCAGAAGGTTTTGGGCAGCAGCACATCTTCACTCTCAATGCTGAAAGAATATTTGTGTGGTTCTTTTTCTAAACCATTCTCTGTGGGGCTTATGGCCATCTCCTTGTGTTATGAGATTTTTGCACTGCTCAGTATATGGCAAATAATTCAGCTGGTGCATTTTGTATCATCAAAGATACCGAGAGCCCCCTCCTCTGGAAGACTCTTCCTCCGGCTGAGTTAGCGCCTTGGGCTGTGGGAGTGTGAATGCTCCCACCCAGCGAGGAGGGTGTTGGAGGAGGAAGGGGTTTGCACCAGTCAGCTCCTGGTACTGCTGTTCAAAGATCAAAAGCGAGGAGTTGCTCTGTGCCAAGAGGCGCCACACTATGGGGTTTTGCGGGGCAATAAGATGAAGGAACGAACAGAGGAAATTAATTGCATGCATTTTCATATACTTGTTCGTATATAGGCAGTCTAGAAGCTTACAGGTGCTTATGTCTTACATTTGCTGCCATTAGTGCAGGAATGACAAACTAAACACAACATACATTTACATACGTGGGTTTCACTCATGCCAAATACCTAGCAACAGCCTGGAAGACATTTTTTTTCTATAGTCTGTAGCTGAACTTATCTGTAGAAAAGCAGTACTGCTGCCTGTGTCCTTAAAAAGTGCACTAATAGTTTTGAGTTACTGAGCAAATGTATAGTTTTAATAAAATGCCTTGTGTTCCTGGTAGCTATAGGTAAGACTGTCTTCTCTTCGGAAGACATAGGCTATGAAAACAAGGCAAGGTTGTTACCTACTTTTTTCCTCCAACAAGAGTTGTTTGAGACAAAGGTTGCTGAAAGGACTGCATTTTCCTCTTCTCAGCTTTCTTATTTCTCATTCTAGAAAATAAGAAAGCTGAAAAAGTATCTGATATATATACTGCCTGATCTCTCATTGACTGTGAAGCTATCTCACAGGGCCCTAGTTACCTGCCAGTGCTTTGGTATGTGAGTAATTACCTAAAAACAAGAGCAGTGGACTTAAAAACTTGCAAAGCATGTCTTTGGAATAGAGGTGCTTTTATTAGCTGTATGTGAAATCATGAAAGAACAGTATTTCTAGATTTAATACTTTCTATTGGAAACAATTAATTCATTTCTGCCTCCCTCCCTTGTCCCTTCTATCTTGTTTCCTTCTTTTTTTTTTAATTCTATTATCTTTGGGGTGTATTAGATCCATAAGTAGATATCCAGACACAACATACTTAATTTTGAAGTAATTTTTGTAGTTTGTGTTTTAAGGCATGCAAAACTTCCTACCTCTTTTCTACTCGTTTTGTCTTAGGCTGGCGTTTGTCCTCAATAAATGAACTGTTCAGAGCACGATGTAATCTCTAGAGGGAAAAGAAGAAAATAAATTAGTAAAAGCAAGATCAAGAATAGCTCCACAAATAGGTAAACAATTTGGGCTTTGTGTGATGGACTTAAGCATAAATTATTTTGCACATTCAAGGATACAAGCAATGTCTGTGCTTTGTCATTACCACAGATTTATTTTCCCGTGGTTTCCCAAGGAAGGGCAATCTGAAACGTTGACGAATAGTTTGCAAACAATCCTTGGTGTTAAAATTCCTCAGAAAGAAAGTGGATATTGGCAAACTTTGTTATTTTCTAAAAGATCTCTTTCACTGTGCTACTTTAAAGCAATAGAAGCTCTTCCTTTTTGTGCCTTTTTCTGCAAAGGAACCTCTTCCTTTAGAGTGAACACCTAGATCAATTTTCTTCCATTATTTTCCCTAGGGTAATGAAGGAAGTTACCCAGCCCTTCCTGCATGCATCAAAAGTTTGGGAACCTGTAACAGCAAGATAAAATGTTCTGGTTAGCCTGTTCAGGGTTACAACACTGTTGCTTCTGGTGTCCAAGAGTTGTAAGGTTACAAGTGCAAATGGAAAGGTCCCTTCTGTGGACTTTGCAATTGTGAATATTTGAACTGTTTCCTCTGTGCTTCTCATTCCATCATTAAGTAAGCCTCTTCAAATTCCAGAAGCTGCTGTCACACTTCAAATGCCAATTATCAGTGCTCTTACAACCTTTTATACCTTGTTCTTGTCCAGGCTCTCTTAATCAGCCACATGACTTTCACAAGGTTACTTCTGAATACGTACCTGACTTGTATGGAGCCAGTACTTCATCTTGGATTTCTTCTTGATTCGTGGTAAGACCAGTCTGTACACGATGTGTTCCCCAATGGTAGTGAGAATGGACAAACCAAACCCAATGCACAACATCACAAAGAGCCCAGAAAAATGCTTGATCCCCATTTGCAGTGTCTGTGAATAAAATCAAAGGGCAAAGTTAACGAAGTAGGCTGTTAGTGTACTTTATCGGATGCTTCTGTTTTCTCATTTGGAAATGTGGTCTGACTGAATACGCAGTGGTGAAATATTGCAGAATAGGCTGGATACTGTTCACAACAAAACCTTTCTGTGCTGCAGAAAGCTCGGTGTTCAGTCAGAGCAAAGGACCTGTCATGGGAATGAGTCAGCCGAAGACCAGGGAATTTTTTTCCTCATGCTGTTTCCCTAATGAGATTAAGTGTTGAACATGTACGAGAATCCAGTATTTGTGATGTCTTTGCATTTGTAAAAGCAAATACTGCTTGACAGAATACAGTCAATGAACTGTAGAGCAAGTCCTTCATCAGCAGTGAGCTAAGACCGACTGTTCATATTTTCTGGGAACTGATCATTAACTTCCCCTTTTTGTGCTTTACCCTTGGCAGAAGGTCATGGAGAAAATGTTTTGAAGTAGTAGCACAAACATGGCACCTCTCCACTCCCTACATTAACAGGACTGAAATTGTGTTTGTTAGGAACCCTGACTGCAATTATGAAAAACAGGAACACTCTCACCTTGTTCTGCCGACCCACCCTTTTCATGTAGGGTAGGAAGCCTTTAATTAATTTGAGTCTCTTGTTGACATTAATCACATTTGAAGACCAAGAAACAGCAGCAATCTGTACCACAAACACCTGTGCTCCCATGGGTGGGTCAGGTTTGCATGTTATGTGTAATCTTAGTACCTTTATTCTCATGCCTCTATAACTTAGTTTTGAGTTCATCAGTAACTAAAATCTCTTGCTAATAATTACTGCCCACAGACGACTTTGGAAATATTTCCAAGAATACAAGTTCTACTTGAGCCCTTCTATTAAAGAATGTTATTCCCCAAGTTAGAAAAAAAAGGAGCAGAAAATTGCTTGGGTAGAGTTTTGTGTCAGGAGATGATATCTGAGATGCTATCACCCTGGATAATTGATCTGTGTGTTCCTTCCTTTTGCTGTTAGTTTGGTGGGTGGGTAGTAGTGGGGATTGTGCTTTGTTATGACTATAGCTGTGTAATCCAGAAAAGAAACTGTGTCAAAAGATAAATCACAGAATGTTTGAAAAATCTTGTTCTGAGATAATTTTAAGCCAAAGAGTTGATTAGTGATGAGTCCAATGAAGTTGAAGGCTTGGAAGTCCCTTTGTGTCCTTTTGTTGGGTGATTGTGAGCAGTGTTTCTTCTGGTTTTCATATTTGATTTCTGTTCTTTAAAACACAATGATACGAGATAACATATCACAGATTTTTAACAAGAACAGAGCTTCAGCAATCTAGCAGAGTGAGAACTTTCACATGCAGCACTGGCAATGAACTCTTATTTTGGGGGTTCTCTGCCAAAATTAACCTGCTTGCCCTGAAGCGCACTGAGCAGAATTTTTGGGAAGAGAATTTTTGTACCAGTGAATAAACACTTCAAGGGTGTTGAAAGGTATAATGGGGGTGTAAAAGCAATTTCTAAAGAAACTTACTGCAGCCTGGAAAGGAAAGTGGAAAACGACAATAGAGTGATTCTGGGGTAGAAGGGTGTCAGAGTCTTGGCACGAGGGTTTTCTGATGCTGGAAGTGTGTAAGTTCGACCTAAATGCAAAACTTCCCTCTCAGCATCGGAATTTCTTATTTGCAAGAGCATGTTGTCCCATACTTTGTCCTTCCAGTTAGGGGAACAGGAGGGCAACACAAAAATCACAGGTGGTAAAGCTTTAAACCACTCAAAATCCAAAGTGTTTGACTGGAGATCTGTGTTACCTGGCCTGTTTCTTTTAATTAGCAGTGAAGCCCAACTTTTAGCCCAGGTAGCACAAAAGCAGAATGAGGCCTCAAGTCTGACCGTTTTCTCCGAGGTCTTTAGAGCCAAGATCTCAATATGGCCCATCTCTGAAGTCAGCACATCTAAGTATCTGTAAGAAGCAAAAAGACTGCTATCCATACTAGCTGAACATACCAGTTAAATGTGCTTCTGCTAATTCTCCAAGAAGCATTAATGCAAATCACTTGCTTCCCAAAAAGGATGTTCAAAGGCAAGTATGAAACAACTTCCTTAGAGATGCAGAGTTAACAGTAAATATAAGAATAAATTGAATGAGAAATAGAATAATAATTAAAAAGGAATAGATTGCTCAGTCACCTGAAGAAGACACCTATCTATATATGCTCCCAGGCTACTGCTGTTTGGTGTCATACAGAATAACAGTCCACAGGTGGGCATTGCCATAAACACTCTCAGTGGCAGGAACCTGTGAATCAGCTGGGTGAAGGTCCCTTTGCTTAGCTCCTTGAGAAGTAATGCAGAAGTCCCCAAAGGCAGGGGAGATCAGGCAGGAGGCCTGACCTGCTAGTGTTAGGTTGCTGTGTGGTAGGGAGCATTTACATTGCTCTGAGAATGGGAACTAGGTTTAATGGAATATGGTAAAACTCTAGCCATTCAAAATAATGATAATAATAAAAAAGACACACAGTGACAATTGCAGCGGGGATTCCTGCATGCGTGAGATGTCTCCTCCAGCCCGAGGTCAGTGTTTGATGCCACTCCAATACTGCTGCAGAGAGAATACTTGGCCAGCTCCTTACATGAAAAATAACTCCCTTGTCTTCAGTAAAGCTGCTCTGATTTATACTGATGAGGGTCTGGCTCACTGTCCTGTCAGCTCTGCAGAATCGTTTTCTACCGTCCCTGGAAACAGGTAAAAGAAATTCCAGCACTGGCATCTCAGATGCGTTTTACTTGTAATGGATAGCTTTTGAAATTGCCCCAAAACAAGACATCTTTTCCTAGGAAAGGAAATGCCAAACAAAGGATCAATAATATTTCATCTAGCAATAAAGAAGATAATGCATTGAAAGAGCTGCCTGATAAAGGCCACACAGTAGAGGGAAATTTTTGAGACTAAATTAAGTGGGGAAATGAGGTAGGGGAGAAATAATTTGCACAGTGTGTCTTACAGTGTATGGAGTGATTATTTACAGCAATATCAGCACATTTACATACCATGGTAAAAAGGAAATTTATCAGCTGTTCATAATTACTGTAGACACACACATGTTAAATAATAAAGGAAACCATCTAATAGCGGCACATCTCGTTTTCATAGCTTCATGCTGACTGGTTCCAGAGCAGAAAGCTCCACTACTTGTTTTGTAGTTTGTGTATGTATTTGTAGGTGCATATATAGAATATATTTGGAAAGAACAGCAATAAACTGGATTCTCTGGATCACTGCTTTCCTCTCTGCTGAAGTGGTAGGGGTCAAGTGTGTGTGTGTGTGTGTTAGGTCTTTGCTGGCAACAGAAAACCAACTAATGACTTTCTCTACTGCAATCTTCTCTTCTCTTCTCTTCTCTTCTCTTCTCTTCTCTTCTCTTCTCTTCTCTTCTCTTCTCTCTTCTCTTCTCTTCTCTCTTCTCTTCTCTTCTCTTCTCTTCTCTCTTCTCTTCTCTTCTCTCTTCTCTTCTCTTCTTCTCTTCTCTAAAAGCCCATAATGTGGTGTATTCTCTATTAACCCAGGGTAAAAATACAGTCCTTGCTCCAACTTTGTAATCATAAATTCAGGAGGTAGCGCCCTGCATTTTAGGAGAAGGAACTCAATTATGCCCACGTGGTGGTTCCGAAGCAATAAACTAACCGTAGTCAATCCTGTGATGATTACAGCTAATGGGTGCTAAGCACTACACTGGCAACAGCCTCTAAGTTATTTGCCACTTGCAAATTGGGAAATTGGCAGTTTCTGAAAACCAGCAAATACAAGAACAGAAGTGGAGGTATCTGCTTTTTTATATATCCTTGGAGAGACTTTTCTGATTTATCAACTCGTATCTGCAATTGCTACCTAAACATTTCCTGCTGTCTCCTCTGTAGTTACATGCTTTTTCTTTGGGCCCTGAAGAGAAGGAAGGGCATGCATAGAAGAGAGTTTGATACTTGCATTCTGTGTGAAGCAGGGAGCAGAGACAAAAAACAGCAGTTGGTGATTTCATTATTGGATTTCATGGAAAAAACTGCTTTACTCCCTACTGCAAGAGACTGTAAATGCTTTACTCTCCCTGGTTGTACTGAGAGCAGTGAATAAGCCATCAAATATGCCTGTGGTCCAGCTTTGACTAATCAGAAGCCTCTAAAGATTTGTGTGGATACTTCGCAGGTTTGCAGCGCAGCGTAGGTATTGGTGCTACACACTGCTGAACCCAAACACTAAATAGGGATTTCATGTGTGTATTAGCCACAATAATAAGCTATCCTTTTTGGTAGCATTTTCCCCGCAAGGATTTTGAAAAGCTTTGCTGAGATCAGGAAGTTAAATTTTGCAGCACCTCTGTGAAGAAGGAATTATTTCTAGCTTTACTAGGGATAAATGGATATGAAGGAGAGATTTCTAATCTCATTTGGGCATCTCAGTAGGTTTGCAAAATCCTGCTGATGCTGGTGCTTGTATTTAGGTAACTAAGCAGTATTAAAACCTGTCCCTCTCTCCAGCTTGTGGCATTTCTTGTAGCTGCGGAGAGACGTTTATTTATTTATTATTCATTCTTATGGCTTTCTGTGCTCTCAAAGAAGTGGCAGCATTGAAGTAATATATATATTTAACCTCTTTAGGGAGATTATCCTTAGCAAAGACTGGTGACCGTGGCTTTAGGGTTTCAAGTGCCAAATTTTAAGATACTGTAAATCATCGTCTCTCATTAGTAAGACAAGTTCCTTTCCCCTCTTGTGAGGAGTTTTGCACAGATCTGGAAAAATACTCCCTCTTGTAATAATTTTTTTTCTTTCAACTCATCCATTTTCCAAGCCCTGTCCATAGTGGGAAGAAAAACAATACACATATCATCCAAATTAGGTACTGAGAAGATGGTTGCTTCTGTGATATCACAGTCTGGTGAACTGGCAATAACAGCTTTGTCTCATCAGATAGGGAACTTTTTTTTTTTCCCCAGTTTGAACAGGTGAATCTAAATCTGTTACTCATTTCCAGGAGATTCAAAATATGCTTCTCCTGACTCTGTTGTCAGACTCAATACTCGTACACTCCTTTCTTCAGAACCATTGTGGAAAGTAGTTTTTTACCCAGGGCATGTCCAGATGCCACTGTCTCTTCCCACACTGAGACGACCCCATTACAATGCAATGTCCGTCATTTTGTGCCACTCTTCTTCACAACGTTTCCAGTCCTCCAGTGGGCAAGGACCAGCTCTCCTCACCAGACAGCCTAAGTGCAGACTGAGCAAATTATCTTGGCAGGAAAATCTTTTTTCCTGTTCTCCGTGTTTGTTTTTCACGCACTGGTAACAAGGTACTGTGCAAGGTGACTGATGAGCAGCATTTATTTATGAGCACAGAGCAGTTCGTTCCCTTTGTGGAGGGGTCTGCATGGCCTTCCCTTGACACCTGCAGTGCACCAGAGGCAAACATAAACCACAGCTTCAAGGTAAAGGCTAGAAAACTGACTGTTGAGTTGTCAGGTGATTGGTGTAACAAAAAAGGAAACTAACTTTTGACCTTTCAGGAGACTAGGCAAAACTCAAAGCAGAAAGGCACAATTTGCTGGATGACAACTGGATAAAATCACGGCAAGATGAATGAGGCACTGTCTGATTGTGCATCCCAGGTGATGCCAAAGCCAAAGATCACCAATTCGGGTACAAGCCATGGCAGGCAGAGTTTCAGCAAGTTCCTTCAAAGACTCCAGAGAAGAGCCATCACTGGATCCCACCACTGATGAGAGAAGAAGAGAGAATGAAAGAACCTTGTCTTCGCTGTGTGCCCAGTCTGATCAGATGGAAGCCCACGGTCAGTGACTGATCCCCACCATTACCAGCGTGGACCTCTCCCTCAGGCACCGGCAGGAGCTGCACAGCACTATGCCTTCCCCAGTGGAAAGTGGTGGGTCTGCAGTAACGGGGTCAGTTTGGGCTGGTGTCCTTTGTGTGCTTGCATATGTTATTATTGTAAATGTCAGGTTAGATACTGTTTGTGTGAAGCATCAGTAAGTTGTTGGTATTAATAGTTGGGATATTGTTATGAAACAATACATAATTTTTTATTCCGTGTATTGGTTGTTATCTGACTGAACTGCCAGTCTGTGTGCAAATCAGTCTCTAAGTTCCAGAGCTTCAGTTGTCCTGTGACAATTGCGAATGAATATACAAGCTTTTCAAGTGAAACAGAACATACAGTTTCAACAATAACATTTTTTAAAACGTAGCTTAAAAGCTATGAAACAGTCTGTACGAATAGTTAGCTCTTCCCGAGGCCTGACTATTCCCTGGACCAGGAGGGGCTCTTCTCTGTCATACCTGTTTCTTGAGAAACAGCGGTGTGCCAGCTCGTCTCCTCTACGCCCTGCCCTGATCATTACTGCCTGGTCTGAACAGCCAAATCCACTGCTACCTGACAGGCAACCTGCCTGCTTAGGCTGTCCACCCTGCCTGCTGTCGTCGTGGCTTAGTGCCGTAGCTGTTTTGCTGCCACGAGCAGAAAGTTGCAAAGCTGCCAATTCACTGTATTTTGGTTCCCAAAAATGCGACAGAAAGAAAGAATTTGCAGAATTTGCTCTCCTGAGCTTGGGTGGAGCTAATGTGCTGGAGGGGAAAGTCCTAGGAGCCTGGCACCTGCTGAAGTGGCATTAATGAAAAGCACAGTAGGGTAGAAGAAGGACCAAGGGTATTGTATGCAAATTGAAAACAAATGACACTGATTAAGTCCAGATGTAATATGTGCAAATGTGACTCTGCCAACCCTACTTCCCTCCTGCACTATGCTCTGCCCTAAGTAGAGACTTAGCAAATTTACAACAAAGAAATTCCTTTGAGACTAGAGAATGACAATTTTAAATCAAAAGTACTCAAGCGATACGGCTAGTGACTAGCAATCAGCGTGAACAGCCACTGCTACCAACAATTAGTTGTGGTAGAGAGGGTAAGACGCAATTCACTGCAGCAATTTATTCCAAGTTTGAGTTAGCTGCATCCCCATGAATGATCCAATGGGCGCTGGCCAGAGTGAGATGCCTTGGGCAAGTGCTTTTGCTGAAGAGGTTCACACAAAACAGTGGAGTCAAGCCCTGCTGACCTCTGCACTTTCAAACTCATCTTTATTTGGTTTCTCAGCTTGAGGAGTCACTGCCAATTTTCCAGCCCCAGTCTGGATCATGCCTTTCCAAGACAACTTTGTTTTCAAATGCAATTTAGAATGAGCAAAGTGCTGCCAGATAGAGAGAGACGGAAAGAGCTAGCAATGAGGTCTGCCACACGAAATACAATTTCCCAGTGTAAGATTTGGAAAAGATGACAAGTAGGAAGACGAATCTCAAAACAAATATAAAAGAAAAATTAACCTCGGTGGGCAGGAGTTGCAGGCGTGTAAGAATCAGGTACAGCCTAAAGAGGTAATGACAAAAAAGGAAGATGGATATTTCACCCATTTAAAGGCTATACTGATCAATATTTCACCTACATATATTCCCATTTTTGGGTCATTACTCTTGGTCAACAGGTGCAGTGTGTCACAGACCAAATTTATCAAAAAGATGTAGAAAAATACAAAGCCTTACTCTCGCTATCAAAAGGCAATTGCTGGGTCTTAGTTTGTATATAATCCATATGAATGACTACCCACTTAGAAGACGAGGCTTTTTTGAAAATGAATTATCTGCTTCTGTGTTGAAGATTGTCCATACTTAAGTGAATCTGTTGAATGTTACTGTGACTGTGCATGGAGTTAAGTAACAGAGATTTCTCAGCTGTACAGGAGTAAAGGATACAAACTGACATACAGATAAGACCAGGAATAATTCCCATGCTTCTTGATGTAATGATGGAGAAGCTACACTTTAGAGAGTGTCTGCTGCTTGGTCCTGTTTAGTTTAGTAAATTTGTCCCAGCTGTGAAATTGCAAGTTCTAAAATCTTCAAGTTCTTGGCCAAGAGCAGTGGATGAAGAGGAGGGGATGCTCATGGTAAATGTGGTAGAAGTAGAAGAATTCAGGAAAAGGAAGGTCTGGGCTTAGCAGAGCTTGCTCCACAACGGCACAGACTTACAAGTAGTCTTTTGTGTTTGCTTGCTTTTTCCGATTGCATACGGCCTTTGAGTACGTGAGCATTAGTTCAAAGACAAAGTCTTTGAGTGACTTTTTAGAGTCCTGCAGTTCAGTCACCTGAAACAGCCTGCTGGACCTTGGCCTCTGGAGAAAAACTCAGTTATGCATGTTGGGTTAGCACAACTGAAGATCAAATAAGGACTACAGTCAGATAACCAGCCCCAAAGCAGCTAGACCTGCCTTCCTTTCCGGCCATCACATGGAGGTTACACTCCAAAGACTGAGTAAAGCACAGCGTGTCTCCCAGCTGTGACTCCATGCTTAAAACCTGCTATTCAGCACTGAGGAAAAAGGGGGGACTATTCATGTGACAAAATCATAATTTTCTTTTCAGACTGGAGCAGCTTTTTCCCACCTCCTCTCCCTTTGTTGGCAGGCCTTGAGGAACCTTTGAGTACTTAAACCATGTCATTGTTTTTTCATGCCATGAACACAGGGAAGTTTAAGGCTTACCTGGAAACCAGTGACTCTCAGGATTGCATCCCTGAACATGAAAGAGTCAATGAAAATCTAGGGAAGCGAAAGAACTGGGTTTGCCTCAGAGATAATATACTAGCAATAGCTGTGCAGGAAAATGGTACGGACTTTCCTCATATTTTTAAATTGCTAAGGGCCTTCAGAAGAGTAACTGTAAAAATGACATGCTGCCTATCAGATTTTTTTTCTCTCCAGTTTGAATGCAAGGTTTATTCTATCTTTGCTCATGTTTGCTTTTCTTCACAAAAACACAAATCCAACAGGTTTTATAATATGCCTTCTGCAGTTTGCCCAGCCAGGGCTTATCTTCTCTATTACCATATTTGCTATGGCAGAAAAAAAGTTCCTGTTTCTGGAGACAGTCTTGAGATCCTAAGGCTTAGAGCAGTGATCTCCAAACTTTTTTTGATCACGCATCTCTATCAGTAACTTTTTGAGCATGCACCCCTATATATGTGTATTTATTTATAATTTATATCTGTATCTATATCTATATATGTATTACTGAAGTTCTAGTATTTTCTTTCTGCACCCCAGTGGATCATGTCACGCACCCCCAGGGGCTGTATGCACCCCACTCTACAGACCACTGGCTTAAAGGAGCAAACATATATTCTGAAAGAAAAACAGTACTAGATAAAACCACATTTTTAAACTGGAAGATGTTTAGAATTTATTCTGTGTCTTAGCTATTTCTCTAGGAATACAGAGAATACAGCCTCGGACACAGCTACTGGAGTAAGATTCTCATGATCAGAGGAAGCTCCTTAAGTCTCATCACTGGGGAATTACTAAGAAGGTAAGTTTGTCTCTGTTACAAGAATTTTCAGTTTTAAGACAGTTGTGGTCATTAATATCATTATTGTCTGGTAATTTTCCTGAGGTTTAATTCAAGAGATATTGTGTTAAAATGTAGAGTAACAAGAGGTCATTGAATGAAGTGCTTGTCAGGAACAGATATGTCAGCTACATTAAAAGGAAAATTCCCCAGATACCTGTCTTGTTAGATGGTAATACAGTCTTCAGATAAGCCAGATCAGAAATAGCAGTGAATACACACTTTTGTTTAAATCTGCTTTCTTGTGTTGAATTAATCACACAAAAAAAGAAAAAATTGAATTGAACAAGTTGAATAAAAATAAATTGAATTTTCTTCTATGAATGTGTGATGTTAAAATATGATTTACTTCATATTGACACAATCTTAATGAAAAAGTTAAAAATGTAAAAAGAGATGCAGAAATACCCCAACAATCTATGTATTAAAGCAGTCAAAGGGTTTTTTTGTCTGAGCTCTAAAAAATGCTGGTTTTCTGGTGATTCAGTCAGCAGTGAGAGGTCTGCAGACAGGAGGCTCAGGTGACCACGGAAGGGCAGGAGTCAGAGCCCTAGGAAACTGGGCTTCTCCTTTAGGGGAGAACGGCCATGCTACCACTTCCTTGGGGAACACGTAGGGTTGGTTTGATATTTGGCTGAACGCTCTGCGGAGGAGATAGTAAGCTTCTAGCTACGTGTTTTGTACCAGTGAGAACACATAACCTACGTCTTCTGGAACACCCTGAGCTAAAAGTGTATGCTCTAAGCTTCAGGCATGCTGGATCTTTTGATTCCTCAGTACTTTATTTTTTTTTTACTTGACAAGTCTAGGGAACTTGATGAAAAAACTGCTATTCCGATAAGAAGAGTTTTTTTCTCATAAATAATGGCCTGCATCTTCAGCTGCCATGAGCCGGCACAACTCCTCTGATCGGATACTAGGACATAAATCCATGGAGATTTACTTCCATTTCCTGTAGATCTACTTAGATGTGAGACCTGCTTCTCTCCTGTTCTTAGCATGATATCTTAGTGGACCGTTTCTAGGCTGAAGTTCTACCTTTGGTACAAGTAGCTGCCACCCATGTTAGGAAGTGGTCAGGGTTATATTAGAAATTTGGGCTGTATTACATTCCCACTCTCTCTGCTTCTTTCGCTCTTGTTGGTCTCTGTGTTAGCTATTTTAGCTATCGCTCCCATGTGAGGTGGTCCAGAATCCCTGACAGATTCTGTAGGTGGTGATACACTTAATTGAGTGGAATCAGATTTGTTGTGCAGTGTGACAGATCACTTTTTTTAATGCTGTGTTACATGCCCTGTTTGTCTCCAGAAGTGCTCTCTGATGCAAGCACTGCATGCCTGAATTAGCAGTTTCATCTTACTGATGTTCTTCTTGTGCTCTGATCTGAACACTGCTGGGCTTAGCATCTCTTGCTTTTGAAGCCTAATGCTTCCCTTCAGCTGCAGCCCATCTCTGTCGTGTGTGTATATCTACTGCACATTGTGAATGAGGGGAAATAATTGCCAACTTAAGCAAATCCTCATGTATGTGACCCAAGTTCATCGCCTACCTCTGTGACAGCAAAGCTTCTTTTCCCACATGGAACAACCTTGTACCATTTGTCGTGCAGAACATCCATGAAACCATGGGACTTGTACTGGCTTATCAGTTCAGAGATGTTTGAGGTCAGTGGAGAGTTGGGGGGAAGACCGATACCATATCCTAGAAGGAAAAACAGTACTCTCTTAACCCATTTGCTTTTGTATGTTCATTTCAGCTGTCAACTATCAGCATGGCAGATCAAGTTGGCATTCTATTTCAGCAAGCCAGTTCAAACCTGGATACTGGTTTACCGTGGAATGAGAATGCTGAGACGAGACGTTTCGCTGTGCAAAATAAAGTAGCCTAATACAAACAGGATATGCAAATGCAAAATTGTTAAGGCCACAAAAGTCATATGCAAAATTGGAGGTTCAAAAACTTAAGATGAAGGTACAGATAGATGAATAAATGTCTTCTTTCTAAAAACACAGCCTTTTGCATGCCCTTGCCACAGGTTATTTTTTTGTACCTTGTTTTAGCAATGCAAAAGGGCCTTAATGTCAAGTAAACCATTCTGTGATCCCTCTACATTGTTAGAGCAGTGGATGTGACATTTTCTTTTCTTCCTATGTATTTTCTGATGAGGAGCTGTGTGCACGTAAATGTATATGGGAGCAGTCTGTATTGTTGTCACACAGCAATTTAAAGCCCAGGGGCTATGCTTTCTGTTCATGAAGTTCTGCTCTGGCCGTGACATGGACCTTCAGATAGTAATAAATACAGTTTTTAGCCACTGTGTCGTCTTTTATTACATTAAAGTGCTAGCAAAGGACTTAGTGTAAGTGCAAATGGATTCAGTAACTCTAAATATGGTCTTTCAATTTGCAGAATCTTGGTTTTGACTTTAGAAAAACAAATACAATTCATGCCTGGAAGACATGAAGTTACATGCAGAGATGTCCTGCCAATTGTCTGCAGAGATTCCTTTCTAGTCCACTGTCGATTTTTGGTTTTCAGTTCAGAATTTCAGACTGTCTCCTTTAAAAAAACAACAACACAGGAATAAAGAAAAGAAACCAACCATAAATGTACGAGTGGTAAATTTGCCATCACAGCGGCTTGCTTTTCAATGATGCAGAGTGATGTGGTGATATGTGTACCTACAACACAATAGTCTCCCTTGCTGCTGACTTTTGTACATTGTGCCTACATTTCCACCTGAATATATTTGCTAACATTGAAGGAATGGTTTCAGAGAAGGCATAGCTAGGGTTCATGAATAACACGTTTTCAGCATATTTAAGTGTGTCATAATTGGGTGATATGAAGTCCAGTTATGTAAAAACATATAGTTTGGGGTTTGGTTTGTTTTTTTTTTCTCTACTGAAATTTGCTTTACTTGATTCAAAGTTGTGGAAGCTGATGGTTTACTTCAGTAGAGCTGACCTTTCTGAAATGGAAGATTTATCAGGTTGCGTGTGCCTGGTGAAACATGCAGCTGCACACACACAAATCCTGCTATAGCCTGAACAGCTCTCTGTGCATCTATCCTCCCCAGTAGCAAAAAGAAAAGAAGAAAATGGATTGCTTTCAGGTCTCTGGTGTGAATTCAAATGGGAGACACTGATGAGGTATAGCAAAAAGGAGCGTTCTGCAAAATGCCTAGTGCTGGGGACTTGTAGCTGCAATGATTAAAATGCTCAGCTTCTTCTGGCCTTCATTTAGCATATTGCCTTCCTCAATCAGGTTTGAACATTTCTGAAGGAGGTTGTTTTAATGTGCAATGGAAGCGGCCAGAGTGATTGCCCTTGGAGGGGAAGAAAGAGGGAGCTTCAATCATTTTCACTGGCCATCTATCACAAAAGTGATTCCTGAAGTCTAATAGCTGCTAATGTGCTCCACCGCGCTGGAAGCAGCTTCAGACAAGCCTTGCTTCCAGGCTGCCTTCCGATCTGTCCTTGCTAACACACCAGGGCTGCGGGAGGCTACGTACCAGGGTAGGCTCCCTTCTTTGGCCTCAATTAGCTACACATTCAGCAGGAATCTTAAGCTGACCGTTAAAATGGGAACAGTATTTATCTGCTTCAGATGAGAGCGGAACTGTAAAACAGCATTTTGTGAGTTTTGAACATGTGTAATGAAAGTGAGCCTACAAAAAGCAAGCCTCAGTTCAGGAGCTACTTTATTTCATTGTGAGCAGTGAAACGGACGGTGCCTCCTACTTGTCTGGAGACAGACCATCTCACCACTTTGAATAATTCCTATTTAGAGCATGGCAACAGACGGTACAAGTGATTTGAAAGTTCAAAAATCACAAAAAAGGGCGAAACCTTGATTCTGCTTAATCACTGAGAATTTTACCATGATCTTCAAGGGATCCACAGTTTCACCTGCATACTTTGACTGAGAATAACAAATCACAATAAAGCAAATGCAACACATGAGAAATAGAGCAGTATGTTATAAAACTGATTATTACCTTCAATGGCAAAGGGTTTTCCCACAGTTAGAAGCTTGCAGTCGGCATCTATTGATACTTCATAATCTAAGAGTGCTTTATCCATGATGAAGGCATCGAGTTTCTCTGGATCATGCCTGTATTAGACACCAAAGTCAGAAGCAGAACCACTTCACAGTCTAAGACTCAGTGATACTCACTGAACATTTACCTCTGCGGTTCTCTGGAAGATTACTGAATGAAAACAGAGAACAGGGACTGCTCTTTTAAATGCAAAACTGATTTATATTTTGAAGAAAGGAATTATGCATGAAATACAAACTTTGTGCATCTAGAGCAGGAAGTGGGGGTAGGACTCACTTTGCTCCCATGAAGCACGACTGATCTGAAAGATGGAAAATACTACAATATGTTAGACTTTGACTCAATTGAAAGGTAGCACAAAGCGCTATTGGAAAAAACAAAAAATTGCTAAAATACTAGTGGTGTCTTGGTCTCTCATTAGAGCAAGAATACAGGGGGATAACTCATACGAAGGTGCTTCTCCTCCTTTCTCCTCGAACATGAGGTAAATTAATTTCCTTCACCCAGATCGGCTTTTCTCTATGTTCAATCTTCATGAACACAGAGGACTGAATTTTAGTAACATAATCACTTATGAATAGCACGCTTGCATAACATGATAAAAAAGAACAGTTGCAGGGCCTGTTCTCATCTGATTCAGGGACTGCACCCTCCACTCTTGTGATTTTAAAGGTCCAGGCGTTATCCTGATGTGGTTACATTAGTTCATTGATTTCAATGGATAGGATAGATTCCAGTTTAACCCAAAGGAACTGCCATGTATCTTAATTATCATTAGGATGGGTCTGGGAAAAATACGTAAACAGGAAACAACTTCTGGTGAAAAATTCTCAGGCCATCTGCTATGCAACTTCTATGTGTAAAATGAATGCATTATTTCAGGTTTATTATAACCTCTCCTCTTTCCTGGCAGAGTTAATCAGTTGTGACCCCAGATCATTAGGCACAAATGTCTCTGAAACACAGTGATGCCATGATTCCCTAAAGCAAGAAGATTTGGTGTTTATTACTTTTTACCAGTCCAATGCTTCTTTTATTCATTTTAATGATAAATGCTTTAAGGTTTCTCTCTGAGAACCTTCTCTCCTCCCAGCATGCTAAAGATGCTGAGGAACCTCATTTGCAGCTTTTGCTTGGACTGTGATGTTTTTCTCTGAATGTTTCTCACTGCCTGATGAAGGGCTCCCAAGCACAGAAACCTGCCAGGGTTTACGCGTTGCCCATGCTTGATGGCACCCTAGCAGTTATTGCGAAGCACTGCTTCCCCTGGAAACACTCCAGCTGGTGCTATGCTAGCTTGCTCTCTAGGTGTCACTCCCTCCAGGTGATTACGCGCTTTCTTCTCTATCTGTCACACTCCCTTCAATGACTGTTTTGTGGGCAAGTGACACTGAAAGTGGGAAACCCATCACCATCTCACTGCCGTGCATTCTGGTCGAGGGACCAGATCTGCTGTTGCATGCAGAGGCTCACTTTAGATATGCTACTCCATCCGGGGTTGCGGGGACGTTGTACCGTCGCATGTACTCGTGCATCTCTGGGAAACTTTGCCTCACATAGTCTTCTGCGCTGCTTTCTCGCACGGTTCCAAACCGAAACCCTTGGGATGGGTGGTGGAGCTGAGGAGATGAAATTACAGATTAGCAGAGCCATTTGACTCCTTCAGATCTGGTATCTGGGTCTTATGTGTGAACAGTTTGTCAGAAATTCTCAGCATTAATAAACCTGCCTCTGATGTTTTCCTGCAGTCAGCTTTCCACGTCACAGAAAAAGTTTGAAAAGACTTACCAGGTGACTGATTAGTCTGTTTGTGTACCCTCAGGATTTTCTTCAAATGTGAAAACATTTCCTTTGAGATACGCTGAACCCCCAAATCTAGGTGTTTAGTTGTATTATTTGTCTTTAAACCAGTCAACATTTCAGGCAGTGTCATGAGAAGCCTCTAGGCTTGCTAGGATCCACTTTCTGGGGCTCCGGGTAGCCAGCAAAGGACCCACAGCCTGGATTTGTTTTGGCAGAATGTCTTTCATTGAATCTTTAAGGATGACATTTAGTCTTCTGTAGAAGGGTAGCACCACCATTTCATTTCTAGAAGACACCATACCACAGACCACTGCTGTCTTTGCTGCCATTCTCCACAGAGAAACTAAGGACTGACGTGTTGTGGACACCAAAAAGTCTCCCCTGAGAAGGAGGAAGAATACCCCTCAGCATAGCCCAAGCTGTAAGCTTGATTACCAGGCTATACACATACAGACAATTTTTGCAGTTCTGTGTCCTTTCCTTTTCACAACTGGCTCCACCTTCTGGATTAAAGCCTCGAGTAGTCTGGATGTTCACCAGTTCCACAGACCTCTTTTTCTGAAGTACCCTGTTTGTCTTTGGAGCATTTAATGACTCATGGGGAAATTCTCAAATTGCAGTAGAGGTGTCAGGCAGTGTCCTCTACCACACTCACCGCTTCCTTGAGATGGCTGAGTGTTGCCAAGACCATACTAATTGGAAAGTCTTCAGCAACGTACCAGCCTCTAAAAGGTCAAACTTTCAGAGCACAGGAAGCCAAATAAAGCTAAGGCTGCAGCAGTCATGCTCTGTTTGCTTCCCAGGAAGCTCATGGTCTTCACAGCAGCTTGCAAAGATGATCTCACCATGGCCATGCTCTGCTTTGCAAAGACCAAGCAAAGAGGCGTTCTGCCAGTCCATCTGGCTCTCTGCATTATCATCTATGTAAAACAGTGTAGGGCAACCCAAAGCCATACAAAAGACCTTTCCCACTCTTCTCTTCAATGACCCCATGGATAAAAGAATATTCCTGTTTTTTTAAAGAATAACAGAGGTAGGCTGTAAATGCAGAGTCATCTAGTTCAGTCTGAAAACGAACAGAAAAAGGTCTTTTGAATGGTATTTTGATGTCCTGGAAGTTATGAATATACTATATTTCTAGTAATTTTTATCTGGAAAGTGGGCAGGTGCTTTCCACATTGTGCTCTGCTTATCTGGTCCCTGTGTTGCAACCCAGGAATGAGACCTGTGGGTAAATGCAAGACTGTGGGCATGGAAGGAGTCTTGGCATGTTTTTTGAGTTGTTCTGATCTGGATGATCATGGGACAAGCAATGCAGGGTGTGCCTCCATCCGGAGCTGGCCATAGTGCATGCTGTGCCAGAAGGACTGTGGGCGAAGAGGGAAATGTTCTTGCCTGGAAGTGTGGAAGCAGCATTCAAGTGCCAGAAAACATAAATAACAGAGAGTGGTGCTGTGACAATACATCGTGGAGACTTCCAGCACAATGCTATCAAGCGAAATCTAGGTCTAATCTTGAGACATAGAACATGACTTGCTTAAAGAATGAGCTTGGAGTGGGCTCCATGCACTCTATGTCCCAAGAAGCTAGTCGCCACAGTCAGTACTATTTTTGGGGGTTCTATTTCTTGGCAGTTTCAGTGAAGAGACCAAAAAAAACCGCTGAGTCTCAACACTGATCCACACTGCCACCTTCCAAGTCAACTTAGGTGTTTGTTGTGATATTTGTGGCCCACCTAGTGATGCCAATGGCAGTGCAACATCTGATCTGCAGATAAAGACTGCTGATACCTGACTTCACCTGAAGCTATCTCTCACTCAGACTGTCACACATGTCTACACCTAGCTAAATATTTAAACCTCTATGAGAAAGGCTAGTACCAAAGAGAGAGTAAACTGCACCTCCATGCAATTTTCTGTCCCAAGTGCTTTACTGAGGACTGTCCATGCTTTGCTTTGTGTTGGGCACACTGCCAAATTTCACCACAAATGATGACAACATTGGAACATGTATTAGATCAAAAGTCCATCTGGCTTAATATCCTGTCTCTAGCAACACCATATGTCTGGTGGGAAGTCTTGGAAAGTCTAGGTGAAGAAGTTATGTAGCGATCCTTTGCATCCTATGCTCTTCCTGCTTCTGGTAATCTATGCTTTTTCTTAAGCATAATTATGTGTCTCCAACTTTGTATTTGATGACTCTTGACTCCTTTTATGAAGGATAAATCTTAATAGTGTTTTAATCCTCTATGTCTTTTGGGACTTCTACTTTCTTCTTACTGCTGCTTATCCACATGAGGAAAAGGTTTGCTTGCAGCTACATGAATAGTGAATTAAGAACGCAAAATGCTGCCAAAAGCAGATAATGGAATACTTGCACTACCTTCACTGCTAATCTACTAAGACTGCTAAGGGTTACTTGCTTCAACAGAAGATAAAAACTTCAGGATGGAAACAAGACTGATCAGTTGTCACTGCTGCTTTCTTACTTTCTGTAGTGCTCTCCTGGGAAGATTCTGTGAAAAGATGGAAACCATAAATATCTGTGTCCCAACAGCATAGGTAAATGTCACAGTCTTCCTGTGAATTTTGCCTTATTAGTTATCTCTTTTTATATTTCTCTTTTCTGTTTCTCATGTTCTGTTTCTTTTGTGTTTCTTACATTTTAAGAGTCCTATATTGAAAGAATCTTTCTGTTTTCTTTAAACGAGTAACAGAATCCTAGTGCCTAGGGCTTCAGAGAAATAATGAACTCTGAAAAATCAGCATTGGAAGAATCACAATTTGAAGAATCAAGAATGGATTATATTTTTTTTTTTAACTGGTGATGTGAGGGAGACAGTCACTGGCTTTTTTATCAGTAATAGCAAATATAAAAGCTATCTTACTGAGAAGAAGTAGCTGTCCAAATTATAGGTATTTCTAGTATGTGGAGACTACACTTCTGTGTATACTTTACTGTGTTTTTTCATTCAAAGCTCAGTCAGTGTGAAAGGTGAATTAACCATCACGAGGCAGAGCACTAGCAACTGTTGACACTTTTTGTATCCATAGAGTACCTGGAGATTTGTTGGTGATTTGAGTATGATTAAAAATAAATGAAAGCAATAGCTGCAGCTCCATCTCCAGACATGAGCATTCTTGGCACTCAGCTTAGATAACCTTACAAGGTCCCTCCAAAATCAGACATCTATGGCTGTAAGAAATCAAGAGAACAAAGTTTGTTTTGACCTAGAGAGAGGCTTTCAGGGGACAATGAAGTCTCAGCCTGACAATTCACTGAACAAGATGTAAAGATACTTATGGGTACAGAAGATATATCCCTCTTCATTTGTCTCTTTAATTGCCAGACCTCTCTTTTGAAGACCTGGGAGCAAAGGAAATCACTCGTCTTTTTTAAAAGGGTCATTGCTACTGAATATAACTGCTCCTCAGCCAGTAGGTTAACTCTATACTCCCAAGCAGCCTCTCCCATGCAGTGCGTGGGAACTAAGCATTGATGCCGCGTGTGGGACTCGTTAGTGTTTAGCAAGTAACTAGCCTTTCGAATGTTAGCTAGCACGGCCACCACAGCACCACAAACTGCACTGGCCGAGCTGCCAAGTGGGAGAAGTAGGGGAGCGCCAATGGCCTGGTCAATGTAACAGTGTGTATATGAATATAACAATGGAGTACTTAAAAGCCAATGTTTTTCAGGGATTAAAAAGCTATTTAGTGTTGCTGGTTAGTGGCTCTCCCAAATAAAGGGAAGGCTTCAGCAGCTAACAGTATCATTTTTGCAGCTCAAATACTGGACATCAGGGATTTCATATCAGTAAACTGAGCTTTATATGTGAAGCACTGATATATACCACGAATGGCCATACTACTTAGGTGCATCCCAAATTTTTAGAACGATCTGCCCAGTCTACTGTTGCACATGAAGTTGTGAGACACATGGTGACCTCCCATTTGGATCTGGGTTAGTACACAGGGCGAACTCAAGAGATGGTCAACCCTCGCAGCAGAGGGTTGTAGTGCCACAGGGGGGTCATCACTTGTTGTCTTGAACCAGTACTCCGACTTCACAGGTTCAGGGCTGTGCCAAGACCAGAGGATCTTGCTGCATAGGTCAGTGACAGATGGTTCAGGAAGATGACCCACCTTCTGTGAAGACAGAGGTCTTGGGAGGGAGGACTAGGAAATGCTGCTGGGAAGTGCAGGATGAAGGTGCAGGAGAAAGGCTAAAGAACTTTCTAAGTGAGTACACTTTCTGGAAATGGGGTACCAATGCTGTCCCTGTGACCTCTAAGGACTGTATCTACGGTGAGATGCATGGGCTGTGCTAGTTTTTCCAAGAACAAGTCTCACTATTTAAGAAAACATACCATGGGTAAGAAAACAAACAAGGGGTAATGTTTTCTTACACTGTAAGAAAACAAGGGGTAATGTGAATGCCTCCAAGTGCCGAGGAGATGAAATGGTGGTTGGGTCACCTGAGTGCTGAGACAGGGAGGTCAGGTAGTGTTTAAAGAAAGTCAAGAGCTCTACAGAACATCCAGCTTCTCTGACAGCACCAGGAAGAGCTTTGGGACTTCTCAGCAACTTCTGTACCTTGTATAGCGTTGTGCTACTAGACAAATGATGTTTGTGATGCTTATTGCCAAAAGCAAATACTGCAGCTACCAGTTCCCTTGGCTTGGCACCTCACTTCGAGATCTTCTTGGTTTCTGTCTTCTGTTGTTAAAACATCTGCTGAGTGGGAAGTGGAGAACTCGTTTTATTTGGGAAGATGTTGAGAAGAATTGAGCATGTGCATACATCTATGGCTTGGGGTGCCAATTATGCATGAAAATACCAATGTGATAAAACCACAGGAGCAGAAACAGGAAAATACAATCCTAAATGTCAGGGATTTTGCATTACTTGGCACATTCCAGTTTATGTAATATAGTGCCATTGCATTCAGTTCCATCGGCTAGGCTGAGAACACCTAGACTCAGACTTGAAAAGACTCAGGCATAGAAATATCCTATGCAAGTTGGGATTTAAAACTGCAAATACACGAGATACCGCCAGCAGTTAACCTTGACATACTCCAAAGTTGGGCTGTTGGGTTTTGAGGTCTTTGTAGCAGGTTCTGGCTTCTGTATGACCTTTCAGTAGTGCAAACCTAGAAGATGTGGCTCAAAGACTTTTCCCCCTTGGTGCCCTGGTTGTTATGTCATGTCCACTATCATTTTGAGGTTTACATCACACTTGGTTGTTGTGTATTTTTGCAGTGTGTAGGAAACCCAGGTGTTCCCAATATAAACACAGTGAAAAGATGGTCTCAGCTCCAAAAAAGCAGGCAATACAATATTGCCTTCTGATCCCATGGAGTTTGAGCTTGCTGGGAGCTGTGAAGATACAAGGAAGGTCCAAACAGAGTCACTGATGAGAAGTGAAATTATGGCTATTTTGTATAAGCAATGAACCCATAAGTGACTGAAATCTAAGAAATGATTTCCCAGTACTTGATTGATGGGGTACACTAACTGCCTCACTGAATCTGATTCAAGACTATTCTATGCATCTTGACAGCTGGCTGGAGGAAAAATGCTTCAGGAACTCCATTTCTAATCGTCATCTCAAATCATTAAAATGATTTCATCATTCATTCAGTTAGCCTCGCCTTTCCAAAATTCAACTCCATAAATTATTCTTTGAGGGAAATCAGAAAAGGGCAACCCAGTATACAGTGGAGTGCAGTGCCAGTGACTGCACCCTGCAGTGACAGATGCAGCGTTAACATGGATTCAGCTTTTACCACCACCTACAATACTGCTTTTTAATTTTAATAGGGTATAGAAAGGGGGAACATGGCTGAAAACACTTTCCTCACTTTTCCAACAACTTCTGAGGAAAAATCATTATGAAAAGGTTTCAGTAGCTCTGCCCCATGATAGCTGGTTACCTGGAATAACATCAAGTGTAGTATTTAATGGACATCTCGTGTATCAGGAGAATTGCTGTTAGTGCCAGCACAATCTCTGCCAGGGAACTGCTGCAGAATCTTGAAAAAATGTTCAGTTTCAGTTGCTAATCACTGGAGAGGTGTAGCATTAAGTGGTCTGCTCTACTATGAAGAAATGACATGCTTTTAGAGATGTGCTGTTTTGCAATGAGTCTTCTGTCTTCAGTGGATGAAGCAATAGCATTTTATCTTGCCTTATGCAACCAATACATTTAAGTGGTCGTCTAGTTGCTAATAGATTCCTCATGACCCACTGATAAAAGAAATGCAATTGCTAGTGCTAAGCAAAGTTTCAGGGGAAAAAGAACAAAACAAACAAAATTTTAAAAAACCCAAACAATGTGGAACTCTGCTCGTGGGATTTTCCCTACTTATCTGCAGGAGTTTTTGAAAACTAACTGATGAATATTTATGGGGTACAGAGGGAGATTGAAAGAAAAGAAAATTATTCACAGTGAAACACATGAATTTCAAATTTTAGCAGATGAAAATTCACAGCTGAACTTCTGGAAGTGGAGGCTTTGTTCAGAAACTGTCCCATGTGTTCAGGCTGGGGAAGTGGAGATGTTCCCAGGGCCTCCAGAAGATGGTGTATGCAGAATACATTTGAAAGCTCACTTTCCTTTCTCTGTTGCAAAAAATGTCAGCGGAGCTGATTCTTGGCTTGCTAGGATAATGTCAGATTTTGTTACAATCCTGTCACTTTGAATCCAACTCAGCTAGGTCATTAGTTAGCAAAAATCTTTACAGCCGCATTGAAGTCAATAAGCGGTTTCAATCTAGAAACAAATGCACAGTCCAGTACTGACAGTTTATTCTCCTGCATTGCAACAAGAGCATACATGAAAAGAAACTGTGACTTAGGTCTCTGCTTAAAAATATAAAGCCCCTGTATTGACACTCCATGTGAGTGCTAATAATTAATTATAAGATCTGCTCTACTCCTCTGTGTGTTGCAGAAGCTGTATGGTTAAGGGATGACACTGGGGACTCTACTCTGTGGTAGTTAAGCTAATTTCTGAAAACTGCCCTGCTGATTGAGTTGCTGGGCAGTGTCTTAGTACAAAAAGCTCCATAAGAACAGAACTCCGGTGAATATGAACTTAATGGTGTGTTTATCCCTGTTTCTTAATACCACTTAAAGAGTTTTCTGGACAGAAGGATCCTTGAGCTGGAATTTATCCCAGGAAAGCTGAGAACTGTAAGATAGTAAGTGTAAATTATTGTAGGAAAAATGGATAGACTGAGGAAAAAAAAGGTATGTAATTCCCAACAGGCAACAGATCACTGTTTCCAGTTGTACTTCAGCAGCACAAAGCAGCCGTAAAAATGCTCCAGACTGAGACACTTCATTGACCATGTTCTTCTGCTTCCTACCTGTAAAATAGGGCTAATGCTGCTCTAGGGCAGGTGAAATCAAATTAGAAGTAAGGGAAAGAGAGACGTTTGGCTGAATACATGCTCAAACTACCAAAGAGACAGGGGAGATTTCTGGTTAAATAATCCGTCTTGTCCTTCCATCCCGAGTCTCAGGTCCGTGGATGAAAAGCTCCCACAGTTCTCTACAATGGAGCAGGAAAGCTCACGTGACAGTAGCTTGAAGTGTAGGTACCTTTCCCACCTTCAAAACAATCAACTTTCAAATTCTTTTTCTTACAAACGTCTCCTGCTCCAGCTGTTGCTGGTTGATTAGGGCAACGCTGTCCATCCTCCTGCCCCCTGGCCATACGGCAATTGTCCCCCAGGTACCAGGGCTGAACGCAGTCCTCTGGGGGGACATTGTCTAAACTTGTAAGGCAAGGCTAGTGCTCTGTGGTTTCCAGGAAAGGAATAGACAACAGTTTCGTGTTACAAATGGGTCATCAGTTACTAGGACGAAGAGGTTTCCAATTGCAGATCGTGGAACTGCCTACCAGTGCAACCCTGATTTCTTAAATATGTTATTTTCTACTGGCTTTTGGTTCAAAAGCATCAAATGAAGGTAAATCAGAAGGAGTCCTTTGTTACTGACAGATCCAACATTGGAACGAAATGTTATTTTTTTCCTTCTTGGAAGCAGACTGGAACAGTGAGGCATGTGTTAAGCATGAGGTGTAAAAGAAAAATGATGGGCTCATTTGGATGCCTTGACCTCCTGCACAGTGAAATATGGACAACAGTATTTGACTTTACCAGGTGTTCAGTCAATTCTTATTGTGCTCAATGAAAACTGCTTTTTTCCTAGAGGGCTTGACCCCTTAGCATCCCTGAAATCCAAGGGATTAGTGCAGGAGCTGACTGAGGACTTCTATCACTGGGAAGGTGAGCCAGGCTAGTATCCAGGTCTCTGTTTATAGATCACAATGGCTGTGACTTTTGTGAACAATAATAAATATTCCCAATGACGCTAAGTCAGCTGTACGATAATCTTCCATCCGCCAGGCAATAAGATCAACCTTATGCATCTTCTATGTTCTCTGCTCCTCTTTGTCAGCTACTTCAGTAACATATTCTCCTCGTATTTCTCTGCTTGTATTATTTCTTGCAAGGGTCTGAGCCCCATCTATGATGTATTTGCTATTTCTGGTGGTGGGCTCGCTTTCCACGACATACAGGTATTCTGCAGCTTGAGAGTAAGAAACTGACATGAATACAACTGGGAAAACACTAAAACACACTAATTCCTTCTGGTGCTGGAAGAACAACCTTCATGACCTGCACCACACGGAATGAAGACAGGACTTCCTCCCTTCCACCCCTACCCCTACATTCTCTGGATCAAACGTACAGCATGGTGAGGTAAAGAGTGGCCAAGACAGTAGGTGACAGTACAAGGCATTCTATGTACGTGAAGACCTGGAGCAGGAGGGGTTAATATGCAACGATACCAGAAAGATAATTGTTTGCAAGAAGGCATAAGAAAGCAGGTCTTGATGGGAAAGGAAACTTGGAGAACACTGCGGTGCATTGTCTGAAAACTGGATATCAGAATGATAAAAATCTGAACTAGACAGATTCTGAGTCTCCAAAGCCGTAACTTTACAAGAAAGCTTTAACAAGGTGATGGGGAAGCTAAACAAGTCAAGTGTTCACCAACATAAATTGCATGGGGAAGCTAAAGAAGCCAAGACTTCACCTCCATAAATTGCAGGTGTCTTTCATTCCTGTGTGCGATTGCTCTGCAATGCCTATTCTTTATTCTGACTGGAGTTTGATACTTAATTTCTCCTTTGTCTGAGATTTTTTCACTTTAGCCTCTGTGACACTTGAAGTCCTCTTGAGTTCAAATCCTTCACTGACTCATTAATACTCAGAAAAGCACCATGTATTAATTAGCAGGCTGTGATGCTGTGAGTCATGACCTTCCTGTGTCCACTGAGTTCCTGCACAGAAACATATGCTCTATAGGTTTTGCAGCCAACTTCTTTTAATGCTAAAAATAAAAGAATCCTGCAGTCCTGAACAGATACTAAACCCCATGGGAGCAGTAAGATTTCTGTTAACTCCACTGAGTTTGTTGCTTGTTTTTTTTGCTATACAATTTAATGCATTTAATGCATATTTAAATACACACTATTTCATTATATATTTAATACACAGCAGTGCAAGTGGTGCTCCTTAGAACAATTCATCCTAGATTGCTGCAGTGAAAGACCATGGCAGTCTCTAAGAGCATTTTCTTCAGTGTAATTCTGACAAGACCTTCTTTTTTCAGGAAGAAAATTTATCAATAAACACACAACACTTATAGCCTCACTCTAAAGCTCACTGAACTTGAGGAAAAATATCATTAAATGCAGAGTATTTGAATCATGCCTCTAATGATGAAAAAGGTCTATAAAGTGTCTGGACCTTTCCTTTCCTATGGTTTGGTATTGCTAAAGCTCATCTGCAGTTACTTGCCAGTTGATATTTCTGGACTGTTTTAATACACGTAACATGGAGTTTTTAACCAATAAAATAATGGGCATAAGGCCTCTAAATTAACTGAGATTTTCATAAATCAGAACTGAGAGCTTGCACAGTTTATATTTTAAATTTAGAAAGAAAAATCTGGACGATTGTACATACTGAATTCCTGAGTAACAAAATCTCAGAAATATCTTGTCTGGATTACTCCAAGTGCTTAGTTTTGAAATAAAAAGATGAGACAGCTCGTAAGAGCAAGTGTTCAGACAATGGACTGGAAAAGAAGCAGAGATTTCTGACGACTAATCCCGAAGCACACCAAGGCTGTTGAAAGGGCTTGCTGCAAGGGGCTTGTCGGAGTGACTGTAGGTGTCCGCAGTGTATTCCTTGGGGCATCTACAGTGTTTGTGAGACATCAGTGCTGGCCATGCTCGTACACCATCATGCATGATGGAGAGAAGTAGGTGCTTCAGGGAATGGTTTGGGTGATCTCATCCTGAAGTAAGTGTCTTCAACAGCAGCTCAATGTGCCTATCTCTCCCAGCTAACCGTAAAAGCATATTAGACTGAGTAAAGCATGCGTAACGTCTCCACTCCAGACATGGAAAGTTAGGTGAGACAACATAATGAAATTGCTGATGGTGGGATTCACAGGTGTAGCCCTTTTTGTTAAATGAATCTCAATAGGTTTGGTATTTTCTGTCAAAATGCAACGTGGAAAGGAACTTTGCCATTGTCAAAGGGTGTTTTGAAGGTGAAGTTATCCAGAGAAGTAAAAATATAACCATAGTAAATTAACAGGCATAGCTACTCAGGTGTATCCTAAAGATGGCAAAGAAAAGCTGACAGCTGTCACAGAGTGACAATGGTCGAATAGCACCTGAAAAGCTCATTATATTGTTGAAAGAATGACTCTTTTAGCAGAAAGAAAGGCCAGGCATTGGACCACCTTATTGAAAATCTGTCCAGCTCCTCAGCTTCTGCTGTTGTACGCCTTCTTGTTGGCATGTCTGAAATGTTTCTTCTGTCCTCTGGGCTTCCACAATTATTTTGCATCGGATAATCTGAACTACTCAACACACTCCTGACTCTATGGTGCATCTCCAACATGTGCTCTTGCATTAGAAGCCTGAAAGCAAAGTCCCGGCTTCAAGTCCCCTTGCCACTAAAAATATCTACTGCCTGGGGAGATCCTGTAATACAAGACCCTATTTTTGGATTTGATAATGAAGAGTTTTATGGGATCCGGGCCTTAGTTGCAGGCTTGCTGGGCAAAGGAAGGCACTGGCACTGCTATGTACTTTACAGATAATTTCTTCTTTTCCCTGTCTGTGGCACCAAGACCTAGATTACTCACATGCAGATAGTACCACTTTATGGAAATCGTACTGGAAACTGAAACATAAAATATCTGGATTTGTCACAAGACTGGCTAAAAGAGACAACAGCCATAAAGATACATGCTTCTGAAGCAGAATGGTAGCAAATTCTCTTTTTTGTACCCAGAGCCCCTTGCTTAGCAATGTGCCCCTTCTCTGCTCAGCCTGTGCCTGCGAGGCTGCATATAGATCCATATATATATAGATAGATAGATCTGTGCTGCTATAGATCTGTAATAAAATTGCCACCTGCCAATCAGGAAAAAGACAACAGTCGCCAACTGTCCTGGACTTATCTGTCCCCATCTGCATACCTACGTGCTCCTCTAGCACCAGCTCTGTTTTAAGTAGTTACCTATTGCAACCTAGTCTTGCCACTGTGAAAATGTGCATTGGCCCCCAGCAAGGGCAAAAACTTTGGGTGGTGGCTTTTTCAACTATAGCTGAGTATAATGTCATCACCAAGGAGCTAAGGAGCTATACAATAAACAAGGTGACAAGCAGGTTTGGGAGATGTCAGGAATCAAGCCAGCTGTCTCCAGGCCATTACAAGTAGGTAGGACAAATGACCAGACCAGCTCAAAGGCAGGCTGCTGGTCTGCATGCCTCTAGGCTGAATAATTGACCTTGTAAAGAAGTCAACTCATACAACAGCGTACCTGGTCTGCCAAGCACTCTGACAAAGAAGAATGTTGTAATTTTTTGTGCATCCAAAGATGTGACGCTAGGAGAAAAACTGAAATAACCCTCCGGGATTCAGATGAGAGAAGGGATAAAAGCAGTATAAAATGATCCAAATACGATGTTTTTCCTCTGTCTCTATCTCCTCTAGCTGCAAACAATCTTTTAAACTTCTTTGCCATGTACTGTAGAGATCTTCCTAAGAGGGAATCAGGAGATTGCTGCAACTTTTATGCGGGTAAACGGCACGTTCATCCTATAGCTATCCTCTTTTGCTCAAGCAGCAGACTGAACATGTTCAAGTAAGGGAGTTTCTTCCCCAAAAGCTGTGTTTGCCCGTTTCCACTGGCAAGAGATGATGGTCTAAAATGTGTCAGATTAGAAAATGTGGGAGAGAGGGCATCTGTGGCCCAAAATTGCCCATTCCCTTAGAAGACTAAGATTTTAAGGTGGCAGGACATTGCTTTAATATTTCTGCAACTTACTGGCTATGTTGTAGCTCCTACCGTAAAAAGTCACCTGAAATGTGACCTAGTAAAGGGAGTAGCCAGCTTTGACGGATACTCCACACGTTTGGCTTTAGGGACCCACCCTTGTTAAGGTTCTTACATGGAAAATACATACTAAGTTTCCAAAATTCAAGACATATTCCAGGAACTTAATTCTCCTGCCTCCCATTGCTTGCCTTCTGCTCTGGTTTGTCTTGACTCACTGTTTGCTCCTCCATTCAGCGGCGTGATGATTATTTCTATACTCCCTTACTTCTGCTTCTACATCGTTAGTGCATTTAAACGCCCAACTGAGATATCTCTAATTCCATATTCCACTTTACCTTGTGATTAATGGTTGTACCGCAACTCATTTTCTTTTGACTTCTGATGAAAATGTTGTACCTTCGAGGCTTCAGCAACACGGGAGGACCATGTTTCCTTTGCTAAGCTGCAACAAGCACCTGCTAAAACACTGTACTGCTTGGTCAATTAAAGATCACTGTTGTAACATGAATTTTTTTGGAAAGGCAGATGCTATTTATTCAGACTATATCTAACCTTGTCTTTTTTTTTTTTAAACGGAAGAGAGAGCATAGATATTCCTGGCAATACTGACTTTAGATACCAGGTTTCTAACCTTGAAAAAAAACTTTTAATTTTTCCCAACTTGCCTTCCTTCCTGACCATTTGCAATCTCAGATGGGATTTGCTGTTTGTGGCTGCCAGCCTGAAGAAATGATGTCTTACATCACCTCAAGAAGGTTGCTCCTCTATTTTGGACTTTTTTTTAAAAACACATTTCAAAAGCACAGCACAAGGTCATATGTATCCTGAGAGCAGCAGGAGAATGTTTAAACGTATATTAAAAATAAAAGATTATTTCTACATCCTGCTGTCTTCTTTTTGAAATGAGTCTCCACCGCTGAAAAGAAAGAGGTAAGCAGATCTGGGGGGGGGGGGGAAAACCCCAAACTAAAATCTTTAAATCACGTAAAAAATGCTTTAAGTAACTAACTGAAAAGTGGTGCATGTAGCTCTGCAACGGTTGTGCCCCAAACATTTCCTAAACCTAAGCTTTAAGTCTTAGAGAGAACTTTGAAAGGGCACAGCTCAGGCTTTGTGTGAGAAAAGGTTAAACCAGTACATTTTCTATTGTAACTGCTCTTATAGACTAAGACTTTGGAGGCAAATGCATGAATGAAATACATGAAACTATTTTGTAGTTCATGTAATGGCAGGTAATCCTCGTCTATAAAATCTACCTTGTCTTACTGCCACATTGGAAATTGTTAACTACTCAGAAGCTTAGATCTAGCCCATGAAGCAGAGAAGAGCCACTGATTCAGTAGGATCACTGAGGTTACTAACCATGAGTCATTGGTCTTTCTGTTCAGGACTAAGACCTGTGTTTGCAGCCCCTGATATACTTCAATATTCTGTGCTCAATTTTGTCACTCAACACACAAGCTTTACAGCACAGCTTTAGAATAATTTCATTTTCTTGCAATTGCAGAAATTTCCCAGTATCTGTCTTAGGAACTCCATGTGTGGTCACAAGAATGATGCAGAAAAATAGGATGTAATCTGATGTGATTCGATTTGATGGATTAGGTGGTGCCCATGCAAAGAGTAGAGGACTAACCTCATTTTCAAGCCAATATTATGGCTCATACAACCACTGTAACAGAGATATGCCTAGAGCTGGGGAAATTCAGCCAAAAGCTCTCATTTGCTTATTCAGAATACTTTAAATAAAACAAATACATGATTCTTGGACTTCTGAGGCTTAAATTGATTGAAGCTATTGATGCAGTATTTATGGTATTTTTTCTGGAAGGGGAAGGGCAGATTATTAGTAGCAATTTACTTTAAGTCATAAATCAATTTTAGAGTGCCTCAGGTCAACCACAAAAAGTATTGTTCTTTGTTTAAAAAATTTTTCGTAGAAACAATCTAGACAACATTAGAGAAGTGAATCAGAAGTCGTACTCTGATTCGTACTCAAAGTCAAAACTGTGTAGTCATTAGCCTGAATGTGAGGTTTTACTAACATAACAGATGGAGTTTGGCCTTTGCTATCTGGAGGGACATATGTAACCTTTATTTACACAATTTATGAAAGCAAAATAAACCTTCAGTTTTTGAGTTCTCGAAATTACTTTTTCCAGTGGCACAATGTTGTATCATTTCAGTCACCTGAGACAAATCAATGGTGGATGGTTTCAAAGCTAGGTATCAGCAGTTAGGTCACGAGTATAAAACTGCGGACAATACAATCACACCTTCACTGGAGAAAGTGCCAAACAAACACGGGAACTTTGCTGTTCCCACCATGGCCCCTGCAGTGACTGTCAGGTGAAGAGGATGCCTGCTCGTGTGTCACCTGCAGCCATGTATTCTCTCTACAAACCATTCTGCATGCATGTTTTCATGGTTGTTACTTAGTGGCAAATAAAATCAGAATAGTCTTATAAAGTGACTGGACTTAAATTCTAACTGAAGATCCCTTCATCCCCCGTTGGGAGTGGGGGAGAGAGAGGATGGAGGCAGTCTTGCTTCTACATTTTTCCTTGCCATACCCAAAAGTACTAGGAAGTCTGAGCTATTTGCAGATGCGTTATCTGCAACATAATTCATCTCCTCCCATGACAGTTCCCCAGCAGGAACAACACTGCACATCAAATGTAGGACTACTTGTGAAGTGAATTCCACTGTTTGGATGCAGAAGTTAGGATTTTTCAAAATATTTCAGTTCTGCTCTGTTCGATTTAGCATTTGTGGGGAATATTGCCAGTAATGCCTTTGTAAGCACCATTATGGCTTGTGAAATGCTTGCAAAATCCTACCTAGAACATCAGTGTTTTTGTCTTCGTGCTGTGTGGTTGCTTTGTTTGAGTAGATCTCAGGATGAGATCAAAACAACTGATCAAAACGACTACAGCCAAAGGGACTTCAGAACTAAAACCTAACCCTTGATCTGCATGTAGAAGACACTTTTCTTCTCTGCAGTAGGCAACACCAAAACCCTTCACCTTCCTCCTCACTCTCAATCTTTGAAATCTCCCCCTACACTTCTATGGCTGTTTAAAGATCCTCTCTCACAGAACTTTCCTACTGAAGTGCTGTCAGATGGCGACTAATTGTAGTGCAACTGCTGTTTTGCACACAGATTGCTTTCTGATTTTATTAGAAACCATAAATTATGCGGCAGTGAATTTTGACTGGGAAGAAGAAAAGGCTGAGTAAATAACGACAGACATGCTTTACCTTTGGGTCGTGTATTCCAGAAAGCTCTTCATAGATCTTCTCTCCTACCATGACAGCAGCTAGGTTGGCTGTGTATGTGGACAAACAAAACAGACAGAAAATAGCCCAGAGATTCATTAAAAACCTTCCAGTCCAGCACTTGGGGGGTTTGATGGCAGCTGTTCTTCCAAACAAGATCGCATAGCAGACATTCAGGGCAGAGGAGAAAGAGAAAACTTTGTTCCTATTCCTTCCCTTGGGAGTCAACCCAAAAGGACTTTTCCACTCATATAAGGTGAGGAATATAGCTGTGATGTGGAGAGCCACAAATATCCCCAGCCACATAGTCCAGTGAAGTGGCCACATAAAGGCTCCAATAGGAGCTGCTGTGTCTCTGGTCCTCACCAAGATGCCCAAGCTGGTTGAAAAGAAAGGGCTGGTGAAATCAATCACTTGGCTGCGGGCAGTGTTAATGCTAAATGACGTCACTGCCATGTGAGCTGTGCCAGCAAGGAGGTCTCCCACCAGCCCTGTCCAGTGGCCGTTCTTCCAGGCTCCATATTTTCCATCACCAACAATGTACAAGTCAAAATCAAAATTCATATCCTCAGCTAGCTTCTCCAGCAGGTCAATGCAGTAGCCATAGCAGCACTTCTTCAGCTCAATGGGAACGGTGTCATTCCCTCCTTGAAGGGTTTCAAACAGGTTATCCAGCACGGCTGAATCATTGGTCAAAGGATCCAGGCACAGCTGCCCTGCTGGGCAAAGACCTTCATCATCTACATCTCTTGTAAAGACGAATGGATGCTCAATGAGAGTTACCACTCTGAGGTGCAGCCGGGTGGGGTGTTGCATGTGATTTTTATGTCTCTGGGCCTGTTCAGGCCATATCCCATAGTCCATGATTATCCTTCCTTCTTGCCAGCTCCCCAGACGAGTCCACATTGGGTTCCCGACAGGGTCATGCTGCAGATTCCAGATGAAGAAGTTGTTTTCTGAGCTGACAATGGAGGAGTCTTTCACCTTAATGTGGCCACTGAGACCATCAAAAGTTGTGTTGGCTAAAAACCTGTTGGAGCGAGAAAGCAGAGTAATCAGAAGCAGACAACTGAAGTCATCATGCTAAAGCATATGCAGACACCATGAATTTATGTTTAAGAGAATAGATTGGAGATGTTGTTGAACATCTGGATCATTAATAGCTTTCCTATGGCATGATGAACAAACACTTAATTTATGACTAAAGTACTTGGGAATGCTCTCCTACATATCTTACCTAATGTAAATGATAACTCTTCAGGAAAGATATTTGTTTTACTTATTAGAAAAAATGAGTGAAAGAACACCAATTTTTTCAGTTACCTTTGCCTCATAAATTAATGTAACGCAGGTTAGTTCTAAGCGGAACTCACCAGATCTGTAATCGGTTTCCTAGATAAAAATATGTATGAAAATGGAAGAGTGGAAATTATGGATGAAATGTCCTTCCAAGAAAAACCCTATAATCTCAGTAAGATCTAGCTTATATAAGAGAGGCTACTGAAGTGCTGTCAACAGCTTTGAAGCACTCTGACGTGAACCAAGCTGGATTCAAAAATGCAAATTTGGCATTGGTAAATCACTGTTAGCCACTTCAGAATGAAGAAAGGGACTCAGTGAAAGATGGTTGCCCTAGGACAGTCAGTTTTAATTCTTATCAAAAAAAAAAAAATTTCTTAAAATATCTGCAAAAGTAATGTTCTTAAAAGTGCAATTTTGACATTGTAGCACATCTCATGAAGTGTGACAGTTTTGCACTGCACATTCTGCATTGAGATTTCTGGGCTTTTACTATTCTAGATATTCACAATAAAGTTAAGTATTTCCTTTGTATTGGGTGGCAATGTTTGCTAGTAGTTGTCCTCCCTGTATGTTGAATTCAGCTTCCGGTAAGTTATTATCAAAGAGGCTAAAATTACATGGATAATGGAGCAGGGAACTGAGCAGGAAATAAGTGTTACAAGGAGAAAATCCTCTTTAGTGTAAACACCATGACCAGCTGAACTACACGCTGTCGAGAGGGCTGCTATGTACTTTGCAGGGGCTGTAGAGGGACTCTACTAAGACTGTGTAAGGCTTATTATGGTGATTTCATTAAAAACAACTGAGTTAAATTGCTGCTAATACGGTGTAAGTTAAGTCAGGCACATATTTTTCAGTAAGAGGCATTCAGAAGACATTTAGCTGTCATAGTAGAACATAACACCTCACATTAGTTCTGGGAATTGGATGAAAGTAAGTATTGAAAGAAGTATAAAGGCTTTAGCTGTCATTCCAGCCTCAATAAGCAAGACATAAACTTTAAGTAGTGTTAATTGTTTGTCAATAGTTAGAGCAGATAAAAAACAACCATAAACCGATTTGAAAAGGATAAATCCACAGCAAGTGTGTGTGCATGCATACTTCTGCCCCGTCTCTACCCTTTGTTTGATGACTTTTGATGATTTTTGATGGAGATTCAGCAGTTAAAACTCTGGACTGTGTATGTCTCAAGATCATAACAGTTTCTGTCCTCAGCAAAGGGTAAATTTATGAAACTAAATAATATAGGCTTGAGTGTGGTTGTGTGTGTGACAGCCTTCTCCGACATGGCTTTGAAATTCTTCCTATGCAGTCTATTTTGGGTAGGTTGAGTTCGGAGAAAGATGATACAGCCAATACTGAATGCAATTGATCTGTACATGTGTTAACTTGGGCCTGAAAATTATGCCTAAAAGTGCTTGTAGGTGTTTATAAATGGGACAGATGCATAAATGTGGTTCTCATTTTTAAAATCCTTTACCACTTGGTCTAGTGTTAGCTAAATGATAATGTAACTTCATTAATCAGTGATGTCTGCCACTGTTTGACTAGTCCTTTCCTCCTACCCTGTGTTTCATATTTGATGGTATACTTGCATATTTGTGTATGTAAACGCTATCAAAACAAAGTTTATAGGGGAAGGCAATCTTAAGCACTAAAGAAAGGTTTATGTACCCATAAACTTACCTGTTTTTTATCCCTCCTCCTCAGCCTTTGTAAAAAACTGTGCAACTTATTCCTTACAAGCCTTGCTGGGCTTATATGCTGAAGCCATCACTGTAACAATAACAGTAAAACCATTGCATGTGTAGATGGGTCTGTACATAAAATTTTGAAAGAATTGTTTAAGTGTGGAAAATAGTGTTAACAGTTCACAAAATGCCAAAATTGAGGGAGACAAGCCCTCAGATGGAATAAGCTAGCAAAGTTCTGATGAATTTGGCCTCACATTGCTACTACAGCACGACTTGGATATCAGAATGCTGCAGACCAGGTGCTTTGGGAGTAGATGAAGCTATGCAATAATGCATTAGATTTATTTTCTGCAGGTAGAATGAGAACAGCGGAATTTATGCACTGTGTTCTCTGACTTTCACTGTAGAAATAAGTGTGCCCATGAGGGTGAATCGAGCCCTCTGTACCTGTCCTGTGGTTGAATTGTGTTAGAAGCGGTTACCTGAGAGATTTAGTAGCATTTAAATGTATGACTTCGCTACCTTATCAAGTCACTGGCTTACTTTTGCAGCTGATTTGCATGTTCTCTATTTTTGGTAGTGACAGGATATTAATCAAAATAAATGAGGGGAACCACGTGGGAGATATATTTTAACAACACTTTGTTTTATAGGCGAGTGGCTATGGCTGCTAATCATTTGCATACACTGTATGCAGCACTAGTGAAACTCATGCCACGGACTTCACGTAAAAACTCCCTTACTCAATAACTTCAGGAAATAGATAAGAGGATCTGACCACATTATTTAAGCCAGCAATCTCTAGTGTGAATCTTTGGGAATTGCAAGTGCTATTGCATAGACACATTGGCAATACCTGAGCAGTATCTTTTCAGTAGGGCTACTGACAGATTTGTATGGAAAGACTATGTGTGCAAATTTCAGAACATGAAGGGCCAGATCTTCAAGTCTGACAGCTGAATTAATTTCCTTGATGCTATGTCAGTATGTGTAAGTTGATGATCACACTGGTAGGCTGTGATAGCTGTATCAAAGCTTTACTAGTCTCACTTCAGTTTGACCATGAGTCCAAAGTGTGTCATTTGCTCACTTCAGCTTTATTTGTTCTTCATGTGCTTTGTTGCAAGAGCTGCTCATTAGAGCTTTAGCAATACTACCATACTCCAGCAGCGATATCGTTGTAGTACCCTTAAGACTGATTTAATTAAATGAATTCATTTTCTTTCAAACTTGATGGCTTGGTCATTCCACATCTTTCTTGGGAAGTTTACTGGAGGCAAGAACTAGAATGGGCAAGTAAATAGCAGGCTGCCGAAATTACCCAAGAAGCAGAGTTAAAGCTGTAAGGCTAGTTAAAAGCTGTAAGACTAATTAAAGCTATAAGACAAGATGAGGCTTTGAAATTTTAATGCCTGGTTCTGTCAGCAAGGATGCTCCCATGAGCAGGCAGGAATGTATCAGGGAATCAATCTCATTGTAAGAGGAATGAAGGATGGAGACTTACAACAGTATAATCTTCAGGGGTTTGTACATCTGTATCTAGATCCAGATCCATATCAATAAAAGTATGCTTTGCCATGGACTAGATCTTGGTGTTGTTCACAATCATTATTCTGCTCCTGGGTGGCATTTAAATGTCTGCACTGCCAATGTATGAGAGCAGCGTTGGCCATGAAATCTCAGGTGTCAGCTGTGCCGGCTTGTGGGACTGCTGTTTAAAACACTCAATTAAGCACCAGATAAAAGTTTCATCTTAGGAGGCGCACCACTTGCCTAAAAGTACTCGTGCAATAGGCAAGGTTGGTCACAGTTAAGCCACTCATCGGTGCTTCACGCCTGGGAAATTATTGGTACCACTCAGAGTTAATAGTTATGCTGCTAACTCAAACACATCAGTACTGCCCATCAGGTATCTGTCTCACTTATACGCTACAAAAACAGCTGCAGTGATTCAGGAGAAGGGTTTATCTAACCTGTTATTTTGTGTTTAGTAGGGTCCACAAGCAGATGCCTAGGGAAAAAAAGGCTAAGCATAGGATCCTTTTTTCTTTTCCACAATACCTTTACTGAGATGAAAGGACAAGAAATTTCACAGATGTGAAACTGCATATTGTCTCCCAAAATAAAAAAAAGTTACAGCAGTCACTGTTCATGAGAGAGCTAACAGTTTTCTGTAGAAAGCAATGACGAAGAAATATTTTGCAGGAATACTTTTAAGAGCTTTAATTTTGCTTTCCTTTTTCTTTGTCCCTTCCTTAACCCTCAAAAAGTCTGTTTGTAAAACTACTGTCCTCAAATATCTACTTTAAGAAGCCTCTTGCTGAGTTTTACTTTTCAAGGACTTAAGGCACGATCTAGTTAAAATACCCAGAATACTGAGACAAAATTAGTATCACAAGTCAGTGGGGATATTAGAAGCCAGTGCAGTATTTACTCCCAAGCCTTGTTTCACTCTTTGGAAACAGGGGGCTTGACCCTGAAGTTATGGACGAGTGCTGACTAAGGAACTGTTAGGGTCTCACATGGTTGTGTTTTGAGCAGTGCTGTTACCACATTATTGCGAAGACACATCTCAGATACCATCTTAAAAAAAGTTGCAAACATACAAAAAGCTTCAAGAACTTCTAACCTAACCCCATCCAACAAAATATGTATGCTGAAAACCAGGTGTAATGGGGGGGGAAACGTGCAACAGTCACTGGGTGTAAACCAGCTGATGAATTTACGTACTTAGCAAGGACCTTTTTGTTTGTTTTCAAGAGGAACCATGAAATTTTTCCTCTCATATGTTAAAGCCCAGAATATTTCTAGACATGAATCCCCAAGCGGTGTTGGGAATAACTTTAGTGTAGTGACGTGCAGTGGTCTACAGGAATAGCTTTAGCAGAAGCTGAAAGAGAGGCCTTCCACACCAAGCAACAGAGAGAGCACATCGTAGTTTTGAGTGCTCACAGCAGCAGTGGCCTCTGAGGTGGTCAAGGTGTATCTTTTTTTTTTTTCCCCCCGTGGAAGCATACAAGCAAGGGCTACACATCTGCTTTTATACTCTCTGATTGCGTTGGTAGCGCAAATATTCTTATTGTGTTTTGTATTCTCTCAGGTATCTCAAAACCTCAGAGAATTTGACACTAGCCCTGGCTTTTCCCTCTTACATGCATAAACATAAATACAAGATACTTTCAGAGCACAGTCTGTAACCCAGCCTATGTTTACGATGTGATCTCTACTTCTGTGGAACAGTGTTGTCTTCTACAACTGGCTTAACCTCTCTCTGTGGCTAAGTTCAAGTTTCATTATTTGCTCAGAAGTAATGACGCAGGAGGAAATACTGAAACAAATGTGTACATTACGGAGAGTTAATGGCATGATAGCTAAGCCACTGAGAATGGTGGGGAGGAGGAGGAAAATAGTTTTTCTTGTATACGACAAATATTAGCTACAAAAAAGAAAAACTTACTTTGACAAATATTGCCCTGAAGTGATATTCCTTTCATCTGTGTCCATGCAATTCATTGTACTTGGAATAAGAGCTAGTTCAGGTTGAATCATGGTGGCTGCTGCTACGGCTCTTGCTACCAGCTCCATTGCATCCTGTACATAATGCTCGAAGACTGACTCTGTTGTCTTGCCATGAGCGATGAGACCGAGCGGCAAACCTTCTGTCCTCAGTTCTTCCACGTTCTGTGAATCCCCAATAATCCAGTGAAGTTCTGGAGGCATCACACCAAACTGGGTGGTTATTTCAAAAATCCTCCGTGTTTTTTCCATGTCACATCCAAACATCACCATGGTAGACGGGGTGTCTTTGATGCTCTCCAGGTAAAACTGTAAGTAGTTCAGAAGGTCACTGGTTGAAGTGAGGTTTGCTGTGATGTTTATAATGGATCCCAGGTGGAACTTGGAGCTCTGTTGTGTGAGGAAGAGAAAATCTGTGATGTTCCACTCCTCTTGGCATAGCATCAGGCTGAAATTATACCAGTTGTTCATCGCAAGGATTGAGAAAGTGACATCAGCATCAGAACTCAGTGAGTTTTCCAAACTCATCTGCAGGTGAAGGGGATTCTGTAGTTAAAAACATGAAAGACAACTGATCAGAAATACGTTGGACGCGAATTTAATGACTTTGCTTAATTTTTATTCACTCATTTAGTTCAAAGTAATCACCTGTCAACCAAGAAAACTGTGTGAGAAACAGGGAAGCTCATACTCACCCAGCTTAAATGGCCTGTGATTCATGGGCTTTCTTGGCTGGAGTTTGAGTCAACTCCAGTAGCCACTAATGAGTCTGTTTCCAAGAGTTTCTATTTCTGTCAATCCATTTGTGCTTTTGGATTTCTTGGCATTCTCAACCAAAGATTTCCCTGCTCTCCTAACAGTGGTATGAGAAGGTATGCCCTTACTGTTCAAGTTCAACCCTGGTATTAATGTTCAAATTCAACAGATGCTGACAAGTTCTTTGGTAAACAATAAGAAAAATAAAGACAAGCCCTCTGTTCTTTTTATTATCTCTTTTTTGGTAGTTGAGGACTTTTTTTACACAGACACATGAGTAACTTAATTAAACAGATCACAGTCTACAATCCATGCACATCATGTACTGCCAATAAAACACAAGACGATTGATTCTTTGGTAAAGGACAAGTTACTGAACGCACAAGAGGCTAAGATATGCAGACTATGATTTCTGAGCTGGAAAATATTAGATAAAGAAGCATTCCATACTCATTTTTTCCATGTCATTGATGATATAATAGAACTTAACCCATTCCATTTCCCAACACCATTGCCCTTGGCTTTATCTTTTCCAGAACAGGAGGAAGGATGTGAGGCTAACTCATCTGTTCTCTTAAGGAAAATATTTCTTCCTTTCTTATTATTTGATCCATACATACTTTTCCCTTACTCTTGTTCCTCCTCCTTCCCTGGTCCCAAAAATAAAGTTAAATTTTATCTACAGATGTAGTTAGGAAGAAAAAAATTAAAGAATCCAAGCAATTTCTGGCATTTTGTTACAAAATAATTCTCTGCTCTACCAAAATGTTTCTATCAGGCTTTCAACTAGCACATTATATACTGTTCCAGCTTCTGGTTTCAGCTGAGAACTTGACAATCTTCAGTGTAGCTTTGCTAAAAAAGTTTTTTTTGCTTTACACCAGCATTTGATTCCAGCCATGAGACTGTTCAAAAAACGTGAATTATGGTGCCTGTTTCAGTGCATCTTTTGGTTTGTGAGATCTTTGTTGTGACTTTATGTCAACATTTGTCATTATTCATGCCCCCTCAAATTATATCTTATCATACACAGGTATGTGAATTTGATCTTTCTATTCATTAAGTTACTAAACACTTGAGGTCTGTTCATTCTCTTACATTTTCAGTGGTTAACATGTATGATATGCGAGGGATCAAACCTTTACTGTGTTCAAAGTAGGTATGAAATGCTGTTGTTTTGATTTTAATAGCATTTTACTGTTCATTATAGGCTCCAGTTTGTATGGATCTTAGAAATGCCATTCTGAATTTGGAATAATATGATAATTGCTCAATTTGCACTAGTTTTACTAAAATAAACCCCTGGGCTTTCCAATACAGATGTAAGGGGTGGAATGAGAAAAAAAAAACCGAAGAGCTAAACACCATTTACAAGCAGCAAGCTTTCATTGTGTTAATGCTGTTGCAGACGACACCAAGCTGAGTGGTGCAGTGGACATGCCTGAGGGACGGGATGCCATCCAGAGGGACCTGGACAAGCTCGAGAGGTGGGCCCGGGTGAACCTCATGAAGTTCAACAAGGACAAATGCAAGGTCCTGCACCTGGGTTGGAGCAACCCCCGGTATCAATACAGGCTGGGGGATGAAGGGATCGAGAGCAGCCCTGCCGAGAAGAACTTGGGGGTACTGGTGGATGAAAAGCTGGACATGAGACGACAATGTCCGCTTGCAGCCCAGAAAGCCAACCGTATCCTGGGCTGCATCAAAAGCAGCGTGGCCAGCAGGTCGAGGGAGGGGATTCTGCCCCTCTACTCCACTCTGGTGAGACCCCACCTGGAGTGCTGCATCCAGCTCTGGGGCCCTCAGCACAAGAAGGACATGGACCTGCTGGAGCGGCTCCAGAGGAGGCCACAAAAACGATCCAAGGGCTGGAGCACCTCTGCTGTGAAGACAGGCTGAGAGAGCAGGGGTTGTTCAGCCTGGAGAAGAGAAGGCTCCATGGAGACCTTATTGCGGCTTTTCAGTACTTAAAGGGGGCTTATAGGAAAGATGGGCAAAAACTTTTTAGCAGGGCCTGTTGTGATAGGACAAGGGGTAATGGTTTTAAACTAAAAGAGGGGAGATTTAGACAAGATCTAAGGAAGAAGTTTTTCACAATGAGGGTGGTGAAGCACTGGCACAGGTTGCCCAGAGAGGTGGTAGATGCCCCATCCCTGGAAACATTCCAGGTCAGGCTGGACGGGGCTCTGGGCAACCTGATCTAGTTGAGGATGTCCCTGCTCATTGCAGGGGGGTTGGACTAGATGGCCTTTCAAGGTCCCTTCCAACCCAAACTATTCTATGATTCTATGATTCTAATTTGCAGTCACATAAACTCATCATCTGTTTTCCAGAGCAGATCACTTAAATTCAGAGCTTGATAAAGAGAGTACTGTAATTGAAGATGCTCTCAGCTCTTTTTGTTATCTCTTGGTTTTGGTACCTGTGGCCTTTTTTTATACAAACACATGAATAACCTAATTAAATAGATCACTGTCCACAATCGATGCACATCATGTACTGCCAATAAGACACAAGAGGATTGACTCTTTGATAAAAGACAAGTTACTGAATGCACAAGAAGCTAAGATGTGCAGACTCTGTGAGCTCTATGCTGGAAAACATTGCCTAGTAGTTAGAACACATGATTAGTTCAGGAAAAAAAATCATTGTACATAATATCTGGGTTTGGGAAGCTGATTTGAATAAATTAGTCTCTGCAAACTGCATCACAACAAACTTTTTTTCTGAGGTTATGAGATGATCTGGTAAATTAACTCTACTTCATCTCTCACTGCAAACAGAGGGGAGTAGAAAGGATTTTCTTTTGTGTCCTCTCTGTCCAAGATCAAGTAAAAGTATGAACACTTTTTAGACGATGATCTGCCTTAAATCAGCAAAACTTTGCAAGCAAGGCTTAGTTAATTTGATTGTTAGAGAAGAAATCAGTTATTCAGAATACATAGAACATTTTGCATATATAAGTGATAGCACACAACCTGACCACACCTGTATAAGGAAGAGCAAATGTCTTCAGTATATTCAGAAGCATAACATCCCAAGCATAGTACTATAGCTATTAGGGTATAGACGCAGGTACAAAAAACATCCATTGGATGCAGAAAAACCACCATGCGCTGATGAGTGATAGAAGCTAGCAGTAACAGCTGTGTCCACACTGTTGAATAAAACAGCCCCAGGAAACAAACTTGACCATTTGTACTGCTTAGTTTGTCCCTGGTCTGGTTTTGGTGCGTGCCAATTAGCTTTCTCATACCGTGCACTGGCAGTTCGGGTCCTAGCACATTTTGGGAATCACACCCAGTAGGCAGAATGGATAAGACTGCATGAGAACTGGCTCTCCATCCTACCCAGCAGGTTTAGATCTTTGAAGACCTCTATGTCATCACGCTAAACCCAGTGCATATGTACACTTTCACATATGCAAGACTGCTTCTGCTTGTCTACAGCACAGTTCTTCCCATATTAAAACACTTTGAACTGATAAAGATACACAAAAGGTAAAAATTACACCTTAGGGTCACTGGACATTACAGCAAGCCCAGAGCAAACATAGCACCAAGCACACATAGTCCAAAGTGAAACTCCGCTGCAGGGTCAGAAAACTGGACATAATTTTGCGCAGCAGTGCAGGCGAAGGCAGTTCCCATCTGACTTGGTATCTGAGGTGCAGGGCTGGACTCTCCCATAGCAATGCAGCTACAGGCCTGGTCCTCAGGAGCTCTAGCGTTGGTCCCTGTCTCACAGGCAATACCCGTGGATGTGCCAATGTGGTCCAACAGACTGTTCTTGTATTGAGACACTGCTCCTTCACTGAATGGAGATGGATTTGGGATAACCTGGCTCAGATTGAGCCAGCATTTAAAAGTGCTTCTTGGTGTGAAACCATCTGTGCTTCAGCTGTCACTTTCAAAAGCCCACAGGTGCATCTACGTGAGCACTTGTCACCACTGTGACTTATTAGTTGCTAAACTCCTTGTTAACGTGCTTGAAAGGTAAACATTCAACCCTGAAAGTAGGAAACACAGTCTCTTTTCTTTATTAAGTGTATTGGGACTGCAAACCTGTCTTCAGAATTTTTCTGACACAATAATTTACATAAAATTCAGTTACTAGGTGTTTGTCTTCTGCTTAACTTCCAGCTAATTCTTAGCCCACCATGCAAACACCCCAGTAGACACTGGGGAGGAACAGCAATTCATGTTTGCTTTGTACTGGGACTCAGGGAAGGGGACACTTGATGGGCCATGATGCTTCACAGCTCAACCAAGAACTCTCCCTAGCCTCATCTAGTGAGTGGTTAGTTGACTTCACCAGTTTTATATGCAAAAGAACATCCTTTTAGGAAAGGATGTGGAGATGTTTGGAGATGTTTGGATTCAATACCTTCTTAATTTTATTTTGAAAGGTTTATTTGTCATTTGTAGAATGCAGTTGAACATACAGGCCCCCCAAAAAACTACACAGAAGTCACATATATTGTTAGTATACATCCTTTGATATTGTACTGTTCTTAATGCTTCTATATATTTTTATTGATTTGTCTTTCTTTAAAATAAACAATTACTGCTTTTTTGATGAGGAACTTCCGAAAATTGTTTATTCAGGCATTCAGTAGCAATCACTGAGACTGCATAATTTCATAGCAAAGGTTTTTGACAACTTAAATGATCCTTTTGATGTGTATAACTTTGTATTTGTCATGCAACAGAAATTTATGAGATAGTATCAGTGTATTGAACTGTGCCCATCCATCCTTATTAAAGTTCTTAGGCAAACTCCTTCATTACCTCACCCGGGAAATTAGTAAAGTTTGATTATTTCAGTTAAACTGTCAATTAAAGCTCATATGGAAATGCAATTGCTTTGCTTAAATTTGTCTTTAAGCTGCCATTAAAGATGATATGACTTGCATCAGTTTTTCTTCAAATTACACAAACAGAGAATTAAACCTCATTTGAATAATGTTAATTGTGATCTATTTTTAATAATGTGTTTGTATTTACATAGTGTCACTAGCAAAAACATTTTCTGTGTCTATGAGAGCTTAATTTTTTATTGCACGTCATTAGCTCCTGTTTTATAAACCAGCCATGATCAACTGACTTCAGTTTTTACTGGGTAAAGAACAGGTCTAGAATCCCTAATTTCTGACTGATCGTCTTCGGGTCAGATGCCAACAGTCTTTCCACTGACTTCCAGTGGGCTTTGGACCAAGCCATTCATGGAATATTAAGCTTTACATGGTCTGATGTGTTTCACTCCTGTACATCAGCAGACACGGTAACCACTTATTTGCTTTTTGTATTCCAACCAGATCAGTTTTTCAGTTTCATTGCCTGAGACACCTGAGATAGCAGGTTCCTTTAACAACTGAAACATGATTTGCATTTCATTAATGCAGTATTGCTCAAGCCTTACTTTGTAGACCTCATGGGTGTGTAGACCCATCCTTAGCCCTTGCAAATCTTGTGAGCACGAATGCCTGGAGCCAGACTGACTTACACCCTGAAGGATCTGGCCATTTATCTCTTCAACCAAATTTGTAATGCTAATTAGGCATGGTCACAGTGACATTTTATTTGACATTATGATAGCTTCATTAGCAGAGTTAAAAGCATATATGCGAATATTCTTTTGCTAACTGTGTAAAAGTAAATAATACACAGAAAATATTATTCCCCTCTGACTCTCAGGGGCAAAGGCAGTGCTTAAATACATATTTATGATAAGAAACACAAAAGAGAAAACAGGCTATATAATTACATCAGAGGAAGCTCCACTGAAGGAAAAAAAAACCACCTTCTGGCTTACAGTGCAACTGTGGGGACTCACAGCTTTACAAACAGAGCTAAATTGCAGCTGTGAGCAAGATGATGCCACAGCTTCAAAAACTGGGAATCTCTTTCTTCCATGCTTGAAATTACAAAATTTAGGCTTAAAACCCAGTTCCCTAAAGACTACGGACACACCTATTGCTTCTTCCTTTCATGCCCTGAAAAAAAGATGCTATGAAATGTTACTTTATTTTTTTTTTAGTATCTGCCTTACTGCTGAAACTGCAATGCTTCAAGGAGGACTTTGTGTTGGCAGATGGCGGGAAGGGCTTCGGATGGAAGGACTCCTGCCACCCTGCCCGCCCAGCCGCTGAGTGCCCGCCGTGCTGCATCCCAGTCGCTGCGCGGTCCGCCCGGCAGCAACAGGGGGAAGGCGTGCTCCAGCATCCACCTCCAGGCTCTGCTCGTGGGGGAGGCTGTGGCCACGCACCCACAGGTTCCCACACAGGAGGGCGATGCATCCAGGTTTTCTTCTCAAAATCCATCCTGCAGCTTCCGCAGAGATACAAGCGGCGTGCAGGGCAGGCATGCATCCCTCTGCTCCCCTGGGAAGAGCACCGGGAGCTGGGCCCGGGTGTTGTGCTGCTCCTGGGCTCTCTCCTGGTCCCAGTTAAACGCTCCGAGCCTTGTCATGGACATCAGTAAGCATTAGATTTGGCTCCTAGGCCTTCATCCAGCAAAACACTTAAGCATCTGTTTAAGCAGCAGCACCAGTATGACTAAAAATGCCAGTAGTATGTTTCTTCTGCTATTTAGACTTTTGGTTCTCTGAGGAAGAAAATCCCAGACTTGCTTTGGCCCAAAAAGAGGAAGATGACTTCATGAATTCCTCTTTTTTTTCGTCTTGCACATCTGTCTCCACATAGACACCTGTTTGACCAAGACTGTAATTTGAAACAGGGTAGGTCTCCACACTAAGGGCTGTTTTTTGCAGATGGTTTAAAAGCTTCTGAGAGAGAAAAGCTAGCTTGGACTAGCCAGAGCTGTTCTGATTCCTGCAGCAAAGAAGCCTGGCATCTGTCCAGGCAACGCTTATAAGCAGATCCTAAAAAGGCACTGACTGTTGACTTTGAAAACCACAAACCCACAAGAGTTAGATTAATCTAAGTCTTGACTTAATTTGTCCTGAAAATGATTTCTCTCGTTAGACCAGACAGTCATGACTTAAGGTTGCTTAGCATCTCTAATGTCTACATACAAATACTCCAAACCAATCTGAGTATGTACAGCTCTCTACAAGGTCAAAGAGGCAATACAAAATATGAACTTTCAGCTGTTCTTGGAAAGTAAACCCCATTATTTATCTTCATAGCCACTTATAAATTATCATAACTAATACTACTTCAAAAACTTCAAGGTGTTCTTTGCTCCAGGAGGGGAAAAAAAAATCTAACATTTAAAGTTTGACAAAGAATATTTCATACAGATGCCAAGAGCCAAAATAGTTTTCCTTCCCTAAAATGTGTCATTATAGTTAACAAAAAGACAGATGATCGCTAATACAAGTAGATCAGGGGAGCTGCATTAGTTCTCCGTGATAGGCTTTCCTCCATCATTAAAATGGCACTGCAAAACTCTAGAGAACCACCTCTGGTCCACAGTACACTTTGAATGGGAGAAAGAGGTGGCCAGGTCCACGTCTGTGACTCTTGCTCACAAGTGCTACCGTATTGTAATCAATGTCTGCAAAACCCTTGCAAATGTTTGGATAAAAGATGCCAGGAGACACTGAGTGTGAATATGGGCCACAATGGACAATTTGTTACTGCACGGTTTTATTTTCTAGACGCTCAACACTGTTATGGAATCAGGTTGTCACAAGTAAGTGAGCACTTGCCAGCAGGAGCAAGGAGATCTTGGCTAGCTCTACTCCAGGCTTTCTTTCTAATGCCATTCCCAGTAACACATTTCCTTATGGCTGGCCTCATCTAGACTGTCATGTTTGTGAGCAGGATTTCTCATTTGGCGTTCGTGCTGTAGCTACCCCATTACAGGTATTCCTACACTTGTAAAGGATGCAAAATACAGTGACTGTTCCACAGAGGTGTATCTTCTCAGGATTCCTCTGAATGCCACTATAAGCCTGAATGGTTGGAAATACCATTTAGCAGAATTTAATTCTTCCCTTAAGGAGATGTGGCATTCAACTAACTCAAAGCTCTTCAGCAGGCTGTCTAGGGGCATTTGTGCGCTTTTCTGTTGAGAAGCACCTCACAGACATCGATGCTTTTACAACCTGGCTATCAGTCAGGGCTCTTTTAAAGTGACTCCAAAGCAGGCAGTCTCAGTTTTCCCACATGTGTTATTCAGGTTATGCACAGGGGAGGGGCTTTTTCACCCAGTTTTTGATTCATGAGGGCAGGTAGCAATTCAGGTTCTGACAGCAGTGGAGCCAAAACCGTGGTAGCACCTGGGAGCAGGCAGCGCACGCACTTCGGGCTTGCTGAGATCTGCCTCCTTGGTCCTGGCACTCCTAACGACTGAGGTGCAATGCAGGAAGACCCTGTTGGTGTAAAGAACTCTGGTAACACACCAGTGGTGCTGTTTTAACTTCTTCAAGAAAATTATTTAAGTAGCTACCAGAGCACTCGGTGTGTGTGTCTGCTAATGGAAAAACCCTCATTAGTCTTTTAGAGTGATTGCTAACAACCCTAAGTCAAGGATATAGGTGTGATCAGGCTGCAGTAACAAAATGTTATATTTGGATTATCAAGAAATCACAGTTCAAAGACTCCTGAAATAAACAAACAGGGTTGTATCAAGGATCCCCAGAAGTGCTATCACAGGATGACAGCAGAAGCCTTGACACTGCAAGCACAGGATGGCACCAGAGGTGCCAGGGCTAAAAATCACAACTCACCAACTGTCAGTTACTGGTCACTAGGAGACTGCAACCTTGGGAGCTGAGTAAAACGGGATTTAGGGAGAGCAAAGAACAAGTATCCAATATGTAATATGTACCCGATACTGCAAACGTGGATATAAAGTGGAACTGCAAACAAATGAGGAATAGGTAAGAGAATACACCAGAGATGCAGACAGCATTAATAAGCATATAAACGTGACCAAAAGCAAACCCAGAAGAGGAAGAAACTCCTGCCATCAACATAATACTCCTCCCTTTAGAGATCTTGGGACACAGACGACTTGCCACTAACAACCCCTACCCACTGAAAACACACACGCACTTGCTCTGTCTCCTTAAAGATGTGTGATACCGACCTCAGGACCCAGAGGTGCACGGAAGGGTGAGCCCAACACCTGAGAAAAGACATATGGGAAATGCATGTATGACCATTTGAACCATATCATTACTGAGAACGAGCTGCAGTACTTGGGTAATTTGCCTATAAGTGTTAGCATCATTGGGACCAACACTACTACTTTGATTAGACTGCTAGGACTTTAATTAGACTAACAATAACTTCTTGGCTTTGCATATAGAACGGGTTTCTAAAGCTCACGTTAATTGCACGCAGTGTTTGCTCTGATGCCTTAAGGACTATTGTTAATACAGTGCAAGGGTTGACAGAGAATTTGGCAACGAAGGCTGTATTTACAATGCCCATTGCCAAGCATTGCTCCACACCAGGCTCCTTGGCATGTCACCCCTGCCAGGTTCCTCAACGTAAAGGGCTCTTGCAATGGCATTCCCATCGTTGCCGTGTTATAGCAGCTTCCACCTTCCCATCAGCAAGATGGACATGTTGCAGTACATCACTAGAAAATGCTATTTTTTCACAAGCATGACAGGCCGTGAGTATGCTTTCTGTATGACCTAGCTTTTTAGGCATGAGCAAAATTCTGGCCAAACAAAAAGAAATTAATTCTGGAAGAAAATGTAGTATATAAGGAGAGGGAGCACAGAGAAGACTGATTCATGTTATGTAGGTAAAAGAAATTTGATCCCATTTTACAAAAGCAGCTATTGTCCTTTCTGATACGCACCTGGTGTACCCACACAGCATTTAATCCAATTAGATTTTATTCACCGTTAACACTTGCAGCAAGGAATAAAATCTGGAGCACCGTTTTCACTCGCCAGTCCAATTCCAGCATGGCTTGAAAGTGTCTTCAACTCTTCCTGAGCATTTGCATTCCCCACACCTGCAGTAGCCATGCCCCCGTGCCTCATTATTTTTACAAACGACTATGTGCCTACTAACAGGCTGTGCAACCCTATCTGGTGTTCGCAGCTCAGCGGAGTGAAACTAGGTCATTTGATCCTGGAGACAAATGGGGAAGGAGGTGGCAATTCAACAAAGAAGCCTTCCCCCTTCATCCTGAGCCAACGCTGCAAAACGACGTCCGGGACGTGGCACGCAGGGTGTCCTGCTGCGGGCAGCACCGCCAGGCACGGGACCGCCCCGGCTGCGGTGGGACTCCCCGCGCTCCTTGCAGGGCTCTGGGTGCTGCTCCTCGAGGACAATGACCAGCGACCAGATTACGCTCTTTGTCTCTACGGGTCCCTGCCTGTCGGAGAAATACCCATGGGTTGCGCTGCATGCAGCTATGCATGGAGCAGCCACTGAAATGATAGCTGTATGTGGCAAAATACAGTGGGAGAAATTAATTCTGACGCGTGTCCCGTTCCTCAGAAAGCCAGCATCAGCTCATCATCACATAATCTCCTGCTGGGCCTTGCTCTGGGCATGTTCCACAGGATTAATTTTACCTACAGGTGCATTTTGCTCTATATTGATTTTTCGTATGAAAGAAAGCTGAGAATTAAGCTTGCAAAGACTGATCTCTTAACTCTATTAAATGAGGCCAGGGTAGATTAAGTTAGTAGTTCATCTTTCTGAGGCTAGACATTTAAATCATGGCTCTAAGGTGAATTCTTGTGTGTACTTGTTTGGCTTAAAATCAGGAACAGAATTTAAACATCTCCACTTGAGGTTTCTTATTTAATACACCAAGGATTTAATTAGAAAGACGGGAAATTAGAAAGAAGAGTTGTAATTGGGTGTCAGGGCAGGGAGTGAGCAGGGAAAACCAAATTTTAAAAATCACACATCTCTTTTAAAAACAAATACGCTCTGTGTGCAGAGGGGCAGGGTGCTGACAGAGGGGACTGGCCACCAGGACACGCCATCCTGAGTGGCCGTGAAATGCCCCTCCCTGCCTGCCCAAAGTCCACGATGCTGCCCTGCCGACCGGGGTGGGAGGGTCTCATCCTGCACGGGCATCCTCGCCTTGCTGGGCACCTTCCACTAATTGCGCCGCACGGTGAAGCTACTTTCCTCAGCAGGAGGCAGTTTGTTTGCATAAGAAATAGTTCAAGGATAAGTGCTGCTCACACCGGCAGTTGCTGCAGGAGGAAAAAATAAATAAACTGGGAGGTGTGATGTTTGTTAGCTCCTCGGCTGCAGATTTACTATCTTTCAACAGAAGACAAGAATCTGACTTTTGAAAATGCAGCAAAGCCTAGTGACTTATATTTACTGTAAATTTTTTAATCACTGCTCCCTATTTTTCTTTCCAATCCTGAATTAATTGCCATTAAAAACAACAAACAAACAAAAAAACCCAAAACAAACAAAAAAAAACCCCAAACCCCAAAAGACAACTGCATAATTTTGAAGTTTTGTGACAGTGTTTGCAAATTGCTTTTCTGGACATGCAAAACACAAAATAAGGCATGATCCTGTAATCAGGAGGTGCCTGCCCCCGGCATGATCCTGTAGTCAGGAGGTGCCTACCCCCCACCCCCGAAGGCAGAAGCATTTGAGTTTCTAATAAAGCATACAGCAACTACCCACAAAAGTGTGTGACTGCGCAGAGCCTGTTACCAAGGCACACAGGGAGAGGAGGAGGAGGAGGAAGAGGAGGAGGAGGAGGAGGAAGAGGAGGAGGAGGAGGAAGAAGGGGCCCTGGCTGGCTGTCGAATATGGAAACTGAGCGATTCGGTTTGACATCCCTGCCTTCTCTTGTGCTCCCTTTGCGAGCAAACCCCTCCCCGTAAAATGGGGATACCCCTCTCTGCAGTGCCCTGGGTGCACAGATCACCACCGTGGCAGGGCCAGGCGTCTCACTCCTTTGCGACATGGCTCTCTGCCCATCTCAAGGCTTACAGCAAGATAAATATTTCACACTCTTTTACACAGGGAGGGATCAGAGGAGAAAAAGGGGGGAAAAAAAAAAGGAAGTCAAGTCACACGTCCTGGAGAATATACCAAGATTTTGCCAGAAGCAGAATCTAGGGCTCAAATCTCCTGTTCCTTCCCATGCTAGACATAGCTGCCTCAATAGAGAAAATAATGTGCAAAGCAACAAACAGCCATTTATTTTATGCGTTATTGTTAAATCATTTGGGCGTTTGTACCATTACACTACTCACAGTGCACTGGTCTGTCTTTCGTCTGGAAGCGTTACCCATCCCACTGATACTTGCCTCATCAGGACCCCACGTCTGCAAGCATTTGGATACTGTGATTTCCTCATTAGTCTTAAGTGGATAAACAACTTACTAATTATCCATTGTATTCCAAAAGAGTCCTGGGTACAGAGTCATGAAATGAGACCTTACTGTAGTGGGTACTTTACAGAGCAGAAAGGGGTTTACAGCAAGTATTGTGGCGAGGGTTGGGAGAATATATCAAAAATTACCACCCATGCCTGTTTCATCCTTTGATTTATAATGTGCAAGATCATCAGGTGAACATTTACAGCTCCTAGTTTTGACTCAATCTTCTGCTCTCGTCTAAATGCTTGACAGAAAATACACAATACCATCACCTCTCTACTACGCACAAATATTTGCATAGATTACTACTACCAGGTTTTCCACTCTGCACCTAGCATGGACATTTAAACCAACCATGAAGTGATTGCACAGAGCTTGTAAATCACTATAAAATATGAATGATACTTATTTATCCCTCCTTTATACTGGCTACTGAGTTTGGACTCAGTGGAGCAGTGGTAATTGATACTTCGCAGGCTTTAAGCAATGCGTCTATCCATATGTATGTAGTATGTGACAATGGGCACAGGCTGAAGACAAGTATGTGACCATGCACACTGGGAAAAACAGCTTGCCATGCTTGATGGGACCATCTGGCTGAACCAAAGATTCATATTGCTGTCTGACACCATCACTCACCAGAAGCTAGCACTAATCACAAGACACGGGCACTGGCCAAATAAATGTAATTCTCTTTTCCTTTGGCTCTGCCTGTGGCAAGCGCGGCTGGTCCCAGTATCCCGCCATCAGCAGAAGCTCATCAGCCTTCCCCTGGAGATCTCTTTCCTGCTGCAATTGCAGAAAAGCACCATATGGACAAATCACTACTGGTGGCAACGGACCCTGACAACTGCCGTGGGTGCAGCAGCTCTACCATAAAGAGAGAAGCTTTTTTGCCTTACAGCCTTCCCTCCCTTTTTGCTGTGCCACCGGTGCTCAATGTGCAGCGCAGGGGCAAGCTCCGCAGCAGAGGCCAGCACCGCAGCCGCTGGTGAGGCTGGAGAGCTGCACAGACTGCATAGCATTGAAAAAAAATTTGGAAATCCATACTGCATCAAAGAAATACAAGATCTTTCCTTGTTAATGAGAAACTCAATAGCATATGGACAAAAAGAACTCAGTACATTGCTCTTACTAGCAAAACCTTTGGTGGTGGGGAAATGTAATATACTTTTTACCCTTGTAGAAAAAACTAGTGAGGAGTAGCTGGACAAACTGTTGCAATGGTATTAAATACCAAATTTACTTCATTGTAAATAAAGTTCTTCATCCTACCTATTTATGCAATAACTTATTTGTACTGCTACTTTACGTTTCTTGAGGGGGAAAGGGAAAAAACTGTTGTGGCAGGTTAACAGGGGTTGGCTTCGTTTATGAGAAGGTAATGAAAGTAACAGCAACAATTTAATAGGCTGGATGTTATTGATGGGAAGAATGTTTTGCAGCATGGAAATGAGGGGAAAGGCCATTAAAAATCTAGTTTTCTTTTCGATACTGCCTCTACTTTCTTTGCTGCAATTCCTTTCAATTTCTACTGTCCCCATATCCCCCTCTTATAAAATAATGTATCTCCTCCTTAAAGTTACGTAGGGTTTGCGCAACTCTGTGACAGCTGAAAACCACTACACTTATTGCACAGCACCAATTACCGAGGTACATTGGGTATTTAATTTATTTTTTAAGAGCTTTGTGCTTTAGGATCTGGTAAGGCTGCAGATTTCTTTGAGTCAAAAGGCTCTCAAATACTCCGAACCAGATGAATCAATAAACTCTTGTCTGTGCTTGAGCTTCCCACCGACATATGAGACATTTTCTTCCTCACAGCTCAGGTCTTCCTGAGTCCTGGCCCATGTGATGACGCATATGGATGCTATGCTCTCTGTAGGTCACCTCTTTAACTGTGACGTCAGCAGACGGCTGATGAGTGATCGGAGCTGAGGAAAAGGCCCTCAGCTCCTGATAATGAACTCTACGAGTGTTTTGACGCACTTGGGAAGGGAGACCAAGCTCTCTGTGGGTAGGCTGGGTGCAGCTGGGGCAAATAGCACCTGTATTTGCGTAGCTGCAAATACGAAATCATCAGATGTATTAATGCATCCACCTGCATATGACCGCCCTCCTCTGCACTTCGAGGCTTATAAACTCTTAAAGCACAGCAGCTGTAAGTCATTTTGAACAGCACCTCATTCATTGGAGCCACCATCCTTCCTACAGCCTTTGCCAGTCCAGTGTTACAGACAAATATCACAGTCGAGTCCAGCACTACCAGTTCTATGGACTAGAAGAAATAATGACATTTATGAATTTAACAAACAAGACAGAAGTTATGAATTTAATGATCCGGGAGCCAGTCTTGAGTTATGCAAAATACATTGAGTTAGGTATTCACAAAATTGCTTCAGCATAATTGTTGGCACGTGGATTGTTTGCAAACAGCTAGCACAAACTACTTAGTGTTAATCATTTGTTCCGTGACATGGTTAGTCATGCACTATTTCTGCTTCTTGAGTGGGTGATTGTATCCTCCTAAAGGAGAGGGTAAGAACCAGCGAAAATGAAGCGCGCCCTGGGAGTTTAACATGGATAAACGCTTGTGATGATAAAATACGAAAGCATCATGTCTCACTAATCTCAGCAAGATGTTTGCGTCTATCCATCTCCATGCAAACAATCTGCGATGACTCTGCAGAGTCTGGTGAACCAAGCCTGGGGACAAGGAATTCACATCAACTATTTCTGGCGCCGTGATTCTTTTTAACTCTCTGAACAAGGGGAAGTGTTGCAGAGGAGTATCTAATTCCCCCAGACAATCTGAAAGGAAGGGATGACAGACCACCGCTCCTATGAGTTTGGCAAGAACATATGATCAAAGCTGCTGTCTCTCTCTGCAGGGAACGGTACTGCTTCAGGGTGAGAGAACCTATAATAAAAAAATCACAGAAAGTGTATATTCCCTGAAGAAATAGGAACGTTTTGTTTTTTTTTTTTTTCTTTCCGCATTTCAGTTTTCTCTGTTTACATGATGGAAGCACTTGAATGGAAGTCTTGGTCAGTTTTCCAAAAGATAAATTATACTTCTACACATTTCAGTGACCTGGGATGGAACTAAGGAAGGTGAAAAACTGTAAGCTCTGAATTTTGTGTAATACTGCTTTGGTATTTTGCAGCGACATGGAGGATGCACTGCCCCATCTGAGCAAGGGAACTAAAATATTCTGTAAAATTCCCTGCTTAAAACCCTTGGTGGTACCACACAGAACACCAGGATGTATTATTAATAAATTGGAGTAAAACAGTCAGCCAGCTGTGTGAATAAAAGGGAGAGAGAGACACTCACAGAAAGCAGGATCTTCTATGAAAGGTTTGCTTTTCTTTTCAGAAAGGTAAGCAACATTTGTTTGGAGACCACTCTTAAAATGACTGAAGATATTATACATGCTTGAGCGTATTGATTGACACACATGCGGACTGTTAAACTGGGGGGAAGACGACCAGGCAAAGAGGTGCGGAGGCTGGAACACCCCTCTCCAAGCTCACGGCGAAGGCAAGGGGAATGAACCCGTCAGGAGGATGGTGTCGGTCTTCTGGCCCATGCCGTGTGTTTGGAAGCACCGCTCAGGTCAAATGAAGTCCTCTGCAAAAAAAAGATTTTGCGCACAGCAGGTGACTTGTTCACTGGGTTGGCTGTTTCTTCCTCTCACCGCTAATACTCTTTAAAAGGATGGATGCTGCAGCACCACACAGCAGCTCCAACGGCGACCACGTCGTTGCTACGTTGGGCAGTGGTCAAACGCGCACGCAGACTCAGCGTGTCGTTTACAGACAGGCAACAGGCTGCTGCTGGTTTTGACAGCCTTGGACAACTTTGAATCTTCCAAAGGGAAATTCTGACAAAGCAAGGAAATTCAGCTGGACTCCTCTGTGCCTGGACTGGTAGACCAGAAACTATTCGAGTCCTCAGCTCATACGTATATTTCATACGATTTTAAGTGTGTTGGAAAAGACTGAATTTCCCATTTGAGTTCCCTGTTCAATTGTCAGACTGCGTACTCATTTCTTCCCCTCTTATTGACAATAAGAAGCCATTTTGCGGCTTATTATTCTCTAATAAGATTGTAATAATTTTGTATGACTCTGGGAAGACATGCATTTGCTCTCATAGTGCTGGCATAATACGGATCTACAAAAAGATGAATTGTCTGAGTCATCCTTGATCTTAGTCAGCGAACAGCTTCCTATAGGTTTTTAAGCGAAGGGAACTCTCTGGTGAAAATAACAGAAAGTCAGGTAAAATTAAAGTTGATAGAAGTGTTAAGTTTGCTTATGAATATAGTTTTAATACCACAGCAACAAGCCACAGACCCTGTTGGACTAGTTCCTCATCCTAAGCAAAGCCATACCACACTTAAATGAACAGGGAGTTTGAATATATTGGTTTGGTGTTTTTAGTGATGGCAATTGCATCAGAAACAAGACATAGATACTCACATGAATGAAATGATTCGCTTCAGCTGTTCTTGTTCTCCTCAACATTTGCTTTTCATGAACATTCCAGTAATCAAATTACACTAGGACAAATGCTCATAGAAAATGAATAGCAAAACCGAACACTTGCAGTATTTGCAAGTTCCAGCTTCCATGTATATCTCCAATTCCTGTGTTTATGAGATTGGAAGAGAAAAAAAAAAGTCAAGCGGCTTAGCCAAACAACCAAAACCGTATCTCAAGCTGGACCCTATTCAAAGACAGTGAAGTAAAAGGAAGCACTTTTTTCATACATTTTTTTGGAAGGCTCTGGGATGCAGTTATTCCTAATGCTTATGTTGTTCGTGCTTGTTCCAGAAATTTAAGGTGGTTTTCAGCAGAAAAAAATGCCTGTAATTATCGGATGTATTATTCACTGTGAATTCTCACTTCATTTTCCTCTTAAAGTACACTTCTGGGGAGGAATACAAGAGCAGTATGATCTGGGCAACAAGATCCCATTCTCTGTCAAGCAAAGCATCTTTCTTATGCTAATCAGGTGGTATGCTGCATCCCACCACAGGTCTCAATTTGCAATTTATTCTTTTGCTGTAAACCTGTAAGGGTTGTGAATGCCCAAGGAGGACATCACGGCACAGCTAACTTTCACATAACTACATGTTACATATTTATATGCACTGTCAAAATGGTGGGAAGATACGAAATTCAGTTTCACTGGAATCTAGCAGGCTGAGCTATTTATAAATAAGTGTCTTATTTTTGGTGCTCTTCAGAGAATGTGATGAACAGTGAGTGATGAGCAATTTATGTTGCTGATCATTTGTATCACAATAGAGCCTTGCGGTCTTTTTCTGGAGTCAAGACTCTGTTAATTTAGGATCTGTATTCTCTTACAGTGGAAGACAGGACCTCACAACAAAGACCAACGGGCAAGATTAAGAAAGGGTGAAATGAGCATGCCACACTGAAAATGGAAGAGTAGGTAGAAAATGGTGTAGCTGAATAAAATTTGAGGGTTCCTGGGGATTCTGGGCAGCAAGACTGAAAACAGACGGATCACCCATCTCTCTCTCTCAAAAGAAATTCTCAGTGTGAAGGAATCCTTTCCCAAAAGTATTCTGCACTGAAGAATTTTCTATTTATACAATGAAAGATAACATTAAACAAAATATGGCATAATGAATGTGAAATATATGCCGTTAGAAGGATTACATGCTCTAAAGAGATCTTAGGGGTATAACTGAATGAGAAAGCAGGTTTTAATTAACAAGTGTGTCAGTACCCTGTACTACGTAAATAATTCACGTATATAAAAAGATGATCATAAGGGTGACTGAATAATCATCATTTTGGCTTCCCTGTGTTGAGTGCTGATGGCAGATTCCTAATCAGAGGCCACAAGAGTATTGTTAACCATACCAGCCTACCCAGTGTACTTCTATACTGACACATTGTGGTACGAACTTTTAAAGAGGTGATTAATAGGTGGGTTTTTTTCTCCCCCAGATCTCTGAGGAACAAACACTGATGTCATGTTTTATCATTTCCACCCCACTAGCTCTGCAGTGTACAATTTTACAGATGCCAGCGGGAGTTTGGCATGAGCTGCCCTTCTGTGGAGTCGGAGGGTAGATGGCAACAGCAGCAGATCGTTTGCCTGCCACACCAGGCAATGTAAGTGGTTTTGCAGAACTGGCAACGAAAGGGGGATGTGGGGAACATACAGCACCACATCACCTCCTTCTGCGGTCCTGGAGCGAAGAAACACCATTAAGTGTTACTGGTGTGGGTTGTGTGCTTGCTGGGTGACTGGGAAAAGAGAGATGGCAGAAGAGCAGAGCCTTCCTTCAAAGCGCTGCTTAATTTTGTACTCTGGAAATAAGTTCCCAGAAACTCCCATTCGGCAAGTGCAACATGGTGCAATGTCGTCTGAAGTTTTCAAAGCTTAAACCAAAAATAACCAATGCTTTTTGCTTTAACTATTTACCTACATTTGCCTCAAGGCTGGTATTGGGTATATATTTGTCCCCTTGGAGCTCTATAGTTTATCACCTATCGCACGCAATTTAAACAGAGGAAACCCAGGCACATAACTCTTTCCCCTTGTTGCCCTTCTAATTTAGGAGTAAAATCAACTCCATGGTATTAGCGTATGAAGAAAATGTAAATCACAGCTAAACCAGTTCCAGTACACTCTCAAAAGAGGGCAGCTATCAGCTTCAAGTAAAGGTTAGATCTATTTTTCCTGTGTTCTGATGCTTACGTTGAGTACAGTAAATTCCTAAAAACAACTGTTCTCCTACAGAGAGCTGTTTAACTGATATATATGAGTGAGCCTTACACGCTGAGAAAGTGATAAATAATCATGCTTTCATCTAAAATAGCAGTGGAAAATTATCAAACTGTGAACTCATAATACTGACTTTTCATCCGATTTGCAAAAAAAGTTCTTTTTAAGTCAGTCTGAGTGAGTACGCTATTAAGACGAGCCTAATGTAACTGCTTTATCAGTAGCATCATTGAGAGAGCCCGGTGCATAATACAGCTGCTCTTTCTGGCTATTAATTGCCATGTCTAATAGTTCTTTCCTTGCAACAAATGCAAAATTTCATTTTTAAAATCTCAGTTTATGCTTGAAGATCTATCTCGTCTTTTAACTCTGTCTTAAGTTAGAAAGCCTTGTAAAATGTCTTATGAACAGCACGGGCAATCATTTCCCTCATAGTCTTAAAAAAGCTGGAAGTGGAATAGCATGACTTTAGGGAAATACTAAGAGTTTAAAATATGCCTGTGCAGCATATTCATAGATTTTTGTAATGCATTTCAAATACTTTCCACATTGTAAAACAGGCTTTGGAAACTATCATCACAGATGAAAGCTGGTGAAGAAAAAGTAATAAAAATACTGTAGCAATAAAAGGAAAAAACGGTGCCTGCTTCTGAATTCCCTAACACTTGATTTCTCCTATATAATAATAACAATCAAATGATCACAGTAATTTCCCCATTTACTGTGCTTTAGTGGCAGCTTAAGGTGCACCTGTGTTCGCGTTCACCCTTCTCCCCCTCCTTCTCCACCTCCCCATCTGCTGCCTGCAGCCATGCAGATTCAGGTGACTGAAACATTTCCGATAAAAGTTAATTAGTCAGCACGCTGCACACCAGATCTTTTCAAACCAGTGCCAAGTGGAAACCTCCCAGTCAGCTCCTGAGGGCTCTCCCAGCTCACCACTCCCACAAGGGTGCAGTCTGCTGCAAGGGAGACAGTGCAGCAGGGCGCATCCGAGAGGTTCAGCATCTCTCAGCTTGCTGGTAACACATTCACGTACCTTGCTGAGATGGGGATGGCTGCTTAGCACGGCAGCGGTGCACACGTGCTCTCTGCTTATACCAACAGAGTATACATATGCTACAGGGATGCAAGATGCTTGTGAATCGCTGTATTGTACTACACTGTGGGGAAAGGACATAGTAAGCTCAGGATTGAGTGGTGAACATCAAGCCTGAACAGAGAGATGCTTTGAAACCCTGTCTCCAGCCAAAACCAAGTCCCAAGGCCAGCTGCACATAAACACTTGGTTGCAAAGCCCTGCAAAGGCAGCACGTAACAATTCCTGTGGTTTGTGGTATGCCACACTGTCAAGTCCCTTCTCAGTTCTTCATGTAGTTGTCCGTAATTACCAAGAGTAATGTTAGTAGCTTGATGTGACAGCTGTGAAGCACTTGGGGCCAGATTGTGAACTTCTTAGTCACACTGACGAGGAGTCCCTTGCACAAATGGCTTTGCTTGAGTGTGACTCCCTTAATAAATGAATCATCTATCATTGCTGCCTACTCAAGCTTAAATCTTTTTCCCAGCTTTGCTGTTACTTCCACCATCTGCACATCCTCTCCCCACGGTGGTAACGATTTGGCTGATTTACAGGGTGTTCGGGAAAACGTGGAGACCTTCAGGGCCAGACCAGAAGTGAAGAGCAGTTGCTGATGTCCAAAGCTGCAATCCTAAAGCCACTGTGCCTGAACTTGCTCCCATTTATTAGGAAATCCCTTGTGGGTACCTATCGGTATGATGCTACATGTATCCAAGTGACCTTGGTCTGTCTCCTAGTGCTCTGAAATGATGACCAGAAGATGTCTGACCACAGGTGCCAGAGCATCAGGTGGGACTGTGTCCTGAGATGCCCAGGTGAGTCTCTTTTCCTGTAATTTTCAGCACCAAGGAGGAAAAAAGGCTTCCACGAATTACACCCACCCACACCAAGGCCTCGCACCCTTTGCAAGAAGCCCCTCCGGCAGCAGCAATAAACCGCTACCTACCTTTGATCTAATCCCTGCTGCTTTCACTGATTCCTAGATGTTGGCTTAGCAGTTCCCTGGGAGGTCTGCACTATTTTTTGGGGAAGCATTACTCACTGGAAGTAACTGTCCTTAGCCAGAGATCAAGAGAGCCCTGCTAATTCAACTCTGACTTGGGCAAGCTGTTTTGCTCTGTGCTTGGTGGTCCCAGCTCTTTGTACAATGCTTTCATGTAAAATTCAGTTCCCTTGTTTTTATGCTTCTGGAATTGCAAAAGGTGAAGAGACAGAGAAGGGCACCTCTTCCTTTTTTTCTCAGTTCCATTTATTTTCTCCTTCTCTCTCCCTGTGTCACTGGCATTTATGTTTCTAGTTTTCTTGCTTCTTTTTCTTGTTGTCTTGCCGCTTTTCTCTGGCTCCTTCAGCTATTCAGAATAAACTCTGCAATGCATAGCTATTGGTATTGCAGCGAGATCTGGTGTACTCTCTTGTTCAATCAAACTGAAAAGATGATCATTCCCCGCTTTAAAAGCTCTTCAGTAAGATCTACAGAAACACGGATTTACAGCCTGATTTTTCTTTGAAAGACAAATCTAGATTTTTAAAAGAAACTGTGCTTTTTCCAGTTTTCTGCTAATTACAATAAATACATACATTTTAGTCATGCTATGCCTGGATTGCTTTCACATTAAAAAATTACATGGAAATCCACAGAGGAAAAGAATAGAACACATGAGAAACGTTTTATTTGATGGCTTAAAACTGTAACTAAATCCAACATAGGCTAAAGTTCTAATACTGTGAGTTTTCATATTTCATGGGTTTAAATAGTAAATAACTCATTAAATATACCCTAGATGAGAACATTTGTAAGTAGTCTTTAAATTTAATTATGAGCATTGAATTGAATAACATATAGCATGACAAGATCCTTGGCTGCTTTCTGATTTCCACAGCTCTGCTTCCATTTTAGTGGAAAGATGGGGTGCTTTCTCTGACTTTTGTGGACAAATTATTGGGGGAAGTTATACTGAACACCCCAACTTAGATTTCTAGAGAGTGTTTTCTTTGTTAATAATCTGTTTGGTACCATAACTTTTGTATTCATATAGTATCTGCTAGCAAATTGTCTTTAAATTTGTCTTTTTCAGCCAAATTTTAATTTTTACTTACTGAATAAAGCTAAGTATTCCTTGGTGTTTCTTCTGACAATGCACACCATTCTGTAAAGTAATAATCAACTATCTAACCCTGTCATAGTTTAATCACTCATTATCAAGATGAGTTTGTGCAGTGTATTATAGTCTCTCCTAGGCTATGCAGTGAGGAAGATACTGTTTTGTGAATATCCAGAATAGGAAAAAACAGGAAAGAAAACATCATGTATGGTTTTGAATTCGATGTTAACTCAGCTTTTTCTGCATCAGAGAAGCAGCACAGAGTGAGGAATGAGACAATCTTGTTACTAGCCAGCTCAGATATTTTCTCCAGAATCTAGTATGGCATCATGAGTACAGCAAGGCCGGAGACTAATAAAGAAATGCACATCATACTACAAAGCAGGTATCTTTGCTTTTGAGTTTTCATATCAATTCAATATAGATATTTGTCTTCCATTTATGTAGGAAATGTCTACTGGTATAGTATTTAGCTATAGGAATCACCTTCCCTCCACCCCTTCCCAAATCTTAACTCTTCACCACCCCTTTAAAATTGAATTGATATAACTGAAAATACAACAGGATTTAAAAAGTTGACTAAGTGATTTGATAAAACTCGACAGAACGGGATGTACTTCAAGAACAAAGTGATCATTGGCATAATTTTATGTAAGGATTCCCAGAGTCAGATACCTTAAATAATTATAGACTCAGTGCACATTCTAAATCTGGGTAATAACCCCTTGCTGTATTTGTGATCGATTGCTCACTGTTGACTTGAAGCCACTCAAATGAAGAATCTCTGGTGTATGTATTTCAAATAATGCTGCACTACCCAGTTTCAAAGTCTGTAGTACTTACATTCCCCTAACTTTGAAATAAGCAGACATTCAAACTGTGGCATGCCCAACACTTCCTTAAATAATAATTGCCAGGAAGAGAAAAATGTGCAGAAAATTACAGATGGTAAATAATACTGTGAATGGTGGTTGTGCAAATCAAGCCTCGCAACTTGCATTACAAATACTATAAAATAAGAACACCTTTATGCTAACTAAGCCAAGTGTTGAAAAAATTTACAGAAGTTTAAGAAAGAAGCCTGCTGTAAAATTTCACCGAGACTTGAGTGGTAAGGAATATTAAATAATTTTCCTGCATTACAAACAACTTCCAAGGCTTGAACTAATATGCTTGAAAACACTTTTTCACCTCAAAATTTGCTCCTCCATAAGCAACGAAACACCTGGGAAAATAATACATTCTTATACCTCGAAGTGTCATCTACATTTACCATATACCACGCTAAAATATTCTAAGCTGCAAGATCCCTTCATTTCAAAAGCCCAGTGGCAGGACAGTGAATTCAATGGATTTCTGAGGGGCTTTATTCCAAAGGAGAGGGGTTGGAGATAGCACTGAAAGGTGCTACTTGGAAAAGTTCACCCCAGCACAGTGGTGGCTCCTTCTGTCTCAACAGGATGTCAAAATTAAGGATCCAGAGGAGAGAACTGAAAGTAAAAATACCCTCATCACTAACCTGCATGCTGAAAAAGTCATGATGAACTGAATCTTCCTTGAACACTGTAACTGCAATAAAGAGACTAATTCTCTTTTTTTTCCTTTTGTTGTCCATGCTTCTGAGTATGCAAAGCTTGTTGATAGAGGAACTATCCTTAAAGAAGTCCCCGTGGGTAGGCAGGCTGCAATGTTCTGTTTTACATGACTGGATGCCTTTAGTGGTGTTTTAATTATGTTTATTATGACTCTGACAGCTTAGGAGACAAGGATGACTTCTTATACTATCAAGGGTGCAATACACAGAGAAAACAGACCCTGAGCATTAAACAAGGTGAAAAACCACAAAATACAGAAGGTGCCAATACAACTCCCAAATGTTAAGCCAACACCACTTTCACAAAACTTGAGGGCTTTCTGACCATAGACAAGAATATAAACAAGGACTCCTTTCCCTTCAACACACATCATTTATCAACTTAAAGGTAACATTGGCTTCAGCTGACAACCCAGCAAACTGTGAAAACTGTGCTACTCTCATAGCTGACAACGTTCAACACAGCACGGGAGCACAAGTAGAGCCATTCTCAAAGTAACAACCTGAGGACAATGCATGATACCGGGGAAAAGCACGTGAGAGGCAGGAGATTGGATCAGTTAGCAAATACTGCACAATTGCTTTTTAACAGAGGACTGTTACAATGAGGAGACCTCTCACGTGACGCTAGGACCACGACGCTGCCAGCAAAACGTCAGTTATGCCTCCGAAATCTGTGTTTAAAAGAATTAATGACTCTACAGGATACCTGGCTACGGAGCGAAACTGTTAGTTACAGAAAGCTTTTACATTAGCTTAGCAATGTAAAAGGACTCTCACTTTATAGTAGATCTGTGGCCTAAATTGTGCAAGTTTCAAAAGCTCACTATGAGCAAAACTGCACAGAGACCTTCGGCTGAAAGAGAAGCAGCTGAACATTTATTTGCATGTCCATTCAATTTCCATCCTTTTTTCCCTCAAGGCACTTCTCAAACCCTCTTGAAGTGCACAAAAGGTATATGCCATACTATTTATGCAGTGTGAGGTGAGGAGAGTTGGTGATCACAGGGAAAGACTGAACACATATTATTCATCTACACAGTAACTAGTACAAACTTCAACATTTGGACTAAGTCAGATTAGCAATGATAGTTTGAATTACCAGAGCCCGCAGCTAAGCATATGTTTTGCAGTCTCTCCTGGAAAATGAGATTTTACAATTTTTTTTGTTTCGCTGATCAAAAACACTTTTCTGCAAAAATGCAATTCTGGCTCAAATGAAGAAAAAAAGTGTCTTTGGGCATTTAGTTGGACAGCAGCTTTTCCACATCTCCATTCCCTTGATGTAATTTCTGCCTGCCTCCACTGGTGCTCTGCATAGCCAGTGTCTTGCAGGTGAGTATGACTTCTGGGGATACTGTACACACAGTGGTGTTCCTGGCTATTTCCAAAGGGGAAAGATGTATAATTCCCCACCCAGGGTGGTTTGATATATATAACTATAAAGCTGTTTTCAAAAGAAAACTTAATTCCTTTAAAAACAAACCAAAAATTAAACAGTAATGGTCAGTTTCTTTTTACAGCACCTGTTCTGAGGCTGAGCTTGCTACTTCACCAGGAAATTCATTGTTTAACCTAAAACTCTGACTTGATTTATTCATTCTTTTGACCCTCTCTGAAGTCATAGTGGTAATCAGCAGTGCTGCAATTCCAGTTCCTCAGGAAACCAGATAAAGCACGGACTGGCTATGCAGGGACCGATGATTCAGATTTATTCTGTTTCGTTGCTCTGAGAAGATTCCTTTTCATGTTAAAAGACATCAGAGCTACTGATTTATCTGAAACCCACTGAAAACACTCCCTAAGTTCTGAAGTTCAGAGAACGCTGCTGCAAAACACGATCATCCCTGTGTTTCTGATAGTATCACCTATAAAATGGATATTATGGGCTATTCTTCCCAGACTCTCAGCTCTCAACGGTAGTACTAGAAGTTGTATCACTGTATTTATTTATGGTTCATGTTCCCTGGATCTTTTCCCTGTTCCATCCCTGGGAAAATTATTAATGATGTTGGCAGTCTTGAAATGAAAAAATAAAAGTGTGTTTCTTCATACAAACGTACATAAGTAACGTGACAAGCCTTGCCTCAATGGCATCAGTGCTCGTGAGCTCCTCTCTCCAAAATAATGAGCTGTCAAAGCTTCAGTGCAATTTTCCTTCATGTTAGTAGTAAAGAAATCCAGTGGTTTTTTGCTTGCTGAATGATACTGTTAAAATGTTACTTTTGATTACCGAGAGTGTGAAAATTTACTGGAGTGACAGTAAACTTGGAAAAGTAAATAGCTTTTTTCAGGTCACAACAGCATCTGGATTTACTGTCAGTATATGTTAGTCATTAAATCACATATACAAACGAAAATGAAAAAAGTATGTCACATTTTACTGTGTAGCATCCCTTGAACCCATGCGTGTGTTTTGCCACACACAATCCTGAACCTCCAGCAAAAGCTGTTACTCGTGAGAGAACAAATGCTGTACCACACTTTGTGATGGCTGTTGTCTTGTGATTGTTAATTGTCGTGGAGGAAGATTGCTTGCTATTTTTTTAACTTCAGAAGAGTACAATTCAATGAGAAACAGACGTTTAAAGATGCTGGAACGACCACAAAACTTTTGAAAACATTCTAGGTATCCATCTGACTGTAGCTGCCCAGCTGTGACACTGTAGAGCTCCTCTCGGTGACACGTTTGAAGTGTATCATCAAATGTCACGTAGGCAACAGCCAGCATTATTGAAATGTATTTCAGGTCTGTACCTTTATCCTCCTTTTCATTTTAAGTATTGCTTTTTGCCATGTTAGGGAAGATTTGCACAAAGATCAACGTACTTTTCAATTACAATGAGTATCTGCTTATTTTAAACTTCTGTATGAAGTAATCATATTAACATTCAGCAGCAGTACAGGCGCTGTATGTGCATGTTCCTGTCCTGGTGTAATGTGGAAAATGAGACCTTGTTAGACATTACTACCTTAAAACCACTCTAACAAAAATTCTGAATGCTGAGGAGAAGCAGCTTGAGACAGCACCTAGCGAGCGTCGAGTTCGTTAGCAATGTTTGCTGTGCTCCTCATACGGCAGACAGCGGGAAACGCTCTTCAAGGCCAAACAAGTTTTGGGTCTGCTTCTGTTCCTGCCTGGCAGAAAGCTAGCTGCAGGCAGCCCCCCGAGGTGTGCTGCGGCGGTGTTTTGGAGGGAGGGAGGGTTGCTCTGCCAAAGTACCAGCAGCAAGGGTGACCCCAGGGAGGCCGATGCTTCACACTTCAGAAGCAGGGTGAGATCTCAGTCTTTTCTTCCTGACTTTTCTTCTCTGACTAACCGTATGCTGGGCCTATCAGCAAAATCTGTCTCGCCTACAAAGATGTCATGTACACTTGCCTCCTCTAAAATTGCCAGTCTATAGACTTCTATAGAAGCGGCCAGTCTATAGTTCCAGGGCTGTTAAGCCGGGAAGGTGGGAGGTCTGTGACATGTTCACTTCATGTCAGTGCTGGCATGGGACCGTAAGTGATACAAAATCCCTGCCTGCAGAAGGCAGGAAGACACCAGAGGCTGCTGTGGCCAACACCTCTGGGGTCCCTTGGGTCCAAGATGCTGTTGGAAATCCTGTAACTCTGGGAAGTGTGCGAGGTAAGGCTGCTGGAGCATTGCCTCCAGAGTCAGCCTTAAAATGGTATTTATTACGTGGAGGTATGAAAAAAGAGTGTTCATAAAGATGTCAGGCCCTCCAAGCCAATCTTGAAAGACTAATATACTTGTATTACCTGCTGGCCTTTGAGTAAGACTGAGATTTTTTTTTAAATCCACAGAGCCTTGAAGAGTGATTTTTTTAGCTCAGCTGAAAAAAAAAGCAGACTCTATTCAGCACAGGTTCAACGTCAGGCATTGGTTTCACTGTCACTGAAGACAATGACACTTACATGTCTGCTTAAGAACAAAGACCTGATTTGGATAGATCGATCCAGTTGGCTCCCCACTGAGAACAACGTGAAAGTTAAGCAGGAGCTGTGAAGTCTGTGGAAAGGAGCAATGACTCTAATCCTCTGGTATATGCATTTAATGCATCTTGTGTCCTCAGGCAGATTTGGATGAACTTAGACCCATCTCGCATGGAAGAGAAAATAATTCTGATTTTAACAGACAGAGCAAGGACATGCTGGGTTCAGGATCTGGTCTTCAAGGAGCTTTCGTTGTTGATTCCAGCACAACTGCGCGTGTAGCTGCAAGGCTGGTAGACGTAACTGAGCAAACTTGGATGCTATTGCCACCAAACACACATCAATAGTGGCATTCAGTGGCACCAATTACCCTTAAGTTTCTGTATAAATCTACAGAAACCTGAGTGACATGGGTTTTGCTGAGGCAGAGAAAACTAGCTGAGTTCAGACCAGCATACAGCAGTCACACCTTCAATTACAGACTAGGAACTGCCTAGCACAGACTTTCTTTTCCTACCTTTTCTGTCACAATTTAACACAAAAAATACATAAGTCTAACAGTGATCCAGGCTGAGGTTTATATTTGCTTTTGCAAAGCAAATTCAGTTGGTAATCTTTTTTTCTGATTACATTTTCAGAGCAAAGTTGAGCTATCTTTTTTTATATAAAATAACTATTTCTCCTGGCTACTTAAATGGCAGCTTCTGCCATTTTACTCACATCATCCCTTGCATGGGCCACACAGAATAAAGCATTTTCTTCCAACTCTTTTGCCTGAAGATGATGACTGACGTCAAACATGTATTTGCAAAACACTGAACTATCACCTTTATCCAGGGCGTGTAACACTAAGTTGCCATCTCTGTATGATAGAAAGTTTAGCTCCCCTTGGATACTACTACTATTTGTGCCCAAGACAGTCAAACACACTGAATTTAGTTTCCGCTATTCTAGCTACACAATCAGACACAGACTTTAGTTTCTACTACTTTAGTTAGGCAATTAGATTTAGCAAAAATCTGGTCTAGCAGCAATGGCATGAACTACGAGTAAAGAAAATCCTAATGCTTTAGATAGCTCAACGCAAAGTCAATTTACAGTGAACAACTTCCCTGAGAAGCGTCATCTGGTGAACAATCTACCGTGCCCACACACAAACAGCGCGCAGCATTTAGACCAGTAATAAACAAACACCCTGAATGCTGGTTTTAGCTTTTTTTCTTTTGGCTAACAACCTTCTTTTGGTCTGTGAAGTGTGTCCTTCTCCAAAAGCCAAGCTACGGACCTCCAGAAGCGCAGCTTCTCACCAGTGCATGTGCTGGACGCCCTTTCTCTCAACTCCATAACTTAACGCAGCGTATGACTCCGGGCTCACAACTTGGCTTTGGCCACCCAGCTCTGCCTTTCCACGGAGAGGATGCTCGTCGCCCTCCACCCCTGGGCTGAGATCAAGGGCCAACACGGGAGAGGATGCACGAGGAGGCGAAGACCAGGAACAGCGATTCCGGCGACCCCCGAGTCGGCGTGCTTCTCCCCGGGCCGCGCTCGGGCAGCGTCCCTCCCCACCCGCACCGCCGCCCGGCTCCCACGGCCGTGCCCAGCCGGCAGGACCCCGACCCTTCCCCGCACGGTACCCGGGGGCGCGGGGCGGGTGCCGCCTGCGCGGGGGGCACCGCGCTGCCCTGCCCCTGTGCGGGGGGAGCCCTGCCCGCCGCCCCGCGCCCCCCGGCGCCTTACCGGGCTCCGTCGGGGGAACTCGCCCAGCACGATGCTGACCACGGGGATGCGCAGCGCCGCCGAGATGAAGTCCAGCTCCAGCATCTCCCCGCGGCTCTGCGGGAAGGCAAGGATGGCAGAGACCCCCTGCACCACCACGGTGTGGCAGAGGCTCTGCAGGAAGGAGACGGGGTCGTTGCTCCAGGAGGCGCTGGGGGAAGAGAAGGGGAAGAGGGGCAGGTCGCCCAGCCCCGCCTCGATCGCCATCACCACCTCCAGGGACAGGTTGTAGGGCAGCAGCCCGGCCACGCCGTTGAGGTTCGCCACGGCCAGCAGCAGCGCGTCCCGCGGCGAGGGCGAGGGGGGCGGCCGCCGCTCCCCGCCGCCCCCCGGCCGCCGACCCCGCGGCCCCGCGGCGCTGCCCCCCTCGGGGCTGCCGCCTGCCCGCCGCCCGCCCGCCGCCTCCCCGGGCCAGGCGGCGGCGCGGGGCTGCAGGTGGGTGGCCCCCACCCTGACGGTGTGCCCGATGCGCCGCAGGATCTGGCAGGGCTGCGGGTGGGACGCGGAGCCGGGCACCGCCGCCAGCACCAGGGCGCAGGGCGGCAGCAGCAGCAGGCACGCCCGGCCCAGGAGCCCGCGCACCCCCGGCCGCCACATGGCCCGGAGCCGCCCGCCGCCTCCACCGGCCCCGGCCCCGCCACCCGCCTCAGCCGCCCCGCGGGCGGCCGGCAGCGGCATCAGCCGCGGCGGGCGGCCCCCGCGCAGAGCCGCCCCCGCCGCCGCCCATGGGGCCGCCGCCGCCGCGCCCACGCCCCGGGGCTGGAGGCGGGGGGGGGCTCGGCCCCCGGCCCGCCCCCCACGGACCCGCGGGGCTGGAGCGGCCCGGCCCCGGGGCGGCACCCCGCGCCGCCCCCCGCAGCCGCCGGCAAGGCGCCCCTGCCCGGTTCCCCTGCACGGCTCGTTCGCCCGGGCGCTCGCTCTGCGCGGCTGCCCTGCAAGGAGCGAGACGCTCCCCTGCGAGGCTGCCCTGCCCGGCTCCCCTCCGCAGCCCGGGTCCCCTTTCCGAGCCCACGGCGCGCTCCCCTGCCCGGCTCCCGTGCAGGACCCCCTGCCCAGCGCCCCTCCGCAGCCCCGCGCTGCACCGCACTCCCGCCCCGGCTCCCCTGCAAGGCCCCCCTTTCCAGCCCACCCCCCCGCCCGGCTCCCCTCCGCAGCCCTCGGTGCACTCCCCTGCCCGGCTCCGGAGGCGAGAAAAGTTGCCGGGCGGCCGCGGCGGGCGCTGCCGGCGGGGCTGCGGGCGGTCGCTGGGCTGCGCTGCGCTCCCACCGGGAGGGACGGCGAGCGGCAGCCCCGCGCCGGCTCCTCCCCGGGCAGCAGGGACTTGTAGTCGCCGCCGCCCCCGCGGGCCGCCCCGGGGAGGAAGGAGGGTTTTCGGGCGATCGCCCGCTCCCTCCGCGCCGCCTGCTTGCTCCCCCGGGGAAGCGTCCCGGGACAGCCCCGACGGAAACCTCCGCCCGGGTGTCGTCGCGGGGCTCTATCCCCTCACGGCGCCGGAGAAGTGAAACAGTTTTCCGGCGCCGAGAAGACCCCCCGGGCTGCTCCGTCCCCGGAGGGGCTGCGGGCCGGGGCGGGGGGCTCCCGTCGCCCCCTCGGCTGGAGGGAACCGCGTCCCTCGCCGCCGCAGCGTGCTCGTTGGGAGAGCCAGTGCTGGCTGCACTCAATGCCTTTCTCATGCGCTGCTGCTTCAAACCAAATCATGTTTCGACATGTGGGACCTGAGATCCCGGCTCAGCAAGCCATGGATACTTTCTAAAATTGCTTTTATGATAGAACACCCTTATCCTATGAGAAAATAAGGCAGAGCAGAGACGGGCGTTTGTGTGTGTGTCTGCAAGGGGCTGGTGAGAGTCGCGTCCTTATCTCGGTTCTGGTAATTGGGTTTAATCCCGTGCAGTCGGGAGCCACGCTAACCCGAGGTCTGACGCTGTAATACTCTGATCGGGGCACTGAGACGTTCAGTGTTGTGTCTCTGCTCCGAGATTGATCTCCAGGACTGTAGAGGAAGCCCTCTCCCACAGCCGCATTGTCCATCAGAGGGGAAATAATCCTCACGGCTCTCCCCAGCAGCGAGGTCCAGGCTGCCTACTGACACGGGGATGCCCAGAGACTTGGATGTATTTTCTGCCTGCACGACTCCTGTTGTCTCTCCCTGGCTGATCAGCCCTGTTTGAACGCAGTACAGTTTCCTGTTCTCTGCTGTCCCACGTGGAGGGACAGTTCGAGGCCTTCACTCCTGGAGTGGTTAGAAATCTTCTCGTAACTTCTTCACAAGCAGTTTACCCTGACCCTGTGCTAGCCTTTTTCTTTAAATTAAAGAGCTCTCTCTGAATGTGGACCTTCTTTCCCCTTTCTCTGAGATTTATCCTCAGAGATATTTATGAGGAAACGTCATGTGCTCTCTTTTTCTTCATTTGGTATGCACAAAATCTGTGTAGAAGGAAACGCTTTTCATCATGCTGTATAAAAGAGTTGGTCGCTACTCTCTAACAGGTCTGAACTGCACGTTTCCTGATTTAAATTCATCTTTCTTGTGGTGAGGTCAGCAGAGGTGTACACAGCCTTCAAAGTGAGGTCTTACCAAGGTCTTGTTGCAGCTGTGCTGGTGTTTCTGTCTCTTACGTCCTTAGCTCCATCATGTTAGCACCTTTTCATACCTACCTGCCATTACCATCTTCCAACAGACCTGCAAAGACAGTGGACTGTCTCATGTCCATGTCTCATACTGCACTCTCTGAATTCATATGTGGTTGCAATATTGGCTCCTAGGTAGAAATCCACGAATGGCAGAGTGGTGGTCTGTGGCCAAAACTGACTGTACCAGCTGCTACATGTAAAGGTGAGCTAATGCTATGTTTAAGAGTTAATAACTATTCCCTATTTCCCCTTTTCTTCCTTCTCCTTCTAGTCTTATAATCACATCTTTATTTCTTGGTATCTTCTTCTCTGATCAACCCAGGTTCCTCCTGTCCCTTTTCCTCACTGTTTTTGAAGGAATGGATTATATTCACACAGGTATTCAGTCTCTTCTGTTAGAAATAAGGCATTACTGGCTGGGAGAACTGGCTTTGAATATGGTAAATTTCACATAGTGCAGAGAAAAAGGAGTGGATCTTTCTCTGGCTTTACAGCACAGGTGACACTAGTGTAAAAAGCAAGTGTTTCAGAAAACATAATCAAACAGCTTATTGAAACAACTCTGAGAATTGCACAGGAAATCAGTTGATAAAGGGAAATCATTCAGTATCTCCATCTTTTGGTTTTTCGTTTGTGCATAATCTATGACCAGATTGCAATCTGCTTTTTTGGTGATCGTGCAGTGCCACTCTTGGGATTACTGCTGTAACTAATTCCTGGTCTGGAGCTCATTTTTGAGCAAGTCATAGCAAGTGGTCACAGTTAGAAACCTTAACGGTACAGAGTGGGCAAACTCCCCAGGCAGTGTAATAATTTTGACTCAAATGGCTCTAGCTCTTGAAGCTATCTTTTCAGCTTGATTATTTATAACAACAAATTATGAATTTGTCTTCTTTGCAATTTGTGTTTATTTTTACTCTTTGCTCAAATATTCCTGTTAATAAAGTTCTCTACAATACCCCTGATATACCAAAGTGCTTAAACACTGGCTTTTTTTAAGACAACATTTAAATCCTTAAGTGCTGCTCTGTAAAAGGCTGGAATATTTTCAGAAAATGATCTGAAAAAGGATATAAACCCCACTAAAGTGTACACATGTAACATTTGTAAGGTTGTGTCATTATTTTTTCTGCTTTATTTGCATAAATATGCGTGTGGAAAAGAGTGCAATTGGTTTAGTCTAATAAAGGGACTGGAGACTGCTGTGTGTCAACTGCACCCTGCTTTTTAGCAACACTGCAGTCCCTCTTCCAAGGCCACCCGCAGAATAAACTTTTTGACAGATTCTTGATGTTTTTAACCTTCAAAGGACTGGCTGCCTTCTATTCTCCCCCCACTTTTCCCTTTCTCATGGTGGTTGCTGCAGTAGGAATGTCCACGATATTCCTCTCCTCTGTTAAATACTCAACTGAAGTAAGACCAGGCAGATCTGGGTGAGTGGATGGACGTCCTCTGAATTGGTTGTCACCTTAGGTACCCACGAGTACAGCAATGCTGGTGGCATTGATTGCTGGGAATGGTGACCACAGAAACTATTCATCCTTGATCGGTGGCTGAGCGTCACAGTTAAAGCCAGTGAAAACCCTTCAGCAATGAAAAATGCAGTAGAGAAATGTGATTAAAATCGCCGCTCATATTTCTCTTGCTGGTCTTTCCGCTTGCTTGGCTCATTGTCATTTCTTTGAAGCAGGGTTGGTTTGTTTGCTTTCTGGGCTGCAGAACAATTGTCCTGTGTGTTTCACAGCCACTGTTTGCAAGGCTTGTTCCCTCTGAGCACCTTGGCTTATTTGGAAGTAGGTTATCACTGTCCTTCCATTCATGTCTGTGTTGCTCTGCTCCCTTTGTTCTGAGGAAGAAGCTCCTTGGGTTTGCCAGAGTGTGGTAGCCACATTGCTTAAACTTGTGTTCATTTGCCCCTTTCTTAGCTGCTCACATTTTTCAAAACACCCAAGTCAATGGCTGAGATTCAGGGTACCACACACTATCTCTTTAGCCTGTGAGAGGGTGAGGGATTTATTTTGGGTCAGCCTGGAACAATTTTTCTTCCTTTCATAACCATAATTCAAAAATGAGAATTAGGGAAAAATAAACCATTCAGGTAAAATTAATTCCTTCATTCACAGGTGAAATTAATTCCTTCATTCACTAGGAATAAACTATTTTGTTTCTATTTAGATGCCCCAATTTATGTAAATACAGTTTCAAACATTTCAAAATGCTATGTTTGTCATTTGAATTGCCACTTCAAGGGAAAAAAAAAAAAGTCGTCTGGATGTTCCTTACTTTCTGTCCTCCACACTCTTTTTCCAGCCAGAAGAAATTTGCAAATACTTTCAGATATCTAAAACTGCATTAAGAATGTTAAGTAGGGCATTATGTTTGAAAAATTTCATGTCACTGTAGTACTCGTCTGGTGTGAATCGGCAGCACAGCGGCTACTCCAGACTTATGCCTGCAAATATCCTCCTGTGGGCAGGCCTGGTGTTGAATCCACACACCCGCTTTGAAGTCAAATTGATTTTCAGCAGTGAGGGCTACGTGGTACTTTCCTGCCTCAGAAAAGAGGGTGAGACAGTTCTTCCTCCCTAAACAAAATTCCCATTTTGTTTCTTTTGGCAATATAAATCCAGAGAAACTCTGATACTGTCAGAGGATGCTCAAAGAATCAGTGAGGAAAACATACAGTGAACCACTTTATATCTTCAGTCCCTTTTGGATAGAAGAGCGGGCAGGAGATCTTCTAACATTGCCAGATAGTGACACATAGCCCACCAACCCCTCTGATTTTGGTAGTCTCCTCTCTGAAACTGATGCCACCACAGGAAGATATGACAGAAAAGGTATGTCTGCATTTTTCATTGCTGAAGGGTTTTCGCTGGCTTTAACTGTGATGCTCAGCCACTGATATGCAGACATATCTGACATTCCAGATCTAAATGGGAAAAAAAATAACTAGTATTTACTCACAGCTTCTTTCCAGCACTTGAACTGTATAAAGGTGCCTAAAGTAGGCATGAATATACTCTCACTGTGGGACCTGCTTCCATTGCCAGAATGAGGAAGGAAAAGTTTAGTTGCAGGTGAAAGCGCTGTTCTCTCTGTTCACGGGAGCGATCCGATCGATCGTTTTTATTGCTCCTTGTCTGAGGTGGCGGTGTGTATCTTCCCAAACAACTAGCTATAAAACCTTTATGAGATCCCCCACTTGTCACATATTTTGTTCATGCCATACATTTTGAGTTTGACACTTAGCCATGTTTTTCTCATTGATGTTCCTTTTGTAGCGCTCCCCATTGTTCTCGCCTTAGAGATACATGAATCCTGGGCAGAGCTACAGCTAGTAGAGAAGCACCATAATGACTCAGTTGAGTACTAAGCCTCTGGCTGTAACTACCTGAAGCGTCTGCCACTGCCTGTAGTTGTTTTTATTTTCAAGTCTTTTCCATTCTGTTGTCACATCTCCTGTGTTGTTCCATCATAGTTAATATGACGGTAATGAAAACAACTCCAGTAGATAGGAATGGTCCCAGCGCTGCTTACGGCGTCACGATGGGTGGCACAGAGAACCTTTAGAAGACCCTCAGTTTAGGGGGATGGTTATCTGGGAATCCAGGGGTTGGCTGAATGTGGCGTCTCCCTGTTGAGTCTTGGAGTCAAACTCTGGTGGAGCCAACTGCACAGGAAAGAGCTGTCTGGCTACTCCAAACCTGAACGTACAGGAGAGGTCTGGCCAGAGGCCTTTAATTGCTAAGAAAAAAGCACCAGCTATATGCCAGAAATGTGTTATCCCAGTATCCGTGGGGAATTTTTGAGGAAGAAAAGTCATCCCCACTGCAGGCCAGCTTCCCTGAGCTGGCAAGCCCTGAGCAGAGGGCGTGGAAGTGGTTCCTAGGGTGATGTGTGCTTGTGTTTGTATGTCAGTACTGTGAGTACATAAATTTTTTTTCTGAGCTTTTGTCAGCAAGCAGGCAGGTACTCCCTTCCCCAATTTTTCTTCCAGGTAGTAGGAGAACCTCTGTCATGGCCCTGCTCAGGATATCTCCTGTGAAAACAGGATGCCATTCCATGGACTTTTGTAGGACCAGGCTGGATTTAATGCAGCTTTCCCTGCACGTATTTGCTTCTTTATTCCAGGATGACAGTTGAGCGCTTGTGAAAATTTTGGGAGGTGGGAAGAGAAAAAAGAGAAAAAACTGTTTGAAGTCAGTGTCAGAATTGTTACCAACATCAATGTCATTTGAGTAGTGAGGTCAAACAAGCAGCTTCTCACAGAGCAAACCCATAGTTTTGAAAAAAATGTCAATACTGCGTTGCTGGCATCGTGGTGCCCTCTGCATTATATCATTTCCCCCGTGCTTCTGTGGCAAATGTAAAATTATTATAGGCTGCGTGCAACCTTTGCACTGTTTTGGTTGGCTTCAAAAGGCCACTTGTTGTAAATGCTCAATAAAGATGAATAAAGACTGTTTAACTTTCAGGCAAAGTCTTCAATTTCCGCAAGGTTAGGAGGGCACCCCCACACCGCATGATCCTGGCAAGATCACATGCTTTTTACTGTTCGTTCCCTCTGGCTCCCTCTGCCAGAGGTGGGGGTAAAAGGAGAGAGGGAAGAGTGAGAAATCATGGGTGCTTATCAAAATTAAATTATAAGGATGGTGTAAAAAACAGGAAAAGACTGAATAAGCAAACTAAGGAAAGGCCACAACAGCATCTGTGTAAGAGATAATTCACCCAATTTGTCCAGCTAAACAATTCTGTCAAGTTTACTGAGGGCTGCAAAATTGGCGAACTGCCTCATCTCCTCCGAGAAGCGCAGAGGCAGCGTGGGCTTAACCCTTCTGTTCGCTGCTTAAAGAACTGATTTTGCAAACCCTTACTGAAAGCAGCTGGGATGACCTTACCCAACTCACTTGCTTTAATAAGGATTTCTGGTACAAGTAAAATTGAGTTGGGCAGGAGTCTTCTCGCCAGCCGCAGTCACGACACCTGTGTTCCTGAAAGTCTGTGGGCTCACTCGTGCCTTTGGGCACTGCCTGAAGCTGCACAGCAGGAGATGCAGCTTGTCAGGGATGCACCTGAGGGATGCCACCCTGAAAGAGGTGTGAGCCCCTAGCTCTGGTCCCTCTGAGGAGGCAGGCCTTGTGCAGAGCTCCCTCCCTAGCTTTCATCAGAAGGAAAAATCTCCTTGGGGTCTGTGTTTGCACAGCATGCTTTCTAGCCTCCGGGCAGGTGTGATACCCACACCTGTTCATTGAGCCCTACATGGTTGTAATACTGAGCAGCAAGCTGCTGGTCTCTCCAATAACGTGCTTTTTCTGCACAGTGTTAGCTCACTGGCATGCGTGTATGTGTGTGTGTGCTGTGCACGTGTAACAAATAATTGATTCCTTTAAAGATGCTTCTTGTTGAAATGTCCCTTACGATATGCCACACTGACAAAAAAAACCCAGACCAAACCCCACTCTATTGTGCCTGGGCATAGTGCTGAGCTAATGACTCGGTGAAGCCCTGGGAGAGATCACACACCTCGCTCACTCTTTGCTTCAGTCAGAGATGTCCTAGGTGTCAGCTGTGCTATCCAATCTATCTTTCTGAGTCAAATACCCTGATAAGGGCATGTGCATGAATGGAGATAAGACTTCTGCGTCAAGGAGGTATTCAGCAGTTTGTTCCTGTGCATCTGAGCTCAAGACTAGGCTACCCAGCAGGCGTATAAGCTGCAATATAGTCTAAATTACAACTAAGCTCCCTTCAAGATGATATCAGAAAAAATATGTGATAAAAGCAAATGTCTTAGAAGGCTAAATAATGCTGAAATTTGGCAGGATTAGGCTCACATAGGAGATGACGTTGGCAGAAGGGAAATGTCTGTAAAATGCTGACACGTGAGATAAAGTACAAGTGAAAATGGCATTCACCCAAGGTCATGGTTTTAGAACGAAATAGATGAACTGGATGTGTGGCTTTTGTTCCAGGGAGCCTTTAAATAATGTGATGCTGGATGCTGTACAGGTAAGGTAGTACAGAAGAAGCAATAGTTAAATCAGACATGTACATACGATAAATGGTTTTTGTCATGCTCCAGAAGCAACCTAAGAACTGAAGAATTTACACATCTGCTCAAGAAAAATGAAATCTGATATTTATAAAGGCTATTTTTAAAAACATAATTTCCCTTTAACAACACACTCATGAAATTCCCGAGCGCTAATGCCAGTGTCAAATTAGTCCCATTGTACAAATGGGCTGTCTTGGAGCAAGCTCAAGTATTTTTAACATTGTGCTGGATAGCAGTGGATAGGTATATCCTATGAAAAGAAAGAGTAAAGATAGCTCAGGGTTTATGATGTAATCCTGAGCTTTGAAATTGTGACGTGCTTTCCAGCTCTGTTATACACTCCATGGGTCCTTACTGAGTTTCAATTTCTTGCTATCAAATAGACTCCAGCACTGCTCTAGCCCCTCAAAGGGGGACGGAAGGGTGTTACTGGGAAGGAAACATCTGAGAAAGCAGAGCACCACTTTTGCACCACCAGAGATTCTTGAGCATCCTTGTGACAAGCTGCTTTAAACACCTAAGAGCTCTATGATGAGGACAAAGAAGGTCAAGGCTTTTCTTTCTTTTGTTTGCAAGCCTGGAGAATAAGCAAACGTCAATACTAACTCTTATGGATGGTGTGGCTAACTACTGTTATCTAAATCTCCAGGAAAGACCCCAAAGCATCAAAAACGGAGACATCATCATAACATGTTGGACATGACTTAGATTTCTTTTTGTGACTGAAGCCTTGTGCATTCCTATCCCTTGACAAAGAGCTATGGCAAAAAATGCATTTTTGCTTTCTATTAGAAGGACTGAAAAGAAAGGCAAAGCAGCTTGATGCATTTGAAAGGTAAATTATTAAATAAGGCTCTTCAGATAGCTTGCCTTTTTGCCTTCTGTATTTATAAAAGGATTTTTATGTAAGAAGTTGATTGGGTTAATATGACCATAGACAGTTTTGATGAGAGTCCTCCAGAAGAAAGCAGTTGTCTTATCCTGGTTATTTCTGTAGCGGAGCAGCTTCTGTAAGTGAGCTGGTGGAGAGAGAGAGGGAATCTGCTATAGACAACACATGCCTCTAGGAATAAAGAAGAAATTGCAGCGTGTACTGGCACCCTGAGCTGAGGTGCTTCTCTCACTTGCTTCTAGAGAGGCAAAATTACAGTCTGTCCTTTACTCAGTTTTCATAGTAAGATTCAGACCCGCCACTGGAGGCCAAATGCTGCCACTGCTGAATTTGTGCCCTGCTTGCCCCTGGCAAATTGACCTCGGTGGGGGTACTGGTGGAGTTAGGCACTACGGAGCAGGAGCCAGCGGGGCATTTCTGATAGTATGTCAGTGACACTAACAGCTGGCAACCTGGGCATTGGCTGCTCCTAACTTTAGTGGCAGAAGTATTTTTGTGGCTGACAAAGGCTGACAAGAAATGAAAATTCTGGAGGCTGTTTGGAATGCAGATCAGATTTAAAGTGCTCAGTGTCTCCTACCTCAGACTTTTTCTGCAAACAACAGGAAACTCCTTGGGATCATCACTTGGGAAGATATCATTTTAGCTGATGAGTTTCAGCATAAATGGGAAAGATGTTCTAGAGTCTCAGAGTCATTTTTGCCATGGAGGGGTTGTCTTCAATAGCATACTGAATTGTTTGCCACATGCACACAAAATGTTCATGAACTAAACCTGAGCAAATATGTAGGGAGGAAAGCAGAACTGTAGCTTAGCACCATGCCTTACTTAAATGTCCCAAAGCATTACCCAGCCATGGGGGATATCTCATGTGGAATGTTAAGTTGGGAGTACTTAGCTACTTGGTTTGGCTAGGAGTGGAACAAAAGGAGGAGACAAGACTAGAAATACACCCACTGAACAAAAAAAGGTATCTGATGTGACTTAGAGAAAATTTCTCTCTAATAAGGGATTATAAGTATTGTGGAGTGGAGAAAAGTGAGTGAAGGAAATCCAATATTGAACAGTCTCATGACAAATTGATATGATTTGAGTCTACCAAAAATAGTAGGTGGTTTCTGAAGGTAGTGTTTTGAGGAAACCTTTCTATTTTTGCTTAAGCCACTGGTTTGTTTACAGGAGTGGATTCAGTTATGTGTACCAGAGTTCAGCTACTCCAATTGAGTGAATTCTGTGTCTTTTGTCCCCTAAAATTATTTACACATATGAATTTAATATTTTTGTCCTGGGTTTTCTTTGTTTCTGCAGATATCCTCACAAATTAGGAAAAGTAAATTCCATAAGGACAATGCACTTCTTTGAATATATCTGTAAAACATAAATATTTAATCAGTTCAGGGCTGATAAGAGTCCTAAACTATATTGATTGGTTGGAAGCTGCATGATTGCATCACGTTGTTAAACTGGGAAGAAGAAAGCAACTAAAGTTCCCTTAGTCCCCCAAATAAATCCCCACCTGATTAATTACATGAGTGACTTCTAACTCAAATCCATGTCTTACAGTTATAGTTTTGCAATTAATAGAATAAGAAAGTTGTCCTGAGCCCTGTGTGCCTGATGAAACCTATCATGCATTTGAATTCTGTCTATCAATCACCTACCTGAGAGAAGCTGCTTTTGATAAATCTACAGGCTGAGGCTGCATTTGACAAATAATTTGGGGAGCAACAAATATTCCAGAAAGAAGCATAGGCTGATTGCAGAACAGAAAAAGAAATGAGATTCATTAAGGCTGCTATGAATTATTCACTGATGACTAATAATAATAAAAAAATGCTCAAAATTATTGGGCTAGATGTGCTATCCTTGCCTTGTTAACAACCCACAGCTGATATGGAGCACTGCAAGTTTGTCAAGGGGCTAAACCTGTCTACAGGAAGAAGTTGAATCTCTTTAGCCTAATATAGCAAGTGGTTTAGTTACAGTGCTGCCAAACACCCAGGGAAACAATCTTAATCTAAAATAAGCACTATTCAGACTAAAATATGTATGCTTTTATGCAGTTCTCCAGACTGGTTTAAATAAGTAATTTTTTAAAAAACACATTTGTATTTAAAATAGTGCTGTTTGTTCCTTGCTCAATCCTTTCATTTTTCTGTGAAACTTGTAGCAAATGTGGAATAGGAGCTAATCCACATAATTTCAGATTGAGATGTCTGTGTAATTACTCTTGCATTAAACAGTAGAACCGTAATAGTCATCTGTGAATAGATAAAACAGTGTACATGTTGACAGTATTTTAAACAAAGGAAGAGCTACATTTGTGGAACAAGTTGCAGGTTGCATTTTCTGTGTTGAAAAAGGTCAGATTGTAGACTGGTCATGAGCCAGAGATTGTGGTCAATGGCATTACCTGAAGGACACCAAGAGGAGAGTATGACCACATGCCTTTGTGACCAGCAAGTTGAAGACACTGAAGAGTCAGTAAAAGCAAAGAGTGTGATTGACCTGCCCTTCCCAGATCAGCTGGCAAAGCTTATTAAGGCCACGGTGATTTAGGAAGCTTTCTGACAGTATCTGCTGGAAGTTTTCAGGGCAGATGCTTTGGTTAAGTTCATTAACTTGTGTTTGAAGTTAGCTTGGATACAGATGAATCATATGTTGATATAATATTAGACCTAAATGAGTTTATGAGTCTAAAGCCAATAAGCATTCAGTAGAAATGGGGCCCCCTTTGACTGTTCCAGCAAGAAGTCATCAGTTGTGGGAGGAATAAGCATATGAGTAAGGTAATGATTTAACCACACCAAACACATCATATTATCTCAGCAGAAGGCCTTGTGATCAAACCAACTAACTAGTAATAACAGCAGGGTCCTGGTAGAATGGTAAGCAAAGTAGAGAAAGTCCACGACACGTTATTTGCTGTTGCTCCACTGAGGTCAATGTAGTTGTACAAATTAACAGCACCTGCTGAGGATTGGGTAATTTAAAAGATTAGAGCCCCCCCAAAAGATATTCATACACTGAGTTAAACTGCTGGAAGAGCAAACATTGAGTTCTGCTGGTACCATGCCAGGGAAGCATATCCTGCTAAAAATTCTGCAGAGGACTGCCAGAAAATCAGCGAGCATTTGCAGCTAAAAAGTTGTCAAAATACTCTTGTAAAAATAGACTTACTGTGAATAATGAAAAATACAGGTGAAAAATGTGTACAGCTAATGAGTGAACAGAAAGCCAAATGAGTTAGAAATGCTTTACATGCCATTTTTCTTTGTGTTAGATAAAGGGCAGCTTTCTAATTAAGTCAACAGTTATATATAAAGTGGGGATATATTTTATGTCCACGTGAAGTTCAGAAGTTTGGAAAAGATAATAATCTTTTGTTAGGGATTCAGAAGATTCTTAAAAACTTTAGAAGCAAACTATATTCCTACTGCAGACAGGGCAGACAGTAACATCAGGGATCATAGACGGTACTTTGGGGGAAGGCAGGGCTCTTGCAGCTGAGGATGAGCTGGGTGCTCACTGTGGCTCACACTGTGTGTTCTCCACCTGCAGAAACCCTGGCATGAGAGAAGGAGATGACCCAAGGCGTGCACAGGGAGGCTGCCTGGCCTGGGTGACAGAGGGAAGCAGGACTAGAGCTGCCATGCCTTTTTTTTGGCATGCAGGGTTAAATGTTCATTGACTCTGCTGAAGAGTGCTGTCTCATTTGAAGATTCACATTGATGTGGATAAAGATTTTAAAAGGCAAGAGTTTGGGAATGATGTAAACCCTGACGACCTTGAACCAAACCTATTATGTCAGTTAAAGGAAAAGTTGCTCTTAGACCAGTAGTTTTCTAATTGGAATAGCTTCCTTAAGGGAGTGCCATGGAGTAGCTGGTGTTGACTCCTGGGTGAACGCACAGTTGTCTGATTGAATCAGTCTGGTGTCTCGATATGTGCTCATGTGGCCCAAAGAAAGGTTATGTTAAAATCCCACAAATATGTCTAAACCCACCTTTAATTTCTTAATTAAATTTCTTAATTTAAAACCTCATTTAATTTGTATAGAATCTTTTTGGTTTTACCCTTATTGAGTTCCACATGCCGCTTCCTCAGAGGAAGACAAGACAAAAACCTAAAAGAATAAAAATCTTCCTTATCCCCTGATCCATGCATTTTTGTACACTTCACATAGAAATACAATAGATTTCTATGTTGGGTTTTTTTTTTTTTTCCTCTCTGCTGGTGGTTATGGTTTTATCTCCTGCTGCTGAGGCCTTCTTCTGGGTTCACAGAGTGCTTTCCATCTAGGTGTCTGAACATGACATGTAGATTTTGGAGTTCAGTGACACAAAATAAGATCAGTGATATAACCTAAGTAAGTCAATCAATCAATCAATCAATCAGTCAATCTCTCACAGCACACTGGCTTCATACGCATTTCAGAATATCGCCTTACTTCTACCCCAATTCTGATGAACTCAGTAGCACCCTGGGGGGTCGTGGTAGTCAAATATTTTCTCACTTAAGAGAAAGTATGTCTGTATGTATTTTCAAAACACAATAGAGACTTGCTGTAGCTAAGCTTGTCAGCCTGTTGCTTCCTTTTCTTGTTTCTTTCCCTTTCTGCACTTGTTCTGTTACTGTCTGCATCTCCACAGCCTGAGATCTTTTAGCACTTTGCCTTAAAATCTTCTGCTCCCTCCAAGTAGTCTCCCCTCAGACAGTAATGTTTCTTTTTCTATCTTCTCTGAAACTCATGTATCAACTTTCTGCCACTCTGCAAACCTTAAGCAAGTTAGTAATTCTGCTCCAAGTGACACAGGAGTGAAGTTGCACAGATGAGTATGTGCTCACTGAATTTTTGCAGCTGTGTGAAGTGTGCCTGAAAAGTTCTGGAGTATTTTTGTGTCTGAAATACACCATACAAAATATATTTTTAGTCTACTAACACATTGTGTTAGACATAAAAGACACATGAGCAAAATCAATCCCAAGCCTATTGAGTTACAAAATGGCAAAAGAATGGATTCCTGATGTAAATATTACTTATTTCTAGCCTATTCTGGGACGTGTTTAGGCTTATCTAAGCAATTTTCCCCATGCTATCTCAGAGACTTCTTTAAGACTCCAGTAGTTTTCCTTTTTTCCTCATTGCCTCTCTGCTTCTCTTTTTATTTAATTATCTTCATATCATAGCAGCCTTTTCTGCAACGGAAAAATTGCACAGGTCAAATGTGTTTCTCCCAGTCCTTGTTATTTTCAAGGAGGGACTGCTAGAGGGAGAACTCCTTGTGCTGGGGATCAAATTCCCAAAGGTGCCTGAGGTGCTTATGCAGCTCTTACATCCTGAGTGACTATCACCTGTGCATGATTGCAAGGACTGAACTGACATTCTGCATTACAGTTTTCCAGTATCCCCAGTAGACATTTTTTTTCCTTCAGTTTCATGACACTGACCAATGCCAGACATGAGTTAGTATGGGCATTACCAAGATATTCTCCCTCATTGTAGAGAAGCAACAGTGGATATTGGGTTGTTTAATCTGGACAGGCCTATTTAATAGGCCAATTAATTAGAGGAATGATGACTTTGCAGTAGTATGATTTATACGGACAGTGCTTTAGTAGCAACAGAAGAGCTGCAAATGCTAAAATTACACTGATCTACACTTTACACCTACTTTATGCATTTAGGGTTTTTCATAAGACCAGAAAACCTTGAGCTTAGAGATCAGAATCAAAATTTATGTACCTGGGAGTGTGAAGAGACAGCACTTTGAATTTACCATTAAGTACTTAAACCCCGACAGAACTTTACATCTTTCCACAACAACTTCTGAAATTGATAGAATCCTTTCCAATGGTTAAAAGATTTTTATTTAAAAGTCAACTTTCAGACATCCAGATGAGGAATGTCGATATTACCTTCTGGAATTCATAAAAGATTAATATTTTAAAACATCAGAGCTTCTGGGGCTTGGTACTGAGAAAAGTGTGTATGTTGGGGGCTAGAAAGAGTTTGGTTTTTGGTTTAGTTTTTTTTACTAAATGTTTCCTATTTCTTTTCTGCCACTTTATGGAAGGAGCTCCCAGTTACCATAGAATCGTAGAATCATAGAATGGTTTGGGTGGGGACCTGAAAGATCCATGAGCAGGGACACCTTCCACTAGACCAGGTTGCTCAAAGCCCCATCCAACCTGGCCTTGAGCACTTCCAGGGGTGGGGCATCCACAACTTCTCTGGGCAACCTGTGCCAGGGCCTCACCACCCTCAGAGTGAAGAAAAGGTCTTTCTTCAGAAAGATCTTTCTTCAGAAAGACCACTTGTAGTGGTCTTATATTAGAAGACTTTTTTTACCTTTTTATTTTCGTTTCACTTTTAAAGCAGACCTGTGCATTCTCTCTTCAAGTTGCCTTCAGTCTAGCTGAGGGATGGCATTCAGCACCTAATCGAAGAATGGAATTCCCCACATAAGTTCAAGAATCAAGGTGAAATGCTGAGAAGACACTGGCTTATAATCAAAAAGGAAATGAAATACAAAGAAATGAGAAAAAAAAGGCAAGGGCATTACCATCCAAGAAAGCTGGAATACTGACATTTTCCCCCAAGCTTGAGGACAACTTGTGGGCAACAGCAAGTTTGGAAATACGAAGCAAATCGTGCTGGACCACTCTGACTGCCTTTTTTTTTGCTGAGGTGTTTGGCTCTAGTGACAAGGAAAGAGCAGTGGATGTTTTATTCTTTGACTTCATCAAGGCAAGGAAGTACGGGTGGAGGGAAGCCTTGGTCACAGTGACCATAAGAAGACCAGAGTTTTTAGCTCCTGGGGAAAGAGAGCAAAACCAAGAGAGGAATGACTGCTCAGGCCCATGGGAGCAGAAGGATGCACCTGAAGGCACTGAGGTTGCTGGCTGATATCCTCATGCAGTTCCTCTCTGTGGGTTTGGGAAGGCCCTGGTGGCTGGAGGCAGGTTCCTGGGAAATGATGGGCAGATGTTACCTATCTGACTCTCTGACAGTAGGTCTGATTCCACTTTCAAGAAGGAAAGAGAAAACCTGCAAACTCCCAAGACATGTTTTTTACATGAAACCTATGTATTTGTTTAATGTTCTATTTCTGTCCAACCTATATGAGATTGCTTCATACTTAGTCCTTTTCTAACCACATGCACAGATAGTCCTGGACGAGTTACTGTTTGACAGGTGGATTAGACTTGCTTAGTACTGGAATTAGAAGTCTCCTAAACCTACATAGTGTATAAGTTTGGCTTTTATTGCAAGTTAGGTTCACCTTTATTATTTGAGTAAATTTAGCTTTTGCAGGACCTGAAATAGACAGTTATGTCTATTTCATAGACAAGAAATACCAATCAGAGCTAATTTCATCATGGCTAGACTGTGAAGTTTTAGTTCGCTCAGGTGCTTATCCATGTGCATAACTGGGAAAATGAATAGTCCTGTTGACTTCAATCCAACCATCCTTTTAATCCACTCAGTGGGAGATGTTCAGAGGAAGGGTTTTCAAGTCTTGAGTCATGTCCTGTTTCTGCTCCTCTATACAGGGTATAGGGTTTTGGCATCTTTTAAAATTGTTTTTGTTACTTTAACCATCATGATAATGAGTTCTGAAGTGAGATTTCTTTTCCAGTCTGAGATGACTTTTGAAGAACAACTCGTGTCATTTGTTTGTGTTGATTTTTATTTCCTTTCTGATTTTATGCAAGGATTCTTCAATTTTTCTCTTCTAAACAACAAACAAGGGAGTTTGGAAATTATTATCTTATAATTTGCATAGAGCCTTGACTAACTACTTGGCCTTCATTTTATTATCTGAACTCAAGTTCTTTTGGGAATTGTGAATCAACAGGATACAGAACCCTATTTCCTCCCTTGAACAGGGATGATGGATCCTTCTCAGTAGAAATTTCATCCATCTGTAGGCATGGAAATCATCGTAAGGCTCTATTTGGCTTCTGCTAGTTCAATAATATAAAGGCATCAGGTGATGGAAACTAATAAACTAGTTTTATTTATATATAATATAACAAATAAAACAGATTCTGAACATAATGTCCTTCTGAATGTAACTTTCTGAGTAAGAGAAGCTAGTTTATGCTTCTATGCATAAAGTCTTTTTAATCTGTTGAGTCAGACATTTTTGTGGGAAGAACTGAACTTGTCTTAAAGATGGAGTTTGCTGCTTAGGATGTTCATAGTCAAAAAAAGTTCCTGGCACGCTCCATGGCAATCTCCTGAAGATCTAATTTTGTCAAGGTCTTCTGATACTAAGATGCAAATAAAATGTTGTAAGGGTCCTTTAATTGGGCTTTACCTGGATCTTATAAACCTGAAGCTCCCTTAGGAGAACATTTATCATTGGCATTAACTTTTTGAAGAACTATGTTAATGAAGGCAGCTGAGAGAGACTAGGTCCTTCAAAAAGAATCATAAAATGTTTTAAGAGTATATTATTCACCATGAGTTTTGGTCCATAAGCTGTTATAGTGCCTTTACAGATAATCACTATCATTTTCTTTCTTCTTGAAAAGTTTGAAGAAAGTTCATTCCTTCACTGTTCTCGCAACAAGTCCAGCTTGCAGGACAAACCCCAAATCTCTTCCACTTCGCCCTATTTTCCATTTCCTGCATAGGCCCTTTGGTCTCCATACCTTGCCCTGTTCCAACAAGGTCTCATCTGAGTTTCTTCTGAGCACCCTTGTTTTCTCCACATCATTGGGTCCTGATTTGACAGCTGCAACTAGGAGTCTGTCTATTAATACTCAGTGCCTGCTTCAAACACACTCTCAGGTTCCTACTAATTCTTCTGGAGATGATCTGCCAGTTGGTGATTTGCCAGGTCTGTTTGTTGGGGATGAAATCCTCCCGGCTATTGCACAGAATTTTTCTAATATCTATGTCTCTCAGGACATCTGTTTTCCTCTCTGATATTTTGCCTTGTGGAACATTTGCAAAGGGAGGGAAATAATGGTGCTCTGACCATCAGCTCTTCCTTGAAGGTCGGACTCAGGCAGACAGTCTTGCTTTTCCTGATGGTTGGTACTCCAAACTCTCCAGTGTACAAACCTAGACATAAAAAAGGTTCTACAAGTTATTTTTGAAAAGGAATATTCTACATTAGTTTAATTTGTCTAAATAATGCAAAATAGATGGTAATTTTAAAAGATCTTAGATGAAAAAGGTGTATCTTAGAGTCCTAACAGGCTGTTGTCAAGGACAGTTCAGTTCCTTTCATTAATTCAACGCAAGAGAAAGTAAGATCATCCTGCAAATACACAGCCAAAGTTGATTTATTGAAACCTTATGACTCACCAACTTCCTCCTTCTTCTCAAACCTAAATTTTGGATTGAAACCCTTTTAGAAAAATTCCTGTAGGCAAAAATGAGGGTGTTCTTCATCAATCTGTGATGGATTGGATTTAGTAGAGCCCCAATTCCAGACAGTCATTCCTCGCAGGCTCAGTGTAGTCTGACTCATGGTTCATTGCTGCTACTTATTTTTTCTGTGTCTTGATTCACCTCTTTTTTACTTTGATGAGTAAATGAATATGTCATTAAAGAAACAAATCCAGGCACTCTCTCTCTCTCTGAATAAGAGATTCACGGCTGAAGGGCTAGGGAGTAAAATAAGAAATGAAGATTGGTGACTGGTTATCCTGGAGGTCCAGTTTTCCAAGACTGAATACTGAACTTTTTCAGAAAATGAGGTAATATTGATGTATCTGATGTAGGAAGCACTAAAATGGAGAGTCCAAAATTACTAATTGATTTTGAAGAATTGGGCCTTTGCTGAAAAGGCAAACATCTTAGGAGAGAGAAAAGAAAAAAAAAAACCCAAACAACCAAAAGATTAACACTTTCAAGGTATATAGTACACTGGGAGATCTAGATTTTTGCCAATAGACAAGCAGCAAAATGGCTGCAGTTGAAAATTCAGAATAAACATACTGACTTTTTGTAGGCAGAGGTGGGGTTTACGGATACCCTGTGGTAACAGTACAAAAGAGGGAAAAGTGATGGATAGCAGAGGAATGGCATGCTCTGCAATTAGAGGGGGAGGAAGAACATTTGTGTGTTTTGTCTAAAAGCCTGTGCGCTAAGAATTGCATTGTCTGCTGTAATTAAGTGGGTGAAATAAGTGATTCTCTTGCAAAGAGGAAGCCCTCTGGGCAGTGCTGTGGTTTGCCCTGTGTCGTAGGTGATCTTGAACGCGAGACAGGCAGGCGAAAAATGTCTGTCAGATAATTTAGGTGATAATGTCTTATATTCACCATGCTAAACACTCCATGTGAATCAAATTGCACCTGCAGTGGATTTAAAGGCTGCCATGTGCCAATGGAATGGAATAAAGGAGTGGATCTGGTCCTGGGTCTGCTGACATGCCGTGTCTCTTCATGCTTAGCAAGGGGATCGTGAACTCTGAGCAGGCTCTGGGCTTTGCTCTTTCAGCTTCCATCAAGGCTGGTAGATGTCTGGGTGGGGTGTCACACATTGGTCTCCTTCACACCCATCTGCATTGCTGCTGCCGCTGAAGGCTCTGCAGGTACTTTGCTGAGTATCTCTGCACATGAAAGGTTTTATGAAAGTCAGCTAGATCTGGCACCCTCATCTTCGCTCTCAGTCTTTTGTCCTTTACTGTGTTGCCAAAATTCAAGCAAATACAAGCACATTTGTGAGAAAGGCATTGCAGACATCAGGTGATACCCAGACAATTACTTCTTACGTGAGAAGTATGTTGCCTTGCCTGACTTAACATCTCTAGAAATAATACTATCTGAATGTGCTGCGTACAAGCCCGGTGGTAAAATGACAGAAAATAACTGTAAATCTGTAATTTTCCATCGTGAATTATTCATGGATGTTACTTAAGTCACAGACAGGAAACTCATACGTATAAAGTTAGCTAAACACAATCGTTCATTTATGAAGAGGACTCAGTCATGTGAAGGCTTACCATATGGCCCCTACTAGTAGCAGCAGAGATCCAGAGCCATATTTTGTGCTAGTGTACACAGGCATAGCTCCATTGACTTTAATGAAGCACCAATTTATATTAGCTGAAGATTTGGCCCCTTTCTTTTGAGAGGTTTTGTTGTTGTTTCTCTACTGGCCCATTTATTTTTCCTTGTGTTGGTTAGAAAGTGGTTATAAATCCAGGTTTATAACCTCTACAATTGTTTAGGATTTTTGTCTCTTCTTTAACCCATAACATGAATATTTCATGGGGAAAACTGGACGTTTTGTGCTTTGCTTGAGATTCAGGAGAATTGAAATATTTAAACAAAGATGAGAAAAGGGTCTTGAAAAACATTACTAATATAATGGTAATAATGGCTACCATAACACACTCAAATAAGGAGGGACTCAGAGCACCTGGTTTGGAAGGACTAAACATCTTTTAAGATGAACATCTCCTGTATTAAAAATTAGCAGTGGGTTATTACAATGGGTTTTGTTTGTCTCCTTCTTAATCTTCCAGCACTGCCTGGTGCCATTTTTGGGAACATGGGCCACCTCTGAAATTTATCCCTTGCACACATGTTTCTTGCCCCATATTACTTGAGAGCACTGTGAAAACAGGATGGCTTTACAGGCTAACTGGAGGCTTTCTATCATGACCTCATGACAGTGGTAAGTGGGCGGTGGTCTGCATGTTGGAAGCTCTGGCTACAGCAGCCCTCTATGTTCAGTGCTGCCTGGACCTAGGTTATGCCTCCAAAGGCCAGGGTATTACACAGGTACAAAGATTAGTGAATTGTAGTATTTTCTAAAAGGTCTCATGGTAGATTAGGGGAAGAGATGCAATTAATAATAATTAAAACTGTCTTGGAATGTGATGGGACAATTCCACATATTTTTATGGCAAAAGTCTAAAATTCATTAGATTGTGCTTAGTAAACATGCAAGGACATTACAGAATAAGATTGCATCTGAATGCATTGACTTAAGTGATGATTCACTACAATTTTTCCTGAGCTGAAGGTTGGGCAAGGCAGCCAATAGCCAGCCAAATGTATTTTAAGCCACCCCAGATACTCCAGGCTTGGTGAAATTGCTACTAAATATTCCTCCAATAGCCAGCCAAATGTATTTTAAACCACCCCAGATACTCCAGGCTTAGTAAAATTGCTACTAAATATTCCTGTCCTTGCCTAGGAACAATTGCCCAGGATGATAATTTGGAAAGCAGACAAATATTAGCACATCTAAGAAAAATCTCTGCTGTCTTCAAGTGCACTGTTTCAATGCTAAACTTTTGTGCCTGGTCAGCTCTTACCAAGTAGCAGGCTTGCTAATGAGGTTTAAGAGTATATACAAAAGCTGTCAGTCATAAGATACTTTTTCTGCAGCACAGAGAGCACGGAAGGAAGGATTTTTGAGATAAGAAAGGCATAACCACATGCAAACATGAGTCCTTGTTAGTGCTGCAGCCTTGCACCCTGCCGAGTATAGGAATAGGCTACAGGTGAGAAGATTGAAGAGCTGAGCTGCATAAAACCCATCTCTGATGCTGGCAGCTGGAGAAGGTAGCACCGAATTGAACGGAGTCCTGGGGAGTCTGTGGTCTGAATCACACCTACCGTGCAAGTACCTGTCACGGGGCAAAGCCATCTTACTCTGTCCCATCTTCTCAAAAGTCAACAGGGGTGCTGCAACTGAGTGTTGTTCTTCACTGCAGCATGGAAGAACAAGAAGGCTGCATGCGGGAGAGAAAAATGCGTACTGATGGTAGAGCTTCCCCGAGTCCTGGGGCATCAGTGGAACTGGACAGGCCAAGAAAGGGAATTCAGAAACAAAACTGGCATTAGTGAGCAACTGTCAAAGACTGCTCGTGGCAGCTCCATACGGATCCCTGAATGGGAAAACAAGGAGAGAGTTCAGATTTTGTAACCCTGTCAACACCAGCAGCATGATAAATAAAACATGGAATACCAGACCATTAGGTAACTGCCACACCACTCCGGTTTAACCAATATATCATTTAACTGGCACGCCATTCGTGTCAGGAAAAACCTAACTTCTTAAGTTAATGACATTCTGCAGTATTAAAACAACAGTTATTTTGAAAAGTTTCTTATATTTCAAGTTTTACTTTTCTTGTTTCTTTTTCATTCTTGAATAATGAAGCTAACCTAATAATTGTATTTTCTCTCCAAGAAAAAGTGTATGCTTGGACCTGCAATAATTCAATATTTTGTGCATCTTGCACAGTTCCAGGTACAAACCAGCTGTATTATTAAAATAAGAAAAGTGTATTTCTTTTCCTCCTGTCCAAATTACGGTCATTGCTTGAATAGTATACCATTATGCTGATTAGATTTTGTAAAATCTAAACAAGTGGGGCCTGAAATAACCTGTTACATATTTGTTTCTGATGTCTCTAGTAGATGAGAACTTCATGGTTAGTAAATAAGTGAATTCCTCACAGTTATGCAGTAAATCTACATGAGAGCCAAGCGCTCAGTGTGAAATCCAGTTCCTACCCGTTACTTTAACCACATCAGTCTGTCTTTTCCCCTGACCATGAAAAAGATTGCTGTTGGGTGGTTGACAAAAGATGGACATGATTTGGTTTCAGAAAGGACGAGTGAAAGTGTGGCTTTGCAATTGTCATTGATCACAGATACGGCTTTACTGCTGAGAAGGGGAAAGAGAAGAGGGGAATAAGGAGTCAGTAACTCATGGTTGCCTGCCACAGTGCTGAGATCTCCTGCCTTCCCTCAAATTCTTGACCCTCACATGGGCAGCTGTAAGGATTTGGAGAGGAGAAGTATGTATTTCTGTGGTGTGCCAGGGAACCTCATATGTGTCCACGTCTGAGGTCCTTTGACATGACCCTGCTCCATAATTCTGACCCAGGGCTGCTAGGAAAGGGGGCTCTGCCACTCCACTTGCCTTGGGATTGTGCCACTGCTGATCAAACATCTCCCTTTCTGGAGGCAGGTGAATCCAGGATGTACATGGAAAGTATGTTCAAAAGTAAATGAAATACAATTTGTTGAAAGTTCCACAGCAGCCTCTAAACTGGAGGGTTTGCTGTGCATCACGCACGTGTGGGTAATTCTGAATTCAGTTTGGGATGAGTGATTGGAAGCATATGGTGACAGCACTTGTGACAGAGTTTTACTTAGAAATCAGAAATCAAAGCAAGGGTTGGCTAGGAACCAACCTCAATTCACATCCAGATTTTTACTTAAATTTTGTGTATTTTTTTTTGTTTTTTTTTTTTTTCTTTATGGTGAGCCCTGTAAAACAAAACAAAACAAAATCCTGGTTCTCTGGGACATCTATTCTTAGAATCAAATGCCTTTCTTACACTTCAAAATATTTTGCTACACCCAGTCTATCCACGTGGACTAGGACTGAAGAAAACTTTTCTGTGTTCATTACAAATCTAATGGGAAAACAGCAACTCAGTATACTCAGTCATGATCAGGTGAAATAAAGTATGATGGCAATACATGAAAGAGTACAACAGAAAACATGAAATTCTGCCATTCAAAGAGAAAATAGCAAAAGCTCTGTGTCACATTTTCCATGTTGTGAAAGGTCAAATTCTAGCCTGGTCATGAGCCAGAGATTGCAGGCAATGGCGTTACTTGAAGGAAACCAAGAAGAGAGTGTAACCCTGCACCTTTATGACCAGCAAATTGAAGACACTGGAGAGTCAAGAAAAGCAAGGAGTGTGATTGACCTGCTCTTCCCAGGTCAACTGGCAAAGCTTTTTAAGGCCACGGTGATTTAGGAAGCTTTCTGACAGTATCTGCTGGAGGTTTTCAGGGCAGATGCTTTGGTTAAATGATGTGCCAGTTCATTCAGATTTCATGCTGAGTCAAAGAGAGAATAGAAGAATCTCAGGTTTTGGAGTTTGCTTTAAATAAATGCCCCACACATGCCTGACTCAAGTGGAAAAGCTGGACTGTGAATTTACAACACAACTTTTAATGCACCTTAGAATTTAATGTATTCTTTCAACCTGGTTCTTAAACTAGGAATTTCAGATGAAACAAGAATTAAATATAGTACAGCTTGTTTCCCTTGTTTTGGAGCACCTTGAATCTTGAATGAAATTATAAGTCAATACATAGGTTTATCCCATCTGTTTTCTTACTATTCTGGCCATAGACACAAAAAAGGCAGAATGTTCATTTCAGGTGTGTTTTTGTAAATCTTGGCTGGTTCTGCCTTTCTTTAGGCTTGTTCTGGATTGAAGTAGGAGGGTTTAAATATACCCTCCATGGGAAAAACCTTCGTTCTGTAATTACCATGATTTTCATGAACCTACTAAATGACATGTGAGACTGTTAACCAGAAGAGTCAGACAGAGATGTGTTTCCAGAAATGCACTAGGAATGGGAGCATGTATTTTCATGCAACTAATGTGTCAAGAGCCGAGATAGCCAGAGGCCAATAGCCTGAGCAAATGAGGGGTGACTCATGGATGTTCACTGACATTTGTTATAATGTGAACAGACTTCTTAGGAATCGTTATGGTAAAAAATCATCCAGTTTAAAGAAAATGAAGATGAAACTAGCACCTGATATAACCCATGCCATTGGCTAAAACCAGTCCTGTAACGACATGCTGCAGTGCTATGACAGGGATCCAAAAAAAAGTACTCCTAAGAAAGACAAAGTATGTCTCTTTGTCTTACTGCTCATGTCAACCCAGGAAACAAAGATATCTTCTGAAATCATAGCAGAAAAGGAATTTCTCATCAATTCTACTTCACTTGTAATTTTTCAGAGTCTTATAATACTTGCCTGTCATAGTATTAGGATGTTGTAATGATTGATCAGTTAAGATTAATAAATACTCAGACCTCAGGATGGAAAGCACCCTTACAGAATAATAATCCTGAAACCCAGGAAACTCACAGCCAGAACAGGGGTCCAATGGTTCTGATTTTCTGTCCCTCTGATCCCTAGCAGGTATTTGTCTCATAAACGTTGTTTTGATAACACAGGTTGGCTCTTGCTTTTGTTGCGGGTGCCAGGTTGTGAAAGCCACATATTTGGGCTCAGCAAACAGCCAAAGCTTTGCTAGAAAGCCTTTCTGAGGAGCTCTTCTCCTGATTTAGATAAAGTGACTGGCCTTTTAAGTGCTCTGAAGAAATCTGCAAGAGTTACCTATTCCCTGAGAATTTTTTAATATCTGAGCTCCTTCCTTTAGGGGGAGAGATTGAGAGCTCTGAAAACCAAGAATTTTCTGAAGCTTATCTACATTTTTTCATTGACCTGAAAAGGATATGAATATAACCTATCTTGTGACCTCTCTAGTGTTGGCTCTTTTTGCTTATTGGAAAAACTTTTAATTGTGGATTTTGAGAGCTTTTTGGTTTTGCTTTTTTGGAGAGGGTCTATTCTTTCCAGTTCCTGAAACCTGAAAATTCAGACCATGAGAAAGATTTTCTTTTTTTCCTCTTACATTTCGCCAAACCTAAAATTACTTTCTGTTTGGTTTGAAATTCAGATATGGCTAGCGGGAGAAAAGTGTTCTTCTAGTTTCTGATTTTCAGAAATCCAACTTTCAGAAATAACTCCATCTTGAACTAGCAGGCCCGAAACGCACAGATAACTTGAAGAGGGACAGCCAAAACTGAAGCCAACCTGAAGTCATGAACCTTTCTTTTTTCATTTACATCCCTTCATTGTGCATCCAAAGATGTCACCTCCATGTTTTCCATAAGGCGATGAACTGATTAAAACAGAGATGAAGCTTTGCTCTTCATAAAGATAAAATCTTACATGACTGAAGATGGCTGGCAGGAGACATGGCATTTTTCTACTCACCTTTCACTCCTTTCTCCTTTCTCGTGTTTTTTATGGGTGCTGTGTGTACTGGGTTTGCGTGGCAAGGTTTTGGTACCTGGGGGTCTACGGGGGTGGCTTCTGTGAGAAGCTGCTAGAAGCTTCCCCCACGTCTGATAGAACCAGCCGTCCCCAAGATGGACCCACCACTGGCCAAGGCTGAGCCCATCGGTGACGGTGGCAGCGCCTCTAGGGTAACAGAGTTAAGAAAGGGAAAAAAAACCTGCTGCAGGATTATAGTGGCAGAGAGAGGAGTGAGAAGATGTGAGAGCAACAACTCTGCAGACACCAAGGCCAGAGGAGGAGGAGGGCAGGAGGTGCTCCAGGCGCTGGAGCAGAGATTCCCCGGCAGCCTGTGGTGCAGCCCATGGTGAGGCCAGCTGTGCCCCTGCACCCATGGAGGTCCATGGTGGAGCAGATCTCCACCTGCAGCCCGGGGAGGACCCCACGCCAGGGCAGGGGGATGCCCAAAGGAGGCTGTGACACCGTGGGAAGCCCACGCTGGAGAGCAGGCTCCTGGCAGGACCTGTGGCCCCGTGGAGAGAGGAGCCCAGGCTGGAGCAGGTTTGCTGGCAGGACTTGTGACCCCGCGGGGACCCACGCTGGAGCCGTCTGTTCCTGAGGGACTGCGCCCTGTGGGAGGGACCCATGCTGGAGCAGTTCGTGAAGATCTACAGCCCATGGGAAGGACTCACGTTGGAGAAGTCCATGGAGGACTGTCTCCCGTGGGAGGGACCCCACGCTGGGGCAGGGGCAGAGTGTGAGGAGTCTCCCCCTGAGGAGGAAGGAGCGGCAGAGACAGCGTGTGAGGAACTGACCCCAACCCCCATTCCCCGTCCCCCTGCGCCGCTCGGGGGGAGGAAGGAGAGAGAAATTGGGAGTGAAGTTGAGCCTGGGAAGAAGGGAGGGGTGGGGGGAAGATGGTTTTAAGATTTGGTTTTATTTCTCATTGTCATTCCCTGATTTGACTGGCAATAAATTAAATTAATTTTTCCCCACGTCGAATCTGTTTTGCCCGTGACGGTAATTGCTGAGTGATCTCCCTGTCCTTATCTCGACCCACGAGCCTTTCGTTGCATTTTCTCTCCCCTGTCCCGCTGAGGAGGGGAATGATAGAGTGGCTTTGGTGGGTACTTGGCATCCAGCCAGGGTCAAACCACAATACTGTATTAAAGATTTTAATAGTTTGCCGCGTGGCAGGCAGCCGGGAGGCTACGGAGGTGTGCTGAGCAACCTTGTGCATGCCTTCTCCTGTCCTCCTGCAGCTCCCCCTCCTGTTGTTTTCCTTGTATTTAGACTATGTGAGCTCTTTTGAAGGTCCTGTTTTATTGTTCTCCTTGTGCAGTGCCCTGGAATAGTGAATTGCTGCCCCACAACTCAGGTCCATAGAAAGGAGGTGCTCATACTACATCCCATCATGCTGACTTGTCTGAATGGGCAGGTAACCAGAAGCAATAACTGCACGAGGGGACAACTGCCATGTTCACATCAGGCAGGTTTTGTTCTGAATGCCAGCAATTGAAGAGTGGCATATCCAGTGCCTGCTTGTGCAGACTGCTGTAATATAGTTGCTTTAATCACCTCTGGCATCATTTGTAAATTTCTGGAGTTTGAAAACATCCCATCACGTATCTCTTTTCTCACTGCTTTAGGATATGACCTTTTTGGTTGGTGTGGTCCCTGATAATGCCATCAGTCCTACCATCTTCAAAACAGCTGTTTTGATGAACATAAATAAAATCTTGTCTCTTAGAATTCTTGATTTAGTCTATGTGCATGTTTTGTTAAGAGGAGAAAAAAATTATCTGAGTATACAGTATCTGAATGTCTTGTACAGTGATTATATGATTAAAATTCTCTCAGAATATCTGTCTGCATTTTTGACTTGCACAATGCAACCTTAATGGCTGGTAAGTGCTGAATTTTGTCACAGATGAAAAGAACACAAAAAGTGCAAAGCTTGTTAACATGAGCCAAGCCTGCCATTTATCTGATATTTTCAGCACACTGAATGTATTTAAGCAGTTTTGCTGCCATTATGGAACTTATTTTAGACATATCAAGTGCCAATTTTCTTTCCGATCATAAAGAAAGACGAGAGAACAGGAATTTAGTTGTTTTGTTGATAAAGCTTGTCCTAGATCATCATAAAAAGGAACGGCAATAAAGCAAGGCTGCTTGGTGCACACAATGCAGCAAATAGCAGTTCTGTCATAAGCGACAGAATTAGAAGCCAATTCCTGCTGATACTTCTTATCTATGCACCGAAGTGTAATTGAATCAAAATGATGGGAGCCACAGAGAAGCACAGAAACACACTTCCGTGACAACTGCGTTTCTGTGCTCCAAGACTGCTGAGGCTGGAGGCTCTGCTAAAATGCCTAAAATTAAGAGGACTGGGAGGAGACAGGGACGAACAGAAAACTTCCTCTCAGGCAGGTGTGGGGTAGAGACTACGTATCTTTATGTTCCTGTAATACAGGAGCACTCACTCAGTAGAAGACCACTGATTCATACCAGTCACTGGATAGGACATTTATTTACCTTTTTGTCCTACACTTTGAGTAACATATAGAGGCTGCAGGATGAGTGTTTCACTACCTGTCTCTGAAAGTGATAATATCAACCCATCCAATATACTCCAGACACTTCTCTTCTTTTTCTGACCTTGGTGGTGGAAGATCAGGATGTTATTACTCAGGTGCTGTGGATTTTTAAATTCTGGTCCTAGGAGAATTGCTAGGAGAATTTGCAAGCCAGAGGATGTTTCAGACACAATGGCTGGACGCTTGCAAGGTAGTTTTTACTCTCAGTGGTATAATGGGCCCTCTGCTGAATGAGGTGGGTGCCCTGGTGACGAAGGATACAGAGAAGGCAGTTACTGAATGCTGCCTTTGCTTCAGTCTTTACTGCTAAGGCTGTCCCTCAGGAATCCCAGACCCTGGAGGTAAGAGAGAAGGTCTGGAGAAAGGATGACTTTCCTTTGGTCGAGGAGGATCGGGTTAGAGATCACCTAGGCAAACTGGACACCCACAAATCCATGGGCCCCAATGGGATGCACCCATGTGTCCTGAGGGAGCTGGCAGACATCATTGCCAAGCCACTCTCCATCATCTTTGAAAGGTCATGGAGAACAGGAGAGGTGCCTGAGGACTGGAAGAAAGCCAATGTCACTCCAGTCAGGCTGCCCAGGGAGGTGGTGGAGTCCCCATCTCTGGGGGTATTCAAAAGGCATTTAGATGAGGCCCTAAGGGATATGATTTAGTGGGGGACTTGGTAGTGATAGGTTAATGGTTGGACCCGATGATCTTGGAGGTCTCTTCCAACCAGAACAATTCTATGATTCTATGATTCTATGAAAGAGGACCCAGGAAACTACAGGCCCATCAACCTCATCTCCATCCCTGGAAAGGTGATGGAACAGCTCATTCTGGATGTCATCTCTAAGCACGTGGAGGAAAAGAAGGTAATCAGGAGTAGCCAGCATGGATTCACCAAGGGGAAATCATGCTTGACTAATCTGATAGCCTTCTATGATGGCATGACTGGCTGGGTAGATGAGGGAAGAGCAGTGGATGTTGTCTACCTTGACTTCAGCAAGGCTTTTGACACTGCCTCCTGTAACATCCTCATAGGTAAGCTCAGGAAGTGTGGGTTAGATGAGTGGACAGTGAGGTGGATTGAGAACTGGCTGAATGGCAGAGCTCAGAGGGTTGTGATCAGTATCGCAGTCCAGTTGGAGGCCTGTGGCTAGTGGTGTCCCCCAGGGGTCAGTAGTGGGACCAGTCTTGTTCAATTTATTCATCAATGACCTGGATGAAGGGACAGAGTGCATCCTCAGCAAGTTTGCTGATGACACGAAACTGGGAGGACTGGCTGATACACCAGAAGGCTGTGCTGCCATTCAGTGAGACCTGGACAGGCTGGAGTGTTGGTCGGAGAGGAACCTCATGAGGTTCAACACAGGCAAGTGCAGGATCCTGCACCTGGGGAGGAACAACCCCCTGCACCGGTACAGGTTAGGGGTTGACCTCCTGGAAAGCAGCTCTGCAGAGAAGGACCTGGGAGTCCTGGTAGATGACAAATTCACCATGAGCCAGCAATGTGCCCTTGCGGCCAGGAAGGCCAACGGCATCCTGGGGTGCATCAAGAAGAGTGTGGCCAGCAGGTCGAGGGAGGTTCTCCTCCCCCTCTACTCTGCCATAGTGAGGCCCCATCTGGAGGTCTGTGTCCAGTTCTGGGCTCCCCCGTTCAAGAAAGACAAGGAACTACTGACTAGAGTCCAGCAGAGGGCTACGAAGATGATTAAGGGCCTGGAGCATCTCTCCTGTGGGGAAAAGCTGAGGGAGCTGGGGCTGTTCAGCCTGAGGAAGAGAAGACTGAGAGGGGACCTCATCAATGCTTATCAATATCTCAAGGGCAGGTGTCAAGAGGATGGGGCCAGACTCTTCTCAGTGGTGCCCAGGGACAGGACAAGGGGCAACGGGCACAAACTGGAACACGGGAAGTTCCGCCTGAACATGAGGAAAAACTTCTTTACTGTGAGGTGCCAGAGCCCTGGCACAGGCTGCCCAGGGAGGGTGTGGAGTCTCCTTCTCTGGAGAGATTCAAAACTCACCTGGACGCAGCCCTGTGCAGCCTGCGCTGGGTGACCCTGCTCTGGCAGGGGGTTGAACTAGATGATCTCCAGAGGTCCCTTCCAACCCCTGCCCTTCTGTGATTCTGTGATTCTGTGATAATTCAGGAAGCTCTACTAGTTAATGATATATTTGATAATTTTCTCCCTATCTCTACTTTGTCTTCACGTTTTGATTTTCCATGCATGGCTGTGTGTACACTCATGTGGTAATATAGGTTTACATTACCAGCTGAGTGGGAAGGACATGCAACCAAAAGGTGGAAAGGTACTAGTTGAACTCAATGTACTAGTACCAACATGAACTACAGGTTGCTACTGACAGCAACTGTAAGATTTTGCAGAGGTAGGAGGAAGAAAGATGTCCCATAAGGACTGAAATTCCTGCTCCTGGGAACCTATCTGCAGTTTTGCCTTGAGCTTTCCTTTTGAGTCTCAGGAGAGAAGAATGTTTCATTTTTCTGAATTCAGCAGCAGAAAAATACGAGTTGCTCATATATGAATCATAAACAAACAAATAAACAAACCAAAATCACTCCAGCAAACAAACTAATAATGGGACTACCTGGCAATATGCTCACTCCAAAACTCTCCACAGGCATCCACGGGCTGTGGCTGAAGCCCTCAAATTGTCCCACTAATTACCATATCAGGTCTAAGCTAATGCTTTTTCCTGATAGGGTACCTGGTTTGCTGGGCGTGAGAGAAACAGAAGATGTGGTGTATTGATTCCTGACACAGTGCTATGAGACATTCACATAAACTGCGTAGTAGAACATGATGCAGACTTACGACCTGTGGACCTATTGGCTGCCTTATATTGGGAAGATGTGGCAAGTGATGTCCTGAGGGTTAATTGTAGCAGAGAGATAATGTCTTGTTTAATGACTTAAATGATAAAATGGAAATGTTGTGCTAATCCAGATGGTGTGGAGCTGGGAAGGGCTGAGAGCATGATGGGTAATGGGTTTAAAATTAAATATGATTTTGATAAATTGGAGAAAGTGCACAGTATCGGCAAGATGAAATCCAGTAAGCGCAAATGCAATGTACTATGTTTAAGGAAAAAAAAAAAAAAAAATCAAGTGAACAAAGAAAAGGCACGTAACAGAGATGCAGTAGATCACAGACTGAGTCTGCATCAGCTGTGCTGTTGGGAGGAGGGAGGAGGGGAAGGTACTTATAATAAAAATATCTATTAAAAGGAGCATCAGATGTCGGATGTGGGAGGAAATGATGTCCTACTCCTGGGCACTGATGAGGCCAGGGCCGGGGCACTGTGTCCTGGTGTAAGCAGAGGACGGGAGGAACGTTGGCTACAAACTGGAGAGAGTGCAGGAGGGAACACCAGGAATGATAAGAGATTTATGAAACAGGGCCTATGAGGGAAGGTTGAATGAATTAGCTGTATTCACCTTAGAAATATAAGGCTGAAGGGAGATGAACAGTAGCTGTTTTCCAGAACTAAAATAACTGCATAAGGGACGGCAGTAGACCATTCTGCATGACCTCTACAGGGGGAAAGTTAAAAGTAACTTCCAGCTAAAGAGAAGAAAAAAGACCTGGTGAGACATTGGGTAAAACTTTTTACAGTAAGGATAGATGATCAATAAAAGAAGCTACCTAAGGAAGTTAAGGAATATCTTTTTCTGAATGCTTTAAGAAGAAATAAGAATAATATCTTTTAGAGGTGATTTAGGATGCACCAAATTATTCTTAAGGAGAAAGAGAGGAGGCACTACCCTGAAATAATAATCTTCTCCTGCAGGCTGCTAGGGATCAGGGAAATAGAAGCTGAGTGTACAGATCCATAACCTCTGTCCCTTTAGAAGTCATTGATTTGAAGAGATCATCTAGTTTTTCTGGAAACAGTGTATCAGTTATATGCTTAGGAATATTTTCCTGTACCTAGTGGGTATACAGGGAGCTAGAAACAGATAGAAGAAGTGTGCAGAAGAAGTAATAATGTAATGAAAATGTAGACAGATAAAAATGATAGATATAGCCTTACAGAAATCAATTTATTTTTTTTCATTAGGAAATTGCTGATGTCTACAATGAGGGCGGTAAGCAAGAGAGCCTGTAAACAGGGTTTAGTATCCATCAAATTTTTGGTATTCTTGCTTTTCTTCACCAATGGCCTGTCAAGACAATGTGTACTCAATCCTTTGGCAGCTGTGCTGTTCATGAACCCTGCCCTGAAGTATCTGCAGTGCTTTTGCACAGTAAAAGCTTTACTTTTTCTTTGTGGTTGTTTACAAGTGGTTTACAAGTCTGATTTAATAGATCACAATTAAAACATGGATTTAAAATCCTGAAAGATGTTCTTGGCTTGGGGCAAAGGGATGCGGTTGGATGACTTCTTTGAAATCCCTTCCAGACCTACTTTTTCACTGATTCTATGTTTATCTTTTCATGACTCAAACATCAGAAATTCAGAGAATATTCCTAAGCATGGAGCTTACAGTACAGATGTACTGGCATTTTCATGTAAAACGTGGTGGGATTTTAGGCCTAGATAGAGAAATACACAGGGAAAATGTTGCTTTTCTTCAGTTTGTAACTCCCATGTAAAAAAATGAGGATGGAAGGCTCTCCCGCAGGAGAGAGCAGAAGCAACTCTACCAAGGCTCACCCTACTCCACTATAGGGGAACAGGGGAATGGCTTCCCCTAAAATACTTCAGGACACATAGGGGGCTGAGGAGGCTCTTTCTGTTTTTATCAAGTCTTTCAGTAGTTTTTAAATTTTTTTTTATTGCTTGTTAATCAGAAGGAGTAAACAACATGAACTGTAGGGCTCCTGTTTTAATAAAGAGTGTATTTGGTTCATCTGGTTGAAAAATTTTTAGACCTTGGATCTCTTAAAATGTGAGATTGTTCCCTCCTCTTAATTCACTTAGTGATGACAGTGAAGAGACATGGCTCTTCAGAAATGGTTTCTGCTGTGCTTTTTTATAAGCTGACTTTCCTGTATGAAATTTCCAGGCTAAAGCTCTGATTTTATGAGAACTCCAGATTTATACCACATTGACAGAGGAAGTATTTGACCTTCTAGTAGTTAAATCAGATTTTTGCTACTTTCATCTTCTGCTAAAACCAGATTTAAAAGATCTTTCTTCTGGTTTGCTAAATAGGGATAGTGTGTGAAAAAGAGGAATATTGTCTCTTGGCAACCTCCTTAAAAAACAAAATCTTTTGTGTCTGTGTTCCTTTTGAGGAGCTAAGCAACCGTTCCTACAGTTCCAGGCAGGAAGGAGCTCAAGTATCTTTACACTTTCCTGTATGTCAACAAATAAACTTTGTGATGACAGATGTGTAAGATCTTGCTACAACTTCTGGGGGACTACCTGGAATCAAACTGGGAAAGTGGTAACGTCTAGAGATAGTGAAATGATCTCACCAGTCTCTGCACCTTTTCCCTACGTAGAGGTCTTCTGTAGCCTCAGAGAAGAGTGTAAACCATCATGGAAGGTTTTGGAAGGACATTTTTTTGTGGATGGTCCCCTTAGCATAGGGAGCTACATGAAAAGGTGAGAATTCAATTTAGCTACTACTACTAATTAGAATCCTCTATTTTATTTTGCAGAGAAGAGTTTGGATCTTTTAAAATCCTAGGACCATCAAATTTTAATTTAAATATGCAAAGAGCAATTGGTGTGGTGCTGCCATCATGGTTCTCATTATCCCAACCCATGAATTTTCTCACTTTTACCCTCCCAATTCCCAGTGTAACTATAGAAAGGGTATATATCCATCATGAAGACCCGCACACAATTGTCTAGATGAATAGTAATAGATTTTCACCTTAGTCTAAGGGCATGTCTACCGAGCAGTCACTCCTATAGTTCATAATCCTGAGCTGACAGTGATCTAGGCTGCCTTCTAGCTACTGCTGTCATGGTTTGCATAAGAGAAACACTTGTTTTTTCCATGTCCTCTGCTATATTATGTGCCAAGACCACAGAGTATTTCCTTATCTTCTTGAGTTACTTTCCTCAATTCCAATGAGGCTAAAGCAAAAGTAATTACATAATTAAGAATACCAAACCCTTCTGTTTACAACAAATTCAGACATAGCAGTGTCTGCAAGATAGGCTGTTAAAAGGTAAAATAGTATTAAAGATCAGGATTTATTAATTCCAATCTCTCTTGTTATGACTCAGACTGAAAAAGTGGGTTACAGAGTAGCTGAGCAGCAGAGAAACACATTTTCATAAATTATTCTATTTACAAGGTCATGCAGAGACATTTATTACTACAGCAACGAACATTGTGACTGTTGTGGTTTAACCCCAGCGGGCAACTAAACCCCACACAGCCGCTCACTCACTCGCCCCCGGCGGGATGGGAGAGAGAATTGGGAGGGTAAAAGTGAGAAAATTCATGGGTTGGGATAAAGACAGTTTCATAGGTAAAGCAAAAGCTGCACACGCAAGCAAAGCAAAACAAGGAATTCATTCACTCCTTCCCATGGGCAGGCAGGTGTTCAGCCATCTCCAGGAAAGCAGGGCTCCATCACGCCTAAGGGCTACTTGGGAAGACAAACGCCATCACTCCGAACGTCTCCCCCTTCCTTCTTCTTCCCCCAGCTTTATATGCTGAGCATGACGTCATACGGTGTGGAATATCCCTTGGGTCAGTTGGTGTCAGCTGTCCTGGCTGTGTCCCCTCCCAACTCCTTGTGCCCCCCCAGCCTCCTCGCTGGTGGGGTGGGGTGAGGAGCAGAAGAGGCCTTGGCTCTGTGTCAGCCCTGCTCAGCAGTAACGAAACCATCCCTGTGTTATCAACACTGTTTCCAGCACAAATCCACAACATAGCCCCGTACTAGCTACTATGGAGAAAATTAACTCTATCCCAGTCAAAACCAGCACAGTGACATAAGGTTCAGGAGTTTTGAAAGTTGTATTTGAGGCGGAAAGAAGAGACAAAAATGAAATGGTAACAAATCCTCATTGTTTTCTGTAGTTCAGCTACAGATGTTCTGTAGTAGCATTTTTTTGGTTTTTTGCTGATAGCTTTTGAGGAGTTTTTCTGTTTTTTTCTTCCCAGATGATGTTTTTTTCACACTTGAAAGCTATGAAGCTTTAGTGAAACTTCTGATTTTCCTAGTTCTTTGTCAAAACAAAAAAAAAGGATTTGACCTATCTCATCAATCTCTTTTTTTTTTTTTTTTTTTTTTTTTTTAAGAAAAGCAAGCACTTCTCTTGACAGTTTTAATAAAAGCTAAATGCTTCTTCACCCACTTAAATAGTGGGTATGTGGGAGGGGGTTGAGTAACTTAAGATGGGTGTGGCAGAAAAAAAAAAGTATCAGCCAAAAATTTAGCAGTTACTTCTTATCCTGCCTGTTCTGGTTTCAGCCAGGACGGAGCTAATTTTCTCTCCAGCAGCTACCATGTTTTGGATTTAGTATGTGAAGAATGTTGATAATACACTGATGTTATTAGTTGCTGCTAAACGATCAAGGACATCTTCCAGTTTCTCAGGTTTTGCTAATGTGCAGGTGCAAAAACTTGGGAGGGGTAGAGCCAGAATAGTTGATCCAAACTGGCCAAAGAGAGTATTCCATATCACAGACGGCATGCCTGGTGTAAGTGAGGGTCATCTGGTGGGCCAGTTCCCCCTCTTTTTCCCTTTTTTCATTTGTTTGGGCCTTTTTGTTCATTTGCTCAGCTGTTTGTTCCCTCACCTGCTCTCTCTGGAACTTGCTATTCTGGGATAGCTGCTGGGGAATATTCCTTTTCCCCAACTGCTCAGGGGACGGGCTGTATTGGTCATCGGGTGGTGAGAAATTGTGCATTGTTCTATTGTGTCTATTATCTTTATATTTTATTATTATTATCATTTTTAACATATGCTATAATGATTATTATGTTTTTCTTTGCTGTCCTGATGAACTGTTTTTATGTCAACTCGCGAGTTTTCCTTTCTCTCCGATTCTCCTCCCCCCCTCCTGGGGAGTGGGGGAGTGAGCGAGTGGCTGCCTGGTATTTGGTTACTGGCTGGGGTTAAACCACAACACTGCCCCAAATACACTTCTAATGAAGAGAAGAACAGTGGTTAGTTGATACACTTTACCCAGACTGAAAACCTAAAATCTGAAGAAGTCACTATGAGAAATTCTAGCTGGTTGTGGCAGTGAAAGAAATATAATAGAAAATTAAATTCAAAGCGGTCTTTTAATAAAGTGGGCTGTTTTGCTTCTTTTGGTCTGATTGCTTATTTTTCTCCCAGCTGAACTTGATTACAGCAAGTACTGGATGTGCATTAGCAAAATACTTGTTAATAACACTGATTGTAAAGCAGTGATCACATACTGATTGCTGCGGGTACCATTAGATGAGAGGGTTAAATGAGCAAAACTTGGACGGTGCAATTGAAAGTGAAAATTCCTTTTAGAGTTGTTGTTATGAAGGCATTATATGAGCTCCCAGTTCTCAGTGCATGGGCTCCTACCTCTGCTGAGCTGTATTAACTGTGGAGTGTGGAGCACTTGAGTTACTGCCTGAAATCATTTGAGGAACAGATCGTTCTGACATGGTCTATAGTGAAGTGGGTACACACAGTAGATGGTTCTGTATATATATTTACCTTATGCACACACCTGTGTATGTGAGTATCTGTATATCTGTATATCTGTAAATGAAATGCAGGGCTTGTATAACTGTAATGAGGTCAGAAGGGTGTAAATAAGTCAATACCGTATGTAAGGTAGCCCATCTGCCTGTTGGGGAGGCCAAAGACAGTTCAGATGAAATCCATCTTTCACGTGTGAAACCTGGGTCCTGCAATGGCATCTGAAAGGGCTGGAGAGTGTCAGCTAAGGGCTGTACTGGGGTAGGAACACAGGCCTGGAAGAGGCCTCCCCTCCTTGTTTTTCTGTGTACTGGAATCAGTGTGCTGGGATCACTGCACCCAAAAACGAGATAATGTTCTTGTGGCCTCCAGCCTTGTGCAACTGTGTATGCAAGATCAGCACTCGCCTGCTCTCTAGCGTAACAGGGCAAGGAAGGACCTTGCAGCTCTGTTGCTGCAACACAGAGCAAGGTGCTGCAGAGAACTTTCAGTGGTCCTGCACAGCACGGCTGAAATGTCATGTGGCAAGTCTACTTGAATGACAAACTCAATACACATTTGGAAACAAAAGGGATATAGCTGTAGAGAACCATAAGGAAAAGTGAAGGGCTGGGCATGGATCCATGCTTCAGGGAGCAGAAGAAAATTGTTGGTCTCGTGAGTACAGTACTGTGCTCCATTTGGTATATACAGAAATATACCTGGATATTTTGTTATTCTCCTAAATCAGTAACTCAATTTCAGATCCCTATTTTTCTCCTAGATATACTTTTTGAAGAATCAGGTGCTATGAATCTGTGCTATAATAATGAAAGGAATTTGTCCCTTTCTTACCTTGTAAAGGACTTAAAAGATATCCATGATAGAAATCTATCCAAGATAGATTATCTGAGTTTAGGAAATTATGAATGAATTCTGCTGAGGCAGGGGCTACTAGACAAACAGGCCATTGATCAGTGGCAGAAAAAACTGCTCAGGCTTTCCCAAAAGGTATCTTGGAAGGAGCTGTAAGAGTCTGCTGACTGTATAAGCAAGATGCTAAATAATTCCTACAAGTAGTGGTGTTTCTTCCACTCTCTTTGAGTACAAGTGCACAGCTGTGTCTTTGCTTAAAGTAACCCCGAGTACTGGTAGCAGTGAATACTGGGTGCTGCCAGAAGTCTAGCTTAATACAGAGTTTAGCTGTAACCCCGAAGGCAGTGCAAATGCAAACTGAGTTTTCCAAGCACAGACCTGTGCTGTCATGTCTGGTAGATACCAGCTCCCAAGGCAGCTGGCTCAAAGACACCAGCAGGTACGACTGGAAGAATTGCAGCCTTGGCAGTGACCTTCACAAAGTAAAGTCCTCTCAGGAGCCAAGAGTGCCTCTCTGCCCCTGTGTCCAAAAGCTCTGACCTTCTGCCAGTGTGAAATCCAGCACAACGTCCTCCGTGCCAGAGTCCGATGCAAATTTTGTACAGATGGTTAAACATGCAGTAGCTGACCTAATTACAAGATTAAGATCTTGTCCTTTAAGATACCATATTCGGTAAAGGTTTATGGTTTCATTCTATTTCATTTCTTTTGGAGAGGGAAACACTCATGTGAAAGCAAGAAGATACTGAGCATGCCCGAAAAATGTAATAACTGGTACTTCCCAAATTTAGGATTGAAACTGTACTCTTGTCCTGAAATCAATAGGCTATTGAATGCTGCATTTGATTGAAAGCAAATAGGGAAATCTGCCTGGGGCTTTATTTTTTAACAATAGCTACTGGTCTGTGAGATCACAGGGGCTAATCATGCTCTTTCTGTGGTATCTTGGATTTACATGTGCAAATACATTTAAATCAATGGATATTAAGATTTATGATGGACAAGGTAGCTGCCTTCCCATTCCTACATTCCTGTTCTTTCTTCACTTCACAGCTGTCGTTTTTAGAAGCAGCCTTTTGTCTTTCAGTTACAAAAGATATATTCTTGTATCTTGTAAGATTAGTTCTACCAGTATATATAGATAGGAGTTTCATCATGCATGTAAGCTAGCAGTCTCACCACATTGGAAGGGCACAAATGTAAGTAATTTAATTTTATTTCCTTCCATGTGAGAAGCTTAAAAAGCTTAAAAAATAATCCAAAGCCTAATCATAAATGATCCTTCCCCAGGGTTCTAATGAGTAGAATCTGATCTTTGTTTTAAGCAGATGTCGAAAGAGCTAATCTAGCAAATCACTAGAATAGGCATGTATAAATAATAGAATTTTCATAATTTGTTTACCTGTCTAACTGAACAAATGGCCAAAACCAGAACGAACACTTTGTAACCTGCTCTTGCCAGAACTACTGCTAGGAATAATCATCCTCACTCTATGTATGCTTTGTGTTTTAGCCTCTTAAAATAAAACAAAAGGGTTGAGTTCAGGTTCTGAGGATAAAAGAGGAGTATTACTTTTGCTATCTGAAAAAAGTCAAGAAAACCCAATTAAAAAAAGAATTAATGTTAATAGATTGGACCTTATTGCTAGATGATGCTATTAATTCTGACATTGCAATTGGTGCACTGTTTTTAGAGATTTTTTTCCTTATATTCTGATGGAGTATATTTAGTAAAAGCCATCGTGCAAAATCTTCTCTATTTGTCTTTCTTTTTTTTGTTGTTTTGGTTTCGGAGACAGTGTGCTTAGACAGTTGAGACTTTTTGTATTGAATTTGTGTTAAACTGCATGCTGTACTTAGAAGACATGGCAAAGTTGTGTAATAATTCCTCATTCAACTCCTTCTGCATTAACAACTCATTTTCCTGACCACTTTCTATCATCTCAAACATTATACTGTGTTTAAACACAGAAAAGAAAAATAAAGCGCGATGTAAAAAGGCAACTTGTGATGACCATATGCACTTCTTAAGCTCTGCTCAGTGATTAAGATAACTATTTTTATATCTAGGTCTCAAGGAATAATATAATTGCATAAGCCGCTGTGTTCTGTCGGGTGCCACAGGTGAGGAGTAGGTGTTAGATCAGCTGATCAGTTGCTCTTGGGCATATCTTCCAAATAATTCCATAAAGCATTGCCTTAAAACTGAATTAAAATGCAACCTGGGCACCAAACTGCTCTGACTGGTCTGAATCTTCCTGACTTACTTGTGCAGGACAAAGAGATGCAATTGGTTTGCATGCTTGACCAAACCTGGATCTCAGACTGGTGAGGTGCTACCTGGTCAGAGCTGAAAATGAAACCTTTCTCCAGTCCCCTTTTCTCCTTCCCTCACCAAAGCACATACAGCTCTATACTCTGGCAACTTGGGGAGGCACCTGGTCTTCACCTAGTGATATCCAGCTGGTTCCCCCTATTCACGGTCTGCTGTCCTTACACCCAACTGTTATGCTGCTGTAGCTTTTGAGAATGCCACTTACCTACCAGCTCATGGAGCTCACAGAAATGAGCTCTCATGACAGGGCAGAGATGTGGTGGAGCCCTTTCTTCTCTCCAAGGAAAGACTAGAGAGATTTCAAATGCAGCAAAACCTTCCTTTCCTTCTTTTCCCCTTCACCTTTTGTGGAGTCTGGAGTCCCATCCGCACTTCTGCAAAAGCTGCCATTCCAGCTGAAAGCTGAGGATGGATGGGTCTCCAAGGACATCATAACTTCATCCTGGCTGTGTTCAACATCTGCATTCATTACATCAAAAAAGCATCCATATGTGGATTTATGGAAGACACTGAACTCTCCAAAATTTCTTGCCTTGACTTGCGCTGCAGGCTATTATCACAGCCATTAATCTTAAACCATCAAAATGGTGAGATAACAGATGCACTGGATTTTGTCTAATCTGCCTTCAATATAATAAAGAATAATGACACTGACAGGGAAACTCTTTGGGGAATCTGCAGAGCAGCCTCAGCTTTAAACCACTTGAGAAACCAATGATTTCTGTAAGAAACAGCCCCACTCTGCTCCAGGTGATATTTGTGTTGTATTTGTTTTGGTCCAGTGGTTAAAATGAAATCAGTGACCATTTTCCTGGTAAAAACAGGGCAAGATCAAAAAATGCTGACATATGTCCTTGTTTTGTGTGGTGGTAGGTCAGCTGAATGTGGGGTCAACACTATGTGACAGGACATCTTTAGGAGTCTATGTGGTATCCATCGTTACTTTGGCCGGCAGCTTCCTTTATCAGGAGGTTTCACAGCACTGAGGTCTGCTCCATGAGTGCAACCTCTGCTTTGCTAAACCCTAAAGCAGCATGACTGTGATCTAGGGCAAATGAAGCTCCAATATGTCACTACTGCTGCAGCATTAAGGTGGTGAGAAATATGCCTTACAGAACTGACCTGGAAACTGAGGATCATTTGAAAGCTATAGAGAAAAGAACAGGACTTTGAGTAAATGATGAAACTGCTCACAGATCTATATCAAATTGCAATCCTTCCAAGGTATAGAGAATGACTTTTAACATTCATATTTCTGGAATTACAATTTCCAGATGTTAAGAATGGGAACATAAACCATTTTTCATTTGCTCTCGACCTTTCAGAAGTCTTACTAGACATCTGGTATGCTCTGCCTGTCATGTGTTGAAGAATAAAGTTGCCCAGCTAACACAATTTCAAAATGTAATAGCTGTTGAAATATTTTTCTTTTTTTTTTTTTTAATTCTTTAAAGAAGTGATTGCAGTGTTATCATCTTTAGAATGTTTCTGTTGCTTTGAAGCAGAAAGTTATCCAGCATTCACCTACAGACTTCACGAGATGAAGACTCCTTCATGTTGCTTATTCTCACATGCCATATCTGTTTTCACTTGCCATATCTTTAACTTACAGAATTTGTTGTTGTGTCTTTTTATTCTTCATTTCAAGGGCATTTTTATATGCTGATTTTTTCCTCTTTTGCTAAGGTCTGAAAACTTCAACTTTCTCTCTACAGACCAGAGAGGAGCTCCCTCAGGAAAACTGTTCTCTTTTCACAGAAGGACAGGAACATAGAATTTGTCAGAAGATACTATATTCACAGTGTATCATTCAGTATCCCATTTCTCACTGTGCAAAGCACTGGATACCTCAGAAGAAGATGTAAGAAAACACAAAATCTTTGTACAAGGAAGTCATTAACTAAAAGTTTAAGCTATGGCTTTATCATGAGAATTTAACCCTCAGCATTTCAAAATCCCTGATTACTATTAAACTGCTTGTTTTTCTTGTGAACCCAGTTTACCTTTGTCCTTGAGGCAACCAAGATCTTTTTTATTCTCTTCTACTCCCCTCCCACCCTAACTGATTTCTCTTGCTAATGTTGTTTTGCATCTTCAGAATGCTCCTTGCTCTGACAGGGTGAAACAGTTGCTGGCTGCTGCTGCTGCAATCCACATTAAAGAGGATTTTGTGGTGGTGTTGATGTTTTTGCATCACCAGCAGATGTAAAGGAAGCTGCATTCACAAGACACTTTAAGCTACATAATGGCTCTTGAAAGCCAAAGGAGGGTGAGAAAGGGAGTGCACTCTGAGTGCTCTGGAAGGGTACATTATGTCTCTGCCAAATGTCAGGCTGTAGAGAGGCGCCAGCTGAGCAGAGGTCCAACGAGTGAATGCCTGTAGGATGTCGGTGTCGGTCGCTCTCCTCCACACGCCACTGTGCTCCAGCTGCAGAGGGTGTAGCAGTGGGACTGAGTCCACTGGACAACTCAGTGTGTCTGTCAGCCCCAGCTAATCCTTCTCCTGATGGTGCTGGTGGTGCAGAAAAGAGGTCTATACCCCTTCTCCCTGGATTGAGGCAGAAACGGGCGGAAGAGAACAGGCTACCATCTTTCCCCCTATATGCAGGCAGGAAATCGCTGTCTTGCGTTATAAACTTAGTGGAAGAGAGCTATGACTCACTTCAAATCACAGTCCTTGAAATAGAAGAAATGGTGTTTTTCCATCGTGGCTTCTGTGTCTTAATTTTTTTCTTTTTGCTTGAAGACTCTGAGTGTTATACGGACAGCCATATTTTTCACCATCTGGGGAATGAGAGGAGGGGAGAAGGGAAAGCTCCTACCGATGAGGCACTGTCTCTGATTTTGCTGGAGAAGCAGAGCTCTCTTTAAGATTCTGTGCTTGTACAAGGCTTCCTTTCTACTGAAGTACATGTTCTGCTGGACTCCAAGTGGTGTGCTTAATAAGATAACTTTTTCCATACTTTGTATAGATGGGTAAGCTCTCCCTCTTCTATAGTTTTCCAGGTGTATTCTGAAATAACAACCTTTCCTGCTTCCTATGTGGTGGCTGCTCAAGACCCACCAAACTTGCAGGTCATGAAAGCAGTTGTAAAAGCATAGGACAATTTGTGATATCTTTGTACAGAGATGGCTTTCGTTCTCCACAAATACAAATGACATTGTTTCTTCACATGCTGAAGTCATGCTTTCCTTGTGTAGATACTCTGGTCTAGTTTGAGAAATGCATTCTTTGCAAAGTGCTTTTACTTTGCACAAGACCCTCGGCTCTTTCCCTTGATGCCGGCTCTTTATTCCTTCCTTCCTTTGCTCTTCTTACATCCTTCTCCTCTTCTTCCCTTCCTCCTCTGCTACTCCTTTCCTTCTTCCCTTCCTTTCTTTCTGACTTTCATTACCAGATGTTTCTATAATCAACAGATTAAATCCAAGGCTCTTCTGTAGGCACTGTGTTATGTTTTCTGTCAGGAAAACCAGTGCCTGTTTCAGAGGCTGGAAATGGACCCTCTCCAGTTTGTGTGTGTTTGGGGGACAGTGGAGAAAATTGCTCGTGTAGCGGGTGCTTCCTTTTCACCCCCTTTTTTTTCTATTTCTTCCTTATAGGTTATATCTCTGCTTAATTCTCAGGTGAATTTTGAATTTCCCTTCCTGAATGAAGCTTTTCTTGCATTTGTTCTTTGAACTCAGTCCACCATCAATGAATACCAGATTAATGTTACTGAAGTCAACAGCGCCATGGAGATTTAGAATAGCTGGGGCTTATTAGTGTCCAGACTATTAATATCTCTGTTAATATGTCAGTCTCTGTATGTCTGTATTAATGCATCCTGTGTGGTTGTAACTCTTCCAGGGTAGTGAGGGTTTTCTCCCTGGCTCTGTCTATTCTCTGCCTCAGCCCAAGTACAGATTAATCCTGGTTTAACAGCAGGCCTTTCTCCTGTGACCTGGGAAGACAACAGTTGTGTGCACAGCGTATCACCGCTGATGCCAGCTGTGTCGCCTTCTGGCAAGAAAAGGATTGAAACAATGCCAAGTAATTTTAACTTTTAATGAGACAAGTCTGTGGCCCATGGGTTGAATACAGGGCTCAGAGTTAAGAGAGTTTTTCTGCCTTAGGGGCTCTGTCCTACTTGCTCAAACACGCATTTTGGTTTCTTACTTTAGAAGTTGTATATCTCTGGAACAGTGTTAGTAAGGCCCTCGTTGCAGATGCCATCTTGAAATGGCTATTGAATTCCAGTACATAACAGTAAATGGAGATTACCCATTCAGAACAATCCATACATAGCCAAAAAGAGTTGGATGAATATTCGCTAACAGAAATGAAAGTGCGTGTTTAGGAAAAGACATGCAAAATCTTATCTTACAGACTGAAAAAAGTTACATTTTGTCTGTATTTGTGATATACACAGTATTATTGTCTCATCTATCCCAGTTTTGCTTTTTGCCTTAATATTTAGCCAGGGAAATCTACTTATCCAGAATATGATACTAAGAGTGCGACTCTGGAAATACGCTGTGCATCTTGACTTTACAAATACCGCAGACCTCTAGCTGGGTAACTCAGGCTAGTCTTTCACTTCCAGTTCAGTTATTTGCCATAACATTAATATCAGATAGCATTATGGTCTGAATATTAAAAAATAAGCCTCCTAGTGAAGGGCTTGATTCTTTATTTTAATAAAATTAGAACATGGGAAATAATCTGGTGAATGGTTTGTATGCAATTTTGGACAAACAATCATCTGTATAATTTTGAGCAGTAACTGACTCACTGGACTAAATGAATGGTGAGGTGCTTAAGTGACCTTATTTAAGGCAGAAGCAGAAGTGTCACAGCATAACAGGTACACGCTCTTCTGGGATGTGGGAGTCTTAGTTCAAATCCTCTTTTGCCTGGGTCATTGGGATTGCATCCAAGGTGCCACACATCATTAGTGACTGCCTTAAGTGGTATATGAAGAACTCTGGAACAAAACTTCCTAAATATCTCAGGGCAGGATAGTTCCACAAGGATAGGTCAAACAGAAGTTAGAAGTATAATTGCAAACTAGTTTTTCAGTCCTTATAAATGTGTCCTACTGACTACTGACTTATTTTTTCAGTCTCAGTTCCACTATGTATATAATGCATCAACAGTAGACACTGAAATGAGTTAATTGCGGTATACTGTAAGTTATGTTCATAAGATTATTCTTCTAGGAGGCTGGAAAACTATAGCAAGGAAAGTTCTTTTCTTTCATAGCAAGTCAGAGGATTTTGTTTCTTTGCTTTCCATGTTAGCGCTTAACTTCAGTGTTGCAGGGTTATTGCAGCCTTCTCTGATTTTATAAATCTGGTCTAGAATCTATAATCTCTACTCTTGTAAATGGCATCTCTATAAAAAAAGAGAAAGCAATAGTTAACCAATGAATCATTGCATATTTCTATGAAAAAACTTTTTTTGTGCAAGCAAAGATTTTCTAAAGACTTTTGTGAAAATTGTCTGCTGTAGGAAATGCCTTTAATGGGCTAGGAAATGGATTGGGACATGGCATGAAAGTAATTGCAAGAAATTCTAATAGACTCATTGGCTGCTATTTCATACAACTCTTTTTCCTGTTTTAAACTTGGTCATACTGGTTTCATATTTGCTTTTGACAGTGTTCTTCTATATATGACCTATAAACTGTCATATGCAATGCATCTAGATGCTCATGGAATTGCACTTCAAAATATTGGGATCTTTTCTGTTTGCCAGAGAAAATGTTCCTGTATAATGTACTGAATTATTCTAATGACTTCTGAACATCTCTTCCCTTTCCTTCTTTCTGCCCTTCTCTTTTCCTGGCCATGAACCAAGTTCATCTCTGATGTCAAACTGTTAAGTCAATGGAGTTATTTAGCATGCTGGGCCCAATTAGTCCCTAATATGCTTAGATCCAGCTGGTATCAAGCTCTTCATTGGGTTCCTGTGATGTCTCTGTTAAGCTAATTGCTTGGCTTGACCACCTGTGAAAAGGATGAATTGCACTCACATATATGTTAGAATGGCACTTTAGTACTGATTGAATTTATTCATGGTCTAGTGGTTGATGTGTTCCTGAATGCTCTCCTCGGAACTGAAGAATAAAAATATTTCTGAGAATAAGTGCTAAAGTTGATGGAAATAGCAAAACAAGTCAGGCCAGAATTGCTTGCTGTTAGGACACGAAGGCCAGGTTTGTATAGGTAGGTTGTTGCTGGAGTGGATTTGAAATGAGACATTTCCGAACATTAACAGGAATCCAAACCTTCCAGGGGAGAAAAAGCAGTCCTTTCTTTCAGGTTACATCAATTCACCAAGTCACTTCTCACCACAATGTTGAAGCCTTAAGGATTCTTAAGAGATGATTCCTCACAGATTTGCAGTAGCAATTTAAGAGATTTCTTCCTCCATCTATCTCCTCTGCCCTCTTCCAGAGATCACTATTTTCAGAGCAAAGTCAATAAAGAATACTAGAACATCAGTAATCAAGGACAGCTTAGGAAATGGAAAACTGTGGATGTTAACCCAGCAAGTCCATGATGCAGAGAGGGTATAATTGCAATTGTTTTCAGAATGGACAAGTCTACTAGTGGAAATTTTTTTATGAGCCACAGTTTCAATCAGCTAAAAAGAACAAAACAAATAATTAGCCAACTGCCCCTTTATCTCTTATAGTTTTTTGGCATTTCTGGGAGCAGTTTCAGGAGGATGTGTTGAGATTGAGTGGGGAGGGAGTTTCAGATGCAATGATATCAGTGAGCTGAAAATGAATTTCCTCTCCTACCACAGGAATGCTCAGGAGAGTTTCTTTTTGTACAGTTTTACTCCGCTAACTCTCTTGAAAACTGTGCTTGCAGACCTGACTTAACTTTGTGCTTAATTGAGTCAGCAGAAAGCCGTGTCTCCTGCCAGCTTTTAGAGTGATGGATGTACTACAACAGGATAGTGAGAGCTCCACAGAGTGGGAGCAGTCGCTCTGAGGACTCTGGAAGCCTTAGCAGAGCTGTCAGGAGTCCCCAGCATCCATTCAGTTTAACTGAGTCCCCCACCTCACTGTTAAAAAGACTGCACTACATAGTGTGAGCTGTTGTTTCTTTCCAGAAATCTTCCTGTCCTGCTTCTCTCCAGGACATGATTCCTATATTCTCCTTCCCGTTCACCCTGTCATTGCCTTCTATACATATATTCCATAAACATTGATTCATGTCAATTTCTTCCATTTCCTCCCAAGACTATCCATGTAAGGGGATATCCCTATCCAGAACACTGACATGCTGGACTGAAGCCATTAGCTCTTGATCTTAAAGCATGAATTTATAGGTTTGGAAGCACATGTGCTTTGGAAGCACAGCCATGGCTGTGGGAAAGGCAGCCATGAGTCACTTGGAACATGCCACCTGTAAGAAGGAATATGTGGAACAAAGTAAGTGCTACATTTTTGGAATACTCCATCAAGAAACCTGTGCAAAGGAATGGTTAATTTGAATGGGCCTTGTAGCATTTGATGGGTGATACTTTTTCTTTCTTTTTTTTTTTTTTTCTCCCAAAAAACCCCTTATTTTTCACCTCAAGTCTTGATTTCCCCAGGATTATGTTTTGGTGCTTCATGAACCAAGGCATTTTATTGTACTTCAATTATCTTCCATAACATTCCAAAAACATTCTGAATTGTTTGGTCCAAACTTTTGCAAACTGCAGCTATTTAAATAATAAGTATTTTTAGAAAGTCATTCTTTTATTGTTGGAGACTATGTGCTTTTGAAGATCTGGCTCTTCATTTTTCCAGACCATTATTTGGAGCAATTCTGCTCTCTTCTTCCATTCATTATGAATTCTGGACTTTGACTGTCCTTGGGATGAAATTTTGACTTCATGAATATTATATACGTGATGTGATGGCTTCCAGGTGTTGCTGTCATTGCCAAAATCCTACTGTGTTTGGCACTGTTTAGACACATGGAAGCAGTTGTAAACAAAGAACACATAAGGGGTTTTTGATGTTAGGTGTTAGAATTAACATATGTGTGCCTGACAATGTGAACTTTAAGCAGGTACTATTCCCTTTAGTAAAGACTGAAAATTCTGTAGGTTTCTAGGAACAGCTAGTATTGTGCTGAATGTAAGCAAGTATCTAAATTTCTGTGGTGTTGAATAGCTCCTCAGAATACGACAGCCCAATTGAAAGTACCATAATTGGTAATTCTGCTAAGATACTGCATATTTCAAAACAGAGTATTCATGCATAGATGTCAAATATAAAGAAGAATGGAGATGTTCACAAATGGAATAAACCTTGCTTATATGTATAAAACATCAACAAGAAAAAAGATTGGATTTTTGTTTCTCAATTGAAAAAAGCAAACCTATTTCTCTCTGAGTTTGGTCTTTCCTGCCAGTTAGAGCCAGAAGAGGTGCAAGCCATGCTACTAATCCATGTGTAGAAATCAGGACCACAACTTTCACTTGGGCAGGTGTCTGAAGAAAGATCACACTCCAGGTCTTATATATTGATAGATAAGGAAAATTGGCTGGCTTTGAACAGCTGGTAGTTTTACAGAAGTACACTGCTGCTTTCCACAGCTTCACAGAACACGACGTTAGCATGGCTATGCCTGCTTTTGAAGAGAGTTCTATGAAGGTGCTAGGAGTGGAGTCACCTCCAGCCTTTGTACCCTTGCAGGAAGACACTCTCAGCCACTTCCCACTCCCTGAACCCATGCGGATAGAGCTGCTGGTTCTCCGTACTGGTTTTGGCTGGGATAGAATTAATTTTCTCCATAGTAGCTAGTACGGGGCTATGTTGTGGATTTGTGCTGAAAACAGCGTTGATAACACAGGGATGTTTTCGTTACTGCTGAGCAGGGCTTACACAGAGCCAAGGCCTTTTCTGCTCCTCACCCCATCCCACCAGCGAGGAGGCTGGGGGGGCACAAGAAGCTGGGAGGGGAAACAGCCAGGACAGCTGACCCCCACTGACCCAAGGGATATTCCACACCATATGATGTCATGCTCAGCATATAAAGCTGGGGGAAGCAGAAGGAAGGGGGGGACGTTCAGAGTGATGGCGTTTGTCTTCCCAAGTAACCGTTGCACATGATGGAGCCCTGCTTTCCTGGAGATGGCTGAACACCTGCCTGCCCATGGGAAGGAGTGAATGAATTCCTTGTTTTGCTTTGCTTGTGCGCGTGGCTTTTGCTTCACCTATTAAACTGTCTTTATCTCAACCCATGAGTTTTCTCACTTTTACCCTTCTGATTCTCTCCCCCATCCCACCGAAGGGGAGTGAGTGAGCGGCTGTGTGGGGTTTAGTTGTCATCTAGGGTTAAACCATGATGATCTCTGAACTTGCCCCTCAGGCTGGACAAAGCTTAGTAAATCTCTTCACTGTCTCCTGCAGTACCTAGTCAGACGCCCTGAAAGGCTCCAGGTTACAGTGAAAAAGACTTTCTTCAGGTGTCCAGGAAATGTAGAATTGCTTGAGGAAGTGGTGAGCACAAAGCTGCATCCAGACCTCTCTCTTCAAATGAGGCTGTGGTCTGGGATGAGGAGCCCAAGGACTTGGGGTCTGTGGAAAGCAATTTATTTTACACTTTTTATAGCCTCTCTCTGAAAATAGAATTGATTCCCTTAGACTCCTTTATGGTGCTTTTTCAGAGTAGTCTGGGTATCATGAAATACTAAAGTGGTTAACTTTCAGGACTTTCAACACATTCAAATTTTATTGTCTTCATTTTAGAGGTGAGGCATAACAGGATCAAAACTGGAGAGTATTAAAAATAGATTCTTGGTCAGTCAAGTTTACAAGCCAAAAAATGAGGCAACATCCATCAGTTCACACCCCCCCCCCCCCCAACCCCCAAAACAAAAACCCAATACAAATTTGGCGGTTGTTTTCTGTTGGATCCATTTGTCTTTCAGTTTTATGATAACCTTTAATTCTGACCTCTGCAACAAATGAAACCAGTGGCTCTGCACCTAGCTTTGCGTGACACTGCTACTATTCCTAATTCTGGAAAGTCAGCTAGTGATCGCATAGAAGCTGACAGAGAAGAGTTTATAGGAAGATGGTGGTCTTCTGATTAAAACCAGAATAGCTTCCATACATATAAAGGGAATAAATTAACATTCTGACACTTCATAACCAATATCTGACAGTGCAAGCTTCACTAATATTTAAAGAGTGCTCCCCGTACTTCCCACCTCCCCCCCCCCCCCCCCCCCCCCCCCCCGAGCTGTACTGTGTAATGATTCAAATCTGGGTAAAAGGCCAGACAGTAATATCAGAGCAAAGTTATGTGAAACAAAAAAATCCTTTTTTTCAAGAAGAATTCCTGATATATGAATTTCTGGTGTCCTTTATTGCAGGACTGGATGCTCCCATGCAGTAATCAGTAGATGATAACATTTTCATGGATATGGTGCACTTAAAAGAATGGGACAAGGATGAACACCAACCATTTCCAAGGCATCATTTCAGTTAAGAAAAGCATTTTGTGTGTAGTTTTCACAACAGTAAAGTGTTGGGTTTTTTCAGTGTTCTATAGACATACTCCAGCTATGAACATTGCCATAAAGACAGCGATTGCAAAAGAGAAAGAGCCAAACTCGGGGAAAGGTTTTTGTGTTCAGTCATAGGATTTGTCATAGCACACACGTGTTGGAGATAGGCATACAGGAGATTATTACTATTCGTTGTCTCAGCATCAGAACTTGTTTTTACTTTAGTATTATAATTTAGTCTCAGGGACATTATACGTATACATGCACATAGGAACAATATAGGGCAAGATAGGGAGCACAGCTGACCCTTTTTGACAGCTAGTGATTGCACAGAAGCTGGCTGAGAAGAGTTTCTGTTTAAGCAGTCAGCAGCCTCTTAAAACAGCAGAGTTAACATTTCTGCACTCAGCTAGGATAGCTTCTGTTTGAAGCTGAAAGTGGAACATAACATAATCCATTATGGATGGATGTTTGAGAAAAGAGTTGTTCTCAGCATAGATATACTTTGTACTAAGCAGTCATATGAGGCTACTACATTCAGAAGTATGACTGACTTTGCAGAAGACAGGCATTGAATCTGTGGCGGCATAACAGAAGTATTAACTGAAATGCATCACATTAACCTTGTTGTTTCAAAGGGCATAAAAGATAAGGTCAAACAGCACAAAATGAAAAGTGAGAAGAAATCAGAAATGGACCAAGGTTCAAACGTTGGAATCAAAGACAACTTCAGTTTACAATGAAATGCTCTTTTTAAAAGAAAAATAAAAAGAGACAATAGGCAGACCTGACAGTCTTTCAACTCAGTCTTTATTCTTTGAAAGCTGTACTTACAGAAGGTTGATGCAGACCTTTTCCACAATGGGGTATAGGACCCACAGGTGCGCACTGTTCCTGCTGGAACAATACCTCAGCAGTCAAATGGTTATATTCCCCCTTATAGTGCAAGTCTTAAATAAACTGTACAATACAAAGAGTTCTCTTTGTTGAGAAAGTTTACAGAAGGCTCTGAGGAAAACAAATGGGGAGAAGTAAAGAGAATTACATCAAAATTTAAGTTCATACACATATTGCTAACTCAGCTGCAATTGCAAGCCAGAGGGAAAGCAGTGGTAGAAATACCATTTTCTTTTCTGCCACATATCCTTAAGTTTTACTTACTTTCTCCTCAGTCCTGATCTTGGTGTTGGGGGTTGGTGTTGTTAGTAGTGAATGTGTTTGATCTAAACCAAGACAATATAACAGGGAAAATAGCCTAAGGCTGCCAGTTTATTGAACGATGAAACTGAGGACACATTATGGGTTGACTAGAGACAGTCATCCTGTTAATCCAGGAGCCAGCAGAAGCTTGGCTGCATTTTTGAAGATCTACAGCCTTGCCTCAAGAGGTAATGGAGCTCCTGTTGTCCAGAGCTTGCTTGTATCCTTATAAGCCTTAGCTATGTGCTTTAGTACCCTGATATCACTAACTATGATAGAAGAACTATTACAAGGCTCTAGTGCCCACAGGCTATTTATTTAAAGGGGTTTTCAACTGTCCCTCCTACTTCTTGTACACAAATAAGTTTACTTTTGAAAGCATGAGGCAGCCATTTGAGAATGCAATGGATATTTACTCTGAAGTAAGACTGTTGTCTAGAACATTTTAATATTAGTGTGGTTTAGGGAAAGTCAGGGTTCCAAAAGATCAATAAGTCATTTGCAACAGACAGGTTAGACTAATCTCATTTTGGGTGCTTAGTGCTGTGTTGACTGACAGCGGGTGTTTAGCCTGTTTAGCTAGGCAGGGTATAAATAGGTGTTACATCACACATATAAAAGCTTTTTATGCTGAAAGAGCTTTAGCACAGAGGAAGAAAATGTAAAAGCTGCATATGTGATCTTCCTTGAACTGCATGCACTAGTGCACTCCATGCTGAAGCACAGTAGTCAAACTCTTCCCTCCTACGTTTTTAGCTCTATATAAATCCTGTTGTCATACAGGTATCTGCAGCTTAATGAGTGACTGCAAGGGTACTGCTTGCTGAGTATAAGAGTTAAGGCTGCAGGCATGAAAAGCAAGCCTAACATAAAAATATTGATTTATCTTCTAGATAAATTCTAGGGGTACTGAGCCAGTCATGAACCAGTCACTTCCACTTAAGCTAAAACAACAATCTATATTTAGCTCTTCTGACTATTCTTGATACTCTACAGAGAAGGAGCATGATTAATATTTTACATTATCAAGTCTAAAATGCTGTCAGTTGAAGTTATCTGGGCTTCTTCTTCCTCCTCCTCCAAAGATTTGTCAGAAAGAGTGAAGGATCCTAAACACTTTCTAAAGGGAATACTATGAATTAGGTGGTCTGATAGGACATCCAGACACTGCTGTGCTCTATCTGTTCTCTCTCTACTCTGGCAGAAATCATTGCCAGAAAGATTCTGGAAAGATGTGGTAGCAGAGAAGGAGGCACAGACATCTTCAGTGTGGTCTTTGATCTGATGCGCCTGTTCTTGGATGTCAGCTGGGAGACAATGGATGCCAAACACCAGGCCAAGACAGATGTCCTTCAAGAACTGGATAATACTACAAACTGCTGCCAGAGCACAAGACTCTATATGCTATAGAGAGGGTTAGGAAATCAGAAACACAGTACCTAATGTACCATGCAGCAAAATCACGGTATGAGTTCAGTGATGCTTATCCATTAGGATAGCATCAACTTGTACTGCTTGGTGATGCACCTCTGGCTGGGCAGATTCCAGGTCTTTCTTTCTTCCAGGCTGCTCCCTACTCCATTCAATCCACAGCTGCTTTTGCTTCTTGCTGTCTTGAAGGTTCTTGTCCGCCTCCATGGATCAGTCAAGCTAGGGTTTGGGGAGGCAAACAGGAGGTGTTGAGTCCATTCTCTGAGATCCGAATGTACAGCAAACTACATTCATACTACTAGTCAGCTTGTAAGAAGTGAGTTGTCACTATCAACATGTGGCTGATGATGGACAAATTCCTGAAAACACCATCTACATTTTTTCCTCTTAGACCAACACCTCCCATTAGAAGAACATTTAGGTATCATGTGTATAAACTGGAGATTTTCAACCTAGTGTGAATGTCTTCAAGTTACAGCTGAGCTAGCGTAGGTACAGAAATGTCTACATGTGCACATCCTGCTTGATTAGAAAACTATGTATGGCATACACAAGTGTTGGTACCTTCCTGCTAAAGTTAGCAGGTTTTATTTAAGAGTTTAGAGCCTAACTCTGTCAGAGCAGTGGCTTTTATGTCAAAGGCATTGTATTCAGTTTACTACTGACAAATTTCTTTAATTGATCAAAATAGATTTTTTTGGGGGTGGGGAAGAAATGATATCTTATGCCAAATTTGGAAAACCCTTCATTAGCAAGCAAAGAGTGGGTGTCAGCCACTCAACTATCCAAATACAAGGCACACACAGGCTGAACTGGGAACTCCTGAAATTGGTACCTGTTCTAGTTAAGCTTGAACCAAGAGGCTTGAACTTTGAGAGTGTTTGAAAACCTTACACAGTTTCTTACCAGGGGAATTGCTTGCTGAAGCTGGGAGATTTCGCTCATGCTCTGCCCAATTTGTTTCATTTTCACCATGGAGCTCTGGTGGGCTCCCTGGTGGAGTTTGGTTGAAATAAGAGTCCAGACATATGTAGTAACTTTCTTATGTTTTTCCCCTGCTCTATGGAAGCAGCTTCAAACCCCTCTAGAGCTTTTGTAAGCTTAGCTGGAAGTAGTTAACAAGGGTTATTCTTGCTAAGGGAAAGGTACAGGCAGCTGCTAGATGACTGCATGCCATCCTGGCAGAGATCAAGAACAAGTTAACGCATGCCAGCCTCTTCTGTGCAACTGGTTTTTATCCAGCCTCCTATGGATATTGTGCTATGAGCATTCATGCAGCCATAACAGGTGCCATAACAAGCAACTTTGTGGATATCTCAAGACAGGAATTTGTGATTTTGTTTTATACTGATTAGGCAGTGAACTCTGATACAGCAAAAGGATTAAATCTAACCTTTAGTGAATGCCAATCCTTTAATCTAGCAGTGAAGAACACTAGTTTATAAATCAAATCCTCAAAGAATGTGTAGCATATGATTTTAGAGGAAGACAGTTATTGCAGAGGTAGGGATGCCATATAGCATCTCTGTTCTTCAAAGGGAATGTGATATGGTCAGAAAAAGCAGTCATAAAGCACTACCTTGTATGCTTAAGGGAGCACAGTTCTGAAGAGTCCTGAATGCAAGTTCTGTCTGACCGTACCTGGCACCACCTGTTGCAGTGGCCAGTCAAGGATGATTCCTCAACTCCTCCTTTGCAGTTATGAATTCCTGTACTTAGTCAGAGGTGGTTTTGTCACCAGTGTTATAAATTGCTTACATTTCATTTGTACTGCCTAGGACTGAGGCATCTTTCTACCCTGAACAGCTGAGGTGTCCAAGTTCAACTCACTCAAGAAGTGATTCCACTTCATTTGATCAAGTAGAAGCCACACTTTAACCTGAACATTTAGCATACTGGTTTGTTGTCAAGAATACATGCTTAACAGCAGCAGCTTCACTACATTCCTGAAACACTGCTTAACTTTAACAAGCTTCTAACCTTTCCCTGGATATTTGCTTGTAAAGTCAACCACTTGACCAAGGAAGGAGAAGTGGAGTTTTAGTTCTGCTTTATTCCTGTGAAGACCTTCAGTCTCACTTATACACATCAGGAAGAGCATTACTGCTGTTTTGTAGATGTTGCCAGTAGACAGCATAAGCCAGTATCAAGTAACTCTTAGATCCAGTTAGCATCAAACTGATTTATTCCAGGAACTCAATCATGTTTCCTCTTTTCAGAAGAGTCAATACAAAATACTCACTCAGATCCTCATCACTTATTGGTATTCCTCTGATGTTATCAGCAGGGTCTCAAAACTGACAGCAGCTTTCTGGCCCATGCTTGCCTCTGGAGCTGCACCCGTGCTAGTATTTGCTACTGATTTGGTGGTCTTTGCTTATTCTCAACAGCCTCTCCAGCTCTTCCTTCAGGGAAGGGGTAGCAAGAGAAATGTTTCTAAACTCGATGCCATTGAAAGTGATCACATTATATAGTTGTTTGTGTTGTCTTTACTTCAATCCCTTCAAAGTCATTGAAGGAGAATGCAAGTGTGCCAGTAAATGCCTTCTCGGTATTCTCACAAGGTCCTTCGTAAAGTAGCAGTACCTGCAATGTCTATGACAGAACATTTGAAGTTGCATCTACAGAGCGTTCTGTTTCCAGAAGGAATTCATCACTTGCCGCTGGTGGGAAGGAATGAATATGACACACAGCAATTGGCTCTGCTAGTTGTACTTTAAGGCCTGATGAGACTGAAGTGGCACATGTCCTTTGGGTGCCCTAATTGGTAGCACTCAACAATATCTGCCCTCAAGGTGGAGAGTTTTGACAGACCCAGTTAGAGGCATCCTTATGTTAAGCGGAGATCACAGCTTCTTTATTGTATGTGGGGTGCTACTGCATTGGTCAAATTAAGGTTTTTATTCTGACATATCCAAAAAAGGAAAGGCTGAAGAAGCAAGTGACAAGAACAATTGCCACTTCTATCTGTCCCAGTTACGGTGAAATACTACACTTATGGCTCTTAGCAAGAATGTTTCATGCTATCTTAATTTTTAATATTATTTACTGACTTCCTTTTTTTACTGTGTATGCTCACTACCTTATAGTCATTCCTGAGGTTTGATTCTCCTTAGACATTCTCATCCTGAGCTAAAAAGTTACAAGTTTAACTAAAGTATTCTGTAGCTACTGTTTCATCTTGGCTCCCCTGTGTTTTATTTTTCCAACCAGATCAGTTAAGAACTATGAGGCTCTAAACTCCTCAGTTTGCACATACAGAAGTCTTTATGGCTTAGGTATTACAGGTAATGACGGGTCTTATATATCTTTACGACATAGCAGTCATAAAACTAAAAGTTATCACAGTATTCGAGATGAGCTTTTAATTGTGCTCATAACTCACTGAAAATTCCTCACTGGCTAGCCAGCATGTTTCTCAGGTCAAACATAAAATTTGTGTTTGTTGGCGGAGAGAACATAGATAGTTTAGCATTAATTTTTTTCTAACTAGATTTAAAAGAAAGGAAAGCTGAAAGGTTTTAATCACAGTTTTATAAAGAGGTTTACTCATCTGTACATGTAACATCCCATTAGATAGCACTGAAGTCATATAGATCTCAGTAGCTTCTTTGCTTTTCTGTTACTGCTAAGCCCTTTCATATTGCCTCTAGAGAATAGAGGGGAGATCACACCATACTGTTGGCAGGTCAGGACAAATTTATGTCCTGTACTTCAAGCTGAGAATACTGCTATTCAAAGGCTCTTTTGTCTTGTAGCAGTTACATCTCTCACTGTGTTGCCCATCCTGGTTTAAATAGTCTTCTTCCAAGATCTTTAATTTTAAGCAGACCTAAGTTTCTTCACCTTCCCGGAATACTTAGGTATTCATACAACTCTACGCAAACCTATCCTGAACACAGCCAGGAGAGTTTGTAGTTAACTAGGCCCAAATTATCCTCCTTTGTTCTTAATGGCTTCTTAAAGAATGATTTTCTGATTAGTGAGAGAACTTAGTCTTTCCAAGAAGCCATTAAAAACAAACTTCAGGGAGAGACAGATGTTTGTAAAGCCTAAATTTTCCTTCTGCTAGACTATAGAGGACTTACATTGTTTCACCTTTTAAACTTGCTGGAACTATGGTTTAGTTTTTACAGCTTCTCATTTAGTGTGGAACTGAAGGACATTTCCAGGACAACCGAATCTGACATTATCACCATCATTTTCCCAAAGGCATTCATGTGGATGCCATTAACAGATGATAATTTGAGACTGAAGTACGTCAGTAACCTAGCTGATCCCCGTAAGACACTGAAAAGCCGAAAGAGTTAATGTCCTAAACATTCAGCAAAGGAGGACCTTGCGGGTGGTGTAAGAAACTGAGAAGCTGAACGAAGTATTGTCTCAAACACTCGGCAAAGGAGGAAGGAATGTTAACACACCAAGAAGATAAGGTGCAACTGGAAAAGAAGATCTTGCGGAGGCAGGATAGTGCTTTTCTGGGCCTTGGGTAATTGTTTCAAAAAACAAACAAGCTTGAGACAGCATCATCCCTGCTTCCCTGCCAGGAAGCAGGGGGAGGCATTGAAATCACTAGCCTCAAACCCCCCAACCCCTCAAATCCCCCAACCCATTTTGAGAAGGTTTGAGAACAACAGACTACGCATGTGAAGTAATTAGCATCCGCAGTGGGACTGGAGCTATAAAAAGCGCAACTCAGAGGGGGTGGGTGCGCGCACCCACCATCCGACGGAACCGGACCAGAGACATCGCTGGAACCCAGTGTGGTGATCTTTCCTTTACCTCTGTCTTTCCTTTGTCTCTATCTTTCTGTCTTACTCTCTCTCTCTTTTCCGTATGGTACAAACCGTCACAGTCCTTCATATGATTTAAATAGCTTATCCCTTTATATGATCAATCACTTGGTGTTAAGTCACCTTAATTTAGCCCAAGGGTATCCCAAACATCGGTTGTCTCACAGTGAGTCATCCAGGATGGCCCTCTTGGGACATGATATGTTCCTTTAGACATAAACCGTTGACCAAGTCTGGGACTAGGATTGGGTACAGCTGCACCTAGACTCCTCTCTGAGAAGGAATTTAGACAGCAAGGGGGTCCTTTCTGAACCTCATGACTCAACGGGAGGGTCTCCCTGAACTCCCAGTGAAGTGCACCGCTTGGTCCGCGACAATCTTGGAAAAAGAAAGGGAGGTGGGAGGATGGAATGATTCCTGGTCATCTCCATCCCAAGTCTCACCCTGTGAACTGCATCAGCTTTACGTGTGACCTTTGCTAGTAGAAGTTACCTTGTGTTTATTCTGTAAGTGACCTTCTGGATTTTAGGAACACACACGGCACCTCTTTTTACTACTTAGTAAGAAAGATCAGCTAAAGTTATTCATATCTTTGAGTCCTCCCAAAGAAGACAGGTTTATTTGTGATTACTAGTAGTAAGGGCTACTTAGATTAACCAAAGTGAGAGTCAGTTGCCTCTTAGACCACTTACCTAGAATGTTTTGAATGTTAAGTTTAAACACCAATCCATTAAAAAAAAGAAATTAGTTTGAGTAACCTGAGATCACCCCTAAGTTCTGCGTCAGCCTTTAACATGAGACAATTCATTTGTTAGAAAGGTGGCTATTAGAAGTGGTCCTTATAGGGTGGGAGATCAGTGTGGAAGCTGCCACTTCCTCAAAAGCACACAGAAACTATGGAGAACACTCAGTAAGCATGAAATCAAGGGCTTTAGGTTCAGAAAGTTGTTGCGTTAAAATTTTCAATTCAGGAACTTCTAGCTTGAACTTTTTTCATCAATTTTAGAGAATTTTTTCCTGTGGTGAGTACTTCAATTCTCATGCTATACAAGCCTAACTGCAAACAAACAAAAAAAGATTAAAATATTTTAGAGTGTAGAAACATACATGGAATAGGACAGTGGGAAAGAACTACCAGCTGATGACCACAATTACACACATTTACAACTAGGAAGAATTAGTATTTTTAAACACTTTTATTTTCTTCTTCCAGCCCTTTTCTCTTTTCCCATACTCTTATTTGATTTTCCTTCACATGGCCTACATTGTGGAAAGTAGGTCTGCTCATCTTATATATAAGACTGATGAACTCCTCACACGGAACAGCAACCAAGACAGGCAGCACACAAAAAACCAGAAAGCACCAGATGGTTGCAAAATACATTGTATTTTACCACTGTTCTTTTTTCTTTCTGAAACAGTGAGTTTCATTTGCTTGCAGCTGCATCTATTTAATTATCTCCTTTCCTTTCTGATACGCTCTTTCCTTTTTCTGTTCCACAGAATAATTAAGGTTGGAAGGCACCTCTACAGATCATCCAGTCAACCTCCCTGGCTCAAAGCAGAAGCAGGAAGAGCAGATTGCTCAGGCTCTTGTTCAGCTGGGTTTTGAACATCTCCAAGGATGGACACTCTACAACCTCCCTGGACAAACTGTTCCAGTGTTAGACCACTCTCCCTGTAAAAAAGGCGTGGGGTTTTTTTAGTATTTAAAAATGGAATTTTCTGTATTTCAATTTGTGTCTATGATAGAAAAACATTGGTCAAAGCAGAAACGGGTATATTCTATATGCAAGAATTAGAATATTTTTTGCTAAATTAAAAAAAAAGCCACCAAACTTTTCTTCATGTAAGTTTGATTGGTTTGCAGTTACTTAGGCACAAGAAAGAAAGAGTTAGTTAGGAGGCAGGCATTCCATGTTTAACAGGTAGTTAGAAACAGCTGGTTGAAGAAGCAAATGCTCAGGTGGACTCTCAGGAATTTGAATTAGAGGTATGACTCATCCATTGAGGCAGCATGAGCTTTGAGATGGGAAAAGATTTAGCTCTGTTTGCCTTGTATTTTGGGGGATGGTTCTATTTTTACTTGCTTTGTTGCTTTAATTGAAGAAGAAACCACAGTTTAGTTCATGTTTTCTCTTGTCAGTTCTTGGGTTTTTGTCCTGAGTTTCTGTGACTCCTATATTTTTTGGTTATCCTCTTTTTCTCCAGCCTAGGGAGTAGATTTTGCTTTCATTTTTTGTTTGGATTGTTTCTTTGCTTCTTTATTTTCCTTCTTTTTTTTCTTTCCCTTTTGTTCCCCCCCCTTCTCTTATGAGTGTCTGGAGAAGTTTTAATAATGTATATTTGAAAGGTAGCTTTTGTCAGGTAACAAAGCTCAAGAGTTTGAGCTGTTTGTGGGAAGAAAATGTTTTGTTTTGTTTTTCTCAGTACACCGGAGTAGGGATGGAGTACTGTGCTACCCTCCTTTGCCTAAAAAATGAGAGTTGCACAGGCTAGTGTCCTGCTGCATCTTTGTGGGGAGTTGAAACCAGCTAAATAACAGGTTTGATTGTTCTCTGCAGCTGGTGCGCCTGCAGATAACCACTGCTTAACTTCTTCAGGCCTCCTGGTCTGTAGGAAAAAAAGAGTATTAACAGCTTTAAGAGCAACTAGTGATATTAAGGAAAGCTGGCTTCCCAAAGATCAGTGCCGCAAGTGTGCACCTCTGTGAGGTCTCTGTAGTGTCTGATGAGAGGTGTCTCATGTGGTTTCCTCCTGCTTCCCCCTTTAGAGGAGTTAGTAGGGTCCTCACCTCTGCTCATTGCCCGTTGTAGAAAACTGGTAGAAATGCAGTATCTTTGAGACCTCTGTCTTTTGTTGGGTAAGTTACAAGGGAGGTTGGAGAAAGTCAGCTGGATGGATCTGCATAGGCATATGCACGTAGTTTGTCAGCCTAGTGCATTTTCACACCAGAACTTTTCCTAGGACAAAGAAATACATTTGCCTGCAGTCTGTCTTCTTGAAAAGGAGATGGGTCCTCATTGTCATAACTGTCTTTCCACATAGTCATAGCTATCTTTCTGCACAAGTATCTTTTTCCTAACTCCTCCTGTTGCTGAGCTCACACAAGCAGGAGTTACACCTCAGTCCATTGCAGTTAGACCTTTCATCTGAACTGGATGAGCACCTATCTCCTCACAAAGGTCTGCAGAATGGGGAGAGGAACAGGCCTGTCTGACATTGCTTAGGTAGCAAACAGTTTTAGCTCCTAAAATCTCCTTTTGGTGCCCCTTTTCATTTGAGAGCACTATGTTTTTTTCTAATTGAGTATTTTTTGTCTCACGTGAAAGTAGTGGCAAGACTGGTATAAAAGAAGAGGTGTTTTCATTCTTAAATCCCTGGAGGGGTTACTTTGCACCTCCTTTACTCTGGGTTCTGTATATTTCTAATGAAAGTCACATATCTGAAAACCTTTATAAAAAGGAAACTGGAAATGTAGCCGTATTTCCAGTTTGAGTATTTGGATATCTTGTGTTTTGGCAATCTACTGAGACACCATAGTTTGCATAGCTAGAACTATGATAATCTTTTTTTTTGTTGAATCCTAGAAAACAGTGATTGTTACCTACCAACACATTATCTCACATTTATCTAGGCTGTCTGCTTCCTCTGAGGCAGGAGCAAGCACGTCTATGCTGTTCTTTAAAAACTGTTACTTTAACCTGATCTTAAATGATTTTAGCACTACAGGTTCAGTGACTTTCCTGTGGCAGTGTTAACAATTATTGCAGTTTCAAGTGACTGGTTTCTTTTAGTGTCTCGAGCCTCTTTTAATGCCTTTAGCCTCAAAACTAAAAACCCACTGTTTTTCACCGTGTAAATTGTCCTTCCTTAGGGTAAACATTACATGAGTCTATCCTTATTTTAAAAACCCCCTATTTTAAGGGTGAAAACTGATTATAAGTCATCTTGAATGTCTGTGCTAAATAGTACCTGACAGGTTTCCAAAAACAAGTGAAGGAAGCATATCTTTTGAGTGAGGTAGGGAATAGAAGAAACCTGTTGTCCATTGTACTCCCTTATCTTTAACAATAGCTTTAGTCAGTCTCCTGACTGGAATATTTTCATCTGTTACAGGACATTTCAGATGATAGACAGATTTTGCCTAATATATGCAAATCTCAGTTATTAAAATTATAGTTCTATTGTGAAAACTTTCAGCAAACAGCTTTTAGGCTCTTCTTAAATTTCCTTTGAAATTGTATAAGTCTGGCCTGCTTTGCATCATTTGATTTTTACCGGTGTTGTGTTTTTGGGAAATGTGTCTGTGTACAGCCATGAATTCTACCTGATGAAGGCAACTGTCTGTGTACGTGTGTCAGAATGCAACATCTGTTTTGAATGTGAAGTTTTAATTTTCTTTAACTTGCATATAGGACTGAATTTTCAAAGGAGCGGAATACACAGCTCACAGTAAAATTTGATGTCCCTCTGGTCACAAGGAAAATCCCTTGGATAAATACTTGCTTACTATGTAGCATTTATGTCTGGTGACAAGTAAGTTGCAGTTTCCTTAAATAAACTGATTAAGGTCATACCAAAAAATCAGAAAGTTACTGAAAAGAACTTTGCCCAAAGATTTTCAGGAAAGAGAGGACAAGAATAGGAGAAAAAAACCAAAAATCTTCTTCCCAGGAAGAGGTAACACTTTGATTTCTTGTTTGGGAGCAGAAGCCAAAGGCGTGTTGGCAGGAGGAGTTAAAGTGTTATTTGTCAGCTAGGAGGGCTCTCAGCAAAAGATGACTGCTCAGAATTTGCGTGGAAGATGATTGGTAGAGAGGTGCATGAAATTCCCCCCTGCCCCATAAATATGTGCTGGCTGAAGTGAATAGCTATTATTGGAACACTTGAAAAGTGAGAGTGTCAGTTAAAAGAACAACTTTAAGGGATTTTTGTGGTAGTGGGGAGATGGTTACAAGTTCAAGAGTGGTAAATACATTTTGCATAAGTAGATACAATTTCATGATGTCACATTATAACTTTCAAAGGAGAGAAATGTTTACAGTTTAATTGCATTCTAATAAACAGTGTAAGTAACAGTCACTCCCAGAAGGTCAAGATTTTATATCTGAGAAAGCTGATTTTTCTTGAAGAAAATAATCATTTTAATTGGCATTTTGTTTAGCCAAGACTGTGGACTCTGTGTGGTGTACTGTGGTAAAAATCAAGGCTGGTTTTACTTATTGGAGAGAGAGAAAAAAATAAGAAGCTCAAAAGACAGTAAATCGTATTGCACCACAAAACTGACAAAGTACTATGTACTGTTTCATTCAGATGAGAACATCAGTTTCCAGTCGCAGAGACAACTGATGTCAGACTAGGAAAGGGTTCTTACTGGAGCATTCAAGTTAAATGATAAAAGTATAGAAGTTCCCTCACTTGTTCTCCTGCAAGGTTTTAAGATTTCAGCTGTAGAAGTATGTATGTGAAAGGATTTCTTCCTAGGCATTAGCATAGACACCCTTAGATGTTACTGTAGCTGGGCAAGTGCTGAAAGAACATGAAGTAATACATAATGCAGGTATTAACTGAGCACCTGGTTGGTCTCACAGGAAAATGTTGTTTGCTTCTCCCACTGAGCTGCCTTTGTCCTTCTTTCTGAATTACTTCAGGGGTCAGGTGCGTGACTTTTCTTCCTTGGGCTTAGTTCCTAGGTTCTGCATGATGTGATAGACATGAACGGATTTTGCCTTGCACCTTCATTTTATTGCAAACAGATGCTGTCTCTGAACTCTAGGCATTCCACTTCTTAAGCTGCTGGTACACCAGTTCAACCAAGCACTTTTTTCCCTCTAGATTTGTAAATTATTTGGCAAGAAAACAATGGTGACAAAAACTATTTTGTGAAGTGCCATCAACTTCAGTAAACTGACTGAATGAGAAGTGAAGAATGTGTGTGGAGATGGTAGCACTCAGCTGAATGGTTGTGCAAGACCAGGGCTGTTCAGTTTTGTGGATGTGCTTGCAAGAGATCCATGTTCTAACAAAAAAGCTGGAAGATGGGGTAGGGAGAGTCTGTGTTGATGAATCCTTTTTCTCCCTATAGCATCTAACTCCAAGGGTCGGCTACATGGCTAAAACACAAAAGATACAGAACTGAAAGAGCAGTTAATTTCACCCTCTTATTTGTCCACAGACTTGCTCGATTAAATGTAAAAAATTTTAATACCTTCTGAAAGTTTTCCAATCTTTCTATGCTTATCGAATCTTAGAAAGTATACAGTTGCAGAAACAGAAATGCTCTGTGCTGGTATTTCCATCAGAAATGATCTGTGGAATTTTCAGGTCACTGGAAATTTAACAAATATTTTCCTTTCAAATGGGAAAAAAATCATATCCAGAAATAAGAAAGTTCCTGTAGAAGGGTATTTCTGAGGTTAAGAGGACTCCTCTCTTACAGAATTCAGGTGAGACAAAAGCTAAAATGAAAATATATACAATGAAGATAAATTAAATCCTACATTACTATGGTTTAATATTTTTTGAATGGGCAGAATATGTTCACCCACATTAAGTAACAAATTGGTATATTCAGAAAATCTGGACAGATGCGTTGCTAGATGTATGTCATAAAATGCACAGGGCAGATAAGCAGATGATGCCATAATGATAATTTCAACAACTGACATCAGAATTTGAATAATAATGGAAACTCTTTTGCCCTTTCACTCTTGGTATTTCTTCCTTCAGATCAGGCTGGGCTGTACCTTTAAGGTCTCCTGATGATCCCTTTACCTGCTCTGAATACTTTGGGAAACTTGGTGTTCTGGGCTGTCAAAACCTTTGGAAAATACCCGGAAAAACAAAAAGAAGAAAATAGTGAATAAAGTCAGTGGCACTAAATAAATAGCATTCAGCTGTAACGTTATGGTGTCTTGAGTCACAAAAATACATTAACTTCAACATTTTCTCTAGGATTGTAATGGAGTGCTGCTCCAGTGAGATGAAAGTCATTCATAACTGATGTTTTCTCTCTGTTTTTCTCCCCCATAGCAAGATGTATAGTAGAATGAGGTCTAAGAAGAAGGATCACATTATGTGAGGTGCGTGTAAATAATCTTCCTCACAGATAAATGGTGGGGACAGTGTGGTGGTTTTCTGACAGGCTACGCTTTAAGCTTTCAAGGTTTTTTCCAGAAAAATACTGTATGTTTGGATGGAATGTGAATATATCTAGATTTTGGTTTGAGCTGCTGAGTTTTCACCCCCTTATCTTTACTTTTGCTAGGTACACCTTCTTCCTACATGTGACAACTTGAAAAGTATCATTTAATTAATCACTTGTTGCTTGGATACTGTCAGTCTTCTTTGACCTAGAACTGCACTCCTAAATCAAGCTTACACAAGTTGGATGAAACTCTAAAATAGCTTTAGAGTAAAAATAGCTGTATCATTGCAAAGACATAATTTTTTTTTCAAGATTGACATAAATTTGCCAATCTGATGGAATTTTCTTCTATGTTCTTCCTGTACTAAGATTAAGAGTCCTAGTAGCTAGATTACAATGTAGATTATTTTGTCAGAAATAATTTTGGCTTTAAAGAACCAATGTAATTACTGTTTTTTTCTTCTGTGCTCTTAGAGAACGCTAAAGAGACACAGTCCCTTAGGAATACTGTACACAACTTCACCAAGATTAAAATTTGGATAGCAAAGAAAAACTCCTATTTCAAAACCAATTAGTTTGTAAACATTTGAGAAAGTCACTTCTGCTAGAAATAATATTCTACAATTGAGCAGTTAAATTATATTTCATTATATAAGAGACTGATTTCTCTTTGAGAGAAAAATGCTAAACATTGAAAATGCTTACACATATAAGCTTAATATATGCTTGTCTATATCATGCAGATAATTACAATATTGAGTACTAGATTTGCATAATGGCAGGTTGAAGGTCAATGGCACCAATGCTTTACATGCAGCAGTATCTATGTCTTCTTGTGCAGCTAGAAAGCAGAAAGAAAATGAGAAATCTAGAAATTAAAGAGCATGTACTGTGCATGCATCATCTAACTAAATGATCTCCTCGTTTCGCTGGGTTACTTATTCATATCCAGGCTAATATCTCAAACACTTACCAGTTTGATTGCTGATCTATCCATAGAAATGGAAGATACTCTCTTACTGAAAGAAAAAAACCCGTTTTTATCAAAAGTTGCAGAATTTTTTATGTCTTTCTTCCACCTTTTCCCCATTCAACAAGACTTTAAAAAAGAACAGGCCAGGAAGAGGGGAAATTTCTGCCTAGAAAAGTGGGAGCTTGACTAACATACAAATGACTGAATGAATGTGATGATGTTACTTATAGTATCCACTATTGCTCTTAACAGTATATATTTTTTAAAAAGTAAGCTCAGTTAAAAATCTCTGCCATACATAAAGGATGTAGTTTGCAGAAGATGTTGCCTTCAGGTTTAGGAAAGTTTATGAAACAAACTAGAAACATGGATATGGGGTACAGTTTTGCTGAAAATTACTAGTGGACTTTCAATGCAAATAAGTTCAGTGAATCGGGGCTTTGCCAGGCTCCACTGGTTATAGTGTGGCCATTGCCACCGTTCCTCGGTATGTGTGGGATATCCTCCTGCTGCTCTCCCAGGCTCGGCAATGCCTGAATTCAGGGCGTTGTTTGAAGAGGACCTATGCCAGCCCACTGAATAATTATTAGGTAAATAAGTATGAAATGTGGTTTCCTTGAAGCACTACAAGAAAACTACATTCAGGATACTCCATTTGGCAGAAATTCCACCTAAGCAATTGTGAAACAATTGTTTAAAGACTGAATTTAAAGCCCGGGTATTAATTTCTTTCTTTCAGGGACCATTGCTGACTGGCATAGAATCAATATGTTGTTGTGAGCAGATTAACACTCCTCAGATGTCCTCATGATGTTAACTGCCTGTGTCTGCAATCCTTCACTGCATGAACCTGAAGAAAACCCTTTTTCTTTTATAGCTTCTTTCTTGGATTTGTGTGTTGTTAGCTGTCTAGCTCTACTAAAAACCTGGGACTGGCTTTTATAAGCATGACTCTAATGATCACCATAAAGCAACTGGTGAATCAAGATCACAGGAGATCTGTGTAAAGGGAGATGAAGCAGATCACAGCAGTCAATCGCAGCAGGGCTTTTTTTTTTTCCTTTTTTTTTTTTTTTTTTGGTAGCTAACTGCCTACCTCCTCCCTTGAGAACGCATGGCAAGCATTTAGTGGTTCAGATTTAAAGTCTGTTCGTCTGTACTATGCAAGATGATAATGGTAAAAAAAGTATTACTTTCATCCCTCAAAAAATTATTTGACTGCAGGAAGTATGCAGACCATCTTAATTTTATATTTTAAATATGTTCTTTCCAGTTTCACAAGCCAATGCAAATATTCTTAGCTAAAAAGCTGGCTGAATAATTTTGAGGTTTTCAGTAATACTAACTATAGATTTTTTCTTCTTGTTCAGAATCTGTAATTTTTGTTCCGGAGAGGCCTTATGTTGTCTTCTCTTTTAAAGATTGACAGAAAAGCTATTATATATTTGGCAGACTATCATTCATGAGCTCATTATTAGTCTAGTTTTTAATAAAGTAATTAGAAGGTCAAACAGCAGTGATAGAATAGTTTCTATTAGCTTGAACCGAGCAACATAGAGAAGCCATGAAAATGAAGAATATTTTATTTTTAAATTTAATAGAACCACATAGCTGAACATGTTCCTCCATCTGTGGCCCTCTGCATAAAGTATGTTCATAAATGACAAGTTAATTCAAAAAACCAGATACAGAGTTTACAAAAAAAATGCAAGTTGCTCTTGTCTGAGTCTCTCTTTGTGTCCTAAGAAGTCCAGATTAACGAATTTGCACTGTAAATGACTTAAAGTAAATGAATCACATAATATTTCTCACTCTTGTCTGGTAGAAGAGAAGAAGAATGCAATGTTTCTCTTTTGGGCATTTTCTAAAGGAATATTTTAACTTTTCTGTTTGTAGTTCTTGGCTACTTATACCTTCTTTGGAAACAATAAGGCAGCTTTCATCACATCAGAGATAACAGGGGCTGTTGAAGGTATAATTGCTTTTGTTCTTCCTCATCAGGAGCCTGTTTCCCAGAGTAAAGAAGGTACTAGAAGTGTATGTGCTTCCTGTCGTGCAGGAATTGCTCTTATTAATAGCCTTAAGCCAGCTTTACTAAGAGATGCTGTCATCTGTTTTCCCTCTTGTGATCCAGCTCCCTGTCATGAGCTTTTGCAGGGCAGGGTTTTTGCTCTGTTTCTGACTAATGATGATTTCAGAATAGGCTTGAGAAAAGAACCTTTTAAGATGGATAGATGGCCAGAAGTGAGGGCTCACAGCACCTGAGAGCTCTACATGTTGTTTTTGCATGAGTCTTTTATGTGCAAGAGCCTGTAATGACTTCCTAGGACTATGATAGATTGCCAAAAGCTGGATAAATTGTGATCATGTTACATGAAAGCTTTACTGATCTCTGATGCATGTCTGTACAGAGCTTCAATTCAAAGTCTTCTTAAATCACTGTTGCATACACTTGGGAATATACATTATTATTGTTTCAGATCCTACTAACTGTAAGATGCACTGTCCACATATGCTGCAGTTTTACTGAATAAGGTTGACTGAGTCTGAGCTTTATTAAGTCAGTGTTCTGGTGTTTGTTGTAAAACCAAATTAATTTCTACGTGGGCTTCCCTGTTGTATAAAACAGAAAAAGGGGAAGGGAAAAGGTACTGTTTGCTTAGAAACAAAACCATGTTAGGATTTAGCTGAGGGATGATTCTGGTTTTACAAGTTTTAGAGATGAATTTGGATTAGGAGGACAGAAACAATCTTAAAACTTCATAAAGCATACATTTGATGCCACAATTACTTAGCTTATTTTTGTACATCATGATATATGAGGCATGACAGCCTTTTGTCCTGTTCATTACAACAAGCAGTTCCGACATAGCTGTATGATAAACATACATATAGCTTAGGCAGAATACAGCCTGACAGGATTAAAACAAAAATCCTGTGAATAGTAGGCACAAGGCAATGGAAATTAGAATCTATTATTTAAAATAAATTTTCTTTCCCTATCCATCATTTTCCTTGATGAGTATCAGAAGTTATGAGTTCTGTATTTTTGCTGCTGAATACAACCGTGATATTAAGCTCAGGTTGTCCAGGCACCTGGGAGTCCCACCAGACAGACCCTCTCCACTTTACATTTCCAGAATGGGGAGGGACAGCAACTCCCTCACACCCAGCAGGAGAAAGAACTCAACAGCAGTACTGGTAAAATAAGCACTCACCACCTTAGGAAAGGGTTGCAAAACAGGATACAAAATACCGTGGAATAATTGTGACCAGCAGTCAGACAGCATTTTCCATCTTTCTGCATCTTCTGGTTACCTTGATGCTGCCTCACGGGTAAAAGCAACAAGGACTTGGGTGAAAAATTTGTGATTTGTTTTGGTTTTTTTGTTTGTTTGGGGGTTTTTTTTAGTGATCATAATGCTTGCAGGAAGCACAGAGGCCATTGTTCCTGCTGTATTCCCTAGCACTCAGAAATTCCTTGAGATTGCTGTGGTGCTTGATGTCCAAGTGGGGAGAAGAAAGCTCCGGGACTATGAGTTTCCTTCAATTAATAGGGAGGAACGCTGTTTTCCATCACTACACGAGTTAATGACTTAGTTGCCCATCTATCCAGCTTCCCAATGTTGGTGCCCAAAGGCAGATTATTTGAATCCACTTTCTGCTCCATTGTTTTGCACTTTTCTGACAGATTAGTGATTGGAGTTTCACTGCACATCGTTAAATGAGCTGTGATGCATGCAGCAGGTGAGTTTGACTTTTGGGTAAAATCTTATAACACTTGTGGAAATAGCATTTGTGGAAATCAGCTTTTAGAGAGCATAATCCAGAAGGATCTTTACTACTACCATTTGCTATAAAAGATGGTCAGATTTTGCTCTTTTTTTAATAAATTAACTGGCTGAGTACTTCTTTTTCCATTCAGTATTCAGTTTTTTTTCATAACCTTTATCTTGATCTGGAAATACAGTAGCATATTACTAGAATGCCTTGGTTACTATTAGGTTATTTCATTTGTACTTTAAAATACAGGAAGACAAGAAAAGTGTGCAAGAGTGAGAAAGGGAAAATAGACTAAACAGGCAAATGTGCAGAATTGGTTTTAATGGGAATAGTCACCAAAGCCTTGATGTGAGACATTCTCCTGAGCTGGGGGAAACAATATGCTAAATAGTGAAAAAAATTTCTTTATGGCTTTTAGACAGCTTTTCAGAGCATGCATCCAACCAGAGACGTGGCTCTGCATACGCGCTGGGAGCTGCAAGGGAATGAGGGCCCAGTCTGCACCGAGATAAGCTGACCTACGAGTTGGAGTAACAGGCTTATAAAATAGACTGGCAGAAGGAAAAGCAAAGCAGCTGTTGTTTCACAAACTGTAATTATTTCTCTTGACTGCTGCTGGAGCACTGCAGCAAAGGGCTGATTTACAGGTTATGACCAGCCTGTGCTTATTTTCCCAGTCATGTAGGGGACTTCTGTGTCGCTTGGTCTCTGAGTACACTGTCAGCTTCTACTTTCCCAACTAATGATTAGCTAAACATCATTAACAAGAAGGGCAAAGTCATGAGACAAGATGCCTCTCATGTTCCAGAATGTGGTAGTTTGACCCTGTCTGGATGCCAGGTGCCCACCAAAGCTGCTCTGTCACTCCCCTCCTCGGCTGCACAGGGGAGAGAAAATATAACAAAAGGCTCGTGGGTCGAGATAAGGACAGGGAGATCACTCAGCAATTACCATCACGGGCAAAACAGACTTGACTTGGGGAAATTAGTTTAATTTATTACCAATCAAATCAGGGAATGACAAGGAAAAATAAAACCAAATCTTAAAAAACCCTTCCCCCCACTCCTCTCTTCTTCCTGGGCTCAACTTCACTCCCGATTTCTCTCCCTCCTCCCCCCGAGCGGCGCAGGGGGACGGGGAATGGGGGTTGGGGTCAGTTCCTCACACGCTGTCTCTGCCGCTCCTTCCTCCTCAGGGGGAGACTCCTCACACTCTCCCCCTGCCCCAGCGTGGGGTCTCTCCCACGGGAGACAGTCCTCCATGGACTTCTCCAACGTGAGTCCTTCCCATGGGCTGCAGTTCTTTATGAACTGCCCCAGCGTGGGTCCCTCCCACGGGGCACAGTCCCTCAGGAACAGACGGCTCCAGCGTGGGTCCCTGTGGGGTCACAAGTCCTGCCAGCAAACCTGCTCCAGCCTGGGCTCCTCTCTCCACGGGGCCACAGGTCCTGCCAGGAGCCTGCTCCAGCGTGGGCTTCCCACGGTGTCACAGCCTCCTTTGGGCATCCACCTGCTCTGGCGTGGAGTCCTCCCCGGGCTGCAGGTGGAGATCTGCTCCCCCGTGGGCCTCCATGGGGCAGGGGCACAGCCGGCCTCACCATGGGCTGCACCACGGGCTGCAGGGGAATCTCTGCTCCGGCGCCTGGAGCACCTCCTGCCCTCCTTCTCCTCTGGCCTTGGTGTCTGCAGAGTTGTTGCTCTCACGTCTCACTCCTCTCTCTGCCACTATAATCCTGCAGCAGGTTTTTTTTCCCCTTCTTAACTCTGTTACCCCCGAGGCGCTGCCACTGTTGCTGATGGGCTCGGCCTTGGCCAGTGGCGGGTCCGTCTTGGAGCCGCTGGCGTTGGCTCTGTGGGACATGGGGGAACCTTCCAGCAGCTTCTCACAGAAGCCCCCCCCTGTACACCCCCAGGTACCAACACCTTGTCACGCAAACCCAGTACACAGAATAAAAGCTGATTATCCAGGAATGTCAAGAGAAAAAAAACCAACAACACAAAAAACAACCAACCTCTTTGCTACAAACCAAACTATCAATGAAATGGAAAAGGCAAAGCTGGGAGCCTTTCAAAAAATTATTAGTCTGGTCTGCTGCCTCCAGGCAGGATCAACCATGCAGTTGTTATTTCTAGAAGATATTTGTAAAACATGCCCTTTAAACCTGTCACTTGATGCGGTTTTCACTGTAAGGTTTCGTCTTTGTCTTTTGGCAGACTCTTCCAATGCTTCTCTTTCCTTCTAATTAGAAAGATTTTCTTAAAGTCTTGACTGAAATCATGATGCAGTTAAAGATAATTGCTTACTATCCACAACTCTGCGGTAGCTTTTCCATGCTTTAAGATTGTTATCCTGTTCTCTCTTCTCCAGACTAAATGACCCTGATTTTTTCCATCTTTATAATAATTCCTAGGTCTTCCTTTTTTTTTTTTTTTTTTTTTTTTTTTTTTTTTTTTTTTTGGCTGCTGCTGCCCACCGCCCACCCCCCACCCCCCTTTCTCCTTCCTGGACTCCGAGGCTTCAAGGTATCATTTTCTCTACTTTGACACTTTTGTTTGTGTCACCCACTATGTCTCGTCCTTGTTTTGGAGCAGCAGGGCATTGCTGATACATCCTCAGAACAATTAAGTCTGTTGCTGTATCCCTTTTTATAGAACTATTGACTAGTCAATAATTCCCAAAATGAATTTATGCGGTCTCTACCCTCACCAAGATCTTTTTACCCTTGTCCTTATCAAACTGTTTATTTTGTATTCAGCACTGTTTTGTCCCAACTAATCACAAGATTTTTCAATTGTTAATCTTATTTTCTGATGTTACTGAGACTTTTTAGCTTAGTGCCTCCTGCAAATTTGATATGGGTCCATAGTTTGAGTCACTAGTGCAAATACTGAATGAGGAAGTTCTACAGAATTTCACTTGATAGATTGTTTCATTAATACATAAAGTCTGAGTGCATGTTTTCTCCCAGTTTTGCATTCATCTAACCTTCTCTTTGTCCCCCAACTTGCTTACAATTCTTCTCTGTAGGACAAGATCCTTGCTCAGTTCAAGAAAAATTGCAGTGATTGCTCCTTTCCTAACAAGAAATACATTACATGAATTACTGTTGTAATTAATATAAGATCAAATTACATATGTCAAAAAGTGATGCAACACAGAGCTGTTCTTTAGTGGTTCAATGCTAATTTTGGTTATTTGTGGGCAATTGGGTTAGGAAGTGACGCTACAGTACAATGCTGCACTAACCCTTTGCTTATGACAACCTGACCTACAGAAACTCTGCCTCCTCTAGGAAGGAAGACGGGTACTTAGAAGATGTAATGCATTTTAAGGCAGCCATTTACTGGTTTGCAGCTTGGTCAACAGGACTTAATTTCAGAAAGTCATCACAAAGAATGATGAAATAAAAACTGTTCTGAAGTTCATAAAAAAGTATTTCCTGCTAGGTGGCAAATTCCCATGTTCATGGAATGCAAGGAAAGCATTGTTAAATTCTCATATTCTGTAAAAAGTTTCTATAAAAAAAGTGAAAATCAAATTTAAAAAAACTCCCTTTTATGAAAGAAGCAAATAACTACAAAAGTTTAATGCATCAGTTCATCAAAACTGGATGTTGTACGATCCTGAGGTCTCAGTCTGAGTTCAGTGCTGACAGAGGTGTGAGCTGGAGGTTGGGCTAGAGACTTCCCCTTGACTCTTCCAACTGCAATGACTCTGTGAGTCCACAGGAGTGGACTCACAGGAAGATCTGAAACCCAATACATATTATTGAAAAGTATACAAGTCACTGCTTAGTACTTGTGAAAAATGTGTGGGAATTCAGTAGGCAGGTATTTTTCATCATGAATGATAATTTGCAAAAAAAGGTCTCGATAAATTTTTGTGTGTATTCCCTCTGCCTCCATCGATATCATTCCATTTAAAATTTTTCAGGCATGAAGTCACCACTACTGCCTGAACCAAGTATATGCATGATGCTACACTAAAAGCAAATGATGAAGGAAAAAAGCATAGATAAGCATTCTATCTGAAAAACATTTTCCAGACCATTCAAATAACAAACACATTGAGTAGGGGAGGAATGGACAAGTTTGCAAACTATTTGCTAAACAAAGCAGAGGCTAAATTATTTATGAATAGGCTTAATAATTGAATAGTCAGTCAGCTTTAGTTTTAATTTCCTTTCCCCCTGCATTATTCTGCTTCATTCCCCTGCTTTCCCCTGGTGCATTACTGTGCTTACTAAATCATTTCAGAATACAGGTTCCCAGGTGACCAACTTTTTCCACCCCTGACAAACCTCTCAACATCAGAGGAGGGAAAGGCACATCTCTTTGGAGGCCAGGTTCATTATCTGTCTTTTGAAAAGCAACATTCCCTACTTTGCTGCTGTAGGAGGCATAGTTTGTGTTCCTGTAGTGAACAGCAACAGTGTGAAATAGCTTTGACAGCCCAGGAGGGAGTAAGATGGAGTGTAGCATAGTTGAACAAGGAAAGGTGGAAAAACAGGTGAAGGGAAGGTAAAAATGAAGTGGTATTTGCTAACAAAAACTTCCTCCAGTTTCAGAAATAATCCAAACACAGGAATGACCAAGGTTTCTTGATGGGAAAGTAGGGTGGGAAAAGAACATAAAAAGATGGAGCAAAATTAGGACTAAAGAGGTTGTTGCTATGTGTTTCGATCTAAAAATAAAATAAAATTTGAAAAAGAGCTCCTGAAAACTTTCTTTCTGAAAAGTGGACTTTTTGCCAAACATAAAGGAAATCTAATGTCTGCAGCATATTGTTTGACCTGGAAACTCTTAATTTCACAACACAAATGAGCTTTGTGGCACAAGAATATATGGATATTGTTACATGAAATTGACATATATCAGTGCATGAATTTTCAGGGAGATTTCTATATTCATAGGAGACGGAAAAAGAAAACATCTCATTTGTTGCACACAACACAAATCACTATTTCCCAGTGGCTGGGAACTGGGGGATCGAGGGGAGGCAGGGGAAGGCTGTTGTTGCTGCCCATGCAATTGGTGAGATAGACATTTTGCTTGGACAGAGTATGCTGGAAATAGGCTGAAGGGAGTTGGAAGCATTTAAGTAACAGGGAAATGTGTTTGCTCTCATCCATTTAGTTCGTTCTGTTCCGTTCCCTCTAAAGCAAGATGTTTTTCAGCCTGTTAATCTGTCTGAATACCTGACTCTCGTCCCCAGCCATTCTTATTTAGTCAATCTAAGCCAGTCAATCTAAGTTATTCCCTTGTCTGAACTCCTCAGTCATTCATTCTTTTTCTTCTCTTGCATTATAGTACCAAAAAAAAAAAAAAAGTTCACCTGTTTTTATTGTCCTTGATTCCAGGATTTCTGAATATTTCCCTTATGCCTTTTTGTTCCTATCTCTTTTCTGTTGCTCTCCAAACAGCCAGTATCTGGAGGACCACTCAGTGTCCCCACATGCCAAAATCTTTCCACCCTCAAACTTTATTGAGATTATTGGTGGCCCAAATAAGTGTCCTTCACTCCTGTCTTCCCAGTGGTTTGGGACGTGACAACGTTTGAATATCTCGCATCAGGAGATAATATCTCTTCTTGGTACATTACTTGCCTATTAGCTGTTTTTCTACTTAACCTTGGCACCACTCAGATTCAAGAGAGGGTGTATGAAGATAGGGTCAGAATTTAGCCGTGATTTTTCCTCAGGAGGAGAGATCAAATAACAGACGGCAAACCCTACAGCTGAATCTGCAGAGAGGTGCCAACAGCAATAGTATCTCTGACAGAATAGCTGTTGTGGTAGCCTCATTAGGCAGCTGGATTTTATATCAGCCTATAAATTAAAGCATTTCCAGTAAGTGATGCTGGATACTTCATAAATACTTCATCAATTAAAGGCACCTTTTGATGCCTGTAAGCCCAAATATTATACTTCACATCATTAAAATCCTCATTTATGACCTTTGCAACAGATAAATCAAAATATTCTTATTCAACTGATGGATTTTATCATTATATCATTATATGTAAAATTACTGTGGGAAGATGTTTGCTCTGAGTCAGTCAAAGATGTGTGCAGTTACAAGACCAAGAGCTTCCAGCAGCTTGGACAAGAAGAAACACTTGTGTTTCTTTATTTTCAGGAAGTGAGTGCAGTGTGTGCACAGGACAGGGCTTTATATGCAGAGCTGTCATACAGCTGAAAAAGAGGAGGAGTGAAATCACGTTTAAATATTGTACGTGTTTGCGTCAGAGTGCTTACAAAGAACAGGTCAGGATCACTTAAGCTATCCTAAAGGCTGCTCAGCTCTGTTACTGTCATAATAAAGGCTCAGTGGCTGTGAGAAAAAAGACAATTTTGTGGCTCAAGTCTAAACAAAGTGGCAGCAGAGCAGTACTTCTGATGAAGTCTTTAAGAATAAAAGTGTGAGAGGGAAATCTTTCTTGCTAGGAGCAAAGGAGGGTCAAGGTAGTTTTGAGAATGTCAGGGAAGCAATGACGTTAAGCAAAAGAAGGCTGCAGCCTAATTACTTCACACTGTACAGAGGCTTGCAGCTTTTATTTTACGTCTTAACAGTACATGCTATGAGAGTTATTTGCATTTAATGATGATCCAATGTATCATTCGAAGAGGATTGAAGCCAGGCTACCATGACTCTGCTTTACAACAGGTTCCTTTTATGTACACTTCATGGACATGGGTAGTGTTAAAGGCACCATCAGGTGTCACAAAAATTAAGTACCTCCTGTAGCAATGCATCTCTGAATGCTATTGTTATTTGTATGCTTTCTATTCAGCAAATGCAGGTTAAAAATGGCATTGCAGGTGCATGTTATTTTCTTGCAGGAACTCATGAATTTGTGTTGTATTATCATCTTGCAGAATCTGGAGAAATTAGAGTTTATTGAAATATCACACTTGTACACTTTGCTTTCTTTAAAACAGCAGCCTGAGGTGTGGGCAGCACCAGAGTCAAGGAAAACAAGGTTCTTCCTTGCCGTGCTAAACGTGTTACCATGTGTTGCTCACACATCTTGAAGGGAGGTTTCCAACCTCCTCCACACACCATAGAGTGGTGTGCTGGAGGACTTTTGCAGGGGTTTCCCCCATCTTCATGTAAAGTGCTCTTCTGATACCTTGGACACCCGTTTTAAGGGGAACAAGAAAGTACTGTTTTCTTTCCCACATATCTTCTGCTTAAATAGTTCTTGCCCCTTCTGTCAGGCTCTATCCTCCTTTAAATGTTTCCACATCTGGTTTTAGAATAGCACATACTTTTTTCTGAGCCAGTCTTTTTAAAAAATGTTACTTGACTAAGCTCCCTGTGCAGTGACCTGAGCAGCTGAGTTTGTATTTGTTATCTACTGAATGATGAACATACTACAGAGATTGTTACAGCTAACAAGAAGCAGCACCACTATAGGACTATCTTCTTCAAATTCACATTTAGGAGCTGGGTATGAACTGGCACTGTTCCATGGACTTAATAGATTTGTAAATTTTAAGGCCAGAGGAGCTGCTATTGCAATCAGCATGTCTGGCTTCCCATGTAAAATAAAAGTCAGAATTTCGCCAAGTGATTCCTGTGTCAAGTCCGACGACATTTACTGGAACTGGAGCATACGTTACAGAAAAATACCTGCTCTTGTTTCTTAAAAGATCAGGCAATGGGATATTCTCCATGATCATTCCACCTAGCTAGTCGTTCTAGTGGTTAATACACTTCTCTGTTAAAAGATGTATGTGATATGCAATTTAAATTTTCCTCACTTGAAGTGGCTGTTTCCCATGTGCTTTTGTCAGCCAGATGAGTATCCGAAGTTTTCTTATGTAGACAGCAGGGCTAAGGTCTAGTCACTTCTGGCCTTGTACACATTTCATACAAGCTGAAGAAACTGACCTATTCTGTTGCATCTTAAAAAATGCAATACTACATATACACAAAGAAGTAAAGCTTATGCCGTTAAGAAGGCAAGCCCCAAAACACAGACAATTAACTTTGTGGATGGAAATGAGACTCTGATGTGTATAGCTTGTGTGGACTCATTTCGTGAGAGTGAATTTATCTGAAAGCCTCATGAGCTTCACACTTAGCTTGGCAGTTTATGTACCTTTGTACTGATCCATGGCAGAGATACCTGTCGGTGAAGTGACATGGTTCTTCACTAGCTCGTTTGAGTGACAAGTCAACCTTCAGTTAGTTTAATTTCAAACTGTCTTCATTCTGAAAGGGCAATATTACAAAAATGGCTGTTGAATTATATGGTCTCTATTTCTGTCTTGTAAATGTCTATAAAAAACATCTTGAAGAACTTGGATTCAGGACTGGAGCCTGGGGCGTGCAGTTAGAAGACAGACTGTGCTGAAAGGGACAAGGCTTGTGGCAGAGGGGAGATTTGTTTTCTGGTGTAACTTTGGAAGGGGCAGATTTACTTGCTGGAGGAAAAGGGAGCCTTGGGGACTGGATGGCTTGACAAAAACTAGAGGAGAATGAATTCAGCAAGAAACTTGGGGGTTTCCTCAGGCAGCTGACTGGTGGTTCCCAATGGCTCCTGAGGCAGAAGTAGCTCTTTATGTAAGAAGCTATCAAATCCCAGAAAGGAAAAGAATGGAGGATGGGAGGCTTGAAACTAAGAAGAGCCTGGAGATGGAGAGTATAGAAGATGCGTCTGGAGTTATGTTAGCTTTTAGTTTACTGTTTTATTTAAATTAACTTGAAAATTGATTTTGTTTCCAGCCACAGGCAGGGATACTGCGGTTGCATTTGTGAAGACTGCCTTTAGCTGCAACCCAAAGATTCTGGTTAAATTAGCATATACTTTTGATAATGAAAGCTGCCTAACTTTTCATTATCATGTGGATTTTTTGTTTTTATTTTGTTTTGAATTTGTCAGAAAGTCAAAGGTACATATGGGAAAATTCTGCCCCAGTTGCACGTAGGTAAATCAGGAGTAAAGTGAATGATTCAAACTGAGTTAGTGAGGACTTAGAAAACACAAAAATGAAGCCATAATCAGCTTTTAAAAATAATACTAATTGAGGAAACAGTGGAGAAATTATGTGGGACGATGGACTCATGGGGGACTTTCAGTGTTTTAGGGGTCATGTCACAGCTTCACCTTTTTTCTGAAGACATTGTCTTATTATAGGTGCTAAAGAAGGCCTGATGAACTTTGTGACTATCAGTGACAACTGTGAAGGGCAGAAATGGGTCACAGAGGTAGGATTGGGAGCATATCTGAATTTAAGACTCCTTAACTTTTTAAACTTGGAAATGTTCTTATATCTTATGGGTTGTGTATATGTGGAATTGACTGAACAGTGTGAAGCTGGGTTGGTGCTCTGTGTGTCACCCACTCACTTAAAAATATTTCCTGCAGTAAACTGCAGTATTTCAGTGGGTAAACTAAAAATGAGTTTGCATGGTCTTACTGATGTTGATGCAAACAGAAATGTGAACTAGCGGAAGATCAGGCAATGCACACATCTCTTGTGGAGTTGAGGACAGGAGAAGTGTATGTGTAAGTGTGTGGGTTGGTGTCCAGGATGGGAAGAAGATGACTATTTTACATGCTGTAAAAAGTTAGATCATAGAAAAACAAGATCCTTTTAGGTTGTAAAATTACTTCTATGAGCAGGGACTCTCAGCATCTGTTTGGTGTGTATTTGTTTGTAATGGCAGCTGGTGACAGTGTAAAGCATTAGTTTCTTGTGCATTTATTTACTTTGAGAATTACCTCCATTGTTAAGACAGGAAGAGGGCTCTTGGGCCGGACAGACGGCTTCTGTTTGTTCTGTTCTGGAACACTGGAAGTTCCGCCTGAACGTGAGGAAAAACTTCTTCCCTGTGAGGTGCCAGAGCCCTGGCACAGGCTGCCCAGGGAGGGTGTGGAGTCTCCTTCTCTGGAGATATTCAAACCCGCCTGGACGCGGCCCTGTGCAGCCTGCGCTGGGTGACCCTGCTCTGGCAGGGGGTTGGACTAGATGATCTCCAGAGGTCCCTTCCAACCGCTGCCATGCTGTGATTCTGTGTGATTCTGAGGAATTTTTATGCAGCGTGTGTTAAATTCAAGCCTGTAGTGAATAATACTGTGTAATTCTTAGCACACATTTAAATGAAACTGTGGTGGAAATCTGAGTTTTGTATGGCTATCGAATCTGTTGTAATTATATGAGATGTTAAATACAAACAAAAAGAATAAGCATAAACTGACAAGAGAATCTCAGTTTTGATCAGCTTTGCCTTGGATTAACAAAATGCATTGTATTTTCATCAATGGCAAAGTGTACTTCTGATTAAGTGAATTAGGGCTATTAAGATGGATGGCTGTGTGAGAAAAAACATTCATCAGGAACTGAAGAACTAACGGACTACTTTTTCAGAAAGTTCATAATGTCAATAGGGAGGTTATTTTTGTGACAAAAAGAGGACTTCAGGTTAGCAATTGTCATGTTATTTCTGAGCCCAAAAATAGTTTCTCAGGATTTAATTCCACATGCAGCATCAGTCCATTCACACAGCGCGCTGCTCAGCAATTGAAAGATACCTTTGAAAATTGCGAGCAGCTGTTTCACAGCAGTGTGGTGGTCACTGGCTGACATGGCATGTGTGACAGGTTGGGGACAAGGTGCTGAGAACAGGCAGTGCCAGCACTGCCAGTGAGGTCTCACCAGCCGTACATAAAAAGCTCAAAAGACTTTATATGTCAGTAAGTCCTTCAAGCTCATCTTTTCTCTCCAATTGCTTGAAAGGGTTGCGAGTCTTTAAGTTGCCTGAATTTCTTGTGATAGGTTATACCAATTTCTACTGTGCATTTGGGCAGTTCTGGTTATTTACTTTGTAGAGGTTTCTGGTTATTTACTTTTTAAGCTCTGCAAGTCCTATTTTAAGTACCTCACTCTCCTACCTTTAAGGCCGATTTCGCCTTGGTCTCTTTCCTGTTCTTTTCAAAGTTGTTTTTACAGTTCTTATGACTCTAGAATTTTTTTGCCTCATGGCAGGACAGGCTTAATTTTCTGTACATCCCTGACTATTACTATCCTTTTTATTTCACAGACTTTGGGTACCTATAGCTTCTCTGGAGCCTTTGTATCAAAAAAGATTGGTTAAAAAAAATAGTAATTTCATTAGTACGTGGAACAAAGTATCCAAAAGCATGGGATTTGAAACAAAACTGACTCAAAAGTGGTGATTCTGTTTTCATAAAAACCTTTTCAGGACCTGAAATTTATTTAATGCTGGAACAAATGCACAATCTTTCAAAAGTTGTAGTGTCCATTTTTGGATTGAAAAGGTTGGCTTTACAAATGTACTTATGCTTCCTAGACAGACTACGCAGGTTTACTGGTTTTGGCTGGGATAGAGCCAATTTCCTTCACAGTAGCTCATATGGTGCTATGTTTTGGATTTGTGACCAAAACAGTCTTGACAACACACTGATGTTTTGGTTGCTGCTGAGCAGGGCTTACACAGCGTCAAGGCCTGTCTCACTCTGCCCAGCCAGTGAGGAGGCTGGGGGTGCACAAGAAATTGGGAGGGGACACAGCTGGGACAGCTGACCCCAACTGACCCAAGGGATATTCCACACCATATGATGTCATGCTCAGCATATAAAGTGAGGGGAAGAAGGAGGAAGGGGAGTTTTTCAGAGTTACGGTGTTTATCTTCCCAAGTAACCGTTATGCATGGTGGAGCCCGGCTTTCCTCAAAATGCCCTCTGATGGGAAGGAGTGAATAAATTCCGTGTTTTGCTTTGCTTGTGCGTGCGGCTTTTGCTTTACCTATTAAACTGTCTTTATCTCAACCCACGAGTTTTCTCGCTTTTGCCCTTCTGATTCTCTCGCCCATCCTGCTGGGGGGGAGTGAGCGAGCGGCTGCGTGGGGCTGAGCTGCTATGGGGGCTAATCCACAAGAGCAGGTTTTACCAAACTGCCACAACAGTCTAAGGAAATTTATATGGCTTTATGGAATGCCTTATTTCAATGAAACACTAGGAAAAAAGGGGGGGTTTGAATCTTCAGATACATGCTTATTTTAAAGCACTGGTTTACATACCTATTTTAAGTCTTTTCTTAAGATTTAAAAGCTCATGATAATATCTAAAAGCTCATGATAATATCTAAAGAAGGGGACTTGTTTTACATGACCTCAGTCTGATTTTTCAGCACCTATTTAAAATGCTTTTTCCCAAGACAGCTGCCTTATCCATTGTTTGTTCTCCTTTGCTTTTCTGAAGCTTTTCGAGTTCTTGTTGAGCAAGTTTTACCAGTCAGTAGGAAATGGCAGGCAACACTTCTGTCTTTGGCTCTTGACAGGTGGCTCTAAAGTGATGGGCCTGTCTTGAGCAGCGGTTCTCCTTTCTGCCTGAATTCATAGAAATGCCTCTTGGCATAAACGAATACAATCATACAGGAAAGGCAGGTCTAGTAACAGGCTGAGCTAACATAAATTCCCACAGGACGATTATGTCAGTTAAAATACAACATTTGATATAAGGTAATTATATATAAGACAATAATATTCTAGGGTACCTACTTCCAAATGCTTTGGATCAGGCATGCAGGCCATTGGGAAACCTCAGTGTTTCCAAGGAGAAACAGGTCCTTAAAGGCAGCTTAAGCTAAAGGCTCAAAAATGAAAAGATAAACTGAATAGATTCAATTTATACCATTTTAAGTTTCAGCGCTGGAGGCACTGAAGCAAGACTTCAGTGGAACAAAGATCCTCCCTATAGTGCAGAAGACTCACCATGGAAGTTACAGTTTCATTTTCGTTGATTTTCTGTGACATCTGTGAGTCTGTCTTATTAACTATTTTATCATTACTCATGCAAAGAACCTTCTCTTCCTTAGTTCTTGGCATTTAAACAACCTTTCTCTATTTCTTTTACTGTTTATAGCTCTACTTCTCAAATTTAGCTAGATAATACAGGGATTTGTCTTTTTGGTTGGTTGGTAGTTTTTCCCAGATCTATGTGGCCCTTTTAAGTATATAATCTGATAGGAGATGGATTGGTATGTAAGAAAACTAACTAGTCTCAACATTTTATTTTGCACCTCTCAAATTACAGAGAGCCTATTTTAATATTACTTCTTCACTCCTCTATGCTCCTTAAGCAGCCCTATAGAGGCTGGATAGCTGAATTGCAGTTTGCTTAAACTGACATATCTACACTGACATCCAAAGAATTCAGCTTCTTCTGTGTCTCAGTCTGAAGGAAAAAAAAAAAATCGAGCTTCTTCCAGGTGTGGATGAGAGCTGACTGCAATTCCAGTATCTGTGATATTCACCAGAAGCAGGTACGCCCTAAAAATTAATTGCTAGGTTTTTTTGATCGGGATAAAAATTCTCTATGTTAGAAAAAATACCATTCCTCAGTCATATTTAATGCATTTTGCATATTTTAATCTATTTCAAACTAAAAATTAAGGGATATCAGCGTGATATATTAATGTGTGCCATTTCTTTGATATTTTGTGGCTAATGTGCTGTGTAAAGCATATATTTTTTATGTGAAGATTCTCCCTTGTGTCATAAAAGTCACTTGATGGCATGAATAGTCAGCTCAGCTGAGAAATGAACATAGATATTTCAGACAACTTGTTTTACTTCTAATAAAGCAGACATCTGTTTAAAACTTGACTCCTCACCAATTAACTGTTGCCACAAATTTAAATGGATACAGATCCGTGCTCTTAGATGGTATTTAAAGAGCACTGAAATTCACATACACGCACTCTGAGCAGATGTAAATCTCAGTAGTTACACTCAAGTCAATAGAAGCATGGAAATTTATATCCACCAGAGCTATGGCCCAAAGTGTTTGCCCTGGAGAGATTGGTATTTATGGACAGTGGCATAAAGCAGTGAGAATTAAGGATGATCAGGACATATCTCTTCTATGAAAAAACAAGTCAGCTGAAGGAAAAAAATGGTGTGAGGAGAAGCTGGTTTGGAACTGGACTGCTGACAAACGGTGGAAAGGCCGGCATTAATTGAAATGAGTTACGAACTAGGCGCAGTCTGCTGACTAGCGTGCCGTGAGGACCCATGCCATAAACATACTTTTCTCTCTTTTCTGTCAGTTCCTGTGTCACATGTCCACTAACACTAATGGCTGTTGACCTAGCACTGGAGGGTAAACAAATATTGTGTTCTGGATGCTGCGAAGGGAAGAGAAATAGGGATAGTGATTTGTTATTATAATCATTGCAAACATGAATCTGCCTTTGAAATGTTTGCTAATTATGGGCAGCATCAAGGCTTCTAAAAAGGGTGTATGTTTTTGTTGTTTTATTTTGAGTTTTCTTTTGATAAATCTATAGCACCTACTTTTCTACATTTGTTTAAAACTTAAGCTTGAAGGAAAACTCAGTATAAGTAAAACAAAGTTTTCATTTATTTTGGTATATAAATATAGATTAAGTTCTCTTTAGACCCCTTGTAGTGATGCTTTAAAAGGCTTATTATAACCACACTTTTTATAACTAACGTTTTTATAAATTATGTTTCTGAATCCAAAGTATTCTCTCTAATTTCTCCTATTTATAATTTTTTTACTCATTCAGATGATGTTTTATTCATAACTAAGAATAATTTTCCTCTTTTGCCAGATCCATTGTCTTTGCACAGTCCTACACACTTTCAGCTACAGATATTATCTTTAGCATTTCACAGCACTTCTTCATAGCATGCTAACAGCTTTTCTTTCCAGCCTTTCCTTATTACCTTCTTTGTTAGATTTTGCTTTACTGATGTTCCGTGTCATAGTAGAAGCAGTCACCATGTCGTACAGTCATTGTGCACTAATGATACTCTAGGTGCTTTGTTTTGGTAACCGTGTGGGTTGCAGGAGAATGACTCAGTGAAGGTAGCACGTTTTGCCGTAAAACCTCCAGACCTTTGTGAAGTAAACCCACCTTTCCCACTCATTTAGTTTATTCTCATTACCACATTGATCATTCTTCATCTTTAATAACTTTCTGGCTTCATGAAAGCATGGCAAGGTATTACTGTAATCTTGATAACAATCACTTTATCTAAACGTAGCAGGGTGCAGGGGACAGCTTATGTAGAGAATGTCTGCTGTTGCAAAAGTGTTTTAGCTGTTGGGATGTGTAAGCTGGCTCATTTATTTCTTGAATCATCGTCTGAAAATATTCACATTTCAATTTAAGCTTGTGATTGTATCAACAATGCAAAACCTTGCAGCTGTGCCTGCCTGTTTCTGATTAATTTGCTTGAGAAATAACCTAAAACTCTGGATTTCATTCAAATGTGAAACAAACTAATTTCCGACACATAAAACACTTTATGATATGGAAATTTCTCCTAGCCAGACCTGTTGAATTGATTGAAAGGTCTCATCCTAATGAATCCAGTTTTGTACTCTTTCATTTACCCTGGGCAGTTAGAATCTGTCTATTTAAAAAAAAAAAACCCAAAAGGTAGAGAGAAAAGTCTGGTCCAACATTTATTTGGATGAAGAAAAGTTTTGCATATAAGTAGAATTATACACCTTTATGAAAAAACATCTTGGTAGACTGATTGCAGCTCTCAAAATTACTGAAATAGAAGACATCTCTAGTGTCTTTTTGTAAATCTGGAGTAGTTACACATAGTCTTTTTCCCTCTGAATAATCACTGCGCAGCTGAGAACAATATTACAACGTATTGTACAATTTCCCTCATTTGGTTGAGAACAAAAATCAGATTAGTGATTGGCTGCAATCACTGAAAGGTTCATTGTTTACTGATTTATGGTTTTCCCCATAAAAAAGGGATATCAATCCCATGCTAAAACCTGCAGATTAAGTCCATTTTTTAATATTCTGGCATTACCCTTTTTAAGTTTAATCACCAATTTTTACTCCTCTAAACTGTAATATGAAGGAATATGCCAGTGCTCTGTGTTTTAAACTGTATTTTAATAATCACTTTACTTCAACGATTGGAAAAGCATTTCTAACATGAAACTAGGAAATTTAATAAAGAGATTTTAGATTCTTTTTAAAAGCTTAAACCCTGCAGATGATACTACTACACTGGCTGTTACAGCGTAGCATTAGCTGAAGTATTTCCATGCCTTCTTTCAGCATTCATTCATATGTGAACTGGGGATGTGAAGTATTAGATTTTCAGTGTTAGACACATACATAGTTACAGAATCCTAAACTCCGTTATTTTACGGTGTGCGCCAAACTCCCAGGCAATACTCATAGTGCATATCTTCACATCCGTCTTATAGTTAATTCAAAAAATCAAATGCATTTGTTGTTGCGTATACAGGTTATCTGCTTTTTCTTATGCAGTGTATTGCTAGATAGTATCCAAAGCACCGTATGAAACAGCTTTTTCACCACCTCACGTACTCTGCAACAGGTTGACTATGAATATCTTTACAGGTAATCTGAATGATCCATTGCAAATGTGCAGTCACTAACAATTGTAGACGTAGCGCTTAGGGATGTGGTTTAGTGGTGGACTTGGCAGTGTCAGGTTTACAGTTAGACTTGGTGATCTTAAGGGTCTTTTCCAACCAAAATGATTCTATGATTCTGTGTTTTGGCTTTGAATAAATTAATCCCATGTGACTCAACACTATTTCCAGCTTCACTTTTCTGACAAGATTTGTGTCTGCTATAATATTTAGTGGATTATCGAAGGACAGTAATTTATTTTTAGCATGGAAGAGCTCGGTGTATTAAACATCAGGAGACAATGTAGTAGAAAATAGATGTATAGCTTTAAAATATTTAGCTCAATACCAACCTTTAACCCTGTAGAAAAACTTACACTTTTCATAAAATGATAAATTATTCATGTTTTCCCTGAGGTGCTTTTTTAATATAAATGACTTTTTTCCTCTTTGGGAACATAGAGGATAATTTCCATTTATAGAATCAACTGAAAATGCAAAACAATGTCAAAAAACCTTTTATGGTCAAAAGCAGACTACAGTTCATGTAAGTTAGATAAATCTGTAGAGGAACAAGAAGATTCTAGCCTCCTTGTAGATAGATTCCCTATAGCTGGAGAAAATTACAGTAAAAAATGTTCTGTCACCTTTAAGAGAACCTGTACAGCTGAGCTAGTTTCAGTAGAGATATTAAAGAGAGCTCACCCTATAAACTACACAGTAATGCTTCCAGTTTAATGTTATCTGAATTTGAATAGTTAGCATCCATGAAAAGAGAAGGTTTCTTTTAGAAATGGCAATGCGAGATATCACTGGAGCAATTCCTAATTTGTGAGGTGGAGTGTTACAAGATTCCACCCTTGGGATTAAAGGTGTGACCAGTCACAACATGTTAGATCCAGTGAGGGAAAAGGGGAAGAAAGTCCAGAAAGGGAAGTGTTTGCATCAAATGGCTTTTATACTTTTAGACTGGAGGGCTGAATTGGGAAGCTAGACTCCTACACAGAGTTAGCAGAGACAGAGGTCTCCCGTCAGGGCCTTTCCGAGATGGGCTCTGGTACTGGTGTTTTCTGATCCACCACACAGGAGAGTCTAATTCTGTCCTGGACAACTGAAGAAGGATTTGGGATGTGTGACTGGATGAAAGGACAGGGGAAGTCATGGCACCAAAGCCTCCTGCAGGACGGGTTTGAATTTAGGAACTACGGCTGAAAACACTAAGTGATTTACCCAACTGTCATGTGGGTGTGAAATTTCAATGGCTTTTTAGGTACTCAGACTTATTATTATTATTATTGCCTTGCAAATCGTGTTTTTCAGCTTCTGTTTTCTGAATTTTCAGATTTCATGAGCCAGGGAAGGAAGGAAGGAAGGAAGGAAGGAAGGAAGGAAGGAAGGAAGGAAGGAAGGAAGGAAGGAAGGGAGGGAGGGAGGGAAAGAAGGAAGGAAAAAAAGGAGGAGAGGAAAGGGGAAAGGAGGAGGGGAGGGAAGGGTAAGGGGGCAGGGAGAGTGAAGGGGAAAGGGGAGGGGAGGAGAGGAGGGGAGGGGAGAGGGAAGAAAAGGGAACAGAAAACAGAAGGAATTAGTATAAAGTACAGAATCACCAGCTTTGAGCAGTTCCAGTTGTTGACTTCCCGATAGCATTATTTTTTCTCACACTTGGTGTTATGACACTGACCGTCCAAACAGAGACTCCTGGATGGACACTTAATTAGCTCCCAAAAGCAGAGCTTCTCTTACTGACCATGCAGTGTTATGCTGTCTCAGCTGTGAAGTTAAATTTGGTAGCGTAACCCATCCTGCAGTGAACAGTGCTAGCCACAGGGGGGTGTGTAGCGAAAGCAATAGATGAAGAGGATGCTTAAAAATATATGATACTAGTGAAATCACAAGGTTTGAGATCTCCTTCCTGACTCCTGTTCATTCCCTACCCCAGCTGGAGACCAGTGGGACAGCCTCTTGATGACCTCCTGCTCTTTTCTAATGAAGCTGGCTGTCAGCCAGGCTGGGCTTGGCCACCATGTGCCAGGCGAAATGTCTCAAGTCCTCAGTAGTGGTCTGCAGAGCACAGACACATCCCTGTTTAGCACTGGCAGTTTCTAGATCCCACAACAAATGGGGCTCTCTTCCCGAGTGTCGAGGCCTCTGAGTTTATAAGGATGGAGGGCTAATCAAGTTCCAGCTGGAGCTGTGGGAGGAGTGGAGGGAGATGCTGTCTAGCTGTAGTGATTCAGAGGAGGCTGTGGCCAAGCTAAGCCTCTTGTTTTACTCATTCATTTCACAGGTGACTTCTAAATTACTTTTACTTTACTGGTAGCCACAGTTTGTTTAATACTGAGGTGTAAGTGAAACACTCTGAGTATAAGTGAAAACGTTTTATAATTCAAGTGATGCATTAGATGAAGTAGAACTGTAAACTCAAAGGTCACTGTTTATATTGAGCAAAAAGCAACCTGATGTTGCCAGCCTAGGTTCCTCATGCAAAAACGTATTTTGAGTGTTGCTTAGTGCAATGTTTGAGTAAACTTGCAAACCCTTTCCATTCCTAATAAATTAGTTGTTGCCTCATGGGCTTCTTCTGCTCTCAGTGGCAAAATTAGCACATACAGAGTTCTCTTCATTAAAGCACTGAGATAGTATGCATGTAATGGAATAATGCCACATGTAAGCTTCTTTTTTAATAGGCTGCTGTCCCCTTCTTCCATTAGTAAACCAATCTTTTGAGAAAAAATCAGGCAGGTTTCAGAGCATACAGCAGTTTCTGACTGACAGTCATTTGTCATCAGTATTTGGAACTCAAGCAAGCTTGAATGTGTTGTGCAGTAGAAGTTCTAAAATTCAATGATTTCAAGGGTCAAGAAACTCAAAATGGCCTTACCAAAACATTGTTTGCAATGCCTGGTTCAGAAGTGTTGTCAGAGCATTCAGAATTAAATGCTTTGTTGGGATACAAAATGGGCTCAATATGCTGACGATGTCTGATGAAAACCAGAGCATTCCCAGGAAACAGTTTGATTCTTAGCAAAATGAATTTTCTGATATAGCAGGTCCCATGAAATTTTTTCAAGTGTATTTGAGCACTTGGTGGGAACACCATATTTTGAACGCCACAGATGCGCAGCCTCTTTGAAAATATGGCCTTTTGGATCACACTAGTGCTTCTGAATGAACTGCAGATTCAGAGCTGTGAAGCAGCCAGCAGACAGGTGCTGCTGTTTTCTGCACTGTGGTTCAGCCTTCTGGAATTGCTTACCTGTCCTCACTGACTACCCAGAAAAGTGCTCTTTCCTTGTCTGAGGCACCTCCGTTGGGTGGACCACCTGCCAGAATGGCTAGTTTTAGAAGTAGCTCTTTCATGACCTCATCTGTTTGTCTTGAAAAAATTACTCTACTTATTACTGTCACCCTTCCATGAGCTGGAAACACCTCTACATACAGCCTCTCTTGATGCCAAGCTTTCTAACTCATCTGTGTTTCTTTTTGAGCTTGATATATGAAAGTGATACGTTGATATATGAAAGTGAATACTTACCTTTTCTTGCTTTTCTAGGTGACTTTCACTTAACCTCCTGAGGTTTCTATGAAATGTAACCTCTTCTGCAGAACTGCTAGTATTCTAATATTTGAGACTGCGTATTCTAGTTCCTGACTGTGTGCATGTAAAGGATTAGAGGTGCCATTTTTGTTGCTGTGTTGCTCCAGCTGTTTGAACTTACTGTGATTGAGCAAAGAACAAATGAAAAGAAAATATTTACTAATATATCAGGTATGGCTTGAAAGTTTTATTGCCAATAAAATACTGCTTAGAAAAAAACCCTATTAAAGGTTCTCAATGAGTCTGACTTGGTAACGGAGTGGAGAGTTGCATTGCTCCTGGACTTGCTTGGCTTCCATTAGGCAGCTGTGGGTCATCCTGTTAAAGTACAACACAACAGCGGGTCCAGAGGATTTGTCTGATTTAGATTACTAATATGAGGTAATGTTAGATTGTTTATGGAGAAAATTAATGGACTTTTCATATGGCTGGGCATGTATTAATGGCACGTGGGGTCTTACATAGCTGTGATCACATTTGCCTTACAGCTGCTCCGTTTTTGTTGCTGTTGTCAAATCTGAGCATAAGGATTTTAGTCACAATGGTTTCACAGGCAAAAACATCTTTGGGGTGTGTACAGACGTTTACTGGTGTGTAACTGGTGTCTTGCTTCTGTTTCTTCTGTTTCTAATAATAGTAAAGTTTAGAGCTCCCCATTTCGAAATGGATAGACACATATAAAAGCAGGTAGTGAGTATTTGCTAACTTCGTTTTGGTGAGGTTAGCCAATGTTAAAAGCAGTTCACTTAGCATTAACAAATACAGCATTTGCTGCCGATAGTTAATTAAATTATTTCCTCCATTATTTGGTCAGATTTAGTGAGCATATTTTATACTCAATTTACTGAGCAGGAAACTGAAGGATGAAAAAGGTTAAGGAAGAATTGTTGTTACCTCTTACTGAAGTATATAGTAGTGAACAATTCCTCCTCCCACACCAGGCTTTGTAAAGAGGACATACTCCCTGAAACTCCAGATTTTATTAAAAAGGCACTGAAACTTCCCCTCGTAGGTTACATGCCCGACACGCTATGTATTGTTCTAAGCCAAGGCTTTGCTTAAAAAGGAGTATGTGTGCACTCAGTGTATACTCACACAGCGAGACTGTGCCAGAATGAGCGTTGCTTGCCAAAATACGAAGTGTAAAAGCTGAATGCTGAGTAAAGTTCACAGACAGAAAAGAATTTCTCTGTTGGAGGTGAGGTGAACGGGAAGCTTACTGTAGTTTGTAGTTTGACAGTGTGGTTAAGGTAAAGCTATGCCATTCTGCCACCGTTCTGCTGGTGAGGAACAGACAGTGGTCTGCCTCCAGGTCGGACATTGGCTGGGGGCTTGGGGCTGCTCAACTGCACGGGAGGTGGAGAAACAGGCACCATCTGAGCCTCCGAAGAGTTTCCTGTGAAAATATGAGTTGATCCAGATAGGTTAGCTTCCAGGACAGTGAGAGACCTTTGGTTCAAGTGGTTATTTCTAATGGCACCTGAGATGAGAAAATGTAGAGTTATTGCTTGATTTATGGAGTCGGACATACTGAAATTGTTCTGTTCTGTTTATAACAGCTTTATTGCCTGCACCTTGTCATTACCAATAGGGCCAAATTCTAAACTGCAGTAAATCAGCCTGCCAACTTCAAAGTCTCCGGTCCTCAGTATTTCAAGTAAGTGAGAAATGATCCTGAGGGATAAATATTGTCACAGTTTTTTTTTTCTAAGAGTTGGTCATACTTGGATGATAGAATGTAAGCTGATGTAAAGGCTGGAACAGAAGAGACTTCAGAAGATCCATGAGAGAATTACATGTCCTGAAAAAATGCCATGGGACTAAAACAACATACAGCAAACCCCTTTAATCTAACTGTAATGTGAAAGATGACCAAACCCAATTCAGAGCAGCTTTTATTTTAAACTTTTGTTGGCCAATGAAGTTCAAACTACATTAAGATTTGTTAAACGTGAGTGAAAGTGTTGAGGTTTACCTCCTGAAACCTCAGTTTCTGAAAACTACACCCCTCCGTACTTCAAGCCCTGTTGCCAGAAGGTGCTTGAGCTTTGGGTTGTTTTTGTTTTTTCTTGTGGTTAGATAACTGATCAGTGGGAAGGAAATGTGCAATTGCAGAAAGACTGGCATAAGTCTTCTTTAAATAATCACTTACTTGCAGTCTAACTCTGTCTTGGATGCCACATTATTAGAAAAGGCATGTACCTGGAAGTTGAAACTTTCTTGTCCAGTTTTAACAATCTTAAGTGTATGTGGCCTTAAGAGATTTGAGTCTTGATTTCTTTGCTTTCATGGATCATTTTAAATCAACAGTACTGTATGTAATAATGGAAGGATCACTGTTTCAATGTGTTTAGGCATTAGAGAATACTTATTACAAGGAGCAGAGTCAAGGTCTATTGGCAGGAGAAGGACACTGAGTCTTCTTTGGCATATGGGATTGATCAGACAGATTAGGCTTTGCATTAGACACTACATGGAAACAAAAACTTTTCAAACTGGGCACAGCAGACCAGTGAATTCCTGTCTCCATTATCCATATCATTAACGACTCTTTTAAACCATGTGTGTGGTCAGAAACCCAAGAGAGTGCTGTGATCCTCAAAGGAGGGTTTCAAAGACACAGGTAATAGCAACTTTCCATCAATTTTATGTGTCAGATACCTTTTAAAGCACAGTCCCCTGTGCTCACAGCTTGCCATGGTGCTGGATCTGGCGGCCACAAAGGGAACTGCTGTCGTTGGAGAGGACGTGTTCTTTTCTGGGTATGGCGATTGGTGTAGGTTTGCTACTCCCCTTTGCCAGCAGTGTTTTTTCTATGCAACATTTCTTTAAATACCTTAGCTAAGATCACTGCCACAAACTCACTTCATATTCCACTCATCTTTTTCCTTATTTCCCACCCTTAAACTGTCTTCTCATTTTTGCATTCCCCTTTTTTCAGACCTGGGTAATCATTTCCTTTTCATACAAATCTTTGTGGATTAATTTTTTTGGTACGCAAAATATTTATGCCAGTTTGGTCTGAGCAACAAGAACAGAAACTGGTGGTAAGGTCACAAGCCTATTGTTACTTAAAACAATATCCCTGTACAGTAGAGTAGCTGTTTTGCTTTTTCCCTTGCTCTTTGAATCAGCAGTTGTTTTTCTGTACAGGTTGAAGAAATAAATCAATCGACGAGTCAAAAAAGAAACCTGATTTTCAAGTAGAATTTTAAAATTAAATTATGGCATACCGTATATAATAAACTGCTAATAATGTCCTAGTAATATTAAGGGATTACCCACTTTACCCTGTCTGTTTTAAACTCAGAATTTTCTGCTTTTGTTAGAAGTCTGTATAGACTTGGTTCCTTTCTTGGGAGATCCTGTACCTACTCTAAAATACTTATTCCTATTTATACTGTTGCAGTTGCAACGAAATACATGCGTGTATATCTATATCTCTATCTATAAAACTCAGGGAATTAGAGATTGCTGTGATGGGAGTGTTTAGAAGACTGACAAATCAGGCCAGCTTTAAACTGTATTGAATTCATTCATTAACAATGCACTTGGTGCTGATGGGCAGTGCTTATGCAACATTAATCGATACCTGTAGATACACAAAACTATTAACTTAAACAATGGTATTCTGAATTAGCTGTGGGTTTTACAGTGTCGTGGAGCTGATGCCATATAGTGAGTCCATATGGCTGGAGTCCCTGGTGGTTGCTTGTCCTGAGGTCAGGGTGAGCAGGCTTGGGAGATCCTCAGTGAGAAAAATCAGAACTAAAACTGAATTTTCTTTCTCCTCAGGTTCTCCTTCCTCACGCCTGTATTTCTGCCGTTGCTCTCCTTTTCCACAAGGGGGAGGGTTCCTCTTCTGCTCACCGTTTTGCTTATTTTGATTTCCTTTGTCTTCCCACTCATCCTTCTTGTGTAACGTTACTCACCGTTGCCTTTTGGATGATCACACTGCTCACATCCTTATCTAAAATTGTGCCTGGCTCACAGTATGACAAAAAACTCACATGCTATTGTTAGACCATTTTACTACACCTATATTCAGGTTCAAGGCAAGATAATACTAATTTTACCCTGATTAGTACATCTGTGACTTGTAGGTGAGAGAGGCCTCTGCTTTGGCTAAAGTACTGACACACCTACGAATATCCACTCCTTCCTCACGGAGTTGGAGGGCTACAGTTAGAGCAGAAGGATTTCTTCAGAATCCAGAAGTTCTTTCCTGCGTAACTTAAAGAGTGAGAGCTGTTGGGGAATTACCTCTGTGGCCTGGGGGAACAAGAATGACTCTAGTGAAGTCCTTGTTAAGAGTTGTGTGACTGTTCAGCTGGATGACTGTCTTGGGGAAAAATGAAAAATATTAGTTTATTGAACTGCGTACAAGTGCTGTTGCCATTTTTGTGTATACAATTAATCAAATTTAATGAATTAAACATCTACAAGTACATTTTAAAATTGATATTTCAATACCGCATTTTGGAACTGAATTTTCCCATATCTAATTAAAACTTTTCCAAAATTTGTTCAAGAGTAACTTTGTTATAGCACTCAGAATTTTTTCTCCCATTTTTATGTCTGACCATCAAACTCAAAATTGTTTGCATGGCCTGCCTAGTGGGCATTGCAAAATTTAAGCCAATAGATGTTAACTGATCTGGTCCTTTAGCAAGCAATTTCTCCTACATTAAATATGACCAAGAGTGTGTTTAATGAAGTGCTTATGACAGAAAGTACAGTATCAGCTCATGTTTTATTTATTACAGGATTAAATATTTGCATAAAATGAGCATAAACTTTCTGGAACTGAAGTTCATTTATATGTGTTGCATTTATAGGGATTTTTTTGTAAAAGAAAAGCCACCCAAGTGCAACCCAAAATATATGCAGTACTCTGAGTTCTGTCATAAGGGATGACCCTTTATGTCCTCTGCTATTTCCAAAAGATAGCAACATTTTGAATGGGAGAATCAAGTCAATGAGTTAATTAGTTTGCAATCTATTTCTGTTCTCTGTAGCCAAAAATATTCAGGATGACTGAAAAATGAGATGAAAGTTGCACTGTGTAGATTGATAGGTTTTGTTTTGGTACGTGTGTGTGCTATAAATAGGCATGTACCATTTCTCACCAGGGAGTAAAGTTTCATTATTTTGTACAAGTCAATGAACATTGCACAAAGTGATGACTACATACTATGACATGGTGACTTCTTTGTGTTTCCCTCAGCAGTATTTTTTGTCACTCTGGTATTTTGGGATCATATTTACTTGGAAGTTGAAACTGCCATAAGACATGTAAGGTTCTGCACTCCCCCTCAAATGATTGCCATGTTATAAGAAATGGATGCCAGATGGTCATTCTGGATTGGCTGTTTCACTGTAATGACTTGGCTGTTAACCAAGAGATTGGGCATTGTAGGAAAGTCTTTCCTGCATTTATTGGGCAAATCCAATGGAAAAGGCTGTTTCGATGTCTGTGTGTCACAGAGGACATGGCCAGCCTGGAGGAAACCTGGATCCCAGTTCCTGCAATAACTGGGATAACAGTTTCTGTGGTAGGTCTGACATTGGCTGACTTTTTGATTAATGTTACCCATAATTTCTCTGAGATATGTTCCCTGTCACCGCCAGTGCGCCTGACGGGAGGCCAGAAATTCCAGCCAGAAGAAAACTGGAAGTAGTTCCCTGCAAGGACGATGTGGCATAACTCAAGAAACAGGTGGACAAGACAAGAGGCAAAGTCAGGTTATCTGAGTACACATACCTCCCCTCACCGAGCCAGGGCTGAGCCTGCTCTTGTGATTTACACAGGTGACGTTACAGCCTCGACTGGGAAAAGAGGGAGCAGTCAGTGTAATTGTCAGCATTTCATTAATGAGGTGTGAGAAACATTCATTAACTGCACTGAATTGCTGTGTAGAAATACATCACCCCATGCTGGTGTGCCTCTGGTGCCCGTGTCATCCAATATCTGTAGTAAGATTCAAATGAAAAAGAATTATTTTCAGTTGACTGGGCTGTGAAGAGAAAGAAGGTCCTGCACAGGACTACATGGTGTTTTCCCTCAGCCCTCTGTGAGGGGAGCTGAGAGAGGGAGGTAGTGTCCTCTTGAGTGTTACAAGATGCTTTTCATGCACAAGCATAGCAATTCACTGTCTCCATGTAAAGTCTATTGTATTGTCTGTCATGTCAGCAGATACTCTGTCTTTTCTGGGTTGGAAAGCAGAGCTGGGTTTTTTGCTTTCATTTCTTTCGTGTTTTCTTGAAACTATTAGAAAAAACATCACATTTGAATCAGTTTTTTCAATGGTCTCTTTTTTATCTGCATTGGTTAGCTTCTCTTCTAATATTTTTACCTGATTGCAGCTTTATTTCTTGACTTGACTTCAGCAACATTTCTTGACTTCAGCATATGTGATCTCTGACTTGACTTCTCCAGCTTTTCTCTATTAAAAGGACTTTCTAATTTTGACTGACACTGAGTGTTACTGATCATGGATGAAATTTGTGCTGTCTCCACATGAATGTTTTCTAATTCACACACTCTTAGTGCTTGCAAACAATCAGATGTGTCTTGGCATTTTTTTTCAAAAACAGCCTGCAGTAGGTTGATCTGTTCTCTGTAGGCTGATCACTAAGGCTGAATCATTACAAGTCAGTGTCTCCTGGCAAATTTGCTAAGTGACATGCTCTAAGGTCAGGGTCAGTTTAAAAATCTTCATTATTTTGGCTGCCTCACTGGAAAACTTTTACAAACTGTGTGATTATACCTTGAGTAGATTACATGTTTGTAGGGTGGGACAGTCCTTTGTGTCTGCAGAGTGTTTAGTATCTGGTGGTACAAACCCTGGTTTTGATTAGATCACTTTGCTGCTGCTGCAGCAGTCAATAATAACTTGTCTATGAAGCAACAATCATAAGTGTGCAGAATAGCCATTTGAAGTGCTTGGTGGGTATAACATGTTAAGAAGAATAAAACCCTTATTCCTGTTAGCCTCTCCAGTCATTTTGGTCAATCAGATCCTTGCCCTGTGCTAATAAAATCCTATTTTATCTGAAAAGAAGTCCAAGGATCTGCTGCAAAGATCACTGAAATTAATGGCAAAAACCCTCATGATTTAGACTGTTACAGACTTTGGGGCATGCACTACAATTTTAGTCAGGTTTGAATGAAGCTAAATACAAGGAATCAATGGTGGCTTCAATTCCTTGATGCACTGCCACAGGGCAAACAAGTAACTAGTAATTGATGCCAGTGGTGTAAATGGTCCACTTCAAGTAATATATTATAGAGTCATAGAACAGTTGGCATTGGAAGGGACCTTTAAAGGTCACCTAGTCCAACCCCCCTGCAAGGAGCAGGGACATCTTCAACCAGATCAGGTTGCCCAGAGCCCCGTCCAGCCTGACCTTGAATGTTTCCAGGGACGGGGCATCTCCCACCTCTCTGGGCAACCTGTGCCAGTGCTTCACCACCCTCATTGTAAAAAATTTCTTCCTTATGTCTAGCCTATATCGCCCCTCTTTTAGTTTAAAAACATTACCCCTTGTCCTATCACAGCAGGCCCTGTAGTGAAGTTCGTAAATATCTTTGTTTGAAGAGGATTTTTTTTTCCTAGGCAATGTGAATTAAAAATTTAAAAAAGAGATGGCAGCGGTAAGATTGCCCTTGGCATGCTGAACGATCAAAATCTTCAATTCCTACAGCTTCAAATTCTTATCGCACTTATAATCTATCGATTCAGTAACCTTTTAATATTTCCCTGTGATTTAGTGGTAAATAATCACTCTCAAAGAGCTACTTGGAGTTAACAGCCTGCTTTCAATGACATTGTTTATCTTTATTACTTTCTCTTCCAAGGTTATTTGGCAGTCATATGGCAAGGTAGCTAGAGATTCAAGAGTTCATTGATAAAGAAAATTCAAGCAATAGGATCTTCATCTGTACATACTCAGGACAGTGGTGATCTGAGAGTTCACTGTGGAAGAAAATTATTTCCTTCATGCTGGCATGATCTGAGTCTTTTTGGTAGCCTCTAACTGGTTGACAAAAAGACAAAAGTCATGTATCCTGAGAGGAAAGGAGGGACAGAATGACTTAGCAATTCGGGTTTGAGCTCAGAGGAGAAAGTTGAATACCTTTCGTTTGAGCTATAAAAGATTACTTTAAAATCTAGAAATTGATAAAGAGGGAGAGCAAATGTTAATTTCTTCTCATTATATAGTGCAAGGTCCCTTGGAATGTCTCACAAATTTAAGAGAGAGCATTAATTGGAAATTCATTAGGATTTTAAATTTTGTTTGAAATAAGGAAACTTCCCCTCTTCTGGTAGGTCTCCAGAGGACTTTGTGTGTATGTTTGGTGTAAAAAAGCACAGAACAATCTTTGACCAAGCACACTAGAAATTGCTGCCTCTTCCATGGTCTTTCTAAAGGACATTTCTAGAGACCACTCAAATTGCAGCAGCAGTCATCTCCACTGGGTCGAGACACCCATTCCTCTAGGCTTGGAAATCCCCATTTCACAAACCAAGGCAATGGAACAGGTCTTCCTCTCACTCTGAGCATTTAAACTCTGTGTTATAATGAGGTTTAGAAACCACAGGGAACAACTGATCTTCCTCCAGTCACTGCTTTCTTCTCTGTTTCTTCCAAGTGTTACTTGTCATACTCCTTCTCAACTTTTTTTACAGTTTGTCAGCTGCTTAGCTGATCTAAAGATCTTCCCAGACCATCTTTGTTGTAAGATATCTGGTTTTAGGATTTATTTTGCAAAATGCTCCTCCATCCTTACACTTGATCTGACTGGCTTTTGCACACATCAGGAAGAAGTCCTTGTCAGATGCTCATGCCTCAGAGCATGCACCTTTAGATCATTTTAAAATATGTTAATGTATCTGAAAAGCTTTTTTGCAAGTTATTAGCAATATCCTTGTGCTGGCTCAGTCATCAGCCAGCCCCACGTCTGGTGCTGAGGTACTGTACATATGCCAGGAGATCAGAAAATCTAAGTAGTCAGACGCACTGAATACACACTATTGCTACTGGTTAGATGGGGAGTAGAGACAAAGAATTCAGTCTGCTTCCATTTATGTCAGTAGTGAGTAGCTGCTAGACTAAGATTTCATTTTCATCTCTTTCCCCTTTTCACAATTTCATTTCTGTAACTGTTAGGACTATGGGGGAAAAAAAAGTCTGTTCTCCAGTTCTTTGATGGAGTGTTTAGCACCTTGCCACTGTTCTCATGCCATAGCTGGAGTAAGAGCATGTATACTGCTTTCAGGATTAAATGAAAGGCAGTTCATTCCTCACTTTTGCAAGACATTCAGCCTTTTCTGGATCTGTTTTAGTGACAGTTTTTAAGATGGTGGGGTTCTGTGTTTGTGTGAACACTTGTTTTTCCCTATGCCTAAGACCAAGATGTAAAGCTGTCTGGAAAATCAGAACTCAAAGCTCTTTTTTTTTTCTGTCTGTTTCTGGTTTCTCGTGAGAGCTTTCTGAAAGGTGGGTAATTGAGAGGGAGCCACCTTTTCTTTTGAAGCCCTCTGTCAGTGCAAGTATCCCAGATATGCAATAACTAATTACTTTCTAATTGATCTGTTGAGTTTTGCCATGGACTTGCCTGTTGCCATGGAAACTACTGAGCATGGAGAGATTGAGCTGTCCGTGCCCAGAAGCCATTTGTCAGATGGTAGCCATATTTAAAATTAAAAAAAAAAAAAAAAAAAAAAAAAGTAGTTTAAAGGTGGTAAGCTCCAGCCTGGAGCTAGTGATCTGTGTAAGGCTAATGAGGAAGTAGGAGAAAGGATATTCTTTGTCCTCCTGTGGTAACTCCCCAATTTTCACTTTCTTCCTTCAGGCTATTGTTATTTCATGAATAGAATATGTAGATGCTGTAACTCACTCCCCTTAAGTGATGTTTCCTACTTCCAGCTTTCATTCAGAGATGAGATCATTTCTGTCTAGCTCTGTATAGTGCTTTCTGGTCACTAGGACATAAAACATCACAGCAAACAACCAAAGTTTCATGTAGCTACATTCCTCTAATATGTGTGTGTTTCCAGAATGTTAGTTTAGGTGAAAAAGCCTGGATGCTTGTCTGAAATATGGGCTTCATCAATCATAAGCTACTTCTGGGATCATGCCAGAAGTAAGTGGATGACTTTTGAGATGAAATAAATCTGAGGTAATCTACTTAATTCCCCTGGCCCCAAAAATCTATTAATCTATAAACAGTCACACATTAGCTGCCTCTGCTACAATACGACCAACTAGTTGACAAATGATCTTTACATACGGAAGCTGTTAGCAGTGGCGATGGTAGAGGAATCCCTTGTGATATGGGTGTGACCAGGAAGGCCCTCAGCATTTCCCCATACTATATAGTTTAAATGTCCTTTAAATGCCTTAGCAAACTACTCTGAAGAGAGGGATCTGTGCCACATAACCCATGTGTGTGGCTCTCAGGGGCTGGACTAGATGCTGCTGAGCACAGAGCAATTGAAAATGCAGCCATGGTGTTTGAACACCTCTTCAACTTCACAGGCAAAAGAGGCTCTTTCCTGAGGAGCAGGTATGCTCCACAGATTCTCTGGCTGTCCAGACAGGCAGGAGGGATAGAGATGCAGGTCAGAATGCTAGGAATCAGTCCCTACTAGTTTATCCAGAGATATTTAGCTAGCTGAATGCCTGTGTTTGAAAATGAAACCCCTTTAGGCAGTACTGAAACTTTCAGCTTTGATTTGAGCTGTATGGAAAATTTTGACCTTTAAGAAGTGCTGACTTGACTGGTTGTTAGTGGCCCTCGGATGATGATTGTTCAGCGAGTTGTTTGGAAAAGAGCAGAGAAGTATCTGCACATTGTCAGCTCAGTATTAATATAATTATCCTTTTCTTCTGGGCTAAAGGAATGGTTTAGCACAGAGCTCATAGAGTAGAATCATAGAATCACAGAATCATAGAATCAGAGACACATAGAATAGTTTGGGTTGGAAGGGACCTTTAAAGGCCATCTAGTGCAACCCCTCTGCAATGAGCAGGGACATCCTCAACTAGATCAGGTTGCCCAGAGCCCCATCCAGCCTGACCTTAGAATCATAGAATCATAGAATCATAGAATTGTGTTGGTTGGAAGAGACCTCCAAGATCATCGGGTCCAACCATTAACCTATCACTACCAAATCCCCCACTAAATCATATCCCTTAGGGCCTCATCTAAACGTCTTTTGAATACCCCCAGAGATGGGGACTCCACCACCTCCCTGGGCAGCCTGTTCCAATGCCCGACAACCCTTTCGGTGAAGAAATTTTTCCGAATGTCCAATCTAAACCTCCCCTGGTGTGACTCGAGGCCATTTCCTCTTGTTTTGTTGTCTGTTACTAGGGAGAAGAGGCCGACCCCCATCTCTCTACAACCTCCTTTCAGGGAGTTGTAGAGAGCGAGAAGGTCTCCCCTCAGCCTCCTTTTCTCCAGGCTAAACAGCCCCAGTTCCCTCAGCCGCTCCTCATAGCACTTGTGTTCTAGACCCTTCACCAGCCTCGTTGCCCATCTCTGGACATGCTCCAGCACCTCAATGTCTTTCTTGTAGTGAGGGGCCCAAAACTGAACACAGTACTCGAGGTGCGGCCTCACCAGGGCTGAGTACAGGGGGACAATCACCTCCCTACTCCTGCTGGCCACACTATTTCTGATACAGGCCAGGATGCCGTTGGCCTTCTTGGCCACCTGGGCACACTGCTGGCTCATGTTCAGGTGGGTGTTGACCAACCCCCCCAGGTCCTTTTCTGCCGGGCAGCTTTCCAGCCACTGCCCCCCAAGCCTGTAGCATTGCCTGGGGTTGTTGTGTCCCAAGTGCAGGACCCAGCACTTGGCCTTGAATGTTTCCAGGGATGGGGCATCTACCACCTCTCTGGGCAACCTGTGCCAGCGCTTCACCACCCTCATTGTGAAAAACTTCTTCCTTAGATCTACTTTAAATCTCCCCTCCTTTAGTTTAAACCCATTACCCCCGTGCTACTATGTAGTAAAGATGCTCTTCCAAAGAGCAATAAACCAAAGATTATTATGATTCCTGCAACTGAGAAGCATCCAATTCCTCTTTTTAAAAGCTGTTAATAACTAGTAGCGGTAGTACAAATGTAAAGAGCATGGAAAACACTAGGGCACAATTCTGAAGCACACATTCCATTTCTCTGCAGACTGGAAGTAAATTCAAATGTGAAATGTGTCAAACATAAGGGCTCAACAGGGAGAATGTAAACACTATCCTGAAGTTATTTAAAGATTAATCAGCTATATCTATAGAAGATAAACAGAAATAGCAGAACAAGGAAAAAAGTCTAGTACTGTTGAAAAAAACAGTATAATGTGAAGAAAACAAAGCACATACTCACAGCGTATCATATATGTTTTTTAAAAATAAAAGTTTTAGTTGAACCTATTCAGAACACTCAAAACTCAGAACTTGGTGAATAAATCCATTAAAACTAAAGTCATAAATGTAAGATTTGAAGGAGAATTGAAGTTAGTACATTTAGAAATGCTTAATAGATAGTTAAAACCAGGGAATTCTATAAAGATAGCTCATCTAATGGATGCAACAAAACCTTTTGGTAGAATACTTTTTTTTTCCTGATGCAAATACCCATTGTCAGTTGATTCTGTGCAATTATTGTTTGTGATTGCTGAATTCACTGTAGCTCTAACTTGTGGCTGTGAGATGGAGTTTAAGATTGTGTTTGGGAGGAGAAGGAACACTTGAATATCTGTGGGTATGAGTTCAGTTAGCAGTGTAATGACCAAAGTTTGCATTTGAGAATGAGTGTTTTACAATCTATTTAACCAAGCATGGGCAGTATAGTTTTAATGC